>JAZGUH010000573.1:0-600000 GCA_037893225.1 Hippasteria phrygiana | reverse complement strand
ATGAAAGTGTATAATTTTGAGAGTAGAATGAAATTTGACATTTGTTTTAAATTCCTATAAAATTAGCCGATGACGTCATGATGACGTCACTTCAGATTGTGTTCATGCTAGTGACAATATCTACCTACACACCAATTATTATGACAATCTGACCTACACTTGTGTTTCAAAAAAGCACACTTTGATGTCATCATGATGTCACATTTTTCACATTTTATACATGTACGTAAGTACATTGTATCTACATGTATGACCTAACAAATCTATTACAAATTTAGAAATGAACATGTTCTGTTATGGCTTAAAGGTCCAAAAACGTAAAAATTGCTACAAAATCATATGATGACGTCATCATGATGTCACACCAATTTTCATCTACCCACGTGTACCAACTTTGAACTTAATTTGACCTATGGTTCTCTAAATATGGGCCCTTCAAAAATGCACCTGAAAGATGACGTCATGTGACACCCGATGACGTCATCATGACGTCACTATGTTCATACACAACTTTAGTACAGGGTTTTTGTTTTGGCAAAGTATGATGAAGATATGAGCTTTATATTGGAAGTGACCAAAGTAGTACACAGGAAAAACATGTACAAAGTCTATGGGATTTTGTGGAGAACAAAATCAGAACAAAATCAAAGGCTTTTCCACACAAGTTGCGGAAAAGCCAATTGACTAATTACTGAGAAAAATGCCTTGTATGGTATAATTGGCCACTTTATAAAGTTACAAGAAAACCTTGCTATTATTACATTCAAGGAAGTTGGAATGGGGAATATGTTATCAATAGGGGTTTCACTAAACAATGCCTACAGTATTATGTGCAACAGATGCAAGATGTACTGTCTCCCCCTAGCAGCCATATCATAGTGCTGTACATGTACAATGTACATATGAAAGTGTTGCTACACAAAGCACCCATCAATTGATTTTTATGCATACAATAACTCCACGTTATACAAATGACAGAACATCCTCATCACGTGTCTCAAAAATTACCAAAGCATACCAAAATAAGTTAGACTTACATGTTTCCAGATTTGTATTTTGTTGGGTTCGTCTCATACATGTTACTGTATCCTTGGCACCGAACATGAAGGAATGTACCTCAGCAGCACACAGTGGGTAAGGCCGAGGATCATTATTCACAGGCTCATTGTGGTCTCTGTAACACTAGGAGGTCCATGACAAGAAAAGAGTTTTCATTATGTACAAAATATGTACAACTGCCCTCTCTCAAATCTTCTGTTGAGGGGAAATGTACATTCAACTTGTTGAACTCTTCACAGTTTAAAACTCATTTTGTACAAGGGAGATAGACTGCATAACGGCAAATGCACCAGACAACAACTTGACAAGGAAAGCATGGGACCACAGAAACATTTCCGAGCTTACATGTACATTTGTACCAGCACGAAACTGCTTAAACTTGGAATACATGTTCACGCAGTTGTGTATCGACCTCCAAACGTGGACGTCCTATTGTTCCTCTTTTGTTTGTACTTCCAACATTTTCGGAAGACCTCCATGGTTTTGTACACAATCCCAATCGCTGACAAATGCTTGGAATTGCAGATGATATTGTTCTCTTTTGTTCTCCGGCATTTTTCGTCCACGGTTTGAATACCCCAACATGCCCATGTACGTGTGAATACATGTACATGTACATGTACTTAACTATGCATGTCCCGAGAGGGCGCAATTCATTCAGTTAGAGTTAACACAATACATGTAGCCTACCCACAGTACCAGGACTAACTGTTAACGGCCACACTGTTCATAATTTTTTTTTATAATGACCAATTAGCTATGTAAGCTGCATGGTACATTTGAACCTGAGCTTATACACACTCAGAATGACTCCCATCTATTGGAGTTGCTGGGAGGCAGATTGTCAGGCCCGCAATCGGAGTTGATGTTCTTGCCACTAGCAACATCGTTCTCCCAACATTTTCTGGCTACCACTTAGAGGATGACCGTACTCTGAGATATAGCAGGCTTTTGGGCGTCTCCAATCTACATGTACAATGTATGTGTATAAGATATTTGGTAAGGTGGCCATCCACACAGTAGATCCTTTAGATGCCAGTAATACCTACATGTATCATCAAGTCCTCCTTTTTGGCTTGCAGGTAGCAAGCAGTAGATATGGTAGAATTCATACATACTGCTTGGGTAACTCAGCCAAGAAGCCTTTCTATGAAATGATGCCCATGCCATTGACACTATCCACTTCATGGTATGTACATCTAGTACCTTATCCCATATCTCTAGTCAGTTGTTAGATACTATCCAATCGGGTCATGTCGCAGTTTAAAGGGACACATTGCTTTGGATTTTGCGATTTGGGCTATAAAACTGAAATGGATATGGTTGGGAAGCTTTTTTTAAAGTAGAATATAAAGATTCACATAACTATCCCTTCAAATTGCGTGGTTTTTGTTTAATTTCGTGACAAATAACGGTCCGCCATTTTGTAGAACCAAATTTTTGACTCCACAAAATGGCGGACCGTGTTCACCAGTCGTATTTCCAGTCGCATCTGGTTGAAGTACGTTCTGTTGATCCATTTTGATGTACTGTGGCACGGCGCCTAGCACTGGCGATATGTGTGTCGCGAGGTAGAGAACTGTACCTGGCGATCATCTGATAGGTTTACAAGGCCACTGGCTGCGGCGCCAGCCTAAAGACTCTTACAGCATATTTTGCGCATTATTTAGACGGTGGTATTTAGTACTGGAAATACGTCTATGTTTCGCGGGTCAGATGTCAGGGGTAAGCGGCCAATTTTTTTGTTTTGTAATCACTACTCACTAATTACAACACATTATACGTGTTTTTTTGCATGAACAACTCTTATAAAAGATAAGGAACTCTTATAAAAGATAAGGAACATTTCCAAACAGCAAAATTGCATGACATTTGAAGGCAATGTGTCCCTTTAAGCAACCTGTGCTGGATGGAACTACATGTAGCTCTGCGCCTGACACGCTCATACATCCTCAAAACGTCAGTGTTGTTTTGAATATGTTTTGAATATGTGCATGTACCATGACCTGACATGACCCGATTAAGTCCGATACATGGGTTGGGTCAGGCCATCAGGCAATGGTTCAGGCAACATCACTATCACCGACCCGATATCATATCATCCCATCCCATCCCATCCCATCCCATCCCACCCGACCCGACCCGACCCCGCCCCAATTTTGGAGAGTACTTGCAATGAGAACTCATTAAATTTCTTGGGATTTATTTTTAGCTCATTTGGCTAATAACAGTGCTATACATCAGCATAAAGGTCATATCTGGATTTACTGTTAGAAAATTTGACCTTCTGGGAATAGCCCAGTAGTATGACCTCTATAAAGTACATGTATGTGTGGTTACTGTAATTACTAACCTGTATAAGATACTGGACTTCTGTCTCATTGTAGAGTGATATAATAGGTATATCAAAATCCATGAAGTTCATGCCACTACCAGAGGGATTCCACTCCACACTACCACAATGGGCGTACTCGCTACTGCTATTTTCATGGCTATAAAACCCTGAAAAATAATCAAAATAACATCGCTCAACAGCTGTAAAAGTCCATGTAAAAACGGTTTGGTATCAATGAGAGCATATACTTCAATAAAAGTTTATGTGACCCGCTCTACAAAAAAGGGTATTATGTCGCACTGTGAATACAAACACAGCTGTTCTATGTGAAGCGGATGAAAAAATCTTCACATAAGTGATTTGTTTTTGTTTTTGATTTGTTGGCTTCTGTTATCTATATTTTCATAATTTATTTTCTGACATTAATATTGATTAATAAAGATGAAAACATAAATGTTGATAAAAATTACTTCTATCTTATTTCTCTGCACTTTTTGTGTTTAACGGCCTATATCACTGAACACACTTCTGTTAAATTGGAAAACATGAGTATACAAATGTCAAGATACATGTACATGTACAATGTATCTTGATAATACAAAATGCCACAGGGATCAAACCTACACCAAATTAAAGCTTACGACATTGTACGATGTGACAAATTCAACTATGTAGGCCTACATGTATATAACTCTTTAAAAGGTTGCTACATACATGTAATACCCCTTTTTGCAGAGCCGGTATGTAACCCAACCAGATGGGAAATCAATATCTTAATTTATTGATTTTTCCTAATTTGGAACCAGTTGTCAAATGTATGCATCCCTGAAAAAGTAAGACCATACTCATTGCATAGCCTTGGTTCATAAACACTTTTGTTTCGGAATTGGTCTATTTGTTTGTGTGTTGCTTGCAATCCTACATTGTTGTAGGTGAAGCTTAAAGCCTTATAATTACATGTACATGAAGTACACCGCACCATATAAAAGTATACAACCATGACAACACGCCACCTCCAAAAATACATTCCAAAGATTTGTAATGTCAATAGGGGTTGCCCTGCCTAACCCCATGATTTCAAAACAATAGGTCATTTGAATAAAAAAGTATTTGCTTAAAAATTACCCGTTTCAAAATTTGTAGCACCAATGGTATTAACAAAACTGAAGTAAAGCCTAATAATTAAAAGCATCTGCTAAATGATAAAAGTATTGACTTTTATAGCATTTACTTGACTAAGTACATGTAGCACTTGCTTCTTTTCATACAATAAAAGGAAGTACTCGTGACTACTGTTAATTAATCCTAATGTCACCGAATACTACTACATGTCATGCATGTAGTAGTAAAATGTAGAATGCAGTACTCTCACCTACATGTACATGTACTTGTGTGCAATGCCTGTAATTTTTAATATTTGGTACTTCACCCCAAATAGTGTACATGTACATATGTACATGTACGTAGTAATATGTACATGTAGTACTACGGTTGCTGGGTTTAGAGGAAAAATTTTATCATGTAAGGCGGAAACACAGTATGAATTACTGGTTTTCAGAGATGATACATTTTTTTCTACTACATCCTATTAGTAAACTTTTATGGTAGTAGCCAGTAACTTACCTGTATTATTATATACATTGTACATGTGTACAGTGTACAAGTAGTATTTTGTAGTTGCCAGTATCTAGACTGCTGTCATTACACGCCCATTCATCAGTCACAGAGAGACTCGGTGCTACAAATTACTATGTAGTATACTGTAGTACTCAGTTCTTTATACAAAAGTAATGCCTAGGACATTATTAGGGTTAAAAGACCCTCCCTTCAACCCAATCCATTAAGTGGCCACACATCTTCAGTCACAAAAGCAATTTCAAAAGCAAATCAAGACATGCAAATGAATGGAAACAAAATAACATGGGCAAGCTAACTTTTTTTAAAGTTTCGGAAACACTAGTCTACTTACCATAATTATCATTGGGACATTTTAGATCTGGAGAGAAGTAGAATTTATCTTGTATAACCTGACTGGAGTTGATGTTAATCACCATGATGCCGGACACTTTACCAGACTTCATTAACTTTTTCACATTGAGGCTGAAAGAAAGCATATAAAACACACACGTACATTCATGACATTGTATAATAATAATAATACTAATTTGCAGGGCTGTAGTCGAGTCCATCACAAGTCCCTGCAAGTCCATGACAAACCCTCCTGTCCTAATTCCAATCAAAAGCTATTCAAATGAGCTTTGACAAAGGCATTCTTTTGTCATTGTTCATCCAGTTACTTGTGACTGGCTTTCTGATAGGACTTGTGACTGGACTTCTGAAAGGACTTGCGAAAGGACTTGCAGGGACTCAACTACAGCCCTGATAATTTGGGTGGCTAATCATCCTTACTCGCAGCTGAGAAGCTGAATTGTGAAGGACGCAGCTACAACGTGGTCGAGTCGCTGGCACGTAAAGGCACCTCTGGCAGCCGGCCACATCGACCCATATATGACCATAGAGCACAGCCAGAGATCGAAAGTGTTTGATTTTTCCGGAGGGAGGAAAACCGGAGGACCCGGAGAAAAACCCTCGTGGCACAGAAGAGAACCAACGCACAACTGTACTCACATACACATGTATATGTGTCAACAGCTGGGACTCGAACCTGGGCCACATTGGTGAGAGGCGAGCGCTTTACGCACAAGCCACCCACGTGCAGTTACAGGTACAATATACGCATCGTACATTGTACGTAGATCGTAATCAACTGATGAGTTCGACCAAAATGCTGTCAAATTTGAATCAGCAATACAATACGTACAATGTGTACACCATAGGTTTGTTCATTTCAAGTTCAGGTAACAAATCAAATCCATTCTTTGTCGCAAATTGTTTTTAACCACAAGTGCTACAGTCAAGTCCACCCCATCCTAGTCCGAGTCCAAGTCTTTGGTGTCTGAATCCGAGTCCCTATGTGAATCTTACAAACATGTAGTGTTCTCATTGACAACAAGACACAAAGTACATGTGAAAAAGGGTTAATTAATAAGAGAGGCTTTAAACCCTAAACATCTTTACTAATATTCCACTCAAGCCTGTCATCCCTGAGACAACTTGATTATGCACTGTAGTCAGAAGATAAGAAACTTCAGAGGAATATTTTTGCCTCAACAACTTTGTGTTACATGTACATGTACTGTCAGTCATCAACTGGTATCATGAAAGTGGCACATTTACTGTAAACACACACCTTAAAAGGGAAAAAGCCCGTTTACATAAAAGTTATACATGTAATACAAACTTTCAGAGAAAACTGCCTTTTGGGAGACATATTTAACAAAGATGAAGTTCCCAACAAGAAATCCCAGGTTAAGCTGTACATATATCACAAACCTGTCATAGTGTGCCAGTATTTAATAGGGTTCTGATATAAATATATGAAAATGGTATCAGTTTCATATTCACACTACTAGGTGCGATCACAAAGTTCCAAGACTGTTCCCGTTGCGAATTTCCAATTTTACACATTGTTGAAGTGCACGTGGTTGCGTGGCTGTGAAAGTTGACCCTGAGGTTGAGCCCTAGGCATCAAAGGACAATTTTTGGTGCACCTTCAACTGTAGCTTCAACATAATGTTGCAATGAATTTCTTTTTAAATTCTGGGTGCACGTACATGTAGGCCTACACGCTATTTCTGGTGCACATCTTTGAAATGTGCACATCTTTGACACATTCAGCAGATAACAGCCCAATCCTTCAACTATTTCCTGCTATGGATTAGAAAAACACAAATTTTATACTGATACATACTATACAAAAATGCACTTATTTCACAGAAGTGTAACATGCACATGTACTTTTGACGTTCAAATTCACGTCTTTTTTTTTAGAGCATGTGCACCTTTGAGCTAACTGTTGTTTAGGTTACCAAAAGAGGGCGGTATCTCTCACTGCAGTCTCATCCAGGGAGTGGCTCAACTTACCCCATGGCTCATCTTGCCCCACTCTATCTTCCCTATTTTAGGGCTACGTTCCACATTGGAGTACAGTTTCCAAAATTGTATACACTGGCAATGCCAATGAACACTGTTGTTTGCAAAGGTTATCCGTTCACACGTTTGTCATGTAAATACAGTCCAGCAATGAATGTCGAGTCCGGACTGTCCGAGTACTGTCTGAGTCCAAGTCCCGAAAATATGGAGGGAGACGACCTAAAAAAGAATCTGCGAGTGGTAGCCAATTTTTATGAACATAAATTTAAACTAGAATGGCACAGCTGCCATGGCTCGCTGCTAAAGGCAGGAGGGGAGGCCCCAACACCACCCCTCCACCCCCACCAGATGGACGGCCCACCCGACAGACCCCCTGACGGACACCAGTATTACATACATGTACATGTACATGTACATGTACATGTACATGTAGGTTCACATCTGCTTCACAGCTGGTGAAAAAGGAACCCAAGAATTTGGCAAGGAAATCATAATTAACTACATGTATGATGAGCCTTCCTCACTTCAAAGGTCATAATCTTTAAAGGGCTACATGTAATACTCCAAAGGTATAATACATGTACATGTACACAATTGTAACTCTTCTGTTCTGTCACTTGACATGCTTGAGTGACTTTTTCTAACCGTGAAAAGTGGAATCATGTGAAATAGATAGTGTATACTGTAGTATACATGTACATACAGATCAAAGACTTGCGGCTCCATGAGTGCAATGTATGGCTGATACGGACCAACATCAAGCAACCACTGGACATCAGTCGAATTGGCCATGTAGTGAATAACACCTGTGTTACCGTAGAAACCACCTAAAATACACAACAAAGACCAATTCAAATCTGCAAAACAAATTGATTTTATACTGTGAAGTAAATGCACAAAGTCAAGTCAATGACAAATGTTTTGAATCAACATTATCGCACATATAATGTACTCTATAATTGTAGCCTACAAAATGTATGCATGTACATGTACATGTACATGTACATGTACGTACATGTACATGTACATGTACGAGGGCTGTTGTCGTTGGCGATTTTTCTTGTCGACATGTCGGCAAAATAAAACTGACGTAGACAAATGGTCGACAAAAGCAAGTTACAAGTCGGCTAAATAAATCACGCAATAAATCGCTGAACTCAATTTCTGTTTCGTGCGCCGCTATAGTGAAAGACAGGTAAGAAAATGGTGGTGTCCAGGGAAACTCACGGGCTAAATACACTGCAAGTAAGTCGGCGTTTTGGACAAGAAAACATGAAAAACATGAATTGTTAATGCCTACTAGAACATTATAGTAAGCTAGGTCTCACATTAGTTTATTGTGTAACTTGTGACAAAAATTGCGTGCGATGTTTTTTCATAACTTATTATTTCTTTTTTTGACAATGAGTCATTTGTATCGACATGTCGGGAAAATGTCTTGTCGCCAACATTGTCGACAAAAGGCCCGTCGACAACAGCCCTAACATGTATAGATCTAGTGTACATGTACATGTGGGCATTTCCACACTAATGGGGTACAATTGACTGCAAATTTGGAATTTGAGAGGGGGGACACTGGAGGGTACAACAAAGCAAGATATTTTGTTCAGTGGTTTCCTGTACATTTCTGAGGCAGCAATGATAATGTGTACAAAAAATATATAAATAATTACATAAACCTGTGAGATGGACAGAATGTTTGCTATAAATTGATAGGACACTAATTATTATGTGCATGAATTTACCCAAATGTATTAGGTAGTTTTATAGACATGTAATTACATAAAAGGATATCTAG
This sequence comes from Hippasteria phrygiana, assembly GCA_037893225.1. Taxonomy (NCBI): domain Eukaryota; kingdom Metazoa; phylum Echinodermata; class Asteroidea; order Valvatida; family Goniasteridae; genus Hippasteria; species Hippasteria phrygiana. The sequence goes on along the minus strand of JAZGUH010000573.1, from coordinate 590,815 downwards.
AGAAGTACAAGGCTAATTGGGTTTGAAACTTTGTACATAGTCGGGTATGTGTTGTGGATGAAAATGTAGGCGACGCCATTAAAAAAAATGTTTATGAATTTTTAATTAGTAAAATTTTACTTTTTTCTTTAGTGTTCTGAATAATTTAGAAATAAAATAAATTGATAGGCCTTCCTTCAAAAATAAACTTTCAATAAAAAACTTCCCAGAAAATCCAGTTGCATTGTCCATTCTGAATAATCAACAATTCTAGTCGGTTCAATTTTTTTATTCAAATAATATTAGGAGAAATTACAATCTGCCTGTCAGTGCCATACATGTGTACACGTACAATGTATGGCATGTCAAAAGTCTGAAAGCACAACTATTTACCAGAGGTGAAATAATAACCGTCAAGTCTTGTGGAATTATTTAATTGATGATTTCGTGCTGTGTGAGACTTTATAATTGAGCACTTAATTTTATACATGTACATTGTATATCTTGCATGTAATTTAAGATAATGGTCCTTGTTAAAGCCGAAAAACTACAGATTTTTTTAAAAAATTGATAAGATGATCCCCCATATGAGTCATTAGCACAAATGATCATCTGTGGGAAGTTATCTTTTTGAGCATTTTCATCTAAAGCAGGGCACAACACTCCATGAGGGAAATCAGCTTCAACACCATACATTTTTATTTATGTTTGGTCTCGGTCTCGGAAGTTGTGATCTCGGTCAGGGTCTCGGTTTCGGCCTGCAAAAGAGCTGGTCTCGAAAGCCTTGGTCTCGGTCTCGGTCTCGGACATGAAGGTCTCGACTACAACACTGGTTATAATCCAAGACCAGCGGAAAAACTTTCTGTTTGGGTTTAGTTTGTTTTTTTAAGGAGGTTACTCCTATCTATGGTGCTCACTTTATCAAATTGTTTATCAACTGCCTTGGGACAGTAACTCTGTGTTTTGAGATATTTTTTATAATCAGCACATCTCTTCTTAAAGAATTCATCAGTTGAACAATTGCGCTTTACCCGAAGAGCAACCCCATAGGTATAGCTTCTGTGCAGTGTGATGGATGCGAGCTAGGAGGAGGCAAATACAAATGATCCTTCAGTAGGTTTAGCAAAAATGTCGGCTATGATAAAACTACATGTATTGTGAAGATGTAATGTGAGATCAAAAACATTGAGACTACACTCTGAATAAACCAATTCAAACTTAAAAGTAGGATACAATGAATTGATATAATCTGTGAACTCAAACAACTCTGAGATATCACGTGCCCAAACATGAAAAATATCATCCCTTGTACATGTACGTATATGTATGTATACAGGGCTTGCCCTTAACTTTTTTTTCACTCGCCGGCCGGACTACTCAACCAGACTTTTGGGTAGTCGGCAAGCTTTTTCACTCGCCGCATGTTTAACAGTAGTTTCTCAAGCAAACTTATAATAATTATAATGCATCATATATACGTTTCAGCAAACAAGCATTAACTACTTTAACACTACATTGCTCATTTTTAGGTAATTTTTAGGGCAAGGCCACTTTGGCCTTGAATAAAGCAAAATTAGGGAGGGCACCAAGGCCAGTAAGTAGGGCACCAAGGCCAAATTATATCTGCAGAAAGGGCACGGAGGTCGCGGCATTGTTGATTTTTCCATTCAAAACGTATTTAACTAAGAGTAAGAGTAAGACTACGAGGCCAAAAACATACTGCTTCCGATCACATGGGTTTTCAATTATATGTGAATTTCTGCCTAAACTATTTCCGTTTACGCTACGAAAGCTATAACAAAAAATTGCCACAGTAACAAAATACAACTAGACATCTTGCGTCTCTTGCAAACAGACGCAGGGCTTTTCCGTTTTTCTGTTATATTAAGCACAAAACTCCATCACTTCTATGTCTTTTGCTACTTCAAACTTGACCTTTAAGCGTTACGCCATCCTGACTTCTTTCTTGGTCATGTAATTTCCATTATAGGATACATATGACAAACTTGTTTAAGACCTTAGGCTGTTATGTGGTGCAAGTCCCGGTTACAAATTACATAAATTAAAAAAACCTAAAAATCAACATAAAATTGTAGGATAGCGTCGTCATGACATCACATATTTGGAACGTGGTCTTGGCATGTGTCAAGATTGCAGTCAATCTGATCAATGACAGTTTTAAAAAAATTGAAAAACATAAAAATTCCTACATGTAGAAAATCAGCCGATCACGTCACTTCAGATTTTACCAATTTTCATAACGATCCGACTTACCCTTATGTGTTTTTTAAAAGGGCATTTTGATGACGTCGGGATGATGTTACACATTTTCACATCCATAACTTTGACCTAATGAATTGATTACAAAAAGTAATTTCGAATATATTATATTCTGTTGATGAGATATGGCTTAAAATTTCAAAACCTCAAAAAAATATATATAAATCATATGATGGTCATCAATAACACATCACCTCAATGTGTACTCTTGGCCTGTGTATAGATTGGAGTCAATCTGATGAATGACAATGTACAATTTTGAGAGTATGTACAATGAAATTAGAAACATAAAAAAAAATCATAGAAAAACAGCCGATGACGTCATCATAAGATTACTTCGGATTTCACATGCTAGCGACAACATCTACCAACCCACCAATTGTTATGATTATTGGATATATGTTTACTTATGTTTTCAAAAAGCACATTTTGAGGACGTCATGCAGGCCTTGAATTTGGTAATTTTTAGGGCAAGGCCACTTTGGCCTTGAACAAAGCAAAATTATGGAGGGCACCAAGGCCAGTAAGTAGGGCACCAAGGCCAAATTATATCTGCAGAAAGGGCACGGAGGGCGCGGCACTGTTGATTTTTTTCCGTTCAAAACGTATTTAACTAAGACTAAGAGTAATAAGAGTAAAGACTATGAGGCCAAAAACATACTGCTTCCGATCACATGGGTATTCAATTATATGTGAATTTCAGCCTAAACTATTTCCGTTTACGCTACGAAAGCTATAACAAAAAATTGCCAAAAAAAATTATCAAAACTTGCCTTAATTAATGTCAACAATATTTACGGTCGATAATTCTTAAAAATCATGGAGAATTTAGGTCGTACACATCACTATGCACAACGCTAATTTATAACCATAACGCTAACCACGATGGGAAACTGGCCAACACTGTCCGTTTATCCATGGAGAAATAAATTTCTCCATGGTTTATCGTACGGTGGTAATTGCGTGCGTGATGCACTTTGTGTGGCGGGCGATAAACCTCGTGTTGCGGCAGGAAATGTCGGGGAAACACGCTGCGGTGTACAAGCGGTACAACCTCGAAACAAATTCATGAACACGGAAAATGCATACACAGACAAAATAGATCAAGTTCCGTGAATTAACGTGCAGAAATCTTCTTTCTCTATCGATTTTTTGGGCCTAATTATTCATCGAAACTTTTGACAATCGGGACACCGCGTGTTGTGACCAAAAGTTACTGTACGTATGTAGCGCGCCGAAGGCGTGCTTCATAGTGCCGCCTACAAGAGCGCGTTTCCTCGTACACGAACATCGATGCGTATTGTGAGGCGCACACGTGCAAGTACTGAGAAAAAGAAAGTCAGTTGACTGCACGTAAACGTTGCCGTACATGTACATACTCCTGCTGCTTTGTGTGTACGTACGGATACACACATTTAATCTTGCGGTGGGGGTGTTGATGCTTGAAGTATCGGCACACTCCGAAACTGGACCAGATTAATAGTTTGTGTGCATACTGTATGTGATTCTGTACGCGCGATCGCCAACGTGTTGTGCAGCGAGATTTTATGAAGGGCTGGCATGACATCGAAAAAACAAATGATATGAAGGATTGTACCTGTAGTGGCTGTGTTTTTGCAAAAAGGGCACGACGGCCAAGGTAAATTTGGGGCAAGGCAAAACTGGCCGTGAAGACGGAGATTTTGTGTGGGGCACCGCGGCCAGTAAGAAGGCAACGACGGCACTGGCCGTCGTGGCCGTCGTTCATTTCAAGCCCTGGTCATGATGACGTCATGATGACGTCACACTTTTTGACATTAATATGAAAGAATGTATGGGCTAACAAACCTATTACAAAACGAATTTCGAATATTCTGTTAATGAGATATATGACTAAGAAACTTTACTTAGGTTCCAAAGAGTACAATGAAATTTGAAACATTTAAAAAATCATAGAAAATCAACAGACGACGTCATCATGACGTCACCTCGGATTTTACATGCTAGTAGCACTATCTACCTACCCACTAATTTTTATGACGATCGGACCTATACCCTTATATGTGACCCGCTCTGGAAAAAGGTATATTATGTCGCAAAATATGAAATATGAGTTTTAAGTATGTTTGGAAAGCCCGCAATGTAAGCTTTCATTTGGTACATGATAGAGCTCCAAAGCCCTTTCCGTTCTGGAGATATCAAGTTTTTGCATATTAATTAGTTCTATGGAGTTCAAATTGCACAACAGAGAAATCAGGCTTTGAAATAGCTAGTTCTTATACAATGCAATGGAACAATGCACTCTAAAAAGGTTATTTGTTCACTCTATTCACTGAAATCAACATTGCTGTGCACCAAACCTGAAACTTCAGATAATTAAGACGTCATTAAAGATAAAAACCAAAAAATGAATTTTGACGAAAAATTTCACCCTCTCAACATTGAAAGGGCCATTACACGTAAATGTATGGCGCGACTTATATCACCTTTTTCTGGAGCGGGTCACATATGTGTTTCAAAAAAGCCAATTGTTGATGACGTCATGATGACGTCACACATTTTTCACATTTATGTGAAAGAATATAGGAGCCAACAAAGCTATTACAAAAAGAATTTTGAATTTAGCATGTTCTGTTGGTGAGATATGGCTTGAAGAAACTTTGAAGTTCAAAAACTATTTACTATTAAATCGTATGATGACGTCATCTTGACGTCACCTTAAATTTCATCTATAACACGAGCTAGCCTACCAACATACCAGGTTTAAAGGCAATCGGACCTACGGTTCTCTAGACAGGGGCCCTTGAATACTGCACCTTTAAGATGACGTCACGTGACAGGTGATGACGTCATCATGACGTCACTCTTCGACATACAGTTTCAGCTTAGGGTTTATGTTTGTGCTAAGTCTAATTAAGATCTGAGGTTGTTTAGTGACCAAAGTGCCACTTACAAAATTCGTGTACAAAGTCTATGGGATTTGGGATAGAACAAATAAATTCATAGAAAATCAGCCGATGACGTCATCATGACGTCACTTTGGATTTTACATGCTAGTGGCATTATCTACCTACCCAGTAATTTTTATGACGATCGGACATACCCTTATATGTGTTTCAAAAAAGCACATTTTTGATGACGTCATGATGACGTCACATTTTCCCATTTATGTAAAAGAATATAGGAGCTAACAAAGCTGTTACAAAAAGAATTTTGAATTTAGCATGTTCTGTTTATGAGATATGGCTTTAAGAAACTTTAAGGTTAAAAAACTTTAAAATTACTAGAAAATCGTATGATGACGTCATCATGACGTCACCTCAGTTTTCATCTATAACACGCACTTGTCTACCACCATACCAGGTTTAAATGCAATCGGACCTATGGTTCTCTAGATATGTGCCTTTAAAAAATGCACCTTTAAGATGACGTCACATGACAAGTGATGACGTCATCATGACGTCACTCTTCGGCAAACATTTTCAGCTTAGGGTCTCTGTTTGTGTTAAACCTAATTAAGATCTGAGGTTGTTTAGTGACCAAAGTGGCTCTTACAAAATTCGTGTACAAAGTCTATAGGATTTGGGATAGAACAACAAAAATCATAGAAAATCAGCCGATGACGTCATCATGACGTCACCTCGGATTTTACATGCTAATAGCACTATCTACCTGCCCACTAATTTGTATGACGATCGGACCTACCCTTATATGTGTTTCAAAAAAGCACATTTTTGATGACGTCATGATGACGTCACACATTTTCCAATTTATGCGAAAGAATATAGGAGCTAACAAAGCTATTACAAAAAGAATTTTGAATTTAGCATGTTCTGTTGGTGAGATATGGCTTTAAGAAACTTTGAAGTTCAAAAACTTAAAAATTACTATAAAATCGTATGATGACGTCACGTCAATTTTCATCTATAACACGAGCAAGCCTACCAACATACCAGGTTTGAAGGAAATTGGATATACCGTTCTCTATATATGGGCCCTTGAAAAACGCACATTTAGGATGACGTCACGTGACACGTGATGACGTCATCATGACGTCACTCTACGACATACATCAAACATAGACCCTAAGCTGAAATTGTAAGTTTGGTTAGGTTCTGAGGTTTTTTAAGACCTAAAGTGCCGCCGACAAAATTCGTGTACAAAGTCTATGGGATTTTGGTCAGAACTAAAAGAAGAAGAAGAAGAAGAAGAAGAAGAAGAAGAAGAAGAAAAACAAAAAAAATCAGAACAAAAACAAAGCCTTTTCCGAAGGATTTCGGAAAAGCCAATAAACTGTGATCCAACCTTCTTAGCTATATTTGTCACAACTTGTATCGATTTTATTTTACAAAATATGTATAGGCCTAATGTTTACCTCTGATGTTTACCTCGCTTTGTACACCCCTGAGATGTCGACAATAGGTGGCTGAACGTTAAGGGCGTGCGTTTGCGGCTGGCACGGTTGGGCATGCGAAACTGCCAAGCAAGCTAGCCTTGTTCCCGCAAGGACAGCTACAAGTCCATGTAAGCAACCATTCATATAATTCTTTGCAATGATGATTCGTGAATCATTTAACTGATAATAATATCAAAATAATAGCCATTTGATCTTACAAAACTGACTCATGAATGTTCATAATCCGTTTAGAAACGTATAAACACAAAAGTGTGACACTGCCTCAAATTCAAGGGCAGACCCACATGTATTGTTGCATTCTCAGCGGTATTAATGGATGAATAAACAATGGTTACTAGTCGCAGCTAGTCGACTAGTCGTGACTATTTTTCAATAGTCGCCGCGACTATTGAAATTCACTAAGTCACCCACGCCTAGTAGGGCCCAAAGTATAATTGCACGCCTAGTAGGGCCCAACGTATAATTGCACACCTAGGAGTTACATGGCAACATCATCATGTGTCACATGAGACAAACTTAAAGCTCAAATTTAGATGACAAATTTTGAACAAGCTCAGATATTAACCCTTTCAGCCCCAATGGCGAGTATAGTCGCCCGTGCACTACATGTATACCCCGCTTCAGCCCCAATGGCGATTAAAGTCGACCGTGAAGTGCTTTGTGCGTGAAAAATGTGGTCATCACCACAGGCTGCATGCCAATAAACAATGTGGGGCTGAAAGGGTTAACTTAGCATCTATAGATAACCAGATTCAAAAATGTTTTAAGTTATTGCAATTTCTTCAAATGTTACATTATCTGAAAGAGCTTGGAAAAAGGAATAAAATGAGGGGTCGATGAACTCGAAAGGGTAACCAAAAGGAAAGTTATGGATTTTTTAGTGATCAGCAGTTTTGACACGAAATAGGCCAGAACTTTTGCCCCCAAAAGCTAGGGCCTATGTCACGTGACCTGGTACTTGCGGCGCAATTGCTGATAGAAATGTAATACGATGTTTTGGACCTTGTACCCCTGTTGCGTGATTTACTGGTATCGTCCAACCGTTACGTTGTGCTGAATATTCAAATAGATGTCTGCTGGGTGCGGCGCGCAGTGCATGATTGACAAGGTGGTGGATTTACCAGTTGGAGTACGTTTTGCCGGTTTAAACCATGAAGGAAGGAGCACAAACTAATGAAGAATTAGTTCTTTTGGTTAATCTTTGGATAATTGGTTTAGGGGTTTAAGTACTACATCATCACGCGTAATTCTTGCCAAGTTAAAATTGCCTAAGTTCATGGACAAGAACTAACCGAGCCAATTCCTTCCCTTCTTTCTGGCGCGTAATAAACCAGGGTTTTGTTTGCCCGTCGTTGCAATCACGGTGGCGTAAAGCATGGTCATTTTTGATTAGGAGTAGACAAGGAAAGGGTAGGCCCCAACTTGGCAGCGCATCCGTGTTGAATGTTGGGGGCTGGACAGCATCCTCTTATATGGTCCCTGTTTATGACAACAATTACAGACATTCGCGAGAACGTAAACATAGGCCCTAACTGAAAAGGACGACCATGAGATTAGTAACAGACAATTCCTTTAAAATAAGAGGAAGGCGGCTCCTTTACGTGTGCCCGTCTCTTCGTACATCGTGCAGAGAGAGCCCGGGTGCAGAGCCTCATAACGTACGACCTCACTGTGTGTACGTGCGCGCTGACTGTGTGTATGTATGTACGTGCGCTATAGAAGTTAGACCCTAAAAAATTGTCTGCCACAAAGCAATTTCCGTGTATTAATTTGTATCTATTTTCCTCTTATTAAGTTATAATGGCAACTAATAACTGCTAGCATAAATGGGTTTTATTTTATAAGGCTCCAAAAGTTTGTTAAATTTGTGAGAAAATTTGTTGTCGTGCACCGATATATATGTGAAACGGTACAGTGACTCGGCCTCTTGCAGTTTCACGTAAACGGGGAGCAAACGGCCTTCGTTGTGAGGGGTTATTTTACTCTATTTTTGTCCCGAAATCCACTGAGTTGATAAATATCTAAGCTTATGGATCTTCCGGTATTTGTTACTTATCATGTTGGTGGCTTTTGATGATCATTTAATACATGTACAGTATGTTGGAAAGGCCGAAAAAGAGTGCTTGTGTAGCAAGATCGAAAGTGTCGTGGTGTGTTGTATGTGTTTTTTGTGCACGTAGGCCTATGCACGTAATGCCGCATAACGTATAGTCGCACTATATTGTGTTGCGGCCATGACCGCTCTCAATGTCAAGTGTTATTATGGTGGGCCCATTCTCATCTCGGAGACAGCCCTATTGTGCCGGCCTAGTGGCTATTTCATCAAACGGTTATGACTTAATATTGTAGCGTTGACCTTGCGCGGTACTATATCACACCTGAAGAACCAACTCCGGCACAGTTTCTCTTCGTTTTAGAGGCTCTAGGCCGTTTATTTAGGCACAAAACAACACAAATGACTGTCAAGAAATCCTGGGGGAAAGCACCGGCCACTGCGCGTGCGCCGCCCGGCAACGGGCCTCCCGGTCGGCCAGCAGGGGCTCCGCTGCAACAGCTCCGTATGGTGCCGTGCTCTCTACCGGCCGGCCAGCTGGGGCTCCACCGCAACGGCTCCGCCGTGGTGCCGTGCAAGCGCCCTCCGCCAACCGACCGGCACCGGCGCTACAATATATTTTATTTAGAATCGTTAAAAAAGTGTTCACAGATGTATTGTTTATATCAGTCACGTAGTTGTGTCTTTCAAAGTTTTTATGTCAATAATTTAACATGGGATAAGACAATGCTTTAATGATGACAACTAATCAAGTTATTAAAAGGCGCGCGCATCATGGAACTGCATGGACAGAATGAGGGGATGTAATGGTCGGGGGAATCAGATATTCTTTTACAGGTATAAGTCATTTTACAAAATATATGCATTATCCGTAAGTATCATGGCCACTGATATGAATATATACAGAAATTCATCTTTCAAAGCAATATGATTGTATTACCAATAATTATTTGAATTTCTTCTTCTCAGATACAACTACATGGTTCAGCAAAAGGTCCGCTGCAAGTTGCTACAAACACTACATCACGTCATAGTCTGTGGCATTTGCGTAATCTTTAGATGCAGACCAATAGGCCACTCTTTATATTTCCATTGAAAGCTGTAATATGTGTACCATATTGGAAGTTGTCAAGTTAATGATGATCCAGTCATATACACACAAACGTGTGTCGAATGCGAGTATGATTTTCATCCTTTGGAATAGATACATGTGTATGTCGCCCTTGTTTTATGTATGTCACGGAAATTATCATTAAAATGTTGCCACCCGATTCTTGGATTTACTAACTTTTTCGTTTTTTTTTTTTTCACAGATAAGAAAGAGCGCGTCCAACAGTTTTATGACAACGGACACCTTGTGGTAGTTGAGCAACTTGATGAAAAATTGGTATTCCCCGGGTTTCTCACTCGATCAGCATAAACAGAAAGCTGCCTGTGCTTCATGCGAATTACCATAATTCGCCATTTTGTCTTTTTTTTTAAAACCAAGATGCAACTTTGGCATCATTAAACATTATTGCAAAACATTCCACAGGTTGCAAAGAAGCCTACACACAGTTGTATTTATTTCAATTCCATATCCTAAAAAACACACACACACACACATACAGTCATGTAAACGGGTGCAATCGTGGACCTCCCATTGTTCCTCTTTTGTTTATACTCTAACTTTTTCGGAAGGCCTCCCATTGGTTTTGTACACGATTTTCAATCGTGGACGTTACATGTAGGTCAAACGTGGACCCCTTTGTCTACGCCCGAATTCTTTTGTCCTAGGTCCACGATTGCCGGCATATACAAACTCACACACACACACACACACACACACTTCAAGCTCTGTATTTAAGTTTACAGGTATACAGTTATTATTGGGCTTGCTACGTGACTTTAGACTGGTTGTTGGACATTTTTACCATGAGATAAAAACTAAAAAGAAAATAACGAAACAAACAATTGGACAAAAAGAAATCGAAAATATAACGATAATTCCACGTAATATTTCAATAATAGGCAATAAATAAAATTAAAACAAAAACCATGTCAACACCTGTGATTCGAACCGCGAACCTTCTGCTTCAAGATTTTTCAACCCTAGTCCGCAAGGCTATCGAAGAATAGACACTAGGGGGAAATTTAAAACATGTATTTAAAAAATGGGAACGTAGTAAATGTTCTAGCGCCCTCTTCTGTTTTCAGTAAATGTTCTAGCGCCCTCTTCTGTTTTCAGTAAATGTTCTAGCGCCCTCTTCTGTTTTCAGTAAATGTTCTAGCGCCCTCTTCTGTTTTCAGTAAATGTTCTAGCGCCCTCTTCTGTTTTCAGTAAATGTTCTAGTGCCCTCTTCTGCTTTCAGTAAATGTTCTAGCGCCCTCTTCTGTTTTCAGTAAATGTTCTAGCGCCCTCTTCTGTTTTCAGTAAATGTTCTAGCGCCCTCTTCTGTTTTCAGTAAATGTTCTAGTGCCCTCTTCTGTTTTCAGTAAATGTTCTAGTGCCCTCTTCTGTTTTCCAGTGGCGTCCGATGGTCTTGAATAATTTAGATTTATTCATTTATTCCTTGCCAACTCATTGGCTGGTGAGGAAAGTGAGATGGACAAATCCAAGAAGAGGGGTTTCTGTGAAATTAGATCCTCCACAAGCGCGCCACCAACGACCGATGCCGTGATTGTTCTTTTGATTTTCGGCGAAACCGTGGGCACTTTTTGGGCCCTAATTTGCAACCGGGACACAAGTTTTTACAAGTGCGACAATGATAACCAAGAAAAAAAGGCATGGAGTTGATCTATTTTGCAGTTTCAAGCTACGCGAGACCACCCAAAACAAAGTACCTCAATTTTAATGCCCAAAAAATTGAAAGTGGCGAAAACTTGGCTCATAAACACCGCGATAATTTATGCCAAAGAAGGTTACAAGATCGGAATTTTGTTGAAGAACGAAGCAACATTTGTAAATGAATCAAAGATGGCCTCATGTGCCTTAAAACCTCTTCAAAATTTAAGAAAACACCATCAATCCGCAACGAGCATTTTTGAGGAATATTTTGGAAGTTCCAGGATGTAGGTAAAGCCATCACAGTTTCGCTGCCAACAGCATAACGCGAAGTGCGCCTTCAACGGGCAGCTTGCTAGGCCGAACTACTATAGACATAATAAACCTACATTTGTAGACAAAGATTTTTAATGAAGCAAAAATGAAAAATGTAAAAAGTTCTGTGCTGTTTGCAAACAGCCCCCCCCCCCCCCCTCCACCCGATAGCTTCCCTAATCCATGACTGACATCGTGCCGTCTTCAGCCACATTGTACTCCTGGCTGACAACACCCAGCCAAGAACATGAAGAAGGCACTCGACATTGCTGTCGACTCCTGGAAAGGTCAATCCCCCTCTGCCAGCTGGACAAGGCCTAGAGGTTGCCCAAGAAGACCTTGGATTGACCAACTTGGTCGACCAAGTGAGGTACAGGTAGAGAGTGCCTGGAACCAAGCACTTCGACTTGGATACAGGAATTTAGCGCGATGGACCAATGCTGTCTTTGCGGTTGAGTGAGTAAGTGAGTGAGTGTTTGCAAACAGCTACACTTTTATATTATTATTATTATTATTGAATGCTAATTCCATTTGAACCACAAAATGAATATTTCTTGACCACCAATTGGTGATATCTGAATTACAACAATAATTGATTTATAAGTCAAACTGAGAAAAAAGTGATCAGCCAGGGAACAGTGGGTGTTGGGATATAATCATGTAAACATTTTTCCTCTGTAATCTTACTCGAGCATCCAATCTGGTTAGTTGCATTGAACCTCCTGACACAGGGAGAGAAACCAGTCACATCAGTGTAGATCATGTCACGTGTCTTCCTTGCTGACACTGCAAACAAATACAGAAAATATTACTTGTCATAAAAGAAAGAGCCAGTTGTATAGCCTAAATGGCATACCCAGGATTTGACATTGTTGTGATTAATTTGTTTCCCCAAAAATTTTCTAAAACTCTTCATAAAAGTTAATCTGAATTTTGTTGCCCAGGAAAGGAATTTCATTAGCCAAGGGGGGTAGTAAATTCTTTTTTTATGTTGGCATTTAAACACGTATTATACGACTAAACAAAAATAGGAACAAAATTGACAACCTGGGAGGGGGGGGGGCTTAAGACCCCTATTGCACCACTTAATAACCCAAACAAACTATTTATCTATCTACATGTTCACAGAAAAAAATAATGCTCGAACACTGACTGTAGCTTTGGAGTTTATTATTTTTAAACTGATACTCTCCAATTTGGGTGCGTTTCACACCTGTACTCACCACAGGGATAAGACAACTGTCGGGAAAACTGTCAATACGGGGACACCTTGGAAATCATACTACGGTGGAGGGGAGGGGAGGGGGGAGGGGAGAGTTCCCACTGGCAGCATTTGAGGCATCAAAGAAACAAAAAGGAATACATGTGTTTTTAAACCAGTTTTAAGACCATTCAGATGTTTGCCTTCCCTGGCACAAAAAGCAGGAGACGCTACAGTGAAGGGGTGGGCCAGGGAACCGTGATAACCCAATGGTTTTTCAGATGGCCAATCATACCCGTACCTAGATCAAAAATAGCATCCAAATCATCTCTTTCAACCAAGACTGCTTAACCCAGACAACTCCACCACCACCCCCATCTTAGTTCCATTTGTATATTTTGTCTGTGTAAGATCATGGAGCTCCTTTTTATAGCTAGCTCCATGCTAAGATCAACATTTTGCAGCCTACATGTAATTATCGTTTCGGAATACATGTTCATCGAAATTCACCATTCGCGTTCGTTTTCAATGAGTCACGTAATCGCTGCTGTGATCGCTGGTAAACGAATTTACCGCTGCATTTTCAATCGCCCTCAAAGTACCAGCCAGTACACACACATGCCATTCATAAAAAGAGGGTGGGCTGCTACGCATGCACATATGAATCTAGAAACTTTTGGCGTCGACTTGACCGACGAACAAAATTTACAGGAATATTTTGAATATTTTCCTGTAATTTTCCCGATCTTTTGCCAATCCACCGGTCTAAATATTTTAGAAGATAATATCAGTTACTTAACCAATATAATCAAACCACGCCCCTTGCCGACATGTGTGCATGCATATGCAGTAGCCCTGTTTACGACTTTGCGATAGAGTACCAAAGTCTGACGTCAGTTGCCGCGACAACTGGTTCCAAACACATGCAGTTTAGAATGTATTCTGGTTCCAAACATTGCATTGATTGACGTCATAACTTCGGTACTCTATAACCCTACATATAAAATATCACGTGAGACCAACTTGCCAATCAAATGACGGTACGGCCTTTCAGTCAGCGCGTGCTTAACCACAAGGGAATTCCCCAAGATGAGAAATAGCTTGCCAAGTACAAGTATGCAAGATTTTCCCACACTACTCACACTCGTACGTCTGTTAAATCACAACTTTTTTAAGTGCTTTTATAGCAATGTTTTACCTGGTATACATGTGGAACTTTGCAGTATATTTCCGATATTTAATCCTGCATTTGTTTTTGAAACTTGTTGGTGGATCGCCAAGTGCAGGACTTGACTACACGGGTTTTAGACGCGTGATGGGGAAAGAATAATCCAAAACAAACGTTTCGAAAGATGGTTCTGTAAAGGAATTTTATGAAAACGTTTAACATTTTCAGGAACTTCATACAATTGCCAATCTCCATTAAAATTCCCAAGAAGATACGAAACCTGATTCGCATAACTTAATGAAATGTCAAAGAAAAATTACCATTTTCGTGAGGAAATTGCGTGGAATCGGCGCGGGGAGTGGAATCGGCGCGGGGAGTGGAATCGGCGCGCGGAGTGGAATCGGCGCGGGGAGCGGAATCGGCGCGGGGAGCGGAATCGGCGCGGGGAGCGGAATCGGCGCGGGGAGCGGAATCGGCGCGGGGAGCGGAATCGGCGCGGGGAGCGGAATCGGCGCGGGGAGTGGATTCGGCGCGGGGAGTGGATTCGGCGCGGGGAGTGGATTCGGCGCGGGGAGTGGAATCGGCGCGGGGAGTGGAATCGGCGCGGGGAGTGGATTCGGCGCGGGGACTGGATTCGGCGCGGGGACTGGATTCGGCGCGGGGACTGGAATCGGCTAAATCAGAGAATCGATTCCTCAAAAAAGTGGAATCGCGATTCCGAGTTTGGAATCGATTCTTATCGATTCCGGCGTGGAATCGCCCAAGCCTAATGTACATGTACAGTATACATCTGAAACAATTCAACTTTTACTTGTTATAAAATGAGGATCTCGAAATAGATGTAAATCCCTTGAGTACGTTTTTTTATGGGAGACGTCGGGGTGTTGCAGCAGCTCTAGCAGCCAAGTGAAATGGCCACAATGTGTTTGTGCAGTTAAGCGTAACATACACAATAATCCAACAATGGATTGAAACTGCACAAACAGCGGCTGTAGGCGTAATCCGGCCTGGTGCCACTGTTTTGTTTGCGTCCACAGATGTCTTCCATACGCAAAGGGTTAAGTGATGGGTTAAAATTAAATGTAAACAAAGACAGCCTATGCTTATCAGTTCCATTTAACCCTTTGCGTACGGAGAACGCCATATCACCATGAAAATCTTTGACGTGAAAATGCCCCGAAAAACCGTGTTTTGACGTGAAATTTCAATTTCATGGCGTTTATTCCCAGCAAATATTGGCAATTATGTTCACGGCAAATTCATGGCAAATTCACGGCGAAACCGGCAGGCCTTTGTTATGCATAGGCCTAACGGTAAACCATTCTTTAAACAGATTAGATTTACTGTCGGTGCAAACATAACGGCCTGGCTCTCCTAATTTGATGTGTTTGTTGTTGCGAGTACAGTAGTCTGCGCGAGGATTCGTGGTCTGCATTTATAAGACGACTTATGCGAATTTAATGTCATGCACGAACATCAATCTCGCAGGTATAAAACGGACAGATGGTCACGGTTGGGAGCGGGTTGTGATACACACAGTGTGTACTTTTCCTCGCGGATCCGTAGGGTCCCGATGTGTTGTTAAAAGTTGTTGTAGTGCTTGCTGGTGGTTTTTATTTTTATTTGCATTTATGCAACGATTTTAATAAAAAAGGGGACTAGTAGTAGGCATATCGTGTGTAGAATAGATTTAGCCTACTCTTCGTAAATCGACGTTCCTTTCTCTACACGTGTACATTAATGCCACAAAGAACTACTACTCTTTTGAAGGCCAACAGGCTTCATGGAGCAGTCCACTTTTGTTCTTTCTTAAAATGTCAGCGTTTCTTTCATTGCAGTTGTAAAATGAAAATTACTTCTCACCATTTCATGATTTGTATACAAAAACCAATGACTTCTTATTATCGAGCACGTTGAAAGTTGCATGCAGTAGTGAATGATCGGACTGACCTCTGCGCTGAGTGCTTTGATTGGTCGGAACTATTTTCCCTAGTTATGCAAAACCAATCACATCACTCAGCGTTGAGTTTGGCTGGATTGTTTGGGGTGGTACATGTATCTGCTCGCTCCCGGCCAGCCGCGAATTATTTTTTTCCCCAAACATTATGGATGCATACATGTATGGGTGGGTTATGTACAATGCAATAAATTCTCATTGTCTACCGAGCATTTTGATGGCTCAGTGGATACGTTGTTCGACTGTGGGGTGGGTAGGAGATTGTGGGTTCGAGACCTTGACGTTACCAATTTTTTGTTTTCTTCAAATTTTCAGCTTTTGAGGATTTAATTTTAAGGGAAATCAGGTCCGAAATTTCATTACATTCAAATTCATATCTTTTTCTAATTGGTGTAGTCTTGGTCAAGTGCAAACAACCGCACTGAATGCTACCGTATTATTCCCAATGTACAATGTACATGTACGTACACACAGCTAACGTATTCCGAACTCCGCCTTAAGAAAAGGCTACTGAGACCTGAGGGGGTTACAGCAATTGTTCAATAAGGGTACCCCCTAAAGCGCATCTGGGCGTGCGCGATGCTTTGTCGCTAGCCTTGGTCAAGAGCAAGCAGCCGCACTGTAATGCCATCGTCTTATTCCCAGTGTACAATGCACGCACATGCAGCTAATTCGCAGAGAAATTCATCTTGTGAAAAGACAAAACCGGGCACTTCGCACAGCCAAAATTACTAGGTAGGCCTGCGTAAAATTACCATGGACTTTTTTTTATTTGTAGGAAATTCCAGACAGGGTCGGCGGGATAAAAAAAAATTTAAAATCGGTCGGAAGACAAAAATATGGTGGGTCAGAAATGAGAACCATAGAATTTAAAACAGGGACGCCCTTATCGTTGTAAGGTTTATAATGATGTACGGTAATTTTCCCAAAAGACTTTGTCCATTTAAAGCATACATTTGTACGTGGGTTTATTCTTGATTTTATGTTTCAATTTCAATCATAAATGTACCGGTACCGCTATGGTTTCCAGATAATTTTATTTTTTGTGTTTTGCGCTGTTGGATGGCAAAAAAAAAAACAGAAAAACAGGGCCTGTTTTTAACCTTAGTCAAGGCGCGCGTAGCTACCTGGACGCGTGATGCGTCCCGAATGCCAGCATGTCCGGGGCGCGCCACTCGTCTGGGTAGCCACGCACGCCTTGACTAAAGGCTACAGAGCAGTTTTTCAACGATTTCCAGCTGGAAATCGTTACAAAACGATAGAAATGCACAGTGCGTTACCGCATGAAGGACACACGTGGGATTATCCACACAGCAATTTATCAAACACTCAACCACTGGTCCACTTCTTGTCGCAATTTGTCAAAAACTTTGATTAAAATCCTTGTTGATCCAACTGTTTGTTGCCTATCAGCGGGATTTTGTAGACACTTTTGGGCGAATCTTGTCGATATGACTGATGAGGATCCAAAATCATTTTGCAATTGCATGTAAGAAAAGCATGCGTGTCTAGCTACTGGACTTGATACACCGGTATTCTTTACTACACGCAGACGAAACCCAACCATGCATTTCGGTGTTGCATGATTTAAAGTCACCCAAACAACAGACTCGCTAGACACAACACGAATGCTCAAAAGGTTTTTCGCATATTCGTTAATGCTTTGCTGCATGCGCGCGCATGTACAAAACGCACCCAGCCGAGCATCGACAAGACGTATACAATCTTTGTGTATACCAAGTGATTCAAACACGGCCTCCTCAAAACCTAGCAACTAATGAAACTCGGCGTTGCCGCGCCGCGCGCCAGCGCGAGCCAATGAATTCGGAACAAAATGTAGGCCTACATGTGCGGACAAAACAAACGCGGAGTCTTATAACAAAAACATACCAGGAAAACGAAAAGCACGGAAAACAGCAAAAAATTCACATGGCTGATTATTATAGTCGGATTTCACAAAATCCGTGTTTTAAAACCCAAATCCTTACTTCCGTATTCCTTATTTCTCATAAATTTCAGTACGAAATACGGAAAATCTGTACTGGTTGGCAGCTCTGAATTGTGCATTTTGCATCAAAACAGAACTAGCCTGGAGCCTAAGCCAGCTCATTTGGAAAATTAAAAGTGCCTGTAGAATCAGAAAAAGGCAACTCAGGCCGGGAGGCGAATTTGTTTTCTCCCAAGCGACATCCGAATGTGGTTAATGCTATGACGCATATGTCCTATGAGATTTCGGACTTTACTTCCCTTTTAACAAAAATCCTCCGGAGCCACGAATTAAAAAAAAAATAAAAATTCGAACGTAATGAAATTTCGGACTTTATTTCCCTTAAAAAAAACCTCCAAAGCTCAATCTCCTACCCACCCCACAGTCGAACACCGTATCCACTGAACCATCGGAATGCTCGGTAGACAATGATAATTTATGGCATTATATACCCAGCCATAGGTCCTATGCATCCATAACGTTTGGGGGAAAAAAATAATTCGCGGCTGGGCCGCGCCGGGAGCGAGCAGAGACACCACCCAGACAATCCAGCCAAACTCAACGCTGAGTGATGTGATTGGTTTAGCATGACTAGGGAAAATAGTTTCGACCAATCAAAGCACTCAGCGCAGAGGTGGAGCCGATCGTTGCGCGTTACGGAGGTCATGATTGGTCAGTCCGATCATTAACGACTAGATGCATGTAACTTTCAACGTGCTCGAGGTGTTCGTCCTACGCGTAGCTAGTAGCAAGACGCCCATTTTGGACACGGCCTAAGAAGTCATTGGTTTTTGTATACAAATCAGGAAATGGTGAGAAATAAATTACATTTTACAACTGCAATGAAATAAACGCTAACATTTTAAGAAAGAACAAAAATGGACTGCTCTGTGAAGCCGGCCGTTGGCCTTCAAATGAGTAGTTATTTGTGGCATTAATGTAGATCATTCCTTCCTCCATCGATTTACGAGGAGTAGGCTAAATCTATTCTACGCCCGATAGGTCTACGGTCCCCTGTTTTATTAAAATCATTGCAGAAACGCAAATAAAAAAATTAAAAAAACCACCAGTAAGCACAACAACAACTTTTAACTACACATCGGGACCCTACGGATCCGCGAGGAAAAGTACACACTGCGTGTATCACAACCCGCTCCCAACGAACCGAGACCACCTGTCCGTTTTATACCTGCGAGATTGATGTTCGTGCATAACATATTCGCATGAGCCATGAGTCGATTGTCTTATAACATTGTATAAATGCGGATCAGACCACTGTACTCGCAACCACAAACACATACAATTAGAAGAGTTCCCTGTTATGCCAGGCCGTTATGTTTGCACCAGCAGTAAATCTAATCTGTTCTTTTGTCAGTTGAAGAATGGTTTACCGTTATGCATAACAAAGGAATGCAGCCTGCCGGGTTCGTCGTGAATTTGCCGTGAACATAATTGCCAATATTTGCTTAGAATAAACGCCGTGAAATTGCCGTGAATTTTTATTTCACGGCAAAAGACGGATTTTCAGGGCATTTTCACGGCAAAGATTTTCATAGTGTCAGGAGCACATTTCTCATACTGGGCAGAGAATTTCCCAGGACATTGAAGTTGTTCTTTGACCCTAACTCCCTAGGGTGTGTGGAAAATCATATTGAAATTGGAGGATTCGGGAGCGTTAGGGTTAAAGTATGTCTAATACTATGCAACATGACATACACAAAACACTGAAAATACATTTTCAAAAAAAAAAATTAGTTGTGTTTAGGTGGACACCGTTATGTACAGAAGATGTGGTATTACTATTAATCTTTATGAAATAACTATTGAGATTTGAGTGGACAACTAAATAGTGTGTCTTAAAATGTTGCACTGACCCATAACCATAGAAAGACATGATAGAAAAGTACTGGAATCCAAAGCTCTTATAGTGGGCAAGGTTAACCATGACAAATAATTGTACATAACATCAAAACATGGACACCAAATTGGTAATATATGGAGATTTGTCATTGCTCTTCACCAGTTTATGGCACCATGCTTTGAAAAAAGTTGTATAGTTAAATGATTGTTTTAATAGTAATTGTATGCATGTACAATTTAACTAATTTATGAGCTTTAATTTGATTTTCATGTTGCATTATGTACATTTTGCATGACTTCCAGATCTCGGTGTCCGAATTATGTACGCCAGAAATCAAGGCTAAACCCCGTCAAAACATTTTTTTCCTTCCAAAATGTCTTGTTTCTAATTGAGTCAAGTTAGATGACTACCATTACGAAAACTGAAAAAGAAAAATTTATCCTCAAGAAACTAAAAAACTAGTAAAATCGGCATTCGAAAAATTCATGCTGCCATGTTTAAAAAAATCAGCGGAAAATTGGCTGGACTTCCCCAAAACCGAAACACTTTAGCCTCTCGTTGTTGTTTTGAAGCACTACATGTAAATTTTCCCATCGTAGTAAGAAAAATTACATTTACCATTTTGTGGCATAACGTTTGAACATTCTGGCAACCCGGAATTTCAAGAAATGTGGGCACTGATGACACGAAAAACTCACCCATGCCTGTCCCAATTCTGTACATAACTTGTGTCCAGATACCGGACAAGAAGACACAACGCGCCACTTCAGAAAACCCAACCAATCACAGCCAACCTTGGTCAGGCCACATGACAGTACAACTCCCTAACTTGCTAGAAATTTGCAACATTGGGTGTTCTGACTTCGGCAAGCCTGCATTGCATGACGGAATGCGTACATAACACGGACACGAAAAATCAAAGTGATAGGAAACCAGTCATTAAAGCTCGCCACTGATTCGAGGCCCTCTATGACGTTGATATTTTGTAAAGTGATCGCATGTGCATAGTTTAGATGTGCAGGCGAGATAAAGATGTTTGCATGCGATATTAGGTGAGAGCGAGACTACATTACAACGAGGCGGACACCAAGAGTTATGTACAGAATCGATAAGTTTAATTTCGTCAGAAAAAAAAGCAATATAATGTTTACAGTTTTTGTTGCTATAAATACCTTTAATTGAGTAGTTTTAACGGTTTGAGGCTGAATTTTTTTTTTAAATCCTTACTGTCTGTGGTTGAACACCATTTTTATAGACAGCAGTGCAGCATGTAACACTGACATTCTCATTCAGGGGGCAATTTTGTATCTGCTAAATTCAGAAGAAAAAAATGCTCACAAAAATGCTTCAACATGAGGTATGTCTAGGTTCCTTAGGCTGTAAGCTTTAACTTAAGCCATTTTCAGTGAAATTGTACCACCAGGAATTGATATATAATGTATCAATTCAGAGCCCCTTTTCCAATACAGAAATGTGTCGTGTATCATATCTCTGCACATAAACAAGAGGAGGGGGTCAGGAGGCAGGGGCGTTGTAGTTTTTCTTATATTTTAAAAGTCTTTAAACATGGTAAAATTAGAGTAAAGACATGGGTGAAGTGACGATTGGGCTACATGTAAGTGGCGATTGGGCTACATGTAAGTGGCGATTGGGCTACATGTAAGTGGCGATTGGGCTACATGTAAGTGGCGATTGGGCTACATGTAAGTGGCGATTGGGCTACATGTAAGTGGCGATTGGGCTACATGTAAGTGGCGTTTGGGCTACATGTAAGTGGCGTTTGGGCTACATGTAAGTGGCGTTTGGGCTACATGTAAGTGGCGTTTGGGCTACATGTAAGTGGCGTTTGGGCTACATGTAAGTGGCGTTTGGGCTACATGTAAGTGGCGATTGGGCTACATGTAAGTGGCGATTGGGCTACATGTAAGTGGCGATTGGGCTACATGTAAGTGGCGATTGGGCTACATGTAAGTGGCGATTGGGCTACATGTAAGTGGCGATTGGGCTACATGTTTGTGCATTTTTTCTTCCCACATTGCATTTGGACCATTGTGATGTCTCAAGCAGGCAGTAGGCCTATTTGCGATAAGGTCTACATGTATGCTAGCAGGGCTCAACCTTAGCACTAGCCCGGCGTACAATGTCTAGTAAAAACTGCTCCGGGCTAGTGAAAAGCACTCTTTAACTTGCCCGGCGGGCTAGTTAAAAAAGCATACCTACCTGCTTAAAATTGTCACTGTTGCTTGATATGAATCAAACAAACGTTCTTGGTAAGTTTGAGTGAATCTTCTTGTTTCATTTAATGACCGAGTACAGCGCTACGGCGTCCCGCACAGTCAATACTATGCCGAGCCGCCACGCTAGCGCTAGCGCTAGCGCTGTCTCACAGCAGCTAGCTTGTGTCCCGATGGCAACATGTGTACGTGCCATAGAGTTATATGTATGCCATTCATTGCACGCGTGATGCCACAAGCGCACGCGACTTGTACAAGGTTGGTAGTCTCATATCAAGTCCAGAGTGTGTTGTGCACTTTTTTTTGCCAAATGCTGTACGCATGGGACTGGTTGGGTGTGGGAAGAAAAGTACAGTGAAAGTGCACACAAAAAAGACTATGGATCTTTTCTCAATGCTCGGCTTCGATACGGCTGACACTGAAACATTTTATTTTGTACATCATCAGTGTTTGAAAAAAATGATTAACCCTAACCTTCCCAAATCCTCCAAAATCCTCTTTGCAAAATGGAGGAATTTGGAGGATTGAGGGCACTTGGAAGTTGATGCATCGGAGGATTTTGCAGGATTGAGGTTACTAGGGGTTTTTGCCCCTGCAGGAATATGGAGGATCCAGGTTATCAGGCTCAATGTGATACATGAGGATTTTGGAGGATTGAGGTTACTAGGGGTATGCAAAAAACCCCTAGAGGATTTTGGAGGATTCGTGCTATGGTCCCCATAAGAGGATTTTGGAGGATTCAGGTTATATGGAGTTTTAACACTTTGAAATCAGAGGATGTTGGAGGATTCAGGTTACATGGGGGGAAAATGATGTAGGGAGTTAGGGTTAAGGACCATCACATTTTTGGCCCATGTAAATTTGAAGGAAAACGCCAACTAATATTGGCGGAATAATGTCATCAATGTCTATAAGACGCAGCGAACCGTACGCCGTACGCGGCGCTATACAATCTTTGGTACGTCGAACTGAAGCCAGCTTTGATTAATGGGCCCAACCGGGGAATTCCACGTGCATACTGAGCATGCGCATCGGCACTTGACCTCAGCGATTCCATGAGCCATAAATGCAGTGCATGAAAGAAGGCATGAAAGGTACGGGGCGCGCGTGCGCGAAGATTTGTACGTGTGGTCTGTACCGGGCCGGTGTACGTGGTTGGTGAGAAGTTTTATTCACTTGGGTCTTAACATTTTCCGTCATGTGGCGATATCTAAATGTATCCAATCCGTCCAAAAAGGGAAGCAAAAGAGAATACGATGCAAACTAGAGCAAAAATAAAAGACAACGTGTCTACAGACAAGACTGGGAGCGGGACTTTGGCTGGCTTAGCTACGATGGAAATACGATGTTTTGCCGTGTTTGCCGCGAAATGAAACTGACCGGAGGGAGTGGAAGGAAACATATTACCTTATCATTCAGTAATTTCTTTTCTATTTTATAGTTTGAAAAATCTCTTATTAGTTACAACTCTACTGAATCCTCCTGAATTTTAATACGATATTTCGGACACCGTAGGGAGTTTATTGTTAATGGGATATTTACAATGTCCATTAAATGTGGGCTAGTAAAAATTTCTGCGGGCTAGTAAAAATCCCAGTTAACTTGCCCGGTGGACTAGTTAAAAAAAAGCTTAAGATCGAGGCCTGATGCTAGGCAGATTCACGCAAACCAGCATTGGCGGAGCTTAAGGATAGGACGTTTACACGTTTAAACAAACAAAAATCGAATTCATTTGGAAATTTTCCCGAACGTTTAAACGGACCTCAATTTTTTTTAATTGGACCTTGTATAATTTACGCAATCTACATTTCAGTTTTAATTACAAAGAATCTAGGATCTTTGTAAATTTATTTAATTTACAAAGAAAAACAAATGCCTTTAGTACTACACAGCGTATACAATTGTTTGTGTTTGATGTTTTCAATAAGCCGCAGACAGCACCGCTATTACGTCCTACACAAATACTGGGACGGGCAAAACTATTAAATTATTTTTATATGATATAACATTAACAAATTGATAAGAAATAAATGAGGGCTGAAATTTTCAATTTAAAAAAGGTAGCAATTTAGCAATATGCTCTCAAATTTTTAACTGAAATTGTCCGCCAAAATGACCAAAAATTTAAATCAAGAAAAAAAACTATTTTACATCTGTCAAGTATCATGACCATTGACCAATCATTCCATTTTTTATTTTTTACTCTATCCAGTGATATAATATATGTGCACAATGACATTTTAGCCTGAATGACCCACGTGACCTTAGCTCGTGTGCACATAAAAGGTGTAGGCAGTGGTCGCACAATGCACGCGTAGGCCTACCGTCAGAATGGCATAGGTGTTCGCATAACATTGCGTGACATTACGTCAGCAATGTTATCCCGAATAACATTTTACCTTTGAGATACCGAACTGGCTTGATTAACCCTCCTGTTCTCAGGGCCAAAATCGACCCAGCTGCTGTACAGATCAAAACCTATCAAATTTCAGATTGAAACACACACAAACTGTCAGAGTTGGTGTTTAGAGATTTTGATAGGCTGTGATAGTTATAAGTATAGGAGGGTTAAAGCACGGAGGAAGAATGAAGCAACTTACATTTTCATGAATCTGCCTAAAAAAACTAAACTAGGCCTACATTTTACATGTTGCCTACATGTAGCTTGAAAATTCCAGCTCTAGGCTCATGGCATGGGAGATTTGCCGTTTAGAGCTGGAAACACTCGTATTGGGTTTTCAGCAGTGTGTTGTTTTTTTGCCGATATGATCTTCCGTTTTCCTGAATATCAACCAAACACTAACCTTACCGGCAGAGTAGTAATTCATGCAGCTTGTGATCCCCTCAAAATGACAATATGCTCAAGTCAAGTTAAACCCGAAAAAAAGTGAATTTTTCGTGCAACTTCGGTGCATGCACAAACCAGCTGTGTACAAAGTATATAAGGGAGCAAATTTTTGAACATGAACGATGTTTTCCGATCGATAATCGGCCAGCAGCACTGCGCGCGCCTCAGGGCTCGATATCCAACGGCTGTTTGCTGAAATACTGACAGCGATGAGCAAACAGCCATTGTATATCAAGCCCCGAGGCGCGCGCAATGCCGCTGGCCGATAATCGATCGAAAAAAAATCGTTCATGTTCAAAAATCCGCTCCATTACTTTGCATGCACCGAAGTTGCACGAAAAATTCACTTTTTTCGGGTTTAACTTGACTTGAGCATATTGTCATTTTGAGGGGATTACAAGCTGCATGAATTACTACTCTGCCGGTAAGGTGAGTGTTTGGTTGATATATTCAGGGAAACGGAAGATATCAGATCATATCGGCAAAAAACAACACCACACCGCTGAAAACCCAATAGTACGGAAGCGTACAACAATGTATATGTTACTGCGATAAAATAGCTTGGAAGCTTGGAATTCCGTGATAAGTTATCGCGGAATCGTAGAATTCTGTGATAAGTTATCGTGGAAACGTGGAATTCCATGATGGACTATCACGGAAACGTGGAATACCGTGATAGGTTATCGTGGGAACCTGTATTGCCTTGGTTGCGTATCATGGAAACACAGAATGCCGTGATATTTTATCTGGCAATGCGGATGCGGGATGTACGGAAGCGTATTTAGGACATGACGAAAAAAACATTCCCGCTCACTATTTCGCCCGGGCGGATTAGAATTTCGCCCGGGCGGATTAGAATTTCGCCTGGGCGGATTACTGTCGAAATGGTGAAACCCGTTTGTACCGTCTGTACATAAGAATTATAGAAATCCGCAACGTGATCTCGCTGTACGTTTGATCTTTATTATCTTCTTCTGATAGCAGACTCGTGTTTCGATATAACGTGTGTATGTAGCATCTAGCATCTAACGTCTAATGGTGTCTAGCGCTGTCTAGCGGTTCACTATGATCAAACACACATGGACATACTTTAAGTTTCATGCGTAACACACAATAAAGGGACATATACCGTTCTGTTATTATTTAAGTCACAAACTAAACTAACCAAAGAAACTAATGAGACCAATTAATCAACAACAGTCCTCATCCACCTTTTGCCAAATTGCCGGATCAGATCCCCCAATTGGTGGATCAGATCCTGCAATTGTGTGTAGTGGGAACGCTAACCGTTATAAGGTGGATCAGGATCTGATCCACCTTTCTTGATCCACCTAAAGACCAGGATACAGATCCCCCAATTGGTGGATCAGATCCTGCAACTGGTGGATCACGATCAAGTGGGAACGCAAAAGGTGGATCTGATCCGGCAATTTGACCTGTCAATATCCGGCTGGTGCACAAGTGGCACGAACATTTTGCGGTCTGATAAACGAAGAAATACGTTTAGGCGTGTAGCTCATGTGACAATTCCCCACGTGCACAACATGCACAATAAACAACTACTGAACTACGGGCTGTATACAAAATGTGTCATCATTGGTGCGCGATGCATGCGTGCATGCATGCATTCAGCGCACGTGTACGTCCTATAGGCCTGTTACAATTTCCGTTGCGTACTGGAAAGTCCTCCGTTTCTAAACCTTTTTCATTCGTGTAATTTAACTTTTTTTTGCATCCATATTAATAATTCCGTGTTAGTGTATAGCCCGCAGCGTGTCATAGAACAACAACCGTAGCAAAGTTTTTAAAAAATACATTTTACTAGGCAGTAATAGTACTCCAAAAAATCTTGACACAATAAATATCTTGTAAAAACTAACGGACATCATCTTTGCAGAAGTTACATCTGTGTAAAAAGATTTCTTTTTATGCGAAAACTATGATTACTTTAGGGGAGTGATATGCACGTCGCATGTGCAGCATGTACGATTCGTTTGAGTCTGTAGGGAGATTGGTATTTATAATTAGCAGCTGATACGCCTCAGAGAAATATTTTTGTTGATATTCTTGTCATAGAGTACACTTCTTCCTCCATGTTGAAACTTCGAACATCAAAACATCGCACATGTACACACTTGTATGCGTACGTATGCAATTTGACCCATCCCAGCATGCAACGCTGCCACAGAGTGCGCGCTCAGCAAGCAAGCGCATGCGTAATACTGAACTCAGTGACCTTTCGGACTTGACACTTCCGTTCGAAAAGGTGGATCGAGCATAAGTGGGAACGCGACTTGCGGTTTTGTTGCGGTTAGACAACGATAACACCAAAATGCCGGATCTTGATCCACCTTTTCCCAAACGCGGTCTCATTAACCCTAACCCTCCAGGGTATTTTGGCTAGAAACCCTGCCAGACACATCAGATTGCATACTTTGTCACATTGACTTGTGTGCAGAGTACAGCAAGGTCAAGCTGTCACTACAGATGCACTGTGCTGCGTCTGGCAGGGTTAGGGTTAATTATAACAACCAAGAACCCTGTATCCCAGTTTAGTTTAGTATAAAATAAATGGATATTAAGATTTAATTAGATTAAATAGCATATAAACTTCCGACTGTGTGGGAACTCTTACATGTAGAACTTTCCAGTAGGTACAGTGCTATGTCTCAGTTGCTACGTATCAGTTATAGTTTGTAGTTTTAAGAGAGTAGTTAAATCATGCAGTTGGGTTTCAGTAAATAAATTTAGCAAAGATCTACATGTACATGTAAGAGTTCCCACAGTCGGTACTCGGTAAGTTCATATGCTATTTAATCTCATTAAATCTTAATATCCATTTATCTTATAATTAGGTGTGACAAGTAGTCCGAGTAACTTGGACCCTTTATCGCCTTTTTTAACATTTGGACATGATCTGGCGATAGTAGGGTCCAAGGCGATTGTGCGATAGAGAATGGCTTCTAATTCAATCCAAACACAAACTTCAAAATTCAACCTTACAACGGCCACCAAAATACTAGATATGCCACCACCTGAACAAGTGGAGTTCCATGATCAGATGAATGTACCAAGGTTTACTTAACATCCAAATAAAAAGTGAAATGTTACCGTTTAATTCCCAGAGACCCCCGCAGAACACGTCTTTTTTGGAGTTCAAATAGTGACTCCTCGACCTTGCATGACGTACGTCACCCTGATGCGCAGCGCCCGCATGCACCTAGTCTAGGTTCCAAGACGTTCTTAGCGGTCAGCGCCCTCTCGCTACACATACACACGCCAAGGCGTGTGTTTGTGTGTAGCTAGAGGGCGCTGCCGTGCGCGCTGTACGTCGCACCGCGCTAAGGACGTCTTGGAACCAAGACTAGCATGCACGCGCGACAACCTGTTTATGCCGGCGACTGTTTCGTGAAGAATTCCCTACCCCATGACGCGCGTGCAACCTCGAATCAATATACTACACATGCTATGTGTATCCACACACGTACCGTGACCATTTTACCACTCGTGAAACAGTCGCCGGCATAAACAGGTTGTCGCTCGGTGCATGCTGGCATCAGGGTGACGTACGTCATGCAAGGTCGAGGAGTCACTATTTGAACTCCAAAAAAGCGAAAAGACATGTTCTGCAGGGGTCTCTGGGAATTAAACGGTAAAATTTCACTTTTTATTTGGATGTTAAGTAAACCTTGGTACATTCATCTGATCATGGAACTCCACTTGTTCAGGTGGTGGCGTATCTAGTATTTTGGTGGCCGTTGTAAGGTTGAATTTTGAAGTTTGTGTTTGGATTGAATTAGAAGCCATTCTCTATCGCACAATCGCCTTGGACCCTACTATCGCCAGATCATGTCCAAATGTTAAAAAAGGCGATAAAGGGTCCAAGTTACTCGGACTAGTGTGACAAGTAGGTTATTAGTTGAGCCAATTTTGGGATGAATATGTGTCAAGTTTCTGGTATATGCATAGATTGAGGTTTAGCTGAACTGAGATACAGGGTTCTTGGTTGTTATGAGTTTGGCGGCAATCGGGAGAGATACATATAATTCTAGGACTGTTGTCGATTAATTGGTCTCATTATAGTTTCTTTGGTTAGTTTAGTTTGTGACTTAAATAATTACAGAACGGTATACGTCCCTTTAGTTTATTGTGTGTTACGCATGAAACTTAAAGTATGTCCATGTGTGTTTGATTATAGTGAACCACTAGACAGCGCTAGACACCATTGGCATTAGACGTTAAATGCTATTGCTAGATGCTACATACACACGTTATATTGAAACATGAGTGTGCTATCAGAAGAAGATAATAAAGATCAAACGTACAGCGAGTTCACGTTGCGGATTTCTATAATTCTTAAGTTATGTACAGACGGTACAAACGGGTTTCACCATTTCGACAGTAATCCACCCGGGCGAAATACTAATCCGCCCGGGTGAAATAGTGAGCAGGAATGTTTTTTTCGTCACATCCCTAAATACGCTTTCGTACATTCCGCATCCGCATTGCCAGATAAAATATCACAGCATTTCCTATGATACGCAACAAAAACAATCCGGGTTCCCACGATAACCTATCACGGTATTCCACGTTTCCGTGATAGTCCATCATGGAATTCCACGTTTCCACGATAACTTATCATGGAAATTTCAAGATAACTTTAACTTATCACGGAACTCCACGTTTCTGTGATAGCCTATCAGTATCACAGAATTCCATGTTTCAACGAACAATCATCACGGAATTCTACGATTCCGCGATAACTTATCACAGAATTCCACGTTTCCAAGCTATTTTATCGTGGATGGTCATATACGCTTCCGTACTACAGTCTACAGAGTGTTTCCAGCTCTAACGTTAAACGGCGAATCTCCCAAATTCCCATGACATCATGAAAGACATGACTCATGATGAGCCTAACGTGAGCTGGAATTTACAAGCTACATGTTGCCTATTTCGTCAGTGCAGTTCAGACCTTCTACTCACCTGATATGAAAAGCTGAGTAAGAATAACAAATAACCGTGTTTTAAAACCCAACACAGGGTTAAAATTGGCTTTGACCATGATTATACAGACTACTACAGTGTCAAATTTGCTGAATAGAAACAACAGCGTCGAACTTCCGTTCTCTCATCAGCCAATAAATGCAACCTCAATCCCGGGGTAGGTACAGGCAAAGATACTATAGCGCCGCGCAGCGGCGCCGCTACGCGGCGCTATACGATCTTTGGTACAGGTCTGCACTGTACTACCTCGTTCTCAATATAGTAGCAAAGATCGAATCGGTCCACTGCATCCATGCCCCACACACGCAAAAGTCGTTCGGTTTCTTTGCAAGGTATATGCGCTGGTTTTCCGCGCGTGATCCTCCTTGCATATTAAATAAGCCATTGTAAGCAGCGAGAGCGTTAGGAATTCGACAGATTTCTCAGCTTACGCTATTGTTAAATCGTTGACCTTTTCTCATAGCTGAAGAATATATCTTTTATGCCATATGACACTTGTAAATGCATGAATTCTTTAAAAAGTTCCCATATGCTTAGAGATGGCGGCCTGGCTGCATGCTCTGTTTTTGGCTCTGACTTCTGGAGTCCTCCTCACCAGTTCTAGCCATCTGCCTGTCATCAATCATGTATCAGATGAAAGGGCTTTTTATGCTGATTCTACTGGTGTGTATACCTGCAACATTTGGGGAACCAAAAGCACGTTTTTGTGTAATTTTGCCAGCAAGTTTGCTGATAAATCTGAGTGGATTCAGCTACAGTTCACACCATGCATTCATGCAAGCTGCACCATTGGATCACTGCTTCAGTGCCTCCATTGTGATCACCATCACTGCCTTTGTCCTGATGATGCCAGCCTCTGTCCTGATGATGCCAGCCTTTGTCCCGATGATGCCAGCCTTTGTTCCCTGCCTACCAAGCATATTTGTCAAGATGAAGTACTCATCCTCAAGCCCCACCATTTAAACTTTGATTCCTGGACAAAACTTCCCAACAAATTTGACATTTTCCGGCATGAACTGTCACCAAGGCACCAGCAAGTAACTGCAAGATTCTCCACTGACTCACAGCCTCAGCTACTAGTACTTCTAGCATGTGATCATCATGTCATTCGCCACCATGTACCTGCTAGCACTTCCACCATCAACGCTTGCCGTCATAGAAGATTTGGTAAATGCCCGATCACATACTACCCCAACTCAACCTCATCTTTTCAAGTTCAACTTTCTGGTGATGTTCACCCAAATCCCGGCCCTGACGGTTCAACATCACCCAAGTCTTCTGACAACAGTACAGAACTGCAACGCTCAAAAATCAATTGTGTATTATTTAATGCCAGAAGCCTTGTCAATAAGCTTGTCTTGTTTCAATCGGAAATTCTTGTTAACAACATTGATATTGCCTTTGTAACTGAATCCTGGCTAGACCCAACTGTTCTCGATGGTGAATTTAACCTGAATCCTCAATACTCAATGTTTAGAAAAGACCGTAACAGACATGGCGGTGGTATATTTGTTGCTGTATCAAATCACCTAAAACCTTCACGCTGTTGTAAATTTGAACACCCTGATCTTGAATTGTTGTGGGTCGAAATATCTTGTAATCGAGGTACCATTCTATTAGGGTGTTTATACAGACCACCAAATGCTAACTCCAAATTCTTTGATTATTATGAAACTGTACTGGAATCGATTTTACCTTTTGCCCATAACTACCTTGCCATAGCATTATTAGGTGATTTCAATATCGATGTAAACACCACTGTTCCTAACGTACAACGACTAAATGTTACTTCCAACGTACTTAACTTCAACCAACTGGTAGAGTTTATAACTCGTCCTCATTCTAATGTAGATAACTCTGGTTCCACAATTGATCTATTGTTCACTAACCGACCAGATTTATTCATTGATACTCGGGCTTTACCTGGCTTAGGTAACAGTGATCATTATGGTATTGGTTTTAGAATTCATACAAGTCATACTGTCAAAACGATCACTCGAATGTTCTATCAGTACAACAAGGCTGATATTAGTGAGCTCTGTAACACATTGAACAGTGTTCCTTGGGACACATGCTTTTCGCCAGGATTTGATGCTGATGAAGTCTGGGACAGATTTAAAGACTTACTGTTTGCAGCGATTAAGGATGTCGTGCCCATGGCCAGACAAAAAGGAAAAAAACGGAGTCCTTGGATCACTAGTGAAGTCGTTCAACTCAGCCGGAAAAAGCAACGAGCCTTCAAAGCTGCAAAACGTAATCCTACAAATACTTACCTGTGGGAAAAGTACAAGTGCATACGTAATAAGGTTAAATATATTACTGCTCAGTCCTACCACAAATTTGTAAACGACCTCTGCCTCAACTGCTCCAACAATCCCAAGAAATTCTGGTCTTTTGTTAGTGGCCAAAGAAAGAAAAGCTGTCCTAGCAATTTTCATAATGGCGACCCTGATTCTGCAATCACTGAGAATCTTGATATTGCAGACAACTTCAACCGGATCTTCCAAAGTAACTTCACCCGGGACACTCACTCCTATTCAACTCCTCAATCCTGCAACCATTCCCCTTCGGAGTTTAGACTAACGACCATCGTTGTGACGCCATTCGAAGTGAGGAAACTATTGAACAATTTGGACATTCACAAGTCTGCAGGACCCGACGAGATTTCTCCACTGTTTTTGAGCATTGCCAGTGACAGCTTAGCTACACCACTGACAAATTTGTTCAATTTTTTCCTTTCCTCCGGCAATATTCCTAATGAGTGGAAACTTGCTCATGTTGTACCTCTCTTCAAATCTGGTGATCCACGTAACATGTGTAATTATAGACCGATTTCTCTTTGCTCCGTAGTTGGTAAGACATTAGAAAAAATCGTAAGCAATCACCTTGTGAATCATATTTGTAGACGAGGCATAGTTAGTGATGCTCAACATGGGTTTTTCCCTAAGCGTTCATGTGTAACCCAGTTGACAACTCTTTATCATGAATGGGCTGAAGTCATTGATGTGCGTAACCCTCCTCGTATCGATGTAATCTTTCTAGACTGGTCTAAAGCTTTCGACAAAGTTAGCCACAGCATGTTATTAGATAAATTGCATAAATATGGTATTTGTGGCTCAGTTCTATCATGGTTTAATTCTTATCTTAGCAACAGATCACAAAGAGTAATCTTCCAAGGTACCCAATCAGAGCAGTTAAGAGTTTTATCAGGTGTACCGCAAGGCTCTGTTCTTGGTCCCTTGCTTTTCAATATCTTTGTTTTTGATCTCCCATTCTGTGTTCAATCCAATCTTAGACAATATGCAGATGACACTGTATTGTATAGACCCATTAGATCCAACTCTGACACAGTAATCCTTCAAAATGACTTAAACAATGTAATTAACTGGTGTAATATTAATCACATGGTACTTAATCCTAAGAAATGTAAACTTATGACTGTAACTCGTAGCAGAAATCCTCCTAGTCCCATTTATAATATTGGCTCGGATTCTCTTGAAGTTGTTTGCCAGTACAAGTATCTAGGTGTCGTCATCTCTCGTGATCTCAGTTGGAAGAACCACATTGATAGCATTACTTCCAAAGCTACCAAACTTTGTGGCTTTATAAGACGGGTTGTTAAGAGTAATAATTCCACTGTTCTAGTTAAACTTTACACTTCCCTATGTAGACCTGTCATGGAGTATGCTGCTCCTGTCTGGTGCCCAAGCCTACACACTCACCAATCACTCATTGAAAAGGTTCAGAGGCGTTTCACACGTTCTTGTCTTGGCCTCCCTAAAAGAGCCATACCTAACAATGCCGACATTGACTACCCTTCCAGATGTAAGCAATTAGGAATTCCTTTGTTGATCAACAGACTTAATTTTCTGTCCATTTCTTTTGTTGTTAAATGTTTGTATAATAAGTTTGATGTAAGTATCCACAGTTATGTTTCTATTAATTCTAGGCATTGTGATTTTGTTAAGTTTGTTCACAAGGGGGGTCGCACTAACTGCTTACACAACTCTCTATTTGTTAGGTTTCCAAGATTATGGGATAGTTTACCATCTAATGTTAAGGAACAAGTTGTACTTAATATGTCCAAGTTTCTCAGTAGTTTGCGTAATTATATTCTGTCTCCCGGTAAATCCATCATAATTCCATCCTAAATAGGCGTGCACCTGAAACATAGAGTCTTGGTTTGCTTACATGCGTGCTTTTCTATGGCCCTACAAGGTGCCTGGTACCCTGAGACTACAATAGACTTGTGCGCATGTAAGCTAAGTGTGACGTCATTATGTTTTAGGTCTATTCTGAACTGTTACAATCTGTTATTTGCGTACATAATGTATTTTAATGAGATTTAATATCATAAATGTATTTGAAATCCGTCTACATATCTATTTATATATATTTCATCTCCTGCATATACTGTAAGCAAACCTATTTATAACTAAATTTGTATTTTTTTTGTATTACTATAGTATTGCCTTGCATTTTTTTTATTTTTCATTTTGCATATATATATGTACATGTATTTATGTTGGCATGGCTACATTTGGAGAGCCACTCGATTGTGATTTAGTTCACATTTGGCAATCCTTCAGGGGTGTTACCATGTCATGTTTTGTTTTTATGTCATTTGTTCATCTGTGTACTGTACCTTTTTATGTTTGCCCTGAGAAATAATAAATGAAAATGAAATGAAAAAGTGGACACTGGGTATCTTTTGTACAGCGCCCAATAGAATTTAACGCTTTGACATATTATGTGGGGAAGGGCGCCCCTGGCGTTGGGTAGGTTAACGCGTGCGGGCGGCATATTTGTTTCCCGCAGGCAGGCGGGTAGTATCAATTTTCATGACTAAAATTCAGTTGTTGCATTGATCACTGCACAGCTAGCACTTAGGTTATCAGTCTCTTTTTCTCCTTAAATTGAAAATATCCCAAAGATATCACAGTAAAGAAAAATGGGTACAAGTGGATTCGATATAGGGACCTTTGATCCATAGTCCATCCCGGCCACTATACTAGTTTGTAGCAGCTCGACAACAGCCGTTCTCAATAATTCATTGGCGACGAGGATCCAAAAATGGCCTATCTTCCACCTCTACCTCCATTTCTGCAAATTCCAGCGAATCCTCTGATACTATGGAAGCAGTGGAAGATGAGCTAGAGCCCGGTGTCACGTTGACAAATACTGTCCGCTCATTAGCATACTGCTCTCTGATTGGTCAAGTGGGTATTACGTCATCGCGATACCGGAATTATAGCTAGCTTGCTAAATAGTGTTGTCCAGGCGTACGTACGTATGTAGCGTGCATCCATCGCATCCTCTCCGTCAAGCTATCGACACTGCGTGACGATACATTCTCATTCGCATCTTTTAATATCATCTTTTTGGGTTTATTTTACCTCTTTTATTGTTGATAACTTGAGTTTGCGTATATTCGGATGAAAAAAATTGCAAACTTTCAAATTACAAACTATACCCATTCATGTGGAAAATATTTATAACTTGAAAAGATTGTAATTTCCCCTGAATTGAAACGGGAACTAGCTGCTGATTGGCCTCTTGAACAGGGCCTTGTTCATGCATCTTCATAATATTCCCAAATAAATATACTTACATGTAGTATTTATAATAAATACAAAAAAAGGATTTTGGAGAGGAGAACATTGGGGGAAATATGAAGGGGAAACATAAGTAACAAGCAGACAGTGTGATAAAATTGAACGGGCTGTCAAGAAAAAAAAGTGGAGTAAAAACTCATCCAGCGATTCAAAATAGTCGCTGGTACATGAATACGTATGAGGTAGTTATCTATATAAAAAGTACAATTTCGATTAAGTTGAAATATAATATCTAGGTACATATTTAGTAAAAAAGTATTTTGCAAGGAACGGACAGTATTTGGCAGCAATTAGTAGCCGACAGTATTTGGCAAGGAACGGTTGGTAGCGTGCTTTGTGTGTGTGTGGGGGTGTTCATATTGTGCTGTGCATAATGCAACGTTGCATGCAACGCATGCATGAGCGGACACTTTTAGCAGCGGACACTATCTAGCATGTAATACATGCCAATAGTGTCCGTGTCTTTTGCGCCTGCTCAGCGGCCAGTATTTGACCAATCAGAGAGCAGTATATGCTAATGAGTGGACAGTATTTGGCACCGGACACTTTTTGGCATGACACCGGGTCATGCTAATTAGCGTCAACAAGCGTCAACAAAAGCGTCAACAAAGCGTCAATTAACAAAGCGTCAACAACTTATACTACTAAAAGCACTGTTAAGCATAAACATGTTATTCACAATATTTAGTGGGCTCCTATGATTATTTAACTAGTATCATTAGTATTTAAAAGTATCTTAAAATGTGTGATTTTTAAGCGAAAAAGTACAACATCAACGGTGCTTTTCGCCGGCAGCCATCTTGTTTTTCTGGGACATGGTGCAATCGCGCATGCGCAAAAGAGAAAACAAAGATGGCGGCGCCCGTCTGAGACTGCAGTGAAGGCTACATACATGCACAAGTCAATTCAATTCAAAAGAACATTTATTTCCAAACTCTTTGTCATCACATTGGATATTATGTGCATGTGGGTCATTCCATAAATTTGGGGTCCAAACGTCTGACATTTTTAGTGTCCCTGTTACATAGTGACATGTATAAGATTTTGCAATTCAGGAATGCCTTCTATTTCTGAGAGTGACCATGTAAAGCAAAGTACCTGCCGAACAAGTACAAAAATAGTATGAAGTCAATTTTAATGATAGGGAAATTACACAGGTCAGGTGTAACAGGCATCATCCTAAAAGCCGAAGCTTGTGGTGGATGTGCCCAGTAAAACAAAGACCAAACCGATTAAAGATTTAGTATGAATTACAGTAATTAAATATATGTATGAATCGGTTAAACATATTAAGCATACTGGACAACGAACACATGACACAGATCAATGAGAGCTAGACCATTGCAACTTAGGGGTCTACTCTGGGAACTGAGTAAGAATGATTTTAGTTTACAGTTAAGAAGGGCAGTCAGTTACAGACGATGGAAGACAGTTGCAGTTTTTTGGGCCAGAGAAAAAAATGGTATGTTGAAAAAGAGTTGTTTTAGCTCGAGGTATGTGTATTTTGGATGCAGACCTGGTATTATAGTTATGTATGGAGCTATTAGATTTAAAAAGGTTATGTAACGATTCAGGAAGTTGGTTGTTTACAAATTTATACATAAAAACATCTTGTTGAAAGACATTGATATTGGTAAGAGACAAAAGATTATATTTCTTAAATAGAGGAGTGGTGATGTGTGCACGAAAGTTGGCCTTACATACAATTCGAATTACCTTTTTCTGCAGTTTAATTAGTCTATCAAGATTAGATTTGTAAGTATTGGCCCAAATAATGTTACAGTAATAGAGGTAAGAGAGAATTAATGAACAATACAAGGTACGCAAAATGCTAGATGGAAATGTACTTAAATCTACTCATAATACCAATATTTTTTGGAAATTTAGTTTTCTAATTCTTTTATGTGGAATTTCCATGAAAGATATTCATCGATATAGACCCCTAGAAATTTGGTATGGGACACTCGCAGTATAGGCTCATTATTAATTTTAACTTGACAATTAGATATATTCAACTTCTTTTTGCTATTTCGAAAACCATGAATGTACATTGTTTTTAATTAAGTGACAATCTGTTAGCCTGGAGCCAAATAGATACTTTGTTTAATTCAAGATTAATAAGATTTACAATAGATTCTAGATTTGTATTGTTACTCGAGTAAAATATGTTTGTGTCGTCAGCAAACCAGATAAAAGAAAGGACTGTCGAAGCATGGCAGATATCATTTATGTACAATGAAAATAGCAATGATCCAAGAAGAGATCCCTGCACTGTAAAAACGTTGGGTAAAACATAATTGGGCAACTGTTATTTACCCAAAATTGGTATTAATATTTACCAAATTGTTGGTTAATTCAGGTAAAAATGGACCAATTATTGGGAACAATTTGCAGAAGATTTTTGGTTGTTGATATGTTGCCCAACACTGGGCAAAATATCAACCCATTTTGACCAACTTTGTTTTTAGAGTGTGGGGTACTCCACATGTAATAGTGCTAAGAGAAGAGTAGCAGGAGTCTATTTTCGTATATTGATTCCTCTATTAGAAATACAAAACCAGTCAAGATGAGTACCTCTTATACCATAGAAATTGAGCTTATGCAACAAAATATTGTGATTTATAGTATCAAACGCCTTTGATAAATCAAAAAATATACCAATAGATGTACAATTAGTCTCAAAACCTTTGGTGCTACAAAGGTGCTACAAAGCCAAGTAAGCCAAAGACTCATGCTACGAATAAGACGGTACAACACGCTCCCAGCCCAGTCCGCGCAGAATTCAGTGCTTTCGTTGTGGTGCCCCCGACCACAAAGCCAACTCACCTACCTGCCCAGCTATCAAGCTGTTTGTTCGAGCTGTACAAAGAGAGGACATTATGCCCGAGTTTGCAAAACTATACAGCTCGGGTTACTTGCCATACTATCGGAGTAAATGAATGAGGCACTGGTGAGGAATTACAAATTCTTACAATTGGGACACCCCTAGCCCTACAAATAGGGCTGTAAATAGTTCCCTTTTAACTTCTGGCTTTTTACTGTCAGTCACTATTAAAGCCCTACTCCAACGGCACCCCTACACGCTGAGTTTTACAACTGGTCGACTTTGATTTCAAATATCTCCCAAAATTCTTATCACTGAACACTTATATATACATCATTGTATTCCTGAGATGTTTGTAATTTCTACCATATATAACAATGCTTACTAAATGCTAAATTCGTCCGGCTGTGAGGTCTTCAAAAATTACAAATGCTCCAAAACTTTCCAAAACGTCTTCACATGGAGGACGCCATCTTGTATTCATCGCTTGATCGGGAGAAGTCGGGGAACCCGGCGGTTGTAGAAAATGGTCTGTCATGAATTATGCATGATAGCATGTCTCGGAATCTCAGAATCTCAGAAAGTTGACTGGACATCGCCGCTAGGCATCATCATCCAGTTTGACCTCACGTTAGTGCCGTGCAAACGTGATATTAAGGTTGTAATGCAAGATGTTTTCCTAGGGCTGTCTTAAATTGGGATGATGATGTTTGATTAATAAGTGATAGTCATCGTTGTTTTCTTATTCATCAAGTCCATCGAGTGCTCTTGATTGCTGCTTTTTGTGAAGCAAACTATATTATGACTGCAGCCTAATCCCATCATGGCCCTCCATCTGTCTTTATCCATACTCTCGTTATTGCTGATCTTTGGTGGAATGCAAGGCTTTATAATATAAACCATATTGAAAGGAATGTTGTACTTGTAGACATCGATCAATTAAACTCCATCATCACTCCTGTGACTGTGATGACACCTCACTCGCTTCTGTTTGTTACATGTAGCGCTGGATCAAATAGAGCAGGGTTACCAAAAATAAACAATTTGCGTGAAACTAATAGAAAAAAGACTGTGATTACGCTACTCATACTACTATCTGGAGACTGTCATCCAAATCCTGGTCCTATCAAATAGCCAAAACCCATAGAGCAGTGCAATGTAACACATGTTTAATCTGGTCACATATTCAATGTGTTGACATTTTGCCGGAGCAATACAAGGAGCTGCAAAACTCAAAATCTACTGACAGGTGGTACTGTTCTTTATGTTTGATCGAAGACGAATGCCCAATATGTGAACAACATGTAGCGGATAACCCACCGGGGAATTCTCTGTGATAACTGTAACAATGGTACCACACCAAGTGTTGTGACATCTCAAATAAGCAATATAAATCACTTCAGCAAGTGAACCCCAGCGTCGTGTGGGTGTGCCCAACTTGTGAACTGCCAAACTTTTCAAGACTCTTTTTTTCCAACAAAGTCCAATAAAATGCAATAACTCATACTCAGTTCTCAGTGACGAAAGCACTGATACATCATTGTTTAAAGAATCAGCTACATATACTCGGATCCCTCAAGTACGTCCTCGAAATAGCTTCAAGGTAATGATTTTCAATTGTCGTAGCTTACGCAGTAACTCCAAACAAGCGGAACTCCAAGCCCTTATTAACAGTGAGGATCCAGACATAGTGCTGGGGACTGATGAGACACACCTGGATAACAGTTTTCCCAAGAAGACTGGTCTTCCCCCAGGCTATGATGCCTACAGAACTGACAGTTACGTTGGATCTGGGGGCGCCTAATTACTTGCTTTCAAGGAGGAACTTATTTTATTACCGATTGATAATAGATTCTGCGAAGCAGCATATGGGGTAAGCTCCCGACTAAAGGAAATAGGCCCATTTATATTGCATAATTTTACAGGAATCCGTCATCTAACCAAGATATGTTGAACAAACTCGAAGATAATCTCATGGGAATGATCTCGGGAAACTCATTTCCTCTCATAATACTGGGAAGTGACATGAATCTACCAAGTATTACCTGAGAAGATAATACAATTAGACCTAATCCACAGTATGGAATAGGACTTAATAAACAAATGATAGACATTGTGAATAACTATCCACTTACCCAACATGTTCATGAGCCGACTAGAGAAGGTAATACTTTGGATGTGCTTTTGACCAACTATCCATCTTGTGTTAAAAATGTTAAAGTTATCCCAGAAATGAGTGACCATGAAGCTGGCATCGTTCATATTAATACCGGAATCAAGACAAGCAAGAAAAAACAAGGAAAATCTCTATTTTCAAGAGGGGCAATATGGATGCTATTAAACAGGATCTTAAAGAACTTCAACAGAAATTGGTGCCTGAGTTTGGAAATAGAACTGTAATGAAAACTGGATCTTGCTACGGGATGCTTTCGCCAATGCTGTTAAATTACACATACCAAGTAAAACAATTAGGACAGGTATGACCAGTAACATAAAGAGGCAAAAGAGAAGACGTCAGAGGTTCTACAATAGAGCAAAAAGAACTGACAAACCGGAAGATTTTAGGTTGTTTCGCACATTACGAAACAACATCAGACGGGAACTTGATAAAGCATAAAATACATACATCAGGGGCATACTTAACACAGAAAATCTCCGAGAAGCACCAAAACGATTCTGGTCTTTTGTTGCGGCAAAAAAGAAGAAGATAGCTTAGGAATCCCACCCCTCATCACTCCATTTGGTCTCGCTTGTGACAGTAAGAAGCAGGCAGAGACTCTGAATGCACAGTATTAGCCTTTTAGAGGAATGGTGGACACAATAGGAGGGCGCTATTTGATTTGGGTAAACCTTTTGTGCCATACAAAAGGTTTACCCAAATCAAATAGCGCCCTCCTACTGTGTCCGCCATACCTCTAAAAGGCTAATAGCAGTGTATTTACCAGGGAGGATACATCATCAATACCAATAATGCA
This sequence comes from Hippasteria phrygiana, assembly GCA_037893225.1. Lineage (NCBI taxonomy): Eukaryota > Metazoa > Echinodermata > Asteroidea > Valvatida > Goniasteridae > Hippasteria > Hippasteria phrygiana. The sequence continues at coordinate 549,351 of JAZGUH010000573.1, read as the reverse complement.
ATCATCACGGCTTCCAGGGATGGATGATATTGAAGTTGTTCATGCAGGGATACTTAAGCTACTATCCAACCTCAATCCTTATAAGTCAACAGTGGCGGATATACCGGGGGGGGGGGGGGGGGGGGGTTTGGGGTTTAAACCCCCCCTTGGGCTGAGAAAATAATATTAAAAATAACCAGTGTCGGGTGTCGAAAATTCGGCACGCTGGGGTGTGTAGGCCAATCACCTCAGGTAACCCCCCCCCCCCCCCCCCCTTAGTTGAAACCTAGATCCGCCCCTGGTCAAGTGGACCTGATCAAATCCCAGTTCGGATAATGAAGGAGTGTGCGCACGAGATTGCACCAATTCTGACAATGATTTTTAACCAATCTCTAATAACTGGTAATCTGCCAAGTGACTGGTTATCAGCCAATGTTTGCCCAGTTTACAAAAAGGGGGACCGATCATCACCAAACAACTACAGACTAGTCTCCCTCACATCAGTAGCTTGTAAACTACTAGAACATATCCTCTTTCATCATATCATGGCCCATGTTGAAGATCATGATGTTATAAAGGAGTACCAGCACCGGTTTCTTAAACATCATTCGTGTGAAACTCAACTCGTAAACACTATGGAAGAAATCCATCGTCATCTAGATCAAAATAAGAAAAGCTCAGATAGATGTCCAGGTGCTTGATTTTAGCAAAGCATTTGACACCGTAGCTCATGAGAGATTACTTCATAAAGTAGACCATTACGGGATTGGAGGTAACACTTTGACATGGATCAGAACATGGTTAACCAACAGAACCCTGCAAGTAGTTGTAGAAACATCAGACCCTACACCAGTTACATCAGGAGTACCTCAGAGCACTGTATTAGGCCCATTGATGTTTCTACTCTACATCAACGACATTGGTGACAACATTAACAAAGACACTAAAATCAAGTTATTTGCTGATGACTGCTTATTATTTCGTCGCATTGATAATTTTAATGACCAACGACAATTCCAAAAAGACCTGGATAGTCTTGTGACTTGGTCTCATCAATGGCAGATGTCATTTAATCCACAGAAATGTCACACCCTGCATATGACAAGAAGCAAAAATTATCATGATAACATCTACAGAATGATGGATGTCAACCTTTCTGTAGTATGCAGCCACCCATACCTTGGAGTTGAAATTTCAAAAGATTTGTCATGGTCTCTCCACATTAATCAAATGGTAAGTAGGGCAAATAGAACACTTGGATTCGTCAGACGTAATTTCTCCAGATGTGATTCAACAGTTCGAGAAGCAGCTTATAAAGCCTTGATTCGACCACAGTTAGAATATGCAGCCACAGTTTGGGATCCCCATCAGTCAAATCACATTAACAGTTTGGAAAAAGTACAGCGACGAGCGTCAAGATTCGTAACAGGCGACTACCAAAGAACATCAAGTGTAACAGACATGCAGCAAAATATTCAATGGCCAACCCTCCAACACCATAGAAAAGTTAGTAGACTCACAATGTTTTATCGCTCCATCCATAAAGAAATTGCCAGTGACATCCCTCATTATATCATCCTAGTAGAAAGACCACAAAGAAGTAAAGGATAATGCACGAGGTACGCGCCATTCGTGGGTAAGAATGTGCCCGAGGGCGAAGCCCGAGGGCCATTCTTACCCACGAATGGCGCGTTACCGAGGGCATTATCCGACTTAAACTCCACCCTATTGTCCCCTATTGTTTCTAGCGCTCTTGCACGAATGGAGCGTTTTTGTATTAGCGCTCCATTATTTTGCACGAATGGAGCGTTTTTGTTCTTTAGAAATGTAAGAATTTGTAAGCAAACAAGCACAACAAATCGCGTTACGTAACTTGACGAAGCTAGCTTGAGACTTGTGTAGGAATTGAATGAATTACAAATCGCCTGTTCTTTTTGTAGCCACAAAGAAAGCGTTGTGGTGTACAACGTATATAAGTCTACATATATAAGGTTGGAAATCTTTTCTCATTTCATTTCATTTCATTTCATCTGAAACGATGGCGTGGAGCAGTTCGAGTGACACCGAAAGGGAATTTTTCCTGACACAATCGACCTTTCAGTCGTCATCCGAGAGTGATGGGACACAGGATGATCTATTCGGCATACTTACGTGTACTTCCACCCATGGTAGTCCTGCTAGACTGGATGATTATTTTGATTTCCCGAAAACGGCCGACAAGAAACCCCACGTTGACTTGAAGAAAACTTGCTACCAGCCAATTGTATCTGACATTTCGGACAACGAACTACTTCAAGCTTCTCTGGCTATTGAAGAGCAAGAATCTGCTGGTATTATGGGTTATGGGCCGGTTCTGCAAGAAGATGCACATACTTTCGAACGCTTTGGAAAGCCGAAGGGTGACGAGGAAATGTCGAAAATCACGCGAAGAAGGTAGGCATGTATTTCAGTCTGCACTAGAAAGCAGAAGGTCGTAGGTTCGAGTCCAACCAGAGTGATTTTTCCCCAAATAATCTCTCGGGACAACACCGAGTATATATAGTGTTTGTAAAATACGTCGGTGAAGGGCCAAATCCAATATAGAATATACATCACCCCGACGCAAATTCCATCTTATGAATAGTTGTCCTGTATTTCAGCTTGTTGCCGAAAAGTTTAAAAGAATCTTGGAAGACCATTGAAAGACATTAATAAAGAAACGATCTGGCAAGGTGTTGATCGTTACAGAAAAGTATTTACGAAGCCACGGTGAACTTGATGATTTATTTTTTGAAATTGAAAACTTTGCTTTTTGAAATCTTGTGAAATGTACTTTCGTTGGTTAGGCTTTTCCTTTTGAGACTAAAACAAAGAAATGTGAGAAGTTAACTTGTCTAAATTCATTAGAAAATAAAAGAAAATTGTATGTATTTATTGAAACCAAACTGTCACTGACGAGGTTTTTAGTGATGTATGTGGCATTAGTTGTAATAGATGTATTTCTTTTTCTTCTGTGCAGGTTGGCAGACACTACCATGAAAAAGACCAAATGGGCCTTGGATCTCTTTCGTCAGTGGCAGGCTCAACGAAACAAGACAGCAATCAATGATCCCTCGCTTAACATCAGCCCCATCAACGTTAGGGTCGAGGACATGACCAAGGACATGACCAAGGACATGGCCAAGGACATGACCAAGGACATGACCAAGGACATGACCAAGGACATGACCAAGGACATGACCAAGGACATGACCAAGGACGAGTTGAACTACTCCATTGCTCGCTTTTTGTGTGAAGTGAAGACACTAAATTGTGAGGACTATCCCGGACAGACCCTACATGAACTGGTGATAAGCCTCCAACTGTACTTCGACACATTGAACCGTTCGTACAAGTTTCTTCAGGATCCAGATTTCATCCAGATAAAGAACACTTTAGACGGGCTGATGAAGGATCGGGCATCGGCTGGATCAGGATTCAAGCCAAAGCAAGCGGAGGTTATAACGATGGAGGAGGAAGAACAAATGTGGTCTTCGGGAGTTCTCGGGAGTGACAATCCTGCACAACTCACTCCTACACCCACTCATTTACCTACTGGGGCTTAACTTTGCTCTACGTGGAGGTCAAGAACATAGAAATCTGCGGTCCGTGAATTCTCAACTTCAAGTCATTACTGACAAGAATGGTAAGAGGATCCTACGATACACAGAGGATGTCTCGAAAGCCAACCAAGGAGTACTAAAACACAGGAATATTAAGCCTAAAAGCGTCGATGCTTATGAGAACAGTGTGAACCCATCCCGTTGTGTCGTAAGCCTCTATGAAAAATATGTGCGACTCTGCCCTGAAAAGAGAGCCACGAGTGCGTTTTACCTTCGCCCACTCGCCAAGCCGCGTGATCAGGTTTGGTACACAGGACAACAACTGGGTCGTCACAAACTGTCTCAAGTTGTTGCAGACCTCTGTAAGCAGGCAGGCATACCGGGATATCGTACCAATCATTCCCTGCGTGCGAGCGCCGCAACGCGTATGTTTGAACATGAAGTGGACGAACAGGTCACAGGACATAGGTCAAACGCGGTGAGAAACTACAAGAGGACAAGCGACACATTAAAACGTAAAGCAAACTATGTGGTGCAGGGGATTTCACGAGAGGCCAACGTAAACCCAGCAATCCCGTCAACCTCGAGTATCACGTGTACAGTGAAAAACGACCCTAAAAGACAACTTTCATTGACTTTGAATTTCAACTTTTAAGTACCAGGGGTATATATATGTTTACATGTTTTGCGTAATGTACCACAGGCTCCTTTGTAAATTGATTTGTTTTGTGGAGTTTTGCAGTTGAAATGGTAACATTTTGCTTTAAAATGACAAGGCTTAACTTAATGTTCGAAGTTTGAAATGTTTAAATTATGTGCAGGACTTAATATTTCCAGAGTATAAGTTTAAATTACTGAAAGGATACATTTTTGTTTAGTGTTCTGTTAATGTATTTTCTTGCTCCATTATTTTGCACGAATGGAGCCTTGGAGGCGATCGCACCTTCCTCGTCGGGGTGCTTTGCTTACAACGCTCCATTCGTGCAAAATAATGGAGTGGTGGGACAATAGGGTGACGTCACGGGTGGAGTTTAAATATACATAATGCAGTGCCGCACTCAAGAATACCAACAAAGTTTTTTTCCAAAGACGATTGTAGACTGGAATGAGCTCCCTAATGAACTTATTAATCAAACATCATCATCACAATTTAAGACAGCCCTAGGAAAACATCTTGCATCACAACCTTAATTTCACGTTTGCACGGCACTAACGTGAGGTCAAACTGGATGATGATGCCTAGCGGCGATGTCCAGTCAACTTTCTGAGATTCTGAGATTCTGAGACATGCTATCATGCATAATTCATGACAGACCATTTTCTACAACCGCCTCCATGTAAAGACGTTTTGGAATGTTTTGGAGCATTTGTAATTTTTGAAGACCTCACAGCCGGACGAATTTAGCATTTAGTAAGCATTGTTATATATGGTAGAAATTACAAACATATCAGGAATACAATGATGTATATACAAGTGTTCAGTGATAAGAATTTGGGGAGATATTTGAAATCAAAGTCGACCAGTTGTAAAACTCAGCGTGTAGGGGTGCCGTTTGAGTAGGGCTGTAATGGTGACGGTAAAAAGCCAGAAGTTAAAAAAGGAACCATTTACAGCCCTATTTGTAGGGCTAGGACACCCCAGGCTCGCAACTTGACTTGTGATGTCATACTTGGCCGTGACACTCGCCTGTTATTAATTTTTGACACTGGTTCGCCTGTTTCGATCTTGCTGGTATCCCTGTTCGATGCCCACTTTGTTCGCGAGGCTCTTCAACCATCTACGATCCGACTCGCAACGTACTCATGTCCACTACAGTTTGCTTCGCTGGTTCCACCTCTTCCAGTGTGACCGGTGATTTCTACATCGTTGGCAAGGGTGACCCAGTAGTGGGACCCGACCTCAACCGGTCACTCGAGCTCACTCTGGCCGGTGACAAAGTGACCACTGTTCGTCATCTGTCTACAGACTGTGATGCACAAGCCCCGGACTCCCCTCAGCAGTCAGACTTACCACGTACTAGCGGATATGCAGCTACAGTGCAGGCTAAGGCCAAAAACAAATGTGTTCAAAAACAATTTTCAAAATAATTTTGTTTTCAATTTTATTCCAAAACTCGAATTGATTTCCCTGGTTGATTCGTTCCAATCTCGTTTCCATCTTTATTGTGTTATTTGTAATGCACAAATACGACCCTTACTCTAGAGTTTGAAAGTTCATATTCTGGTATCAGTGTGTGACTTCGCACAATAAATACTATTTCACACCTTAAGAACCAACTACGGCACACTTTCTCTGGGTTTGAAAGGCTCTAGGCCGTTTATTCCAGCACAAAATCACACAAAGGTTGTACAGAGATTCTAGAATCGCACATTGCTTGTTGCTCATGGCAACCGGCCACTGCGCGTGCGCCGCCCGGCAACGGGTCCCCTCGGTCGGCCAGCAGGGGCTCCGCTGCAACAGCTCCGCTGTGGTGCTGTGCTGGTGCCCTCTACCGGCCGGTCAGCTGGGGCTCAACTGCAACGGCTCCGCCGTGGTGCCGTGCTAGCGCCCTCCACCGACCGACCGGCACCGGCGCTACATCGCCCCCTCCGAGGACCTTTGTTCGTCCCCGAACAAGGCGACGAGCACCGATGACTGGACGCCTACGAAGACCCGATCCGGACGGCGCCCGCAGCAGCAAAAACACAAAAGGGGCAATAACAAACAGTTCTGGGGAAAATAAACAACAACGGGGCGACTGGAAGGGAGGTCATCCGGTCCTCAGTTGGAAGGTGCAGGCCGCCGCTGGAGTTGTCTTTCGTCCGGGAATAACACCCTCGCCCCGGCCGGAAGCTGGAAGGGTCGTCCATCCCACGTGGGCAAGGGGGCGTCGGGAGCTGTAGGAGCGTTCGTCGAAGCGTCTTCCTCCGTCCGGGTCGGCCGGCCTCTCCAGCCCTGGTGCCGGCTCCAGCCGCGACACAAGGAGGGCCCTGGGGGGGGGGCTTCGGGTAGTCACGACTCTACAAGGGACATCCCGGGTGGAACGGTCTGGGGTGGCGTCCATTTCCTCCTCGCTGGCATGGACGTCCAGCTCGTCGGCCTCTGCACTCACCGACTCCACAAAGACTCAGGTGCAGTAACGGTGGTGCCGTCCCCGGATGTCCCTCCTATAGAACGTCTTCCCGCACCCCCGGTGGCTGGTGTAGGGGCACTCCGGGTGGAGCACTCGGCACGCCGTCCAGAGGTGCCTCTAGAGATTACGGCCCCGGTTGAAGGTCTTATGGCAATAGGGGCACTCCGCCGGATTCATCATGCAGGGGAGAGAAAGAGGAACATTAGTTAGCTGGAGGCAGTAACGACTGGTATGGGTCGGTTAATTTTCCACCCCGTCCTGGTGACTCTGCCGGGAGCCAGCTCCGAGGGTGAAGGGACGGCCTGTCCATCATCTCCCGCCGTCTGGCCGGGCTCGGCCCTTGGCTCGTCCTGCATCCCGGGAGCCGTCGCTGTCGTTACCGTGGGTGGTGGTGTTCCCCCTCCTCGCGGACTCGGGGCAACTCTGATGTTGTGGCCTTCCCCGTCATCCGGTTGGTCGTCCAGGGAAGCCGTGGTCGCCGGCTACGTCCCCGGTCCCTCCGATCGGTCCGGCGTTTCTGGGGGCCCCTCCGCGGGGGCGCTGTATTTCTCCACTGGGGGTCCACGTCGGCGTCGCCCTGGTATGGCTTCAGCCGGTTGTAGCGGACTACATTGGCTTTGGCCCGGGGGGATTTCTGGACCCGGTACGTGACGTCGCCCATCCTCTTCATCACCTGCACCCTTGCGACCATCGGTCTGGCTTGAGCAGCCGGCTGTCCGCTTGGGGCCTGGCGTCTCGGCATTGCTCCTGTCAATCCCCGTTGCCGGTCGGGAGCCGACCTCCACCTAGGGCAGTACCGCCGGATGTGTCCGAATTTGTGACACCGGTAGCACTCCACTGGGGGGCGGGCGGTCTGCACGTACCCGATCCGATTTGTGTTCCTCGGCTGGAGGTTAGGCTACCAGCCGAACGTCCTCTGTCCCTGGCCTCCCTTTCCTGTGCGCCTGTGACTCGAGAAAGGCCTCCATCTCGGCTGCAAGGGTGACTGCCTCAGTCAATATCGTCGCTGTTGTGTTATTGACAAGACTGGAGAGTTCCGATATGCTGAAACACGGAGTGATTTATTGAGATCGTTACACGGAGGTTTTACACACAACTCATACTGCTTGTATTTGCAATCGTGTGCGTTGCATACGTATCCAAGGATAGTTGTGGCCCTAAGCATAAACATGAGTAGACTTGTGACAGTCATTTGTTTTATCACAACACCTTCCCCCTAAAGAGAGAAACATTAGTAGTTATTACAGCTGAAGGTCCATCACAGAATGTCCTTATGTAATATCTCCACAGCATACACAATTTGCTAGTATGATTAGAATCAACAGAATGTGGGCTTTTGTGGTGTACACAACTGAAGGCTATACTAGTTTTCATGTTCTTAAAAAGTTGCCTTAAACCAAACTTATAAGGTTGACTTAAACCTCAAATCAAAGTTATCTGGTTGATGTATATTAAATGTGTGTTTCAACAAGAAAACAATTATGCGTAACATGTTAACACAATGTTTTGCTCAACAGACTTATTATTGTTTCTATTAAACGTTAAGGGCGTCTGGTGGTGCGGGTGGATCTTCTCGATTGTTTGCGGGGTGACCTAACAGGTGTGGCATGATCCTGTTTAACTGGCTCTTGTGCCTCTGTCCTGACCATATGTTCATTTGCTAGCTGTAAAGTGCCTCTCACTGTCCATAGTCCTTTGCGATGGTCGCGCACTCTCACTCTGTACTGTGGGTGAAGTGATTTCAGCTGGTGTGCATTCCTGTCATGCACCTTTTTCTGCTGCTGTCGTCTCTGCATCTTGTCGGCGACTACACTATGTTGCACCTCTGGCTCCAAACGTTGTGGATGAACAGGTATGGTTGTTTTAACTCGCCTGTTCATGAGCATCTGACTGGGGGAAAGTCAATTTTGGAGTGGTGTAGAGCGATAGGCTAACATAGTTTTTTGAAAATCCTGCTTTGTTTCCTGGCACTTCTTGATCATCTGTTTTACGGTTTTCACAGCACTCTCTGCTAAGCCGTTCGATCTTGGCTAAGGTGGGCTTGAGGTCTGATGTTCAAATCCCCAGTCTTTAGCGAAGTCTGCAAATTCTCCGCTGCCAAACTGTGGTCCGTTGTCTAAAATGACCACATCAGGCACGCCATGTCGAGCGAACATGGATATTATGGCGTTAATTGCAGCTTTGCTTGTGGTGGTGGTTAGGGTTACCACCTCTGGATATCCGGAGTAGTAGTCACAGACTATCAGGTACTCCTTGCCATTGACTGTGCCGATGTCTGCTCCAACTCGTTGCCATGCTCGAACTGGTAGCTCATGTGGAAATAGTGGTTCCACGGGTTGGCTTGGTTGATGCTTCTGGCAAGCATCACATTGGCTAACCATGTCACTGATTTCGGCATTCATGCCTGGCCAGTAGACAACATCACGGGCACGGCGGCGACAGTTTTCAATCCCCATATGCCCTTCGTGAACCTGGAGCAAGACATCTTTACACAGCATTCGAGTGATTACGATTCTAGTACCCAGAATGGACGAACGTCAACTGTAAATTGATGACGTTCTTCTGGCCAACCCTGTAGTATCATCTGCTTCAGGTTTGTCAGCTGGTCTTCAGCTTGAGTAGCTTCACGTATCTGCTTCAATCTGTTGTCAGATACTGGCATTGTCTCGATGATCATGTCTACAAATGCTTCTACGACGTCATCAAGACCTTGCACTTGGGACGCTTCCCCTTGATCAGCGTTACGGTCAGGAGCACAGGATAGAGCATCTGCGACCACAGGTTGCTTCCCAGGGGTGTAGACTACATGCAGGTCATATATCTGTACCCTGAGCAGCAATCGTTGGACTCTTAGTGGGCAATCGTTCAGTGGTTTCTCAAACAGAGTGATAAGAGGCTTATGGTCTGTTCTGCCTCAACAGTAGCTCCGTAGATAAACTGATGAAAGCGCTCGCATGCAAAGACAATTCCAAGAAGCTCCTTGTCTATCTGTGTATAACGAGTCTCTGGCTGGTCATGGCTTTCGACGCATAGGCCACGGGTGTCCACTTATCGTCGTGGAGTTGCAGGATCACTGCTCCAAGACCATCCTTACTTGCGTCGGATGACAGGCGTATTGGGCATTTAGAGTCACAGTACTGAAGAACTGGGTCTGTAGAGACTGTATCCTTCAAGTCACTCCATGCTCTGTTCTGTTCTGGACCCCACTGCCATTGGTTGTCCTCTTTCAGCAGTGCTCGAAGCGGGGCTGATTTTTGCGAGAACCCCGGTATCCACTTGGCATGGTATGTCACCATACCCAAAAAGCGCTGAAGTTCTTGCTTGTTTTCTGGTTTGGGCATGTTGTTGACCGCTGTAAGTTTATTTGGATCTGGTTTGACACCATCAGCTGTCACCAGATCACCAATGAATGTGAGCTGTGTGACGCCAATCTCACATTTGTCTCTGTTCATCTTTAGGTTCACTTGACGTGCTGTTATAAGTGTCTTTTGTAGGCTGCTATCGTGGGCCTCTTTGGTCGCTCCATAGATGATGATGTCGTCAGCGATCGTACAGACACCATCAAATTGATTCAAAGATTTGGTGCACTGTTTTATGGTAGACCTCTGGTGCTGATTGATATACCGAACGGTAGTCGCAAATACCTGTACCTACCGAACGGCGTGTTGAATGTACACAAGTGACTGCTTTCCTCGTCCAGTTGAAGCTGCCAAAATCCTTGTGAAGCATCGAGCTTGGAGTAATACGTTGTTCCTGCGAACTGTGACATCACTTCTTCTCTCGTGGGCATTTTGTAGTGCTCTCTATTTATTGCACGATTCAGATCTCTCGGATCCATGCACACGTGGATGTCTCCATTCTTTTTCTTGGCAACGACTAGGGAATTCACCCAGTCGGTAGGCTCATCGACTCTGGTGATGACGCAAAAACTCTCCATACGCTCAAGTTCTCTCTTTAGACCATTATGGAGTGAAAATGGTACTTTGCGGCAGGCGTGCACAACTGGCTGTGCTGTCTCATCAATGATGATTGTGTGTGTGTCCCTGGTAAGCAACCTAGTCCTTCAAAGACGTCCGGTATTCGTTCAACAGGTTCGTGTAGTTGTCCTTGTCTTTGGGTTGCTCCTGATTTGCGACAGCACAGGCTACTTTGACAAGCCCTAACTTTTCGCAAGCTTGTCTGCCCAACAGTGCTTGTGTATCTCCTGGAACAACGAAGAACAGCATTTTGTATTGCTGAGCTGCATGGTCCACAGTGACTATGCACTTGCCTTTGACGATTATCTGGCTTTGATTGTAGGCTTTCAATGTTTCTACGGCCGGGTGTAGTTGTGGTTTGTTTCTCAGCTGATTGTAGCCTGACTCCGGCAAAATGTTTACCTGTGCACCTGTGTCCAATTTGACAGGTATGGTCGTACCATTCACAGCGAGGGGATAGATCCAGTCATATGTTTTTGTCTTAACCGAATCTACCGTGATTGTGTCCAGGAAAAAGTCACTGGACTCCTTATTGTTTATTGTGTGCACTTGGCCCTGTGTGCGTTTCTTAAAGCAACACTTAGCAAAATGATTTTTGCCTTTGCAGTAGGCACATGTTTCACCATACGCTGGGCATTTTCCCGAAACATGCCAGTTATCACAGCGTTTGCAGTGGTGTTTGTCACTAGTTTGTTGCCGAGGTTCATTTCTTGGCTTACTGCGACTCATCTTTCCTTTAGGTGCAATCTGTGGCTTAGCTGTTGCTTGGGGTTTTCTATAACCTCCCTGCGGATTTGATTTTGCAGATGGATTTTTCTGCACGTCATTGACTGTCGGTGTTGCCAATTGTAGCTCCTTTGAACGCTCTTTCACTAATTCAGCAGCTTTGCAGATTTTAACTGCTTTTTCGAGAGTTAAGTTTTCCTCTCGAAGTAGGCGTTCTCTGGTTACATTATCAACGATGCCACATACCAGTCTATCTTTGACCAGCGAATCATGTAGTGTGCCAAATTCACACTTTTTACTGTGCTTTTATAGTCTAGTGAGGTATGCGTCAATGCCTTCACCAGGTTGCTGGCATCAGTTAATGAAGTGAAACCTCTCCAGTCCTAAGTTGGTCTTGGGAGTGCAGTATCTCTCTAATTTGGCCATTACTTTTGCCAGACGCATATTGTCCCCTTCTTGGTCGCCCTCTTCATCCCATTTGAACGTATTATAAACGTCAAGGGCTGGCTCACCTATAACGTGCAGCAGGATCGACGTTTGCTGTTTGTCTTCCTTCTTTGATGCCCCGATTGCATCTATGTACAACTGGAAACGTTGTTTGAACTTCTTCCAGTTTTCTGCAACATTACCGGTAAGTTCAAGTGTGCTTGGTGGCGGTAGCCACCAAGCACACAGTAGCCGAATACAAGTTCACACACAATGCAATACACACAGTCTACACTGAACAGTACGCACGTAGGCCATACACACTGCAGCTGTACATGGAATTTTACTGAATCAGCAACAGACAATCAGCCACTTTGCACCAATTTTCGCTGGTTTTGCAGGCAATATTTCCACTCAAATACCAGTCCAGATCAGTCACAAGGGTTCTTTATCCTTTCTGACACCATGTTGTGTTATTGACAAGACTGGAGAGTTCCGATATGCTGAAACACGGAGTGATTTATTGAGATCGTTACACGGATGTTTTACACACAACTCATACTGCTTGTATTTACAATCGTGTACGTTGCATACGTATCCAAGGATAGTTGTGGCCCTAAGCATAAACATGAGTAAACTTGTGTCAGTCATTTGTTTTATCACAACAGTCGCTTTCCTGGAGAAGATGTGGAGTTGCAACTGCTCATTCCCCAGTGCGTTGCGAAAGGCCTCCACCGCCAGGTCTTCGCGGGCCTGCGTGGGTAGCTTTGGGTAGCTCTTGTAAACTAAGCGCCGAATCGATTGTCCCAAGCTACCAAGTGACTCACGGCGGTCTCTCACGCGCATAGACAATTGCGCCCGGTGTAATGGGATCTGGGCGGCCTCCCGGAACCGTTGTTCGAAATTCTCGAGGATAAAGGCGTATTCCGTTCGCGCCTCCGGCGCCATATCCGCCAATGCCTCCTGAGCCGTGCCCCTCAAATGAGAAGCCAGGAACATCGTCTTCTCGGCCTCGCTCCAATGGTTGGCCTCCGACCCCCCGGGTCAAAATGCCCAGGACCCGCGGTCTCCTTCCTCGTCCCGGGCGGCGATGGGGCTTCCCCCGCCGGTCCGACGGCCCCGCGAGCACCCGGGGTAACTTGCTGGCCCACGGCGGTGCAGGGTTCATCGGTCCCGCACGGTGGCTCCGGGTGGTGCCGCCCCGCGACACCGAGTCTCTCCTTCTGGCTGGCCGGCCCCGCTCCGCAGGCTCCCATGTGAAGCGGCTCTCCTCCATAGACTCCCATGCGGAGCGACTCTGCCCCATTGACTTCCGTGTAGAGTGGCTCCGCTCCATAGACTCCCTTGCGGAGCGCATCTCCCCCATTGACCCCCGTGCGGAGCGCCTCTTCTCCATAGACTCCTGTGCGGAGCGCCTCTCCTCCATAGACTCCCGTGCGGAGCGCCTCTCCTCCATAGACTCCCACGCGGACATATGATGCACGATATGGGGCAGAGCGAACCCCCCCCCCCCCCCTCTTTTGTGTTGGTCATTGTGTTCCCGGAATCTCAGGAATTCTTTTCAGAAGTCTAGGGGGGATGTGTTAGGTAACAATAGTCTGGAGAGTGTATAGGGTATAGGAACAAAAAGGGGGGTACCCCTCTGCCCCATATCGTGCTGGGTATACACGCGGAGCGGCTCTGCTCCATTGACTCCTGTGCGGAGCGGCTCTCCTCCATTGCCTCCCACGCGGAGCAGCTCTCCTCCATAGACTCCCACGCGGAGCGGCTCTGCCCCATTGACTCCCGTGCGAAGCGGCTCTCCTCCATAGACTCCCGCGCGGAGCGGCTCTGCCCCATTGACTCCCGTGCGGAGCGGCTCTGCCCCATTGACTCCCGTGCGGAGTGGCTCCGCTCCATAGACTCCCATGCGGAGCGGCTCTGCCCCATTGACTCCCGTGCAGAGCGCCTCTCCTCCATAGACTTCCGTGCGGAGCGGCTCTGCTCCATTGCCTCCCACGCGGAGCGGCTCTCCTCCATAGACTCCCACGCGGAGCGGCTCTCCTCCATAGACTCCCACGCGGAGCGGCTCTGCCCCATTGACTCCCGTGCGGAGTGCCTCTCCTCCATAGACTCCCACGCGGAGTGGCTCTGCCCCCATTGACTCCCGTGCGGAGCGGCTCTCCTCCATAGACTCCCACGCGGAGCGGCTCTGCCCCATTGACTCCTAGCTGTGCGGAGCGGCTCTCCTCCATAGACTCCCACGCGGAGCGGCTCTGCTCTCTAGACTCCCACGCGGAGCGGCTCTGTGCCATTGACTCCTGTGCGGAGCGGCCCCGACTGGGGGCCGGGGTTCGCCGTGCCGGGAGACCGGCCACACCGGCACCGCCAGGGGGAGTCCACTGTGGCTGTTGTAGGGCACAGGGGCTGGAGCGTTCCCAGCCGGGCTCCCGCCTCTGGCGTCTGTATTAGGTGAAAGCTTGGGGGTGCCCCGTGTGGGGCGTTGTACCTGTTGCGTCTGCCTCCATCCCGGCGATTGATCCCTGGCTAGCCCCGGTACCTGTGCCGGTATGGAAGATGTGGGGTGTCTCCGGACGAAACCCCACCCCCGCTGCATCGGCAGACGCGGCTCGACTGCATTCCGGGTGGAACGGAGAGTCCGCTATGTCGCCGTACCCAGCGCGGGGCGGTCCCTCGTGGTGTCCCCGCTAGGCGTCTTGGTACAAAACTCATGGTCCGTTTCCGCGCGAAGCCCCGTCCCCGCTGTCCTGGCGAACGCGGCTCGGCGGCGTTCCGAGTGGAACGCAGTGTTTGCCCCGTCCCTGTGCACAGCGCAGGGCGGTCCCCCGCGGGGCCCCCCACCGGATGCACGGGTGTGAAACTCACAGGCCGTTTCCCCATGAGGCTCAGCCCCCGCTGACCCAGCGAACGCGGCTCGGCGGCATTCCGAGTGGAATGCAGCGTTTGCCCCGTCGCTGTGCACAGCGCAGGGCGGCCCCCCGTGAGGCCCAGCGCCCGGCGCGCCGGGACAGGGGTCGTGGGGTGTCCCACAGTGAAGCCCCGTCCCCGTCACACCGGCCGGTGCGACTCGGCAACGTTCCGGGTGAAACGGAGCGTCTGTCACCCCGACGTCGGCGGCATGGGACGGTTCACCGAGGGACCCATAGCTATTCTGGGGGGAATTGGTACAGATGGAACATGGAATGCAACAAAATCGCCCTCCCTGGTATACAATTTCTGCCTTCCCATTCCTCCCGTCCTCCCACATGAGATATTCCGATCCCGGTGACCCCCCAGTCTCCCTCTTATCCCGATGAAGACTCCCTTGATTATCCCTCAAGAAATATTCCAACTCACTCAGGGTGACTGATATTCCAACTCACTCCCGGTTGGCCTGCGCTCCGTGGAGCTGTATCCCAGTCCGTGTCTGCGCCGTGTGGCGAGTCGGACACCAGACTATCCCTACTCGATTTATCCATGCTGAACAAACTCGGAGTTTTACCTGATTTCCTTCATTCAGGTGTGCCACCGCTGCCTAGCTCTAATGTAGCGTTGACCGTGCGCGGGACTATATCACACCTGAAGAACCAACTCCGGCACACTTTCTCTGGGTTTGAAAGGCTCTAGGCTGTTTATTCCAGCACAAAATCACACAAAGGTTGTACAGAGATTTCTGGAATCGCACATTGCTTGTTGCTCATGGCAACCAGCCACTGCGCGTACGCCGCCCGGCAACAGGTCCTCTCGGTCGGCCAGCAGGGGGTCCGCTGCAACAGCTCCGCTGTGGTGCTGTGCTGGTGCCCTCTACCGGCCGGTCAGCTGGGGCTCCACCGCAACGGCTCCGCCGTGGTGCCGTACGTGCTAGCGCCCTCCGCCGACCGACCGGCACCGGCGCTACAATACTCAATGGAAATACACGCGGTACAGAAATACACAAATGCAGCGTGGCCACTCATCAAATTTCAAATTCCTAAGATTCATCCAGTACAATTCCCAAGAATTCCAAAGGCGATAAGAAAACACTGCAAAGATCATCGGAATAAGCACTTTGCGCATGTGCAATCCATATTTTCCCACCAAAATTCCCAAGATCTTGGGAAAAATCCCAAGGAGTGGCCACAGTGCACACATGTATAACGCACGAGGCTAAAATGTTATTAGCCTTTTAGAGGTATGGCGGACACAATAGGAGGGCGCTTTTTGATTTGGGTATACCTTTTGTGCCATACAAAAGGTTTACCCAAATCAAATAGCGCCCTTCTATTGTGTCCGCCATACCTCTAAAAGGCTAATGAAAATCGCTTTTTGAGAAATAAACTTATGACATTTGTCTAATTATATTCTTTAATTACTATATATTTTTTTTCAAAGTGAACAAAGAAACTGGCAGGAGCGGGATTCGAACCTGCGACCTCCGGGTTACCGTACCGGCGCTCTACCAACTGAGCTATCTTGCCCTATGTTGGCGGTCTCCCAAATTGTCAGTATCTTTGTTCGGGTGGGCGCTAGTCAGAACTCAGTTGGTCAAGCGCCGGGAGTTGGTCAGCCGTTGCAGGGTTTCTTGGTAAGTATGTATAAATTTGGCAATTCAAATTGTGGCCTACCTTTGTCATGTTTCATTGTTTGTATGTGCTTTTGAAGAATGCTGGTCAACTCGCCCCTTACAAACTCGCCCCCTGACCACTGACCGACTCACTCCCTGCGATGACAAACTTGCCCCCTGACCAACTCGCCCCATACAAAGTCGCCCCCTGGTCAACTCGCCTCCTGACCAACTCGCCCCCTAGCCAACTCGCCTGACTGACTCACCCCCTGCGGGGCTTTGTTTGTTCCGTCCATTTGAATTTAACGTAATTGTTAAGAAAATGTACTGACCCTGAAAAATGTACATTTTTATTTACCTTTTTTCCCCAGTAATTTTCACATGTATGTTTCAGTTCATCAAAAGGATACTTTTTGAGGGGGGGGGGGGGGGGGGAGGGGGGAGTCTAAACCATTAAAAAAGAACACGCTTTTATTCTTGGTTGCTTTCATGCCTTTCATACACCCTGCGAGAACTTGGGGCCAGCAAAACAATAGTAGATATACGATTGAATTATGAACGAATCATGTGCCGTTCCTCCCTAATTCAAAATTTGCAAACTTATCAAATCAGGGGCGGTTTGCGTTTTGGCGGTCCGACCCAAAACGTTTCGGTTGTTTATCGTTTTGGTGATTTCGCATGAGTGCCTGCATGGTTTCCTGCATTTTCATAATTACGTTCGTGCAGCGATGAAAAACCTTCCGGCTCTAACGAAATGTTAACCTCAGCATCATAGTTAGTGCCTACTGCACGGGAAATCAAAACACCAACTACATCCAAACAATCTTCAAGTCGCCTTCGAATAACTTCTATAATATTCAGGTTTTCCGTATGAAAATGCCTTTCTGCATCTTCCACAGATCTAACCAAGTAGGTGAAAAAACTTCCGATGTCCATGTCATGGGCACGATATCGCTGTGGGATAGGCGGCACAGCTTATGTGTATAAAACACTGCATCCAGTATACATATGCTTGAGCGTAGTCGGGCTATTGTGTTACATACAAGACGAAGATGTAGACCACAGGAATCCAGACGTTCACTCTCCGTAGATAGTCGATGGGTGGCGCTTCAATATATTTATTGCAAACTCGTTATATATATATTGTTTTCGTTCTATATATATTGGTTTCGTTCTATATATATTACTTTCGTTCTATATATATTACTTTCGTTCTATATATATTGGTTTCGTTTTATATATATTTGTTTCGTTCTATATATAATAGTTTCGTTATATATATATGGTTTCGTTCTGTATATATATATATATATATGAGTTTCGTTCTATATATGAGGTTCGTTCTATATATATTGGTTTCGTTCTATATATATTGGTTTCGTTGTATATATATGAGTTTGGTTCTATATATATGAGTTTGGTTCTATATATATGAGTTTGCTAATAAAGTCATAAACGGCGCCTCACACCCTTGGTAATTAATATTAAACTAAAGAGTACTTTATTTATATATAGTCTGAATCAACTAGCTCAAACGGTTCTGGAGTCCTACCTTGATGAAGTCAATACAGAAAGGGACCAACTGATAAATCAGGGATTTTCCTTACCCACGAAGGTGTCGTTACCATCCCGAAAACTCTTGATTGCCTCCGTTTGTTTGGGTTTCAGAGCACTCGAAATCCCCAGTTTTTGCAATCCATGGTCAACGGAACCTCCATATCTTTCGGTGCTTCTTCCAACACCTCCATTGTTTCGTTCGAGCGACACAAAATCCGAAGAAATGACGAATAAACGTGGGACTTTCCTTAGCAGTTAATACACACGCATATGTATAATGTGCTTATCGTGTTGCAACGTTGCGTACGTGTGCATTGTATGTACATGTACATGTATAGGCTTGCTGATTCGCGTTCGAAAAGTGTTACATGAATATTCATATTCTCTTTATTCTTAACCAATCAAACTGCATCATAAATAAATATTCATATTTTCTTGATTCTTAGCTAATAAGAGTGCTCCGCCCAAATTCGGTAGCAGGCATAGCCTTGGTCAAGGCGTTTGACGCTAGCGGCCGTGATGAGCGAGCCTCGACTCGGACGGCCGCGCCGGCCCGGCGATTAGTTCTCGACTCATGCTCATTGCCAAAAAAAATCGCGAACAGTGACCTCACGCGGCAACGTGAATAATATGCAAATCAGTCTGTGCTCGTCTAACGCCTTGGATCGATCATCCGTGTGCGTAAGATCTGGGGGGTGGTGCATTATGCTAATACGCCAAGTTGACACGCGAGTCATTTTTTGATTGGTTGATTGTTGCTTAGAAACTGAATAATGATTATAAAGTATCTGACTTGTCCAACGTCAGTCTGTTGTACTGTAAAACGTAAACATGAATCGTCAGGCTGCTTTTACAGGAATCTGTCCAGACTTTTTTGCACATGAACATAGATCTTATCGCAAATAATACCCTTGGCATCTAAATCTCATAAAATCAGTTTCTTTAAACTAGAATATATTTGGGAAATGGAGACCGATTAAGACACAGTGCATCCATAATTTAATGATCGATTGGATCTGTGGTATCCCCCCACCCATAATAATTTTGGTTTATTGACCTTCCACCTCCTCAAAGATTGTTTTCCCATTCAGAGAAAAAAACCCGCAGGGCTATAAAAACATGAACTAGGTGTATCACCATCCCCTTACTACCTTTGTGAATGTTTTGACATGTAATGAAGTGATGACATATGGTTTCAATCAGCCTGTACAGTCGAGGCAATGCACTATAACACACACATGTATCAGAGTTTACAGACCCTGGTTTTTATTTACCGGCCAAGGACAATTTCCTTCAAATATATAAATCAATGTACATGCAACTAAAATAGTAAACACCTACAGGTGATCCAGAAAATTCCAAAATTAAAAATAAATTAACATGCTGCGATTAGTAATCAAGTAATGAGAAGCTGAAATTAACTTTCTATAAGCTAGCCTATGCCATATGATTAATTCTTAAAGCATTATGCATAATAAAGTTTAGCATATTGGCAACAACAAATTTTACAGAATAAAATGAATTTAGGTGGTATATATCTCGGTTGGATAGCCTTAAGTTGGGCAAAAATAAATGGAATTTTTTATCCTAGTTAGTCACTAAAGTGCTACATAAACTTTTCCATAGAATAAAATTGTGAACTTTCAGAAAACATACCCAGGAATATACATGTATGCATGTGAGCAAATTCATTTACTCAAAACTAGGCCAGCTGTCTATACTGGGATGAGTGATAAACAAGTATAATACTAATTAATTTAAGACACCACCAAAATTCCAATGTTCAACCACGGTAATAATGACTCGGTCTTGAGTCTTCTTCAAGAGCCCAGCAAACCATTTAACGTTTTCGGCACGTTTTCTGAACGTTTTTTAATGTTTTGCGGACGTTTCCAAAAAAAGTTGTTTGGACGAAAGTTTGTGGACAGTTTTGGACGTTTTAAAAACGTAACTTTGTAACGTTCTAAGAACGTTCCAATAACTTTCCCAGAACATAAAAAACGTATTAAAAACTAAGTGCAAATTTACAGAAATGAATGAAGTGGGAACCATACTAAATAAAAGTAACTTATTACACCCATGTGGGACCCTTTGGGGCAGGTCTGGGCTAGCCCTTAAGTGGCCCCATCACCCAAAACTGTATGGGGCCCATATGGGCAACCCAATTGGGACCACTCAGTTGCCCATCAAAGGCCCAACAAGACCCCATTTGGCTGGGATTATTATAGAAAGATACGATATATAAATCTACGAATGTATACAAATACTACTACACACTACAAACCTACTACACACTACAAACTAAACATTGTCCTGCCATGATGAGGTCATGGTTTTTCATGAACAATTACAATATTTGAATACAAAAGGAGATTTAATGCAATGTTTCACCTATGTTTGCAAAAAATCCATATTTCTATGTAAAATTGTTTGAATAATTACACATTATGGTCAAGAAAGTGTGATTTTGGACTAAACACCAAAATTTAACATGACTTTTGTGAACACAAATTTCCTCAGTTCTGATTAGTCAGTTAGTACGTCCAGAAAAAAAAAGAGTTTTTTAAACGTCACAAAAGAACGTTTTATGTTGGTAAATTTTGCAACGTCCAAAAAACGTTACGCGAACGTTCTGGAAAAACGTACTTAAGACCTCTGAGTTATATACGTAAACTGAAACGTTTAAGACACGTTTTAAAAAGTTTTTGAAGACGAAGACGTAAGTAACCTATACAGAACCTAACCAAAACGTTTTTTAAACGTTTTGTGTTAGTTTCTGTACGTTTGATTTCAAAGTTGTTTAAACGTTCGGGGAAATACGTTTTTAAAACGTCATTAGAAGACCGTTTAATTGATGTACATTTTCTGACGTCCGAAAAACGTTTTTCAAACTTCGCAAAAGACCGTTTCATGTAGGTACATTTTCTAACGTCCGCAAAACGTTGTTAGAACGTCCTGGAACAATTTCTAAATTTTACTTAATCTGCAACGTTTTATACGCGTTTTAAAAACGTCCTTTTAGGTTTCTAGCATGGAACGCTACGTATAGAACGAGTAGTATAGGAAATCACCGATACTGTAACAAATAATTAATTTCAAAAATCTCTCTAATTTTGCTGGATAGATATACAGCAAATTTTATAAAAGTTTGAAATTCAAAAAAATGACAAAAAATCGTCTACATTTTTTGTAAATTTTGGTGTATAGATATACAGCAAAATTAGCAAAAAATCTATAAAATCAGAAAATGAAAAAGAGATTTTTTAGTTGTTTATACACATACTCTTTGGTACTATTTTACGAAATTAATTTCATTTGTTATAAATATTATATTGCCATAATAAAAGATGGAAATTCAACCTTTGATTTATGGATACGATAGATGGAACAAAATAACTTTAAAAAAATATATCGATAAGTATAACTAATCTTTAGGAACACCAACAGGACGCGGTAATACGTATATCAGGCGAGATTATATTTACGCTATAAAGAAAGAGGAAAACAAATTTAAAAATTTGCTCGCTAAAACTAAAGAAAGTCTAGCGCAAATCGTACGCGATACAAATATTCAAGTCACTTCTACGGGTAGAAATGGTCAAGCGCTGAAAAAAGATTACATCGAAGCTATACAAATATTTAAACCTCCGGAGATTTTCCGAGAAGCAGACTTTCGAGAGACTATAGAAGATTTCAAAACAGTTATATAAATTTGGAACTGATTCCAAATTTGTTTAACGACGATCCGGAAGAATTTACAACACCCACGTATCGATGACCAAAAATAGAATCATCGCTGAATTAAGAAAAATAAAAACGATGAAACTACAGATCGCTATGAAAATAAAGTATACAAAAATAACGTCGGATGGTGAGACTGTAACATCAACGGCGACTCATTTTAGTCATCAAAATCGCGTCTTAAACAAGGGTGAGATAGATACAACTCTCAGACAACAATATGAAACGATATTATCTCAGATAGATAAATATACGAACGAAAGAAGCGGTTGGATCGTAGATATAATACTTGCGTTTTACGTCAACATAACCAGAGTTAACTCACTCGCGGGTGCTTCTTTATACGTAAAACTACCCGAATATATAACTAGTAAACGCTCAACCGTCAAGATGGTGTATAAGAGCCGCCTTGGGTATATATACCGATAGAGTTAAAAACCAAATAGCAACAAACTCAAAATATAATTTAAACGGAAATAGAACTTCTAATTATAAAACTGATGACGTATTAAATTTTAAAGGTATAGACTTCCCCACACCCATACATCAGATACCGAAAATAGAAAGACAAAACGATATAAGTATAAACGTGTTACACTGTAAACATAAGTTAGTCATTTTGACTAATAAAAGTTAGTCCTGCCCTATGTCTGAAAGGACCAACTAAAGTTAGTCATCAAGCCAGATGACTAATATTTATTAGTCGAATATTAGTCATGAGTTAGTCAAAATGACTAAAATTAATTAGTCTTCTGATTAAATCCAACTGATGTCTGAAAGGACTAAACGTTAGTCACCTGACTTTTCCAGTTAGTCATTCAAAATGATGACTAATCACAATAGTCATGTGACTAAGGTTTTATTTCCTGTAAAAACAAAAGAAAATGAAGCAAACTAGTCATAATCTTTTCAAACAGTCTTATTCCAATGAAACCGGAATTGATTTAAAGAATATGAAATACATGTTGCCACAAATTGTAATTAAATGAGGAAAATAGAACCTGTAAAATAGAACCTGTAAATTAAATCCTGTCATCACCGGCAAGATTTTTGTTCCCAAACACAAGCGATTTTTACAGATTTAAGTAAATTACTAAGTATGATTGTTGACACTTAATACTCATGAGAAGTAAATGAAACATTGTGAATTAAATTCTGCTGTCCTTGGCAAGACTTTTGTTTCTTAAAAATATGCTTAGGGACTAGTATGATTGTTGACACTGATAAAACAAATTTGTCTGACCTAAAGATGGTTTCTTACTCAATTTAATACCACTAATTCCAACTGAATATTTTTGGCAAGAATTTAAGAATAAAATTTAGGAAAACACATACATGTAATATGAAGTATGGAAGGTTTGAGGTAACACCATGTATGGTGGCCCTGAAGGGACATAATCGGTCGCGAATATTGTTTGCGACTTCGTAAATTTATTCACGACTGGTCGTGAATATTTTCACGACATCGTGAAACAAATCCACGATGTTGCAAATTGTTTATGACTGGTCGTGAATTTTGTCGCAAATATTTTCTTAGTAGCTTGGAGGGTATTTCACCGAGCGGGCAATTAGAGGGCGTTATTACATACAATGATGGCCGTTGCATACTATAGCATGCTCCATCGTACGCTGTATCAAAAACTTCAATGGAGATGATGGAGGAGAATTCAGATTGCGAAAAATATTCAGGACCAGTCGTAAATAAATTCACGGCGTCACAAAGATATTCACGAATGATTATGTCCCTTCAGGGCCACCTTAACCATGTAAAATTAATCTCTTTTTGAGTTGTGTAGTTCTGAGAGGAACCAGTTTTAACTTAACGTTTCAAACAGTATGCTCTGTTTATCATCAGAAGACTGATTATGAACAGAGAATACTGTTTAAAACGCTGAGTAAAAACCAACAAGTAAAAAAAATCGGTTCTTCTCAGAACCACACAAATAAAAAAAAAGATCAATTTTACATGGTGATACCGCAACCTTCCATACTTTGTTCATGTCCACCATGCAAACCTTCAAGTCCCATTTAACACATAATATAAATGCACGATAACAGTCCAGGCATGGATTTTTCTGAGACACCTTTCTTCCTCACTTGGGGTACGAACGGTTCCAAAGGATATTATCTAGTACATGTAGGTTCGAGTTCCAGTCCAGGTGTCAGCTTCTCCCAAAGAGGACAAATCAACTCATGTCATTTCATAGACCAAAAGCGGGAAACAATTCTCCCTCCACAGCCATGTCGCTACAGATGATCCTGCTCAGAGGGAGGATGGTTCACTGCCCTGAGCCTGCATTATTGGGTACATGTAGCTACAACACAGTTGCTCTGTTGGCTCTAGGCTGAGGGGTCGACTGATAATCAACTTGTGTCGTCTCTTAGACCAAATGGTGGGAAAAGATTCTCCCTCGACAGCAATGTCGCTACAGATGATCCTGCTCAGGGGGGGGGGGGGGGGGGGGGGGGGGGGGTCCACTGCCCAGAGCCTGCATTACCGGGTACATGTAGCTACAACACAGTTGCTCTGTTGGCTTAACGTCTGAGAGCAGAACCGAGATCATTTTGCTGGCAGAATCAACTCGTGTCGTCTCTTAGCCAAATGGTGGGAAAAAGATTCCCCTTCACAGCCAAGTCACTGAGGATGATCCTTCTCAGGGAGGGGGGGGGGGGGGGGGTTCACTGCCCAGAGCTTGCACTACCAAGTAGCTAGTGAGCAGTTCCTCCGGTGGCTTTTGTCTGGGAGCAGGACTGAGAGCTTTCTGCTGGCAGAATCCTTCCACAACTTGGCTTGGAGATCTCGTCACAGTTGTGGAACACCTGAGAGTAAAATAAAATCATAGACAAATGGCATGTTATACATGTTACTTTGAAAAAAGTTACCATACAAATGCCATACAATACATGTAGCTAAGGCCAAGTAAACAAAAAATGTTTATTGTGCAGGTTTTTTTTTTTAAAGGAAGGAGGCACTTTTTGATTTAAAGATGGCCGCCATTCCTTTTTAAAATTTCCGCCAACCGTAGGTTTTTTAACAGTTCAAATTACAAAAAAGGAAGAGACATGCTGGACAACAGAATTGAACATGTTTACAGCTATTTTAAGCATTTTAGTAAGCTTGTATAATTTTCTGATGGATCGGTTGACACTTTTGGGTTTTTTTTCACTTCATTTAGACAATGATAAAAAACCATGTGAACAAAGCCTAATTTTTACATAACCGAGCATATTATACTGCAAATTATGTTTATAATCCAAATTTTGCCGTGGTGTAAAAAAACCTCATCCATATGCTGATTATGAATGTCAGACTGAGACAACTCCACCGTGGAGACAACTGGACTAGTGCAACAACTATCATTTAAGTTTAAGGGCCTACCTAAACCGTTTTATAATTTGTAAAAAAAGAAAAAACGTAGGGAGGCCTACACGTTTGTACCATGGGTACGAGTTGACTCGGGTACGAGTTGACCCATAGTTTACCAATAAACCAGTTTGGTTTTTCAACTGTAGTTTTACTTTAAGTTTACAACCACCAAAATCGGTAAAGAACAGCAAAATTTTGAAAAATAACCAACCCTCCTTGACAACAACTGTCTAAACATGTGGCACAAGATTTTTATTTCAGCAAAATCTGTAAAAAATCAACATGTATGTGCACACTTTGAACTTCTAGTTCTAACACAGAAAACACAAATTTCTTCCCCGATATTGCACTAAAATGTCCCAACAGAATTCTCAAAACTAAAGGTTGTGCTAAGTGTTTATTAGATAATTATGAACACAAAAAGATTTGCTGTTTCTAACCGATTTTGGTGGGGGGTATTAAAGTAAAATCTAAGTTTCCGTTTAATATCCGTTTATTTTGTATTATAACACCCTACTACATGACAGTACATGTAGACCTAGCATACGCAATTTTCCATTGCATTTTAAATGAATCACTATTAGTATTACTATTACAACATGTACAATGGATGAGCACTACAGTTTTCACGACAAAAATTACAATCGTAAAAAAGATTTAGGCCTTACCTGAGATCCAACAGCTCCAAAGCCGTATCAACAGGAACAGGATTTACCAAACATCAGGATGATTTCAACAGAATTCTCGTATTAAATACTGGTTATGCGAAACGCAGCCGCACTGACAGAGCAAAACGTAGATTTACATGTATACGCTGTCCGTAAGAAAAAATGGCGGCCCTGCCGATTTTTTTAGCGCGCGGTATTGCGGACGTGGTTGTAATCACTTTTGTGTGACCAGTTGTTTTTAGTCAAAGAGCTAAGATAGTGTTCTTAGTCACACGACGAATCACCGATTCTGTGAAGGCGACGTATTTACGCCATTATTTGTAATTTTTTACATTGATTCAAATAAAATAATAAATAATTCGTCAAACAATCCACAAGGGATCAACAGTCTGTTTAAAGAATAGTCTGGGTAATGAAAAGTGTCATCATTTATTCAAGACATACTGCAAAAATGCTTCAAATGTATACAATTCTGAAAATCAACGCTATTTTTAGTGCAAAGAATTTAATCCCGGCAAATTTCACTAAAAAGCAATGGAAAAAAATAGTTTTGCTCAAATTGCGTGACTGATTTGTATTAGTCAAAATATCAGCAATGACTAACGTAAACTGGTCAGTGTTTGCCTTTACGTTAGTCCTGCGTTGATTAAATTAGTCATTTAGGCTTGACTAATCTAAATTAGTCATTTTGACTTATTTATCAGCCAAAATGACTAACTTATGTTAACAGTGTAGGATACGAAAAACCCAATAAAAGAACAAAGAAACTCGATCCCAATGGTTTGATATATCCGCTATATTTGTCTAAAAGACCATACGATACAAAAACTATCAGTTTGCTATTATATAAAGGTCATTATTGTTGGATAAATAACTTGTCTAGATTCTTATCCGGCGTTACCAATAGTCAACATCATAAAATGTTTTGCTTGAGATGTTTATCGCATTTTAATTCAGAAGAAAAATTAGACATACACATAAAAGATTGCGAACAAATACTTAGACAAAAGCAAATTAAAGTTTAAAAACTTTAACAATTTACAAGACGCACCCTATGTCATATACGCGGATTTTGAATCTATATTAGAAAAAACAACCGACTCTGCTAGTAAAACTCATATTCACAAAGCCTGCGGTTATTCGTACGTTGTAGTTAGATGCGATGGTCGTAAAATGAAGCGAAAGAATTATAGAGGTAGACGCGCGGTAGACAATTTTATTAGCTCGTTGCAAGAACTCGAACCTAAGATTAATGACTTACTCGCTAAGATCGAACCGATGGAATATACCCTACGAAATAATTCACCTAAACTCTAACGAGTGCTGGATTTGCGAAAAACCAATTTATCTAAATTGCTCGTGTAATTGTCAATGTGACTGTCCGAAAGAACCTAAAAGAAAAGAAGACCTGTTCTTTTACTCGTACAAAAACGAAAAGGGATACGTCGAGAAAAAATGTATGGAGTGTAACAAGAAAATTAACAAATTTAGAAAAGTAAGAGATCATTGTCACACTACCGGTAAATATCGTGGCGCTGCACACGCTTACTGTAATCTTAAATTACAAGTAAAACCCGGTAAAACGACAATACCGGTCATCTTTTACAACTTAGAAAATTATGACGCGCACTTGATAATGCAGGGTATTTCTAAGTACCAAGAAGATATTTGGTGTATACCCAAAAATTCAGAAAAATACATTTCATTTTCGATCGGTCAATATAGATTTATCGACTCGTTTCATTTTATGTCTAGCGGTCTCGACAAGTTAGTTAAGTCTTGCCCGAGAGAATCTTTTAGATTACTCCTGAAGCGTTTTGGCGAAGAGAACGCAGACATCTTATTACAAAAAGGTGTATATCCGTACGAGTATATGGACAGTTTTAAGAAATTTGACGAGACTAGTTTACCATCTAAGGAATATTTTTACAGCGCGCTAAAAGATGAACATATAAGCGACGAAGATTACTCACGCGCCCAACGAGTATGGCAGACCTTTGATCTCAAAAACATGGGCGAATACCACGACTTATACGTAACCACAGATACTCTATTACTAGCCGGCGTATTCGAGAATTTTAGACAAATGTGTAGAACAAATTACAAGTTGGATCCAGCCAACTACTTCACAGCACCGGGTTTAAGTTGGGACGCTTTATTAAGACATACGAAAATAGAATTAGAACTTTTAACTGAAATAGATCAACATTTATTTTTTGAAAAAGCAAAAAGAGGAGGAATATCGAGCGTCGGTAGTACGCGCTATACCAAGGCTAATAATAAGTATCTGAAAGATTACGATTTCGATAAACTCGATTCGTATATTCTCTATCTAGGTGGTCGGAGCTAGCCGGAGCTACCCGGAGGTAGCTTTATACACGATTTATACGACGTTTTCAAGTCTTAAAAATTGTTACCTGTTAATAATATTATACTTCCGTACTTTCTACTAACAAAAACATGACTATTTAGCTGCCATTTCAAAGTTGTCATTCCTCGACCTCCGGGTTTCACCGATGTATTGGTTGTAATCGTACGTACAATGTACGTACATGTACGTACGTACGGCACTGCTGCATGCACGCGAGCACGGCCGATGTTCGTATAGTAGTGCGCCCTCGCATGACTAGTTTTGGCTATTCTATTTACTACGGAGGGGCTTATATGACATCACAAAGCTAATGAAACCAGTTTGTGTATACACCTCTAGTTTTATGCCGCTCATAAACTTATGCTACCGTGGAACGACCGTTAATGAAGGAAACAATTATTGTGAAACTTATTTTACTTGGAACAATGGCAATCACAATTTTGAAGAAGACAAAAGTTACCGGTACACTGGTGCATCATAAAATTGTGAGAAAAAGTACAACTGACGCTCCATTTGGTGAGACGGAGGTTGATATACAATATTTGGTAGAGCTCTGAAAAAGATATAAACCTTGAAAATAATATTTTGTACACGTGGGAACATTGCGTTCTGGTCAAAATGATTGTTCACAGTTCTGTGTTAGGAGGAAATCAGGCGCTAATATTGCCCGCAGAAAAGTACAAAAAGTACATCTCACGCTCCGTTTTGCATTATTTTCGCGTCCAAATAGTGAGCCGGAGGTTGATATAAAATATTTGTTACAACTCTAAAAACCATATAAACCTGGGAAATGATACTTTGTACATATGGGAACATTACGTTCTAGCCACAATGATTGTTCACGGTACTGTGTTAAGAGGACGTCAGGCGCCGTATTGCCCGCAGAAAAGTACAAAAAGTACATCTGACGCTCCGTTTTGCATTATTTTCGCGTCCAAATAGTGAGCCGGAGGTTGATGTAAAATATTTGTTACAGCTCTGAAAACCATATACACCTGGAAAATGATACTTTGTACATGTGGGAACATTGCGTTCTGGTCAAAATGATTGTTCACACTTCTGTGTTAAGAGGCACGTGCTATATATTGCCGGCCGAAAAGTACAACTGGCGCTCCGTTTTTCAATATTTTCGCGTCCAAATAGTGAGCCGGAGGTTGATATAAATTATTTGTTACAGCTCTAAAAACCATATAAACCTGGGAAATGATACTTTGTACATGTGGGAACATTGCGTTCTGGTCAAAATGATTGTTCAAAATTCTGTGTTAAGAGGACGTCAGGCGCTAATATTGCCCGCAGAAAAGTACAAAAAGTACATCTGACTCTCCGTTTTGCATTATTTTCGCGTCCAAATAGTGAGCCGGAGGTTGATATAAAATATTTGTTACAGCCCTGAAAACCATATAAACCTGGGAAATGATACTTTGTACATGTGGGAACATTATGTTCTAGTCACAATGATTGTTCACAGTACAGTTAGGAGGAAATCGCGCGCTAATATTGCCCGCAGAAAAGTACAAAAAGTACATCTGACGCTCCGTTTTGCAATATTTTCGCGTCCAAATAGTGAGCCGGAGGTTGATATAAAATATTAGTTACAACTCTAAAAACCATATAAACCTGGGAAATGATACTTTGTACATTTGGGAACATTGCGTTCTGGTCAAAATGATTGTTCACAATTCTGTGTTAGGAGGAAATAAGGCGCTAATATTGCCCGCAGAAAAGTCCAAAAAGTACATCTCACGCTCCGTTTTGCATTATTTTCGCGTCCAAATAGTGAGCCGGAGGTTGATATAAAATATTTGTTACAGCCTTGAAAACCATATAAACCTGGGAAATGATACTTTGTACATGTGGGAACATTGCGTTCCGGTCAAAATTATTGTGCACAGTTCAAATCAGGCGCTAATATTGCCCGCAGAAAAGTTCAAAAAGTACATCTGACGCTCCGTTTTGCATTATTTTCGCGTCCAAATAGTGAGCCGGAGGTTGATATAAAATATTAGTTACAACTCTAAAAACCATATAAACCTGGGAAATGATACTTTGTACATGTGGGAACATTGCGTTCTGGTCAAAATGATTGTTCACAGTTCTGTGTTATAGAGGAAATCAGGCGCTAATATTGCCCGCAGAAAAGTACAAAAAATTACTGACGCTCCGTTTTGCGTCCAAATAGTGAGCCGGAGGTTGTTATTTGTTTGAGCTCGGAAAACCATTGGCTTTCACATGCACCAGTACTTTGTATACCGTAAAGACACCGAGTGCAAATTTTCCGGTAACATGTATTAAACTTTTATTAAAGGTTGAATTAATAGTGCATTCGTCCGAATAGTGCAATCTCCAACATTTTTCGTTAGTGTTGAATGAGTGGCCTGCAATCTTGGGAACGGGAAATTATGTTCCCACCCTCTATATAGTTTTGGCGGACAAAACTAATAATGGGTGAACCACCCCCCCCCCCCCCCCCCCCCCTTTAACAAGATTATACAATATAAGAACTATATATAGGTATATACCGGTAAGTTGACCCATTTTGAGCATCCCCATTGCAATATCTGGTTGAAATAGAAATAAAGGAATTATGGTGATGGGCCTTGTTTAAACAACTTTTGTTTGTTAATTGACTGTGCTCCCCCCCCCCCCCCCCCCAACCCGCTTGGTTGCCAGATTGTAACTGCTGACCAAATGGAGGCATGCGGATCACAAATCGAACTTGAAACACAACTTCAGTTTCTACAGCTGTATTGTCAATTAAAACATAGATTTTCTCTTTTTGCTCTGTCCCGACGTAATGTATGAAGCCCTGTATACTCGGTGCTTTCCGAGAGCCTGTGTGGAAAAAAAATCACAGGCTTTACTCGGGCGGCGCGGGACTCGAACCCACGACTTCCTGCTTACTAGGGCAAACGTCTTATCGGAAAAATTGCACTCGGTGTATCTACAGTATGCATAGTACTGGTGTATGTGAAAGCCAATGACCCTTAAATGTATATTACAAGACCGAAATTATTGGGGGGACACTGCTAGACATTGTGTAACATCTCTATGTTACACATCATGAAACCTTTACTGAGCGCCTAGTGCCAATTAAGAAAACCCAGTTCCTTTTTTAAGCCGCATCCTTGTTTTATTTGTATTTTGTTTCCTCTGAAAAGGCTAGATTTCCCATGTACATGTATTTTACTTTATCCTGTCACTATTCTTTCTCTGATCGATTTCATTTGCCGATATTTTATACTTCTACAAAACCAGCGAGGGAGGTAGTTCACTCTCTTTTAACTCTTCTATTTTGTCCCGCCAAATACCACTGTAGCGCGGTACCGTTGTTCATGCTGACAGGCCCGTCACCAGCTCCAGGCATAAGGGGGCCACAGTGCTTGATAGGGGGCGGGCCACAACGTTCCACATGTTATCACACGCTACTTATTCTCTCTCAATCACCTTTAATGTTGAAAAGAACACCAAATCTCTAGTTAGGCCATATACAGTGGCGGCGCTGGGGGAGGGGGGGGGGGCATTTTTCCCCCTCCAATCGTCGGCCTTGCCCCCCCCCCCCCCCCCCCCCCCAGTTCCCCCCCAAGAAAATCCAGCGGGAGAGAAAAAAATACCAAATTAAAAGAAAAGTACCAAATAAAGGAACAGACTCATAGCAAAAGTTTTATTGCACTGTGACTGCTTATTTAAAACTGGAAATCCTCGGAAAAAAACCCTATAGCATGGCCAAATGTAGGCCTAAATATACGTATCTTAATGTTTTGAACAGCACCCTCATGCGTCAAATGATGTCCACCCCCCTTCGATTTTTCAGTCTTTCACCCCCACCCCCCCCCCCCAAAAAAATTATAACTTTACCCCTCACTTGCCAACCCCCCCCCCCCCCCCACTTTCACATTTTTAAAATCTGGCGCCACCACTGGCCCTATATGCTCTATTTCGACATTCAAAAAAGTTCACTTGAGTGACCTAATAATTTCAGTGTCTGGCAAAACTGAAGGTTGGTTCAAGGTCTTTATTCACACAAAAAATCGCCAAACATTTGCGAAATCGCAAGGAATCATTTTCGGTAGCTGTACAAACAAAATTCTCAGGCCCACAAAAAAAGATAATAGGTTTAGCAGCACGTTTCCTGTGAACGTCAACGCGTAATTTCTGTTTGAATAACTCTCACATAAAACAGCCCACCCGTCCACATATGCGAACATGCCCGTCAGTGCTAAAGAAAGTTGCTAAAAAAGGTACACGTAATCCTCAAAAATATTTCAGGGGTTTAACATCAACAAATTCCAATGTACCTCGACAACCTCCAAAGAGCGGCTGCAACATAATTTCGTACATGATGAATGTCACTAATTAAAGCAGTTTGATAGAGGCGACATATGCTTATACTATGCCACAGCGTTCTGTAGGGGTTAGACTGGCTGCATATTCAAGGCATTTCAAAGAGTGGAGTGTGCATACAGTCGTTGGATGATAGTCACCGAGTGTGCCAGAAATGCATCCTAAAGGAACAGCCGTGATACTGTGAACAACGCATTCGTTTTCAAAACGTGAAAAGTAGTTTTCCTTTTTGAGACTTTACAGTGCAAAGTGAATTCCAATTTTTATGTTAGGCCTATACACTTAAACAGTAAAGTTTGTCTGCTATTTTGGGTTTGTGAACAAAATTAGCTTGCACCGGAAAAGTGCCTTTTTAAAAAACTTTTTGCAGAACTGACCCATTGTTGTTCCTGGAATGTTTCTGAAATTAAGCGAGTTTCAAGAATTAAGCATACTTCATTTGAGACATCCGGGGTAATTATGATAATTTGTTTTCTGGAGATTTTTGTGAAAGGGTTAATTTGATGGCATAGAAGTATATTTCGACAGAGATGATATAACCGGTTCATACTCAGCGCGAATGCAAATTAATTTTAGACGTCATGACAAGAACTCTCGCTGCGGTAATTGAACACATTTCAAGGCCGGCGAATTTCGCTAAAAATGTTTCTTGTTCCAATTCAATTCGCATTCGCGTAAAGTGTGAACCGGCGTATACCGGTATAGGTCCTGTTTGTTTCACACAGATCGGGATCTCGATCAGTGACTTATCGTTGGTTGACACACCAGACTCCCGCCTATTAGTCCAGTAAGAATTGACGAGGACCCTGACATTTTGGTTAACAGGCACATTTTAGTGGCAAGGTATTTATTGGGACTCTATAGCTACCTCCCATAAAAATTCAACCAAAATCAACCTTGGGGAAATATGTTAATTAATTGAAAACCAAATGGATGCACAATGTATATTGAAAGGCATGTATTTCTGACACCTAAAGCTAAATCATACCCTTTTAAAGATTGGGAAAGGGTCATTGCAAATGTTCAACTTAAATTAATACAAAATGGCAAATGAGAAAACTTAATGAAGATTTTGACAACAATTTGCATGAGAAAAGAGTATTTTAAGGACGTCTTCGTCGTCATCGCAAAATCATTGTCATCATCATCATCATTGTCAAGTACCAAACGGCTTCTTCCCTTAAAATTCTTCAAGATTTTCGGGAAGAGATGGCCCTATTGAAACAAATATTTCAATTACTCATCCTAATACCGTTTTAGAGTGGTGTAATGGGTACGAGGGCATTGTGACACGCCCCCTCCGCCATTGAGGCCTTTCCCCCTCCACCACTTGTGCTCCCCATCCTACCCCATTATCATTATAACTTTGGGAGAAAGAAATACATTTGTTATTGTTAACACGTATTAATTGCAGCAAATAATCGGGGTGAAACTTTATGGAATTAGCCGTATTGAGGGTAATTCTTGTTCACAGAAATGTGAACTTTTCCAAACAAATCGCACAAAAAACCTAAAATTAGACATCAACTAATGACAAATTTTGTCGGCAAGTTATTTTATCAGGCTGCAAAATAATATCAATCCGGTTAATAACATCAGTTCGGTTAAAATATGGCTATAGGCTAACTGAGTCTGTGATCGATTAAATAAAAGTAACAACTTGGCTACAACGGTTTTACGTGACATGCTTTATTGCCCATATTGGATTCTGACCAACTTATGATGAACCTGTATAAAGCGTGTAAGTTGACCCCGAGAACGTACGAGAGTTTATACGAAAACCCGAACTTCCGGGCACTTCGAATAGGAGCTTCAACGTGTAAAGCGAGTAGTTTTCTTGAAATAATTTGTTTTGACGCTGTTCTTTTTACTGAAAGGGTATACAAACTTTTATAAAAATATTGTTTTTCATTTCAATTTACAAAATGTGAACGATATATCAAATTAGGGAAAAGGAGAACGAAAAAGTCTCGTACATCAAACGTACGTCATTCCTCATTGTTCTGGTGGTTCACGCGCCAAAGTATATTAGGCGGTCGTTGCATTATGTTTGTACGTTCACTTACGTCCGCAGCGTGGACAGTACAGGGGTTTTGGGGGCCGGGCTCTCTCTTTCCGACAACGAGCCAATCACGTTGCAACCTGGCGCTCAGGTCAAACATTTTTGTTCTACTTTTCTTCAATAATTTAACCAGTCGTGCATGTTTTCATATATTGTAAAATTAATTTTGAATTCATCATCCATATTTATGGCCGTTTCATGGTTCAGGTCTTCGTTAAAACAAAGTATTATAGAAAACAAAATCAACTACACGTAAAGGTCCTATATAGCCGGCGGCTCGGAGGTGCCTGGAAGTTCAATCGTGCATGACCTCTACGCGAGACTTACACGGTCTATTGGCTAATCATTGTTACAATTTGGGTATCAGGAATTGGTTAATATCACATTCGCATGTAGAAATCGGCATTTTTAAGAGCTTAAAATCACATTTCCCCAAGTACCAAATTGGTTGAAATTTCTGTGTGTGTTCGGGGCAACCATTATAACGGTTTATGAGTAGAAATTCCGTGAAGAAAAATGTCAGGGTTGGGCATTTTTCATGTCAATTCTTACTGGACTATATTAGATGGAGCGAACCAGATCTGTGTAAAACGGGCCGATATACAGCGGCGTAATTAGGGTTGAATTTCTAGGAGGCACCTGGGGGTGCACCAATTTTTTTTAAGGGGGCACCGAATGGCAACAGATGTATTGTTTGTGTGCAATTCGAAATTTCAAATTTCAGAATTGTCCTTGCCATTGTTCCAAGTGAAATAAGTTTCACAATAATTGTTTCCTTCAATAACGGTTGTTCCACGGTAGCATAAGTTTACGAGCGGCATCTACCGTATACACACAAACTGGCTTTATTAGCTTTGTGATGTCCTATAAGCTCCTCCGTAGTAAATAGAATAGCCAAAACTAGTCATGCGAGGGCGCACTACTATACGAACATCGGCCGTGCGTGCGTGCAGTGCCGCACGTACGGAGTTGTACGTACGATATTTACAAGCAAGTTACAACCATTGAATCGGTGAAACCCGGAGGAATCGGACAACTTTGAAATGGCAGATAAAAAGGAATTTTTTTGTCAGTAGAAAGCACGGAAGTACACTATTATAAACAGGTAACCATTTTTAAGGCTTGCAAACGTTGTATAAATCGTGTATAAAGCTACCTCCGGGTAGCTCCGGCTAGCTCCGACCACCTCCGACTTTTACCAACACCCATCTAGACGCCAACAACCTCTACGGATGGGCCATGAGTCGATATTTACCCTACGGAGGATTTAATTGGGTCGTCGCGAGTCAATTTACTCACGATCGTATAATGGCGTTAAAAGATAAGACTAAAACGGGATACATTTTTAAAGTTGATTTGGAATATCCAACCGAACTACACGATCTACACAACGATTATCCTTTCGCCGCTGATAATATAATCATACCTAAAGTATGGTTATCGGAGTATCAACTAAATTTATCAAAGGATATAGGAGATAGCGCTAAGGTAAAAAAATTGACCTGTACGTTATATCATAAAAAAAAATATGTATTGCATTACGTCAATTTTAAACAGTGTCTAAAAATGGGCCTAAAACTTACGAAAGTACATAGGGCTTTACAATTTAAACAAAAACCTTGGATGAAATCGTACATCGATAAAAACACGCAACTAAGAACGAAAGCAAAGTCAGATTTTGAAAAATAATTTTTCAAATTAATGAACAACTTGGTATTTGGTAAAACGATGAAAAATGTCAGAAATAGAATAGACGGAGTTTTATTGCGAGACGATCAAGTCAAAGAATACGAAAAAATTGTTTCTAAACCTTGTTACAAGTCTACTATAGCGTTTGAAGAATGTGAATTATCATTCGTGGAATCGTACAAAAAGAAAACGTATTTAAGTATACCGATTTATGGTGGCGTTAGTATATTGGATTATCAAAAACTCTAATGTACGACTTTTATTACAACCAATTAAAAAGGACGTATGGCGATAAAGTAAGATTAATGTATACAGACACAGATTCGCTGCTTTTGATTATCTATACGAAAGACGTTTATCTCGATATGAAAAAACAGTCCGACTTGTACGATTTTAGCAACTACGAGAAAAGCCACTTTTTATACGACGAGACTAACAAGAAAGTCATCGGTAAATTTAAAGACGAATGCGGAGGAAAAGTTATAAGCGAAGCTACTTGCATCAGATCAAAGATGTACTCGATTTTATACAGCGATAATGATGCTATAAAGAAGGCCAAAGGTGTAAACCGAGTGGTTATAAACAACGATCTATCTTAAGAAAATTATAAAAATTGTGTTTTAGCGAGCGAGTGCTATTCAAACAATATGATAAAAATTGGGTCCGAACATCACATGATATACACGGAGGCTCAAGTTAAACAATCGTTAAATCCTTTAGATACGAAGAGATATATTTTACCAGATGGTGTTAATACTCTGGCTTATGGTCACCGTTCTATAGACTCGTAGAACAAGAATTTGTATAAATATCTACTTGAAAAATAAATTTCTTATGGTTATTATCTATTAACGCACCGTCGCAGTCTCTGAAAGAAAAACTCAGTTCGGGTATTTTACTCCTAATTAGCGGTATGACAGTTTTTGTTTTATTCTGTAACGTCGCGATTATATCCGAATCGGAGTTAATAGAAATTCCGTTATAGAAATTATTAGTCGTAGATAATTCGCCGCAATGTAAAGTTAACCATCGTGCGAAGGGGACCAACTAGCGGGTAGGTTCAACACTTTTTGAGTATATTGATCGAATCTAACGGCAACGGTTGTATTTTTCGGTACAATACTACCGCTATTAAAAATTTTTTTTTATTAATCTTGTCCGCGGAAACTGCGATCAAAGTCAATTTATTAAGTTCGGCTATTAACCCATCGATATCATAATTTCCAGTTGGAATTATCATTTCACCGTTAGTTGAACCATTGACGGTAAATACTGACCATCTTATAGTCATACGTTGAGTTATATTATAAAAACCGACGGTAAATATCGCGCTGTTTAAACTCATACAGTAATCTCCCTTAGAGTTATCTATAGGTTTTGACAGTCTAAAAGTTTGTTCGCTACCAATCATTTCAAAAACGTGCGATTCCATTTTAATAAAACGTAACAAAATCTTCAAAAATCGCTTAAAATTTACCGATCGTCAAATTAAAATTAATATTTTTTCCTCGATTACCGATTAACTCGCCGTCGCGGTCTTTGATACTAAAGCTAAGTTGGTTTATCTTAGCGCCCGCGATTCTATGATTAGTTAATCTTATATTTTTTTTGATAATCGGATCATCTCTTTTCGTTATCGGTATAACGTCTAACAAGTGCGTGCTCCTTCCGTTATAGAAATTATTAGTCGTAGATAATTCGCCACAATGTAAACAAAACTGTATCGATAGAAGTTGTATTATAATTCCCTGCGTAATCTACGCCAAAAACTTATGTTTTTCCCGATATCCCCAACAATTGTTTAATGTTTTTATCAAAGCGTATAACGCAATTTTCTTCTATTATATTTAAATATATCCTTTTATTAAGTTTATCTACATTTACTATTAACCAATCTAATTTACCAAGTTCGGCTTTAACCCAATCTATATCGTAATATCCAGCCGGAATATCAATTCTACCATCCGTACTACCCGTTTGTTCCCCCGTGTTTGGATCGATTTGATTAAAAAAAAAAGAGAACTTCGCTATTACTAGTTATATTATAAAAACCAACGGTAAATATCACGCTGTTTAAACTCATACAGTAATCTCCCTTAGAGTTATCTATAGGTTTTGATAAATGAAAAGTTTGTTCGCTACCGAACATTTCAAAAATGTGCGATTTCATTTTATTAAACTAAAATATTTGGTTTAATAAAATAAAAATGAAATTCGCTCAATTTGTGAAATTTGTAGACGTTAATAAACAAACAATAACAAATGCTCTAGATATCGTAAATCTAGCTGGAGGTCACGACGATAAACACGTACGCCCTACGAGCGTAGCTACGCGAGTACAAAGCGTTAGCGATAAGATTTCTAGGCTGTCCGACAAGAACGAAGCAATTCGCTTGAAGATAACGCCGTTGAACTTGAACTTGAGTCAACTTAACATCATCGTAAACGCCAACAACAACGGGTTTTTTAACTCTAATTTAGTAGACATATTTAGCGCTTATAAAATGTCCGACATAAAAAACGACGAACCGGTCGAACGTTATGCATCGGATCCCATGACGTTTTATCAAAATCAACTCAACTTTGCATTTTGGTGCGCAACTTCGGGTTGCGGTGTAGGACTAGACTTATTGTAACATGAAAACCCCGTTTTATCGGCTTTATTCAAGTTTCACGTATATTTCACGATCAGAAAGATACTTTACTTTCTAAAATGCCCAGTTCCAAACGACGATGTATTCGAAGATCTAAACAATAGCATCGATCACGGTGCTTATACTAATACTTGTCGACGCTTTCAAGTCGATCCAAACGTGAGTTTTAAACAGACGGTAGACTTAGCATCAGCGGGGCTAGGTACTGCATACTACTACGATAGAGACTCGCATCAATATTTACCGGTACCCGGTATAGATTATACACCTTATAAGGAAGACCCGGATAGTGATGTTGCTGGTGGTGGTTACAACATGGGTTTTAACGTGCCAGATGATAAGTATATTCATGGTAAGTACACCGTCATGTATATCAGACAATCCGCGGACGTTCTACGACTTGGTTTTAGAAAGTTTATACGCCAGACTAGCTCGTTTACCGACGTGGGTATAGAAAGAATAAACGAAAGCGTTAGAACGTACGTGTACGCCATACTTGGTGCGCAAGCCCAAACAAAAACGAGTATACTAACTGCAGGTACTGGATTGGATGCTCAAAGACAATTTGAAAATATAGTAGAAGATGTAATCAATAGCCCTACGGACTTAGAATCTTCTATAACCAGATTTCAAGATTATTTACAGTACGCTAGAAGCTCGTTAAACGTTGTTATAAGCCCCGGATTATACTTGATTCCATCAAATATGGAGCTTTTAGTCGGTATTCATCGAGGTTATAATAATAATATACAGATAGCTACGTCAGATTCATCGATAGGATTAAATATCAATTTGAACTCAGACGTACCTCAACCGCCAGAGCCAGACGTACCTCAACTGCCACCAACTCCTGCACTACCCCCGCCAGACGTACTTCAACCGCCCACTTTAGACCCTCCACCACCTCCAATCTCAGACGTACCCCCACCACCAACCCCTGCACCACCCCCGCTACCAACCCCAATCTCAGACGTACCCACACCCTCTCTTGTAAAAAAGAGTCGTACATCTACCCAGCAGAATTTAGACGATTTAGAAAATTTAGACCCTACGCCAGACTCGCACGAACAAGAGAAAACTGCTTTAGTCGTTGGTTTAATGGCCGCTGCTGGGTTGGGGTATCTAGCTTACGATATTTTACGTAATTAATTTAGCCGGTGCACTGTTAACATAAGTTAGTCATTTTGGCTGATAAATAAGTCAAAATGACTAATTTAGATTAGTCAAGCCTAAATGACTAATTTAATCAACGCAGGACTAACGTGAAGGCAAACACTGACCAGTTTACGTTAGTCATTGCTGATATTTTGACTAATAAAAATCAGTCACGCAATTTGAGCAAAACTATTTTTTTCCATTGCTTTTTGGTGAAATTCGCCGGGATAAAATTCTTTGCACTAAAAATAGCGTTGATTTTCAGAATTGTATACATTTGAAGCATTTTTGCAGTATGTCTTGAATAAATGATGACACTTTTCATTACCCAGACTATTCTTTAAACAGACTGTTGATCC
The DNA here is from genome assembly GCA_037893225.1 of Hippasteria phrygiana. Lineage (NCBI taxonomy): Eukaryota > Metazoa > Echinodermata > Asteroidea > Valvatida > Goniasteridae > Hippasteria > Hippasteria phrygiana. The sequence goes on along the minus strand of JAZGUH010000573.1, from coordinate 509,060 downwards.
CTTGTGGATTGTTTGACGAATTATTTATTATTTTATTTGAATCAATATAAAAAAATACAAATAATGGCGTAAATACGTCGCCTTCACCGAATCGGTGATTCGTCGTGTGACTTAGAACACTATCTTAGCTCTTTGACTAAAAACAACTGGTAATACGAAAGTGATTAAAACCACGTCCGCAATACCGCGCGCTAAAAAAAATCGGCAGGGCCGCCATTTTTTTTTAACGGACAGCGTATACATGTAAATGTACGTTGTGCTCTGTCAGTGCGGCTTTGTTTCGCATAACCAGTATTTAATACGAGAATTCTGTTGAAATCATCCTGATGTTTGGTAAATCCTGTTCCTGTTGATACGGCTTTGGAGCTGTTGGATCTCAGGTAAGGCCTAAATCTTTTTACGATTGTAATTTTTGTCGTGAAAACTGTAGTGCTCATCCATTTTACATGTTGTAATACTAATAATAGTAATAGTGATTCATTTATGCAATGGAAAATTGCGTATGCTAGGTCTACATGTACTGACATGTAGTAGGGTGTTATAATACAAAATAAACGGATATTAAACGGAAAGATTTTACTTTAATACCCCCCACCAAAATCAGTTAGAAACAGCAAATCTTGGAAAATAACCATCCATTTGTGTTCATAATTATATGAAGATTAAAACATTTATTCTGGTTTATGAAAAGCGTGTCGATATTGCGATTGGAGCATGCAGTGAATAGGGAATGGTTCACAGGGCGTAAGGTCCGCCAGGTGCAAATTTGACTTACACTAGTTGTGCATAATTAGTGTCCTCCCGCTGTGGGTTAGGTAACCCACATAGCTGAATGCATTGCCTCTTTGTGTGGGTTTTCAGTCCTTGGCAATAACAATAAAGAACAGTTATGTAATCGTTCACGAAATCTAGCTGGCGAAGTAGCCTACCATAGTAGGCCACATTTCTTTCTTGGCTGTCGTCTGTGACACACTCTAAATATTACTCAGCTTAGCTTCGAAGATTGCCTCCTTCAAGTTAGGTCGTAGCATTCTACAATAATCCTGGTAAGCTGTATATGTTCCTTGAACACCCTGGGGTATATTCCTAACTGTAATATTTATTTATTTATTTATTCCATTTATTTACCCAGGGTGTGCCCAAACAGTTAACAAGAACTGGTTTCCATTGGGGCCCTGCAAAGATTAATTAAAACTATAAAATAATATTTATAAAATAAATAACAATCACAATCGTATTAGCAAACACAAACTGAAACAAAATACAACTATTGCAAAAGTTACATCAACTATAACAAAGTTCACAAAACATCTACACACCATAAAAAGTAAAACAAAAAAAGGAACAGCACAAAATAATATACATGTACATGTACGTGACACGAAAAAGGGAAAAGGAAAAATTCTCTCCCGGTTCCTGGATAAAAAACTTTAATTTTAAGGCAGCAAAGTCACATGACTCCGTAAATTAGCGTTAAACCCTAAATCTATCATGTGGATAAATGTACATATGTTTGACGAAGTGCCGATTTGAATAAGTTCAGAGAAGACATAGTTCTAAGATGTACGCTAAGGTTGTTCCAGATTTTAGCACCAGTTACAGCAAAACTAGAGGCATAAGACTCTTTTCGTGCAAAGGGGATTTTCAATGTCTTTTCGGCAGATTGACGAGTTACTCGAATTTGTACATGTGAGGTAAATAGGCTTGCCATATACTGTGGGGCTAAGGAATTTATACTTTTGAAAACAAGAACAGCTTTTTTGTATTTAACTCTCTCTGGATAGGCAAGCCAGTCGAGCTTTTTGAACATGTCAGCTGACGGAGTTAAAAAATCGCATTTCAGTATTATTCTAGCTGCACGTTTGAGACATTTATTCAAGACAGTGTTATGCGATGCGTAACGGTCACCCCATACTGTGCAACAATAATCTAAACTAGGCATGACTAAGCTTAAAATAAGGGTTTGCATGCACTTTTGAGTAACACAGTGCCGTATTCTTTTTAACATAGCTAATTTCGAAGAAACTGTCTTCTTTACATATTCGATGTGTTGGTTCCAACTTAAAGTTTCATCAATAATAACACCCAAGCATTTAAATGATGTAACGTTATGTACTAGATTATTATCGATGTGTACGCTGAGTTCATGCGCGCTAATTTATTTCTTTGAACCAATAAGCATACACTTAGTTTTACTTGCATTAACTTTGATTTTGTTTTTGACAGACCACCGATGAATCATTTCTAATGACATATTAAGGCCGTTTTCAATTTCGGCAATGCTTTCGGAACTGCAGATTAGCGTGGAGTCGTCAGCATACATATATAACTTACACTTATCGGATACATAAAGAGGCAGTTCGTACGTATATATAATAGACAATAATGGGCCCAGAATTGATCCTTGTGGTACACCGACATTTACATACAACGGTTTAGACATATGTTTATCAATATTAACAATTTGACTGCGATCACTAAGATAGGACTTAAACCAGTTAATAACTGAAGCCGACATGTTCAGCTTTTTCAGTTTTTCCAAAATAATTGTATGGTCGACGCAGTCAAATGCCTTACTAAGATCTAGGAAAACTGTTCCGATCATTTTCCCGTGATCCATAGCTTGAAGACACTCATTTGTCAAATCGTTTAGAGTACTTTCGGTTGAATGCAAAGGCCGAAATCCGGATTGACAAGTGGGAATCAAGTTGTTTTCATCAAGGTACGAGTACATATTTAAATGTATCCATCTTTCTAAGACTTTAGAGATAATTGGCAAGATTGATATTGGTCGGTAATTACATGCGTTGCACCTATCGCCCCCTTTATGAATAGGTACAACCGAAGCATGTTTCCACGCCTTGGGATACTGTTCATTTCTTATCGAGAGGTTAAAAATGTGTGTCAAGGACTTTATAATAAAAGGTGCAGCCATTTTTATCATATTTACGCTAATACCATCAAGGCCTGTTGCTTTCCCAACCGACAGTGACGCAATTTGCTTACGAACAAACTCTTCTGGGATACTAGGAAAAGAACAATGTTCGAGATCTGGTGAAGGAGCAACAGAGTAGTCGTGAGAATCGCTGGTCTCGGCTCGACTTAAGTGGTTCTCAGCGGCCATACGTTCGCCAATCGTTGAAAAATATTCATTAAAGTTATTTGCGATGTCGGATGGGTCATTAACATATTCTCCGTTTAAGGAGATGATTGAACTCGGGACAGATTTTTGTTTATTGGGAAGAACTTCTTTGAGTTTCTTCCACAACAGTGACGAGTTATCCTTATTTTCCTCAATTGCTGAAGTAAAATATTTGCTTTTCTTTTTTCTAACTTTGTTAGTGACGTCATTCCTTAACTTCTTATACGCATCCCAATCGTTTGACAAGCGCGAATTGTTTGCGACTTTATGTGCAGAATCTCGTTTGCGCATTAGTTTGAACAAATCTCCATCAAGCCATGGTATAGTGCCCCTTCGAGCACGCTTGGACTTGATTGGAGCATGGTGGTTAATTACAGTCATAAATATTGAGTGCCATATAAACAACGCTTCGTCAACATGTTGACAGTTTAGAACATGTTCCCACGGAGCATTGCGAAGGTCATTGTGAAACATTTCAATGTCGATATCTTTCAGGCGTCGAAAATTGATTAAACGACACCCAGTGCGAGGCATTTTCCAATTGTGTATGCATAAATAAGATAATGGTCACTTATGAGGGTTTGCAACACTCCTCATGCGCTAACAAGTTCAGGATGCGTACTGAAAATCAAATCAATTATTGTTTGTGTAAGATGCGTTACACGGGTTGGTTCTTGTATTAGTTGCTCCATTTGGAAGAAATTCATGCAGGAAAGAATAGGATTTGATGCATTAGCATCTGCTACATCACTATTAAAGTCACGAGTACAATCATTTCTTTACATTCACAAGACGCCGTTTCAATAATATTAGTTAGGTTTTCTAAAAACTCAACAGTACTAGATGGTGGTCTATAAACAGAACTCATGAGTACTGGCTGTCTTTGCTTACACTTAATTTCGACCCAGATGCATTCGACAGCATCATTTTCAAGATCACCTCGGCGAGTAAAATTTAGTGTGTCTCTAATGTACATGGCTACCCCGCCGCCATGGCGATTTTTGTCTTTTCTAACGATAAAATACCCCGGCAATGTAATTTCGCCATCAGAAATCGTATCATCACAAAAAGTTTCGTTTAGGCATATAACATCAAATGGGTTTCTGGAGAACAATGTCTTAAATTGGTCAAACTTGTTTATGATACTTCTTGCGTTAAGATGGGCATAAGAAAAGTCCCCATTGCATTGGCTTTGTATAATACCATCTTTTAGGCTTACGTTTGATCCCCGTTTTGTGGATTGAGTAGTTCTCTGACATCCTGGAGATACTGTATCCAGTCTTGGTTCGGAGTGCGGGCGTGGGGGGCTCTCATCCCGTAACGCGGGGTGTACGGGTAGTTCCGGATGGGTTGACGTTGTGTCTGCGGACGGTACTGGTTCCCCTCCCGAAAACCCATTCGTGTATCTGTCGTGACCGGTTTCTTGACAGCGTCAGAATATAATGTCCCGTCGACAGCGTGTAGTCGTTTCGGTGGTCCGTAAATGTGCCAAATTATGTTTTTAGCGAGAATACGCACTCCCTGTGAATTAAGGTGCACGCCGTCTGACACAAGATAATTCGGCGTTATTCTCCCATTGTCGATGAACCCCCATTTGTTGCACTCTGCGATGCGCCTTAGCATATTATTCGCATCATCGACAATCTTGCGCCGCGACTCTGAAGATACTCCACGGTGGATAATTGACGAAATAGTCACTTTTTTGGGTTGGAGCGCTTCCCCGAGAGACGTAATCTTAGCAGTTATAGTGTCCGCGTCGTCCGTTGTGTTGTTGGTACCGACGTGGAGGATAACCTCCGATACGCCGTATTTAGACGATAACTGTCGGGCCTTGTGAGTGACTGTTTCAATCTTCGCGCCTCGCATAGTTTGGCAAACCACCTTTGATTTCTTGCTCAGTTTCTTGGGTTGTAAATGCTTAATCATAGAATCGCCGATGATGAGGATATCTGCAGACGCAGTGGTAGTCGGTGACTCGGCCTGATTTCGATGCAGTTCCTTTTGCTTAGTGCGATACTGCTTGAGCTGGTCTTGATAGGACACCTTAGTTTTCTCAGGGTGCGGTACTTTTGCTGTTGACGGAGTCGTTCTTTGTTTGGGACTTGATTGTTTACCAGGGCTTTTACCGTTCAGGATGTCATAGTATGTGTCTATCAATTCTTCTGCCTCAGTAATGGAGTTGCCGGTGTTTCCATTGTTCTCCACCGCGTCCTGTGAATCCAGTGCCGAAAAGCGATTGCTTGTGGTCACTTGTGAGGAGTTTGGGCCATTGTATGTACGGGGCTTTGCAACGTTCTGGCTCGGCGGGTGTAAATACACATCGTCCTGGAAATCGTCACCAGTTGAGTGGCTCATTAGCATATCAATGGTGCAATGGAGATTTTCCCGTTCCTTCTCCAAATCGTAAATTTTCTCCCTCACAAACGAAAAAGAGTGGGAAATAAGATTAGGAATTGCCGAAAGTTGATCAATAAATTTGCCATCGAGCAATTTGATATCGTTATGTAGCACATTGACGGCATCCAAAACGACATCAAGGGTGGCCGGCTGTGACGACGGCTGCGGTGTCGTGGCGTCCGCGCCGTCGGACTGAGGAGGTGATTGCTTGGTAGAACTTAGGCAACACTTGGGAAAATTATTCCTGTGACCAAATACATAAAGACACAATTCCCTAATATCGTCAGCTGCAGTATCTATCGATCTGCGAGCTTTCAGGTTAAAAGATGGAACGGTACTTTTCTTTTCGTTGCTTGACCCCGTTGTCGTTCCTCCGCCATCTTGGATCCTCGTCAACTTCTCCTTTGCACACTCAAAAATCGCTTTCCTGGCTTGCAATAGTTCATCTAAGGCAAAATCACTAGCCAAAATTGTCTTTACTGGAACAGAAGGGCGATCTCTAAGCTTTAGGAGGACTTTCTTTAGCCTAGGATCAACTTTTTCCAAGATGATTGGAGAGCCAGTGTTGCACACGTCCGTTCTGTTCGCCATGTTGATTACATGGACCCATTATTGTCTGTGAGTACGGGTCGCAATGTCTCGAGGGTGTCCATAGTGGGGCACTCGTTCGTTAGACGATTTCAAGAAGCGATTAAGCGACAAACACATCCTTCATTCGAACCGAACTTGGGTATCAGAAAGGTTCAAGTGCAATTTGTATGCAAAGGTGGTTGGCGTACCGATGATGTTCGGGCTACCTTACCATGAATCGTAAAACAAAACCCACAAATAGTGGTCTTACAATGTGGCGGTAACGACCTCAATTCATCTCAAGATGCAAATGCTGTGGCAGCTAAACTGATTGACGCAGCCAAGCAAATGCTCCTTACGACCGATGCTAAGCTTGTATTTGTGTGCCAAATTTTGCATCGCAACCAAGGTCGTTATTTAACGACAGTTAAGGATGTGCACGATTTCAATGCTAAGGTTGATGTAGCTAACGTTTTCTTGAAGGAAAATTGCGGGTCAAATGGCATTAAATATTGGAGACATAGAGGCATGAAAAATCCTACCTTGGCAGAGACTGGGGCTCTGTTATGCCCCGATGGGGTTCACTTGTCAAATAGAGGGCAGTACAAATATTACAAGTCTCTGCGAGGTGCAGTTATTTTTGGGATGAAGGAACACAGCTAATTAGTACACTTTCATACATATGTCAGTACAGTCGGGAATGACTATTTGAACAGCAAGCGGTTCAGCACACCTTTTTCTGGTACAGCAAGGGAATAGCAAAAAAAACAAAAAAACAAAACAAACCTGTTTGGCCTTCTAAAAGGCTTCCAAAAGACAAATCGCTGTTTGTAAGAGAAGTGTTATTCAACACCGTAATACCCAAGGCTGACACCGGGGAGCCATTTCAGTGTTATACACGCGGTTCCCGGTTGCTGTTAGCGCACTGTTTTGGCCATCTTTGTTTTGCTCTGTCAGTGAGCACCTTTTCAGACTTTGATTGTCTGTTATTTGAGTGTATATTAAGGTTGCAATACAGCCCACGCCGCATGATTGTGGCCTGTTTTATTTCGCTTTTAGCTGTATGGCGAGTGCTACGGGTAGTGCGGTAGTACAGTGCTCGTAACCATCAGTTATTTGCGTTTGTTTTATTTTAGTGATGGAAATTTTACATCACTAGGGCGGTATGTCGGGTGTTCATAAATGTTTGGACAGCCCGATATCTGCAACATTGAATCTTTCAATTAGAGCTTATAGCTCCTTTGTTCGTGCAGTGTTACGCACGTTGGCCAATGTTACATATGTTTTCTGTCTTAATGCCCAAGTGGGTACCTTTACTGAAGTAATCGGTTGCAAATTGCAACGAACACACGCAATTATAAAGAACAAAATATTAAATATAAAAAAAAAAAAAAAAAGCGGTCGGTCGCTGAGACCTCCTTTAACAGTGACCAGCCAAGGAGTCCGTAAAAAAAAAAAGAAACAAAAAAAAAGTTTGCTAAAGGTAAAGGAATCAAACTTTAAGCTTGAACAGTGAACTGCTGGGGAGTTTGTTGTTGGTATTTCAGGATGCCTAGGAAGGCTGCTTCAAAACGTAAGCGGCCCAAGTGTTCCAGCAGAGGTTGAGACACAAGCTGGACCATCTGCTGACGGGTCGAGCGACGGACCAGCCGCCGCTCATCAGGCGTCTGCTCCTGAGGATGCCGGGTCGGCTCCAGACACCGAGCACACGACAGTCCTGAACATAGACATGTCTCACCTCCAAGACTCGGTGACAGCGACAGTGGTCAGCGCGATCTCGGACCATATCCGGGTGGCGGTGCAGACGGAGTTGGCACGGTTGTTTCCTGCAAACCAACAGTCCAGTCCTGTAAGGCCAGGGCCCGACGTGAGCACGGCAGGTGAAGCACAGATAGGCCGACCAGCAGCAGCGTCTACGTGAACTCCCCAGAACCAAGAAGGGGGTATAGTCAACGCAGGGCTTAGACAGGGAACCGACCCTGTGGCTTTTAGTACAACGGCTACAAGTCGTTCACAGGGCAGGGAGGCGCCAAGCTTCGGACTGGGGCCGAATCTTTGCGCCTCCTTGCATGACAATGCAGCAACCTTGACAGGTGAGTCCTGGGGGGGGGGGGGGGGGGGGGGGGGTCTGTTCCATTTTCCTCACCGTTGCCGTTGGACTTTGCGGTTAGTAAGGAGACATGTTCTAAGATCTGGGCAAACGAATATGTTGAATTTAGTAGTTTACTTGACCCATCTCAAGTTTTTCAAAGTAAGCTCATAGTCCAAAAGGTTGCAAGTGGAAGTGATTCGCTCTGTCTAAGGCCAGAAAATAAAAAACTCCCTAAAACCATCAATGAATGGACCTCGGCATTTGCAATATTCTCTTCGGTATACGTAAAGAAATTTCCAAATGGTTGTGGCAAGCTCCTAAAGTACGGTGAGCTGGTTCGCCAAATTGCGCATGAAGGGGGTGACTTCAATGGTTACGATGTGTCGTTCCGGAAACTCAAACAGACCTTGCCATTGACATGGGATCACTTCCACTGCGAACTGTATCTCAGAGCTTTCAAGGGGGCTACGATGGGTTGTACTTCTAATCAAAATACGTCTACCCATAATTGGGGGTTTAGACGAAACGTTCCGCGTTCTGGCATAAACCAGTTACAGGTTGGATTCTGCTTCCGTTTCTTGCGGGGACCACCTTGTGATGGGCTGTGTGGTTTCCAACACAAATGCACAAAATGCATGGGTAGCCACACACCAAGTCGATGTTGGCAACGACCCCAATCTAGATTTCGAGCCAGAGGAACATTTACCAGAACAGATAACCAAAGACCGAGTTTGGCGAGTTCAGCCAGAAGTCTCTCACTACACTCTAGACACGGTACAGGGAGGGGACAGGCTCCTGCAGCCCCAGGACAGACCAGTAACACCAGTAAATAAAGATGCTCTAGACAGTAAGCTTAAAGGGTACGATGTAAACAAATGTAATTTCTTAATAGAAGGCTTTTCGGTAGGTTTCAGGTTGGGATTTATGGGCGCACAGGAAGCACATTTGTCAAAAAACTGAAAATCGGCCTCAGCGTACCCGGAAGTGGTGAAAGATAAATTAGAGTTGGAATTGCGCAGCGGTAGGATTGCTGGGCCCTTTGAAAGCATTCCACTCAAGAACTTCCGTGTTAGCCCGATCGGACTAGTTCCAAAAAAGCAACCAGGCACATTTCGTATCATTCACCATTTATCTCACCCCGCTTATGGTTCAGTTAACGATGGCATACCTGATAGTCATGCAACAGTTCACTATGCAACTACGGATGACGCTATTAAGATAGTGAAGACACTTGGTTCTCGTTGTTTTTTATCGAAAGTAGATATCAAATCGGCATTTAAGATCATACCTGTGCACCCTGACGATCATCACCTGTTAGGTTTCACATGGGAAAATCAATTCTATTTTGACAAAACGTTACCCATGGGTTGTCGATCAAGTTGTGCCATATTTGAAGCATTTAGCACGGCAATCGAATGGATTGCTAGAAACGAACTGGCGCTCGGGGGAATGGTACATATACTAGATGACTTTTTGCTCATTTCCGAGTCTCGACTAAAAGGCAGGCGAGACCTGATCGGTTTTCAGTCAATATGTAATACCTTAGGTATTCCTCTTGCACCTGAGAAAACAGAAGGGCCAACCACGTGCCTTACATTTGCTGGGGTTGAAATAGACACGGTAGAAATGTCAGCCCGTCTACCGGCTGATAAACTTGCTGAGGCAAAACAAATCATATATAACGCCTTAAGAAAAACGAAACTTACTTTACGAGAGTTGCAATCAATCGTTGGATTTCTCAACTTTGCATGTAAGGTCGTAGTGCCCGGTCGAGCATTCTTAAGAAGGTTGATTAACTTAACCATTGGTATTAAGAGCCCCAACTATTTAGTACGTTTGACTTTACAAGCAAAGGCAGACCTGCAGGTGTGGCTTTTGTTTTTGCAGCAATTTAATGGAAAGGCATTTTTTCTCTCGGACCAGTGGTTGCCAGATCACACTTTACATTTGTTCACAGACGCAGCGGGTTCCCTGGGTTATGGAGCTGTTTTTGGCAAACAATGGTTTTATGGAGTTTGGCCTGAGTTATGGTCCAAGGAAAACATCACCCTTAAAGAGTTTTACCCAATCGTCGCTGCGGTATACGTCTGGGGACATTGCTTGCGAAATAGAAAGATTTTGATCCATACAGATAATGAAGCTTTAGTAAGTATTATCAATTCCCTAAGTCATGGCGCTGGTGCGTAAACTGGTAGTTAAAAGTATGTTACTGAACATACAATTTAAATCGGTTCACGTGCCTGGTTGTGTCAATATATTAGCTGACAAACTTTCTCGTCAACAGGTTTCAGCTTTCAAAACATTAGCCCCGTGGGCGAGTGTGCAGCCAGTATCACTTCCGGTGCAAATACAGCCTCGGAGTTGGTTCCCGGGCTGCTGAAATTACTGTCCAAATCAATGGCAGATTCTACTTCAAAGACGTATCAAAGAGCACAGAATATATTTATAAAGTTTCTTGGTAAATATGGCTTTACAAATAATTTACCGGTACCACCAATAGTCATGGCATTATTCGTAACATATTTGCATGAGGAAAATTACGCAGCTGCCACAATTCTAACGTTTGTGTCCGCCATTAATTTTATCCATCGATTGTATGACGTGCCAGCACCGGGTAACGCATTCTTGGTGCAAAAGGCTATAGCTGGTGTTAAAAAAAGACAAGCCCACTGTAGACAAGAGACTTCCTATAACTGTTTCGATACTACATAGGATTACCAACGCGTTGGAACACACCGCAAAATCGGTGTACCAAAACACCTTATATACAAGTATGTTTTTGTTGGCCTTTGCAGTCTTCTTACGGGTTGGAGAAATCACCGTATCGAATAACAACACCGACAATGTGCTCAAATTAGACAATGTACGGCAGTGTAAGGAGAGCGGTGGCATCGTGCTCAAGTTCAAAGATTTCAAACACTCAAAGGGTCGTTTGGTGTGCATGCAGGTTGCTCACACAGGGGGAGTGTTTTGCCCAGTGGACGCGTTGGACCAGTATTTAGTCCAAAGAATGCCCTTCGTGTCTAGTTTTTTTGTTCTGTTGGCCAAACGGGGAACCTGTTAAGAGAGTACAGTTTGCTCAAGTATTGAAGACGGTGATTCAATTTATAGGTTTAGACTCGCAGGTTTACACCAGCCATAGTTTCAGTATAGGGGCAGCTTGCCATGCCTTATATCTTGGCTACTCTGATGCGCAAATCCGAGAAATGGGGCGATGGCAGTCTGATGCATTCAAAACATACTTTCGGCTATAAAAGCAGGGGTACCACCAAGTGTGTATGGGCCATACTCTGATGACGTTTATTTTGGGTGCAATTTATTTTGTTTCTTTTCCTTATTTTGTGGGGGAGCCGCCCAATGCAAGGCTTCTGCATTCGGGCGACTAATGGCGTTGTGCCCCCTCAAAATGGGAAAAGGCTGCCACAAGTACCGAATTATTCCTTTAAAGTTGCTTAATTGTAGAAGGGTGAAGTTCACCTTAGATTTAAACTGTTGAAGCTAGAAGTAATTGTCAGAATTTATTAAGCCAAAAGTCAAGTTGGTTGAGTTTAGTAACGGGAATATTTATGAAGAAATTATAAAGCTGTTCAATTTTAACTATGCCAGGTCGACGGCTCTTACGAGTCAGCCGCAAGAAAATTGTAAGCGGCCTTGTGAAACTTAAATTTAAAGAAACTGAGTATCGACTTGAGCATAGTTTATTTAATACATTAAGTTAAAATATTAAATTGTATGATTATAATAAGATATATAATAAATGGACTCCTAAACCCACACAAACAATAGTACTCACGCAAGTTTGTTTTGTTGTCGAGACACGTAAATACATAAATAATATTAATAAACACTTGGCACAACTTTTAATTTTGAGAATTCTGTTGGGACATTTTAGTGCAATATAGGGGAAGACATTTGTGTTATCTGTGTTAGAACTAGAAGTTCTTGGCAGTTGGCACCATGTATAGTCACTCCAATGTGTGCACATACATGTTGATTTTTTCCTAATTTTTTTTACAGATTTTGCTGAAATAAATCTTGAAATAATTGGGGGTTGTGCCACATGTTTAGACAGTTGTTGTCAAGGAGGGTTGGTTATTTTTCAAGATTTTGCTGTTCTTTACCGATTTTGGTGGGGGTATTAAACTTAAAGTAAAATCTTTCCAACCACAGTTAAAAAACCAAACGGGTTCGTTTTTTTTTTTTTTACAAATTATAAAACGGTTCAGGTAGGCCCTTAAACTTAAAGGTTTTTTTTTTTCTTTTTTCTTTTTACATTAAAAAAACCCGGTAATTTGGTAAACCTTAAAGGGTTCATTTTATTTGTTTTTTTATGGTAATTGATTGGACGTTATGTACACAAATCGAAAAGTAAATCATTAGGAATTATCTAAAAATAGGAGAGGGAGAAGCATAAGAAAGTATCATTCAGAATATTAAAACGAAAGCAGATAATAATTCAAACCAATGCAAAAAAACTAAATAATGCGACATTCTCCATGAAAGATGTTCGCACAGTTATCCGTTACCAGTCGTCCAGTTTCTGAGAAAAAACAAGATATGAAGTTCTAAATATTAAAAAGACAGTGGTCAGTGGGCATATATGAAAACTTATTAAATACTAAATCATGCACAGAGAACTAGGGAGTTGACCGTGGGTACGAGTTGACCGGGGGTACGAGTTGACCGGGGGTACGAGTTGACCGGGGGTACGAGTTGACCCAAAATCGGTTTATTGATATGCGCATTATGGGCTTGTTTATTTTCTCCCAAATAATTGTTTTTGTTTGCGGGGGGGGGGGGGGGGGGGTGGGGGGGGGAAGGATCTTGAGTGTTTGTGCATACCCGGACCCATGTGGGATGTCCACAACTCAACTGTTGGCCGACTCGACCATTTACCAAGTCGTCCGTTCCTCAACGGACGACTTGTCTCAACGGACGACTTGTCTCAACGGACGACTTGTCTCAACGGACGACTTGTCTCAACGGACGACTTGTCTCAACGGACGACTTGTCTCAACGGACGACTTAAATTCCCATTTGATGCGAAGGCGGTCCAGTTGTCTCGAGTCTAGTCGGCCAACGGTCGAGTTGTCCGAGCTCCCACATTTGATACAAAAAGTACATGCACGTGATAATCATTATGCACAGACAACTCGATTGTCTGTGCATAATAAAAGACTAGTCGTCTGTTAAGAATATGCCTGGCACAGTCAAGTTGATTCCATGTCAAAGTCTCAACGGACGAGTTGGTAAATGATAGTTGTTGCACTAGTCCAGTTGTCTCCACGGTCGAGTTGTCCCAGTCTGACATTCATAATCAGCATATGGATGAGGTATTTTTACACCACGGCACAGTTTGGATTATAAACATAATTTGGCAGTATAATATGCTCGGTTATGTGAAAATTAGGCTTTGTTCACATGGTTTTTTATCATTGTCTAAATGAAGTGAAAAAAACCGAGTGTCAACCGATCATCAGAAAATTATACAATCTTACTAAAATGATTAAAATAGCTGTAAACATGTTCAATTCTGTTGTCCAGCATGTCTCTTCCTTTTTTGTAATTTGAACTGTTAAAAAACCTACGGTTGGCGGAAATTTTAAAAAGGAATGGAGGCCATCTTTAAATCAAAAAGTGCCTCCTTCCTTTAAAAAAAAAAACCTGCACAATAAACATTTTTTTTTTACTTGGCCTTAGCTACATGTATGGCATTTGTATGCTAACTTTTTTCAAAGTAACATGTATAACATGCCATTTGTCTATGATTCTATTTTACTCTCAGGTGTTCCACAACTGTGACGAGATCTCCAAGCCAAGTTGTGGAAGGATTCTGCCAGCAGAAAGCTCTCAGTCCTGCTCCCAGACAAAAGCCACCGGAGGAACTGCTCACTAGCTACTTGGTAGTGCAAGCTCTGGGCAGTGAACCACCCCCACCCCCCTCACTGAGAAGGATCATCCTCAGTGACTTTTTCCCACCATTTGGCTAAGAGACGACACGAGTTGATTCTGCCAGCAAAATGTTCTCGGTCCTGCTCTCAGACGTTAAGCCAACAGAGCAACTGTGTTGTAGCTACATGTACATGTACCCGGTAATGCAGGCTCGGGGCAGTGGACCCCTCCCCCCCCCCCCCCCCCCTTCCTCTGAGCAGGATCATCTGTAGCGACATTGCTGTCGAGGGAGAATCTTTTTCCACCATTTGGTCTAAGAGACGACACAAGTTGATTATCAGTCGACCCCTCAGCCTAGAGCCAACAGAGCAACTGTGTTGTAGCTACATGTACCCAATAATGCAGGCTCAGGGCAGTGAACCATCCTCCCTATGAGCAGGATCATCTGAAGCGACATGGCTGTGGAGGGAGAATTTTTCCCGCTTTTGGTCTAAGAAATGACATGAGTTGTCCTCTTTGGGAGAAGCTGACACCTGGACTGGAACTCGAACCTACATGTACTAGATAATATCCTTTGGAACTGTTCGTACCCCGAGTGAGGGAGAAAGGAGTCTCAGAAAAATCCAGGCCTGGACTTTTATCGTGCATTTATATTATGTGTTAAATGGGACTTGAAGGTTTGCATGGAGGACATGAACAAAGTATGGAAGGTTTGCGGCATCACCATGTAAAATTGATCTTTTTTTATTTGTGTGGTTCTGAGAAGAACCGTTTTTTTTTACTTGTTGGTTTTTAAATAGCATTTTAAACAGTATTCTCTGTTCGTCATCAGTCTTCTGATGATGAACAGAGCATACTGTTTGAAATGTTAAGTTAAAACTGGTTCCTCTCAGAACTACACAACTCAAAAAGAGATGAATTTTACATGGTTATGGTGGCCCTGAAGGGGCATAATCATTCGTGAATATCTTTGTGACGTCGTGAATTTATTCACGACTGGTCCTGAATTTTTTTCGCAATCTGAATTCTCCTCCATCATCTCCATTGAAGTTTTTGATACAACGTACGATGGAGCATGCTATAGTATGCAACGGCCATCATTGACCATGATAATGCGTGAATTGTATGTAATAACGCCCTCTAATTGCCCGCTCGGTGAAATACCCTCCAAGCTACTAAACAAATATTTGCGACAAAATTCACGACCAGTCATGAACAATTTGCAACATCGTGGATTTGTTTCACGATGTCGTGAAAATATTCACGACCGATTATGTCCCTTCAGGGCCACCATACATGGTGTTACCTTAAACCTTCCATACTTCATATTACATGTATGTGTTTTCCTAAATTTTATTCTTAAATTCTTGCCAAAAATATTCAGTTGGAATTAGTCTTATTAAATTGAGTAAGAAACCATCTTTAGGTCAGACAAATTTGTTTTATCAGTGTCAACAATCATACTAGTCCCCAAGCATATTTTTAAGGAACAAAAGTCTTGCCAAGGACAGCAGAATTTAATTCACAATGTTTCATTTACTTCTCACGAGTATTAAGTGTCAACAATCATACTTAGTAATTTACTTAAATCTGTAAAAATCGCTTGTTTGGGAACAAAAATCTTGCCAGTGATGACAGGATTTCATTTACAGGTTCTATTTTCCTCATTTAATTACAATTTGTGCCAACATAAATTTCATATTCTTTAAATCAATTCCGGTTTCATTGGAATAAGACTGTTTGAAAGGATTATGACTCGTTTGCTTCATTTTCTTTTGTTTTTACAGGAAATAAAACCTTAGTCACATGACTATTGTGATTAGTCATAATTTTAAATGACTAACTGGAAAAGTCAGGTGACTAACGTTTAGTCCTTTCAGACATCAGTTCGATTTAATCAGAAGACTAATTAATTTTAGTCATTTTGACTAACTTATGACTAATATTCGACTAATAAATATTAGTCATCTGGCTTGATGACTAACTTTAGTTGGTCCTTTCAGACATAGCGCAGGACTAACTTTTATTAGTCAAAATGACTAACTTATGTTTACAGTGTGGTAACTCAGTATCTGATGGAACGACCATTAATTCTTTCGTAACGAACGATCTCTTGGGGCCATCTTTTAGCCAGTACAATGCGGGCTGCTCAGGATTCGTCGTTCTTTTTTGTATCGTATACATTTCTAAGCTCCAAATAGGATCGGTAGCTCTTCTAACGTCTTTTTCGGGCTCTCCAGGAGCATAAAGATATCTAACGATATCATCATTTACGCTTAAAAGTTGTTCCGGTTTCAAGAGCCCTGAAGAACTCAAGTGTCTTATTTCTAACTGAGACATAGCCAATTTAGGAGTTAACGGTTTGCCTTTCATAGTCGATATCAATCTAGTTTCTTCGTCGTTTAACGCTTTTTATAACATCGGGCAATCTTTTTACCCCCTCGAGCGGCTACGCTCGGTAGGCTCTAACATTTCTTGAGCGTATTGATGGCCGAATAATCTTTCGGCCAAAGTACGATTAAATCTTTCTACTATACCTTGAGCTCTATGGTTACCAACCTCGCCTCTTTGTACTATTACATTTTTAGTCCGCATCAAAGTATTAAATTCAGCCATAAATTCTGTACCGGGATCTACTTTTATAGTTTTAGGCCAAGACAGGCAGATCTTTTGTAAATCCTTTTTAGTGCCTCTACAACTTGAGTACTCGTTTTATTCGTCAAGGGTTCAGCTTCTTTATATCGAGTGGCCACATCAACAATCATCAACACGTATTTATAAGTTTTTCGTCTAACTACATCGTGAGGTAGATATAACAGATCCGCTTGATGCATTTCATTGGGTAATCCTATATCCTTATTGAGGCTCGTAGGTCTCGGGATATTACTGGGGGCCGGTAAATAAATTTGTCACATGGCTTGTTTTCTTAACCAATTTTTAACGGCTGACTCTGGTACATTGGCTTTTAACGAATTTTTTTTTATGGCGCCTGAACCTTTCCAATATCCTCTAGGACTGTAAAATATTTTACTTAATTTTGTTTCCATTTTATTTTATACTTCGTTAAAATTTTTTACGACTTATTGAAAATGGTGAGTCTTTTAATTATGGGTGCTGGAGCTATAATAAGCGCTGTGGCATTTAGCGGAACGAGCTTCGCATTTTCTAAGATAGGGAAAGGCGGTGCGGACGAAGAACGTAAACGACATGATTTGGCTTTAGAAAGATTAACTGAAGCTAAACAAGAGTGGGTGGAACAAAGAACCAAGTTTCTAGATTATCTAAACGATCGACTACATAAAGAAGCCAGGGCTCAAAAAACATTTAAAAATGTAGATGAGGCGTTGAGAGAATATTACGAAGTAACCAACGAAGAGTTCGATTACCTCGCGAACCTGTATTGTCCGATTTTTACGTACCCAGCGAAGATAAAAAAGATGGTGAAATTGCATTTATCTTAGGAGGTACTGCTATTTTAGGTTATTTAGTTTATAAATATGTTTAAGTTTTTGCTTAAATTTGAAATATTTTTTTTTTTTTCGTTAAGTAAAATGAACGCAATTTATAGAAGCAAGCTGAATCCACACAGAAGTTTAAAAAATCCTAGAGCGTTAAAGGGGTTGAGACAATCGTACCGCAGGAGCTAACGATCTATTGGTCGTTCAATTTCCTATGTTGAGTCAAGACGATGTATTCGTGCCGGGTACTGTACGATTAGCTTTTAATATAGACTTAGAATCTGAAGGCACTGGCGCCGATGATGAAACAACTCTATATTATAACGTCGCACGAAATTTAATTAGTAGCGTAAGAGTCAAACTGGAAGGTAAAGATTTCACAGCCTTTACGAGTACAGATGTATATAACGCGTATAAAGACTTGTGGCGGCCAGCCAGTGCAAACGATGCATATCGAGGACTTGAATCGTCCAACGTTACAAAACTCAGAACCGGCGCTAGTGATGGGGATGCTAGCGCAAATGATGGAAAAGACCAAGCGATAGCCGATGCTTACGGTAATAGATATTACATTCCTCTAGATTTTGAAATGCTTACGGATCATCAGCCTTTTAGTCCATCGACGCTCAAAGATAGACTAACTTATGAATTTACATTTAACGATCACGCGAGCGTAGTAAAATCTACCGATACTAACGCGAAGTATAAAATTTCGGGGTTAGATCTCGAGTTTGAAATATTGACTAATAAAACATTGTCCGATAGTATCAGACAAAAATATCGAGGTAAAACTCATTTTCTATATGAACAAGTTCAAAGATATACGGTTATAAAGTTAAACAAGTCCGATAATACTTGGAACATTAATCTTAATCAAGCCGTCAGGAGTCTCAAAGGTATACTACTTTTATTTAAAGAATCGAGTGAAAAAGATCCTCAATTTTTTTATAATCAAAAGATTGAAAAAGTAGACGTTACGATAGAGGTTAAGCCAAATCAATTGTATAGTCAGGGCATGAAGCGTTATCAACACTGGGATGAGATTACCAAGTTTGTCTTCGACTCTAATACAGAATTTGGTGCTGGTGTGTGCAAAGACTTAGACTTACACGATATGACGCTAGGAGATTACTTAAAAACTAGTTACGGTCTTTGGCTAGATACGAGGGTGACGGATGATAATATGGTCAGTTGGTTCTCGAAGATGGAAGATTTAGCAGTAGTTACTCTTAAAATATAGTCCTTACTATAAATAAGCATGTTTCCAAAGACACCACACTGCGCGCTAATATGCGGTAGGACTAATTCGGGTAAAACTAAATATATTTTAGATCTATTAGAAACTACGTATAAAGATCACTTTGAAACTATTGTAGTTATTAGTCCTACGCTATCGAACAACAAGACTTATCACGAGAGACCTTGGTTGTGGTTAGATCCTGAGATATACCTATGCGATTTAGAGGTAGAAAAGGTGTCTCTCAACGAAGCTTTAGAATTTATAGAGCTCGATTTAAAGGATCGCACGTTTTATTTTTGATAGATGATTGTAGCTCGGAACAAGAAATAAAATATCGTAAGGCGGCGTATGGGAAAAATACTTGCGTTTTAACAAAATTGGCGTTTAGCGGTAGGCACGACAATCACTACTGTTGGTTGATGACGCAAAAGTATAATTGCGTAATGACGGATTATCGAGCTCAAACTGCATTTGTCGTATTGTTTTATTGCAAAGATAAAAATAGTTTCGATCAATGTCTCGATGAAAATTATGCGGTGCCTTTAGAAGAAAGATCGAGAATTAAAAAGATTTTAAGAGATGTGCCTTTTAGTAAATTATTGGTAAAAACTGATCCTCCAGTCTGTTAGCAGTTAGTCGATGGTTGATCTATAGTTGATCTATAGATGAACTGATATATAACTGTTAGATAACTGATAGATGATGTTTAGATAAACTGTTAGATAACTGTTAGATAACTGATAGATCATCTGTTAGATAACTGTTAGATAAATGATAGATGATCTATAGATGAACATACGAAAATTATCTGGTCATCTATAAATATGATAGAATATCATTAAAACTATTATTAAAACTAGTAATAGCCATCAACTTATCCTTAATTTCTTATGATTATATATCCTGTAGAAATAGGATTTAAAAATATAGTTCTATTTTAAATGAGCAAATCGATCGAATCTCAAGCACGTTATCTCAAGAACCCAAGGTTCAAAGTGTAGCTGCTATTAGCGAGTCTCCAGATCATAAAAATAGACTTTTAGGTGTAGTTGCTTCCGGTGATTCTAAAAAATATTTCGGTAAAGAATACTCCGTTAATGAAATAGAAACTTTAACTACGGAAAAACAAGAAAAGTGGTATACAAATTACGAAGCCAAGCTTGGTAAAGAAATGATAGTCAGTTTAGGTAGTTGCATGTTGACTCTTTACGCAAAAGCTTTAGGCGTGACTTTGCCGCTGGCTTCGCCATTCGGTTATAAACTTTGTTTAGATTCTGAAGAAGCCCTCGTTAATGACTTAGAAAACGATCCTGTTATTTCTAGCAGTATGGCCGGTTTACTTTGCGAAGTGCATTACAATTATGGGGCTTATTTATCTCCTTTGGTGGCTATGTTGATCACGACTAAACATTTACGAGTATATAGCAGTATTACAAGTAATAGTAGTATTACGAATAATAGTAGTATTACAAATAATAGTAGTATTACTATAAAAGATGAATCCAGAAACGACAACGACGGATCAAGTAGCAGAGCCTCCTCAAGAGACTCCTCAAGAGACCCATCAAGAGACTCCTCAAGAGCCAATAGCTAGAGTAACTAAAAAAAGAGTAAAAGACCCTAAAAGAGTATAATTAGGAAAGAGACTGGCCGAAAGAAACAGAAAGATGAAAGAACAAATAAAAAAGTGCAAAGTGTAGAAGATGAAACTCCTAGTCAAACAGTTACGGAGGGGGGCTTTCCGAGCTTTGGATATGCGATACTTGGTTTGGCTGTTTTAGGAATTTGATATCTCGCGCTTAAAAAGGCTAAAGGTGGAGCGGACGTTGTAGGTCCGCAACGTCCGCAAAAAAAGTACACTTTACGAGCGTAACCCCTAAAGTTGAAGAACTATTAGAAATGGAATAAATAAAAAATAGATAAAAAATAAAATGTTAGTACAAGTAAAATGGATACTAAGAACGTTGCAAATACTCTTTATCACGGCGCTGTGTTGAGTTTGTTGACCGTAGGTTATACTATGTTGAGTAAAAAACTTTTGAAAATTAAGCCCGCCGATTTAGGAAAATTAGACGTAGAAGATACGATTAAAATCACCGCTACGGTAGGTAGTGCTCTAGCTACTCAGACTTGGTTGGTGAGCCAAGGAGTAATTCCTAAAAATGTAGTAAATACTACGTAAAATATAAAATATACGACTTATTAAAATGGCCGAAGGTGGAGAAGATTTCGAAATGGGCGACCGAGGTCGAGAAGACGAACAAAATGATGCTGATGATGATTTTAAATTGGCCAACAATGATGAAGAGACTGGTTTTTCGATTCCACCCCCACAAACGACGGGTGAAGCGTTTGATAGGTTAGATCAAATTTCTGGTCTCAGAAATACTGGTTACGCAGAATCGTTTTATGATTTTATGGAAGGCGAAGGTTATAAAAAACCAACGAACATAGGATATGAAAAATTTCATAATGAAGAAGGTGGTATTTACTACGACAATATCTTGCTGACAGATAAACGTAACCCCAAAAAATTTGTAGGTATTAAAACGTTGAGAATAAGACTTTCCAATGTTTCTGGAGTTAAACCCGGTGTATTTATACGAGAAGAGTTTGGTTTATTAACGACAACAGAACTTAAAGCGCAAGACTTGCAAGAAGTGCAAGACTTGGAAGACTTTATAGAAGAAGCTTTTTCTACACACGTCACACCAGAACGACAAGTTGATGTAGCTGACGATTTTCACGATCGCCTAGAAAGTATGGAGGGGTCCGAAAATGATCCTGATTATGATTTTGAAACCGGTAGAACTACAATTCCTCAACCAAAAGGAGTAGATGCTCGAGCGCAAACTGTGGGGTTAAATTACAGAGAACTTGTAGCTTTAGACAAAAAACTACAAACTATCAGCGGTAATGCCGAATTAAATTTATCCGAACTGCGTAAACTATACGATAGACGTGCTGAAATAAGAAAAGCCCTCGAAGTAGCAGAAACCGATAATGAGATGCAAGACTTACCTAAAGAACAAGACGATATTGAAGATGAAATAGAGAGTAGATTAAGTCTCAAGCACGACCTTGAACTAAGCATGAATAATCAATTCGCTAGAATCAAAGAAACGATTAATAAAATATTAGAAAGAGATACCTCGCTAGCGGAAAAGATTATAATTCTGTTTCGAGAACAGGGTGTGACGGTCGTTAGTATATTAGCCGCGTTTGCTTTAGCACTAAGTACGATCGTTGCTTCTATAATAGCGGCTGTTGGTGGCGGTGGTGCGGCGGTTGTTCCTGCTCCGACCCCCGTTACTCCTACACCCAAACCCGGAGGTAACTTGAAAGATTGGATAAGTAATCATTTAAAAAAATTGGCCAATTTACTAAAAAAGATCGGGGGTAAGTTATTAACCGCTTTACCTGGTATTTTGGGTAGTATCGCGAGTTGGTTGTTTAATCTATTAAGTAAGTCGATAGGTTGGTTGGCGGAACACGTGTGGGCGTTATTGATCGGCGTCGTTACTTTGATTCTCGTATACATGCAAAAAGACTTAAAATAATAAGTCGTATAAAATATACGACTTTATAAAATGGCCGCAGAATCTATTTACCCTAATTTGTCCGATGTTCCGAGGGATGACATACAAACTACTTCAGTCTTTAGGTTAAATAAAATCGAACGAGTGCAAAAAGAGATAGCCGCCGAGAGAGATAAGAGAGAACGGTTGCACAAAAAGTATAATAAAATTATTACCTCTTTATCTAACGCAGAGACCGTTATAGAATGTTTCGGAGCCGTGTCTGGCACCATAGGCATAGTCAGTGTTGTCGGTGTCATTAGTATACCTACCGGCGTGGTGCTAGAAGGCGTAGCTATAGGATGCGTGGGTGTAAGTTTAGTAATAAAACGATTTAGTAAAAAAGTTTAGAGGTAAAGCCAAGAAACACGACGAAATTAGAGTGGTAGCCGAAACAAAATTAAATACGATAAATGAATTAGTGTCTCAAGCCGTAGACGATGGCGATGTAAGTCACGAAGAATTTGCTTTGATTAACGACGAATTTAAAAAGTTTTACGGAATGAAAGAAGCCATTAGAACTCAAACGAAAGCGAGAGAAGAGTCTGTTTCTAATCAAAAAGAAATAGACGATGGGGTCGAAAAGAAAGAAAAAAAAGATCTTATCGCAAAACTTACAACTTTAAATTAGAAATATGTAAAAAGTATAATGATACGCCCTACGAGCGTGGCTACGCGAGTACGAGTGGTGAGCCGCCTAATTATGAGAGTTTACAGCTTAGGCCTAGCGCTCCTTGCGAAGAATAGTTGTAGTTAGTTATACAGTAGATCTACGTAACACACAAAAAAAACTGAGTGTAGAGATGAGCGTTTTTCTTTTTTTATCTAGTTTTAAAATAAAGCTAACTTTTTTTTTATTCACTTTCACTTTCAATTTCTAACCATTCGTTATAGTTTTTAGAGACTAAAACTTTTAGATCGATTATAAAACTGTTGTCGTATTCGCGCTCTAGACTAGTATAATCGAGAAAATCTCTCAGATCATCTTGATCGGTATAACAGAGATAATCTTT
The DNA here is from genome assembly GCA_037893225.1 of Hippasteria phrygiana. Classification (NCBI taxonomy): domain Eukaryota; kingdom Metazoa; phylum Echinodermata; class Asteroidea; order Valvatida; family Goniasteridae; genus Hippasteria; species Hippasteria phrygiana. The sequence goes on along the minus strand of JAZGUH010000573.1, from coordinate 485,678 downwards.
CAGATCATCATCTTCTTCTAAAATGTCTAGATCTACATCTTCGTCACATCGAAGACAAAAAGAAAAGTTTTCTTCTATATCATTTATTTCTTTTTTCCTCCTCTTCATGTCTACTTTTGCGCGTTCTAAGCTCTTTTTAAAATCTTTTTTAGTTTCGTTTTTGAGTTTCGTTTTTAAAAGTTTTTTATATTCTAGTATAGAATATTCTCTTTCTTCTATATATTCTTCTTTATGTTTTATACGACCCCTTTCTACTTCAATCGCACCATCGTAACGAGCAAGTAGATTAAGCAACACACCTCTGTTGACGCAGAGGTATATTATTTTTAATAGCGATTTTGAATCTACGTAAATAGTGTACTCGCAATTCGTATCTTTGGTATAAAAAGAACTATCGTAATCTTTCTTAGTGTTTTTAAGACATAATGTAGAATTAAATACGGAAAGAATTTTATCTAAAAGGTTATGCGCTTTAATCAAAGGTTGTATTTCCATCTTTATAGTAACAACTATATTAATTTTTTTTTGACTGATGACAAATGAAATTAATTTCGTAAAATAGTACCAAATAGTATGTGTATAAACAAGTACAACATCTCTTTCATTTTCTGATTTTATAGATTTTTTGCTAATTTTGCTGTATATCTATACACCAAAATTTACAAACAATTTTAGACGATTTGTTGTCATTTTTTTTAATTTCAAAATTTTATGAAATTTGCTGTATATCTATCCAGCAAAATTAGAGAGATTTTTGAAATTAATTATTTGTTACAGTATCGGTGATTTCCTATACTACTGAACGCAAGTTCGTATGTAAGGACTTATACCTTACCTATACCCCAACTTGACATCTGATTGGCTGTCCTGTAAATTGTCTATATGTCCGATAACAAAGGAAGCAGGCAATGGGAGGGACTTGACGAGGCTTTACACACTGGTGCATAAGAAAGGATGAAAATGAAATGTCGCTAATATGTTAATGTCATACCTATATATGTCCCTCAGGGGTTCGAACAGTACTTCAAATACCAGTAGAGTGGTAAAATGGATATGCGAATGGTCGGGGTGTGTTGGCTGCTTGTGCGAGTAGCTTTCCTCCGCCACCCACTTCAAATTGTAAGACAGGAATTGTCGATATATTATCGACACTAGACGTTGGTATGCCAATGCCGAATGTGCCTCCACCTACATTCTATAAACTAGTTTTCACAGGGCCTTCAAACAATTTCAACGGACGGGATGTCTACACGACTCTGATTCGCCAACCAAAGTCCTTTTGGATGGAGACAGGGGAAACGGTGGAGTCATTTTGTAACCTTTTGGCGTTTGTCCGGCCAGCATTGCAAGAGGAGGAAAAGGAAAATTTTGAGGGGAGGAGAAGGAAAAGACTTCTCGATGCGAACAATCGACTGCTACTTACACTGATATGGTTACGAAAGTACCAGGACTTTAACTCTTTATCCGTACTCTTTGATGTGAGCGAATCGACCGCCCAAAGGATAACGAAGGCAGTGACGGGGGGTGCTCTTAGATGCTCTGACGGGGGAAATGCTCTTAGATGCTCTGACGGGGGAAATACGGTGGCCAAACGAAGCCGAATGGAACTCCATGCGGAACGTGTGGGCCAAATTTCCGAATGGAGTGGGTACCATAGATGGGACGTCGCATGAAATCTTCATACCAGAAGATGACCAACACCTGTACTACAGTGGCCATCGTCATCGACACTGCCTTCAAACACAGATAATAATTGATTCGAAGGGAAATATAAGATACCTGCATGTAAGTAAGATTTATTGCCGTTATGGTGTCGCAAAATAAATGAACATCACTAGTTCAAAACAAAATTATTGACTTTTTTTGTATTCTGATAACACTTGATTGTACAGGATGAGTGGACAACATTTCCATTTGGATATGTCCTTTTCTCCCACAAAAAATGGAAAGGTTAACCACTTTTTACTCTTCAGCCAAAATTCGGTCTTGTTATTGACTTCATTCGTTACAAATGTCACTGATATTCAGCTACGCGTGAAAAAGATTCAGGCCTTTCTTTGTGACTAGCCCAAAACACTCCTAACACAATGCTTATATCAACACCATGGCAACAATGGGCATCTGGACAATGAAAAAAATAAAACGAATAACGGAACAGGGTATTAATTAAATGGAATTTCATTTATTGAACCGTAATTCATTTTTCAATACAATAAAAGTAATTCCCTTTTATAAAATATCATAACAGCACCAGTTATTTTTAACTAAACGCCCAATAAATGCAAATTAATCACCAGCTGTAGATCTATGACTACAAGTTAGGCGCGTGGGTAACATAAATTAATTAAATCCTATAACAAATAAACTTTTCTTTTTTCTTCTTAGTCCGGATTCTTCGGACACACGAACGATGCTGAACAATATCGCCTCCTCCCTTAGATAGGTCACCAACGTCGTCTTCATCTTCCGGAGGAAACATACTTGCTGGCTGACAGGATTTATCCCAATGAGGAGCCGCTCTTAACACCCTGGAAGGCAAATCAACTTCGTGGTGAGGAAAACTACAGGAGGAAAATGTTTAACAAAGAACATGCGTCTGCTCGAGTGGTGATTGAACACAGCATCCGATATTTAAAGACATACCGCATAATGCAGGGGAGATATCGAAATCACCGGAACTTGTTTTCACAAATTGCTGGTGTCTGCCTTGCGCAGCGCCATATCAAATTATATGGACAACTCCGTTGACCCTTCCAGTCTATAGCCATACATAAATGTACTTAGATCTTGGTTAAGGAGAAACGACGAAAAAGTGGACATTCTTTGATTGGAATGGGCGAGGACGCGAAGCGTCCCAGCCTATTCAAATAAAAGAATGTCCACCTTTTGAGTCCACCTTTTTTGTCCAACTTAAACTACGTCCCTTTCACCCATTGTCAAGATTTCAAGAGAATAAAAAGTGTCCATTCTTACTAATGCTTTGAGGTATGAGATGAATGGAATTAATTCAGTTAACTGTACATTCTTGAAAAAAGAATCGACACTTTTCTAAATAGAGTGACGTCACAAGAGTAGTTTAATAGTAAAGAAAACGGAATTGGGAGACTACTGTGATAGGACTCTTACACAGAAGCAGTTTTAAAGGTGGAATAACGCCCCCCCCCCCCGCTATTTACGTCATTGTATAAACGCCAGTCATGTTTATTTACATAAACCCACTGTTAGCGAAATGTACAGTATTACAATTGTGAACAAGGTATGTGATTAAAATATATATGTAATATATATTTTATGATTATTGACTTTTTTTTCTATACTTTAGTTGTAGAAGAAACTTCTTATTTCCTATGAAAAGGTAAAACAAAGAAGGGAGCGAGATTCTGCCATTGTGGTAGTCGCCTCATTTTGGTGTTGAATGACAATGTTAATCGTACTAATTTCTTTTTTTCGGCCTAAAATTAGAATTTCATGAAAATACACGGATATTTTTACTCATTTATGCAGCTTTAAAAAACAGCGTGGTTGCCATGAAGTGGCCATTGTCGTCTTCGTTCCTTACCTCTACAAGTTCTCTTCAATCGCATCCAAAATCCTATCCACCCTTTCCATTCGCACCTCGTGGGCATCAAGCATGTCTGAGAAACGAGAGAGGCTCTTTCCGCCGTGCCGGTGCATCTGGCTCGGGTTGTGGTTGTCCTTGTTCTGGTTCATGTCCTATGTCATCTTCATCAGCTTCATCCTCGTTTTCATCACCAGGGGGTAAAATCGGCGGGGGTTGGGGTCCTTCCGCGACGGCGTTCAGATCTGGCAGCTGGTCTATGTCTTCTTGTCCGGCCCTCCATGGAGCAACAGGCCCAGCATGCCTCATCTCGCGCTCTCGTTCTTCCAGTGCGCTGGAAAAGAATGTTGTACTAGTTACAGGGGCTTGTACATTAATTTTGTAATGGGCTTTGAAATCACTTCGGTTTAATTCAAGTTCACCTTGGTTGTAATAAAATACGCAAGAAAATAGTGGAGAATGCAAGGACACAAAATGAAACATCCTAAACTCGGTTAAGAATATTAGTATACGCTATGTTCGGGATGGGTTACACCCTTGGAGAGCACAACACTGTTACATTCCATTACTCTTATTTTGGGACGACCTGTATTCTATCATGCTACATTTGTGCATGTGAGGATATACCCAGCACGATACCCCCCCCCCCTTTTTGTCCCTATATACACTCTTCAGACTATTGTTACCTAACACATCCCCCTAGACATCTGAAAAGAATTCCTCAGATTCCGGGAACACAATGACCAACACAAAAGAGGGGGGGGGGGGGGGGGGTCCTCTGCCCCATATCGTGCATCATATGTGTGAGGAACAACATGATCCCTTAAAAACATATATACAAAGACCATGGTGTCCCTAGATACTTTGTTAATGGCAAATTTATTGATTTTGTTTATAACTTACTCTTCTAATTCCCTTTGGACGTAATCCCGTATTCTCCTTCGCAGAGCTGCATCAGTCCGCCCTCGGCCTCCTTCGCACACATCCCGTAAATTGGCGGGGATATGGCGCCGCACGTACGCTAAAATTCTGACGTAATTGTTGCGGTGTATATTCCATCCATCTCTAATCACAGCCTTTTCTTCCTCATTTATGACACGACGCCCACGACGTTGTCTCTCAGCCATTTCCTCTGATTTTCTCCTACCACGTACAACGTCAACCGAAATAATTTACTCTGAACCACGTCTATATTCCTATTGTGGAACCAAGGTATTTGACGCAGATACAAAATTAATTGTTGATTTTTATTACCTATTGAAAACGTTAAATATACGTTTTTAAAACGCCCGCATTCCAGGGCCCTCAGTAAAACATTACAGTAATTGGTGTCTTTACGCAATCGCCAATAATACTAATTGTCAATCGGACAATGTGCGGCACGCAGATCGGCTGCCAGTCAGCGCCTTAATCCGATAGCCATTGACCAATGGGAGTTAAGGGCCGGTTACTTATCACAGTCACTTATTGCGCTTTTGTTCGAAGAATATAGGTCATAACGTTCGCTATACCGTTTCATGCTAGATACCTTTTAAGACGAAGACGTAAGTGACATAGTAGAACCTAACCAAAACGTTTTTTGAACGTTTTGTGTTTGCTGGGAGGGTGTGGATCTTCAAGTCAGCAAAGACATTCCAATTTCACAGGGTGTATAGTAATGATTAACACAATAATGCAGTACACAGACCCAGATCCAAATCATATAGTAGTATAGGAGATGCCGATTCAGCAACAACTCTCCCTTTCCCTTCCCCTTCCCTTCCCCTTCCCTTCCCCTTCCACCCTCCTCTCCCTCTCTCCCTCCCTTCATCTCCACCACTCAGTCAAATTTACTTTATTTTTTTCTTAAATTATGTCGTATACTTACCCAACAGAATTTCAAAAATCATTTAAAAGAAAGGGGAACCCCCCCAACAAATTTGGGTCCAAAAAAATGTCATTTGTTATAAGCCAACAAAATTATATTTTTCTTTATTTTTTCTTTAGAGTCGTAACCTACCCAGCAGATTTTCAAAAGGGATACTGACAAAAAAAGTTATCCCCAAATTTCCCCATGAAACCCCAAACCATATAATCTAATTTCTCAAAACATTTCCCCGATTAATTTAACCTAACTTCTCAAGCCATATAATTCTCAGAAATCTCAAATTCCAAAAATCTCAAATCCCGAGTCAATTTTCAAGTCACATAATCTCAAGTCATTTAATCAAATTCAGAAATTCCAAAAATCCCCAAATCCCGAGCTGTACAACTAATTCTCAGAAATCTCGAAGCAAAAAAGATTCGCAGAGGTTGATCGACTTTACCCTATAGAATCCTAAATTCTCGTTGTATACCCATACACTAGTTGTGTAAATTACAACAGATTTGTAAAAAATAGCACCGACTTTTTCTTCGCTGCAATAAATAGGTTCATAAGTCTGACCCCATTTATTGCGTGATACAACACAGTGTGGGAATAGGACGTGTATGCAGGTATAGCTAGCTGATGAGGGTCACCTATCCTTTGTCAAGTTGGCTGACACAATATTTACTCACAGTTTTGTAAAAGTGTTGGCATAATACGATGCCACTGTACGTAAAAATCACTGAAGCACGTCCCAATGGGAAAAATACATGCTTGTGAGTTTACATATAACAACATATACAATACGTACAAGTTATGGTATAATACTGTAGGCCCCCTATTTCTCCAGCCTTGTGTTTGTTAGCCATTGCATGACAGTTCATCGACGAATTGCAGTCCAACAAGCTCGGCATCTGGATCAATATAATCTTTGGAAGTATAATACTGGCTTCGGCTGCATATACATCAAAAGTAAGCTGGTCGAGGGGGATTTTATACGATAAATTTAGAGCTAAATATAGACTTATCATAGACTGATTAGTCATTAGGCGTTTCAGAATTTGGGTGACTTTAGACTGATGGCTGACCCAGCTAAATTTCTAAGAGTCGTTGTATAGAATTGGGGTGTTTCAGAATACCAGCGGCTGACCCAGCTAAATTTCTAAGAGTCGTCGTATAGAATTAAGATGTTTCGGGTTATGAGTCAGCCAACATTTCTAAGAGTTGTATAGAATTGTGGTGTTGTCTCAAACATACCGATCGTCACAATCTTTTTCTGACGATCGGAATTTTTATGAGTTGTAGATGGGTGTGCATATTAAATGATTCATAAAATAAATACACCCTCAACTCTCTATTTGAGTTGAATATATTTTTGGGGGGTGTGTTAGGATTCTGTGTGCGCCAGAGACTGAATCTTGATACAGTCAAGGTTATGAATCATGCCATTGACTGCAAGCTGTTTGTACAAGGCAAACAGCGATGTACTATCCAAAATATTGAGGGATAACGACAGAACAAAAATAAAACATAAAATAAAATAGAAAAATAAGCCCTCAACTCTCTAGTAGAGTTGAGGGCTTATTTTTTTTGTCTCGTATAACTACCCATTATTCTTCGTACGGAGATCTAGGCGTAAGCTGTAAACTCTCATAATTAGGTGGTAAATTATCATTATGTAAATTACTATCGTATTTAGTATGTAAATTACTATCGTATTCTTTACATATTTCTAGTTTAAAGCAGAAAGTTTTGTGGTAAGGTCTTGTTTATCTTTTTCCATTCTCTCAATCACTTGCTTTTGAACCTCATCATCAATTTCGCTTTTGTTTGAGTTCTAATAGCTTCTTTCATCCCATTAAACTTTCTCAGTTCGTTGTTGATCAAAACAAATTCATCATGGCTGATATCACCGTCGTCTATGGCTTGAGACACTAGTTCATTTATCGTGTTCAATTTGGTTTCTGCCAATACCCTTATCTCATCGTGCTTCTTGGCCTTACCCCTAAACTTGTTGCTAAAGTATTTCAAGACTAAACTCACACCGACGCAGCCTATAGCTATACCTTCTAACGCTACGCCAATGGGTATAGTAATGACACCGACAATTCCAACGATGCCAATAGCGCCTGATGCGGCTCCAAAACATTTTGCTGCAGTCTCCGCGTTTGATAAGCCAGTAATAATGTTATTATACTTTTTATAAACAAGTAATAATTTTATTATACTTTTTATACAACTGTTCTCCCTTGTCTCTCTCAGTCGTTATCTCGATTTGTACTTGCTCGATTTTATTTAATCTATAGACTCGCGTATCGTCCGTTACATCGGGTACATCTGGTAATTTAGTATATATATTAGTCATCATATTTAAACAAACGATTATATTAAATGTTTTTGCAAGTATACGAAAATCAAAGTCGCGGCTCCAATCAATAGAGTCTACACATGTTCGGCCAGCCAACCGACACTCTTACTTAATAAATTAAGCAGCCAACTAGCGATACTCCCCAAAATACCCGGCAAGGCGACCAACAGTTTACCCCCGAGCTTTTTGAGTAAATTGGCTAAATTTTTTTAATGATTCTGAATCCAATCTTTTAAGTCTCCGCCGGGTTTAGGCGTTGGGGGATCAGGAGTTGGAGTTGGAGTCGCTACACCTCTTATACCCGCTACTATCGAACTCACGATCGTACTTATGGCTAAACTAAACGCGGCTAGTATACTAACGATAGTTACGCCTTGTTCTCGAAATAGAATTCTAATCTTTTCTACTAACGAGGTATTGTGTCGTAATATTTTATTAATCGTTTCTTTGATTTTAGCGAGTTGGTTTTTGATATCTCGTTCATTTGTGAGAATAGTATCTATTATAGCGGATCTTCTTTCATTGAGCACTTTTAATTTATCGTTTAATGTTTGTCTCTCTTCGTCAGTCGTTGCTTCAGCGAGTTTCGTTTTTGTTTGTTTAATTTCATCTTCTAAGTTATCTAGCTTGACTAAATTTAATACTAGCTCACCTTTTAATGTTTGCCAGAAGCAACTACTCCTAAAAGTCTATTTTTGTGTTCTGGAACTCCACTAGGGGTTTCTACTTACATCGGTTGTTTAGACAATGTGCTTAGAGATTCTATCGAGTTGTTCATTTATAAAATATATATATTTTCGTATCTTAGTTTTACAAGTTATATATACTCGTAAGAAATTAAACACAAGTTGACGGCTATTACGAGTTTTAGCAAGACGTCTATATATTCTATCATATTATATAATACCTAGATAATTTTATGGTGTAGCAACTTACAGCTAGCTATCAGCTAGCTTTAACAACAAACTACAGCTAGTTATCAACTACCTATCAGCTAGCTATACAGCAAAAAACAGCAAGCTATCAACTATCTATCAACTATCTATCAGCTAGCTATCAGCTAGCTATACAACAAACTACAGCTAGCTATCAACTAGCTATACAGCAACTTACAGCAAATTTGTAGCTAGTTGCATAGCAACTTACAGCTAGTTACACAGCTAGTTAACTAGCTTCCAGCAAACTGGATGATCAGTTTTTATCAACAATTTACTAAAAGGCACGTCTCTTAGAATCTTTTTAATTCTAGATCTTTCTTCCAAAGGTACCGCGTCATTTTCATCGCGACATTGATCGAAACTACTAGTATCTTTGCAATAGAACAACACAACAAAAGCGGTTTGAGCGCGATAATCTGTCATGACGCGATTGTACTTTTGATTTAACAACCAACAGTAGTGATTGTCGTGTCTACCGCTAAAAACCAGCTTCGTCAATATACGAGTGTTTTTATCATATGCCGCTTTACGATATTATATTTCTTGTTCCGCGCTACAGTCGTCTATCAAAAATAAAACGTGTAATCCTTTTAGTCTGGTTCTATAAAATTCTAAAGCTTCGTTGAGAGATATTTTTTTCCACTTCCAAGTCACATAGGTATATCTCCGGATCTAACCAAAGCCAACCCCTCTCGTGATCAGACTTATTATTCGATAATGTAGGGCAAATGACGACAATCTTTTCAAAGTGACTCCTATACTCCGTTTCTAATAGGTCTAACATGAATTTAGTTTTACCAGCATTGGTTCTACCACATATCAAGGCGCAGTGAGGTGTCTTTGGAAACATGTTATTTAATTATACCCTCGATTTTTTAGTAGTAAACACTGCTAAATCTTCCATCTTCGATAACTAGTTGTGAGTCCATTACCAAGAAACGTAACATTTTTGAGCCCCAGCAGTCTCTGCTTCTTTTTCTAAATGAATAGAAATGCCACCACCTACTTCTCCTATTCTCCTGCCCGAACCGTGACTTTTATTGTCATCCGTCACTCTCATGTCTAACCAAAGTCCGTAATTATTTTTAAAGTACTCATCCATCGTCAGGTTCCACAGGCTTAGGTCTTTGGTCACACCGGCACCAAATTCCGTGTGAGAGTCTCCGAAAAACTTGCAAATTTCTTCCCAGTGTTGATAACGCCTCATACCTTGACTGTACAATTGATTCGGTTTACCCTCGATCGTGACGTTTACTTTTTCGATTTTAGGGTTATAAAAATGCCCCGGATTTTTGTTACTGGGTTCCTTGAATAAAAGTAGTACTCCCTTTAGACTTTTAATCGATTGGTTAAGATTAATGTTCCAAGTCGTATCGGATTTGTTCAAGTCTCTGACGAGATATCTTTGAACTTGATCAAATAGAAAATGAGTGTTGCCTCGATATTTTTGTCTGATGGCAGAAGCCAACATTTTATTGGTCACCACGTCAAATTCGAGAGACAACACAGAAATGTTGTACTTGGCTTCGGCATCTGTAGACTTAAAGACGTTTTCGTGATTGTTGAACTTAAACTCGTACGTTAGTCTGTCGTTGAGCGCCGATGGATGAAACGGTTGATGATCCCTAAGCATTTCAAAATCTAGAGGAATGCAGCATCCATTTTTGTAAGCATCGGCTATGGCTTTGTCTTTTCCAGAATTCGCATCATCTACCGCATCATCCGCTCCGATTCGTATTTTTTGTAATGTTGGGAGATTCGATTCCCCGAAATGAATGTTCCGAATTTTTAGGTCGCCACATGTCTTTAAAAACGTTGAATATATCCGCGTCGTAAAAGTTTAGAATCTCTTTACCTTCGAGACATATTCTTACTTTTTTGATTAAATTTCGCCCTACGTTATTGTACAGAGTTCTATTGTCATCAGCGTCAGTGCCTTCAGACTCCAAGTCAATGTTGAAAGACAATCGACTCGTACCGGGTACAACCACATCGTCTGGACTCAACATTGGAAATTTAACGGTTAATGTTTGATTCGCATCTATAGTACTAGGATTATGAGTAATGACTACCGATTGTCTGAAACCCTTAATCGCTCTAGGATTTTTTTTACTTCTATGGGGATTCAGCTTACTTCCATAAATCGCGTTCATTTTATTGATACGAACAGAATATTTTGTTATACTTTATTAATAAAATCATGGCAAGCATATTTATGATGGTGGTGGAGCTTTAATAAATGCTTTGGCGTTTACGGGGTCAAACTTTTTATTTTCGGGTTTAGGAATGGCAAGGGACGAATGGCAGAAACAAAGAACCAAGTATCTAGATTATCTAAACGAGCGGCTACAAAAGGAAGTTAAGGCTCAAAAAACATTTCGCAACGTCGACGATGCTTTGCGAGAATATAACGAAGTGACAGGTGAAGACATGCAATTACCTCGCGAACCCACATTGTCCGATTTTTACGTACCCAGCGAAGAACAGAAAACTTGTATTTATCTTGGGAGGTTCCGCTGTTTTGGGTTTTTTAATGTATAAAACGTTAAAGTAAAATGGAAATAAAATGCGAAACATACTTTACAGTCCTCGAGGCTACTGGAAAGGTGAAGGAGCCGTAACAAAATTATCATCGAAAGCCGGCGTTTCGAAAAAGGATGCTAGAAACTGGTTAAGAAAACAAGCCATGTAGCAAATTTATTTACCAGCCCCCACAAGTATTCCTAGACCTACGAGTCTCAAAAGATCGGTAGGTTTACCCAATGAAATGCATCAAGCTGATCTCCTATACCTACTTCATGACGTAGTCGGTAGAAAAACGTATAGATACGCGTTGACTGTAGTTGATGTGGCTACTCGATATAAAGAGGCTGAACCCTTGACCAATAAAACGAGCGGTCAAGTCGTCGAAGCTATAAAAATGTTTTTACAAAAGGTCTGCATTTTCGTGGTCTAAAATTATTAAAGTAGATCCCGGTAAAGAGTTTTTGGCCGAATTTAATACTTTGATGAGATCTAAAAATGTACTCTTGCAAAGAGGCGAGGTGGGTAATCACAGAGCTCAAGGTATCGTAGAACGAGTCAATCGTACTTTGGCGGAAAGATTATTCGGTCACCAGTACGCTAAGGAAATGTTGGAAACTATAGCTCGTAGCAAGTTGTGGGTAAAACGATTGCCAGAAGTCGTAGAAGCGTTAAACGACGAAGAAACTAGACTGATATCCACGATGGGCGGTAAACCTCTAACTCCTAAACTGGCCATGTCACAATTGGAAATACGGCAACTGAGTTCAGAGGGGCTCAAAAGCCCAGAAAAACTTTTGGATGTAAACGACGAGATCGTCATGTACCTTTACGCTCCTGGAGAACTCGAAAAAGACTCTAGAAGACGAGCTACCGATCCCATTTGGAGCGTAGAAATGTACGTTATAGAAAAAAGAACAATCAACCCCGGACAACCAGCGTTGTACTATTTAAAAGACGGTCCCGGGAGATCATTAGTTAGGCAAGAATTGATGGTTGTTCCCTCAGATACCGAGTTACCACCCAATTCATCTAAATAGAATATCGTAAACTAGATAAGATACCGCTGTAACACCCACTAGACCAACGACTAAAGCAGTTTTTTCTTGTTCGTGAGGGTCTGGTTGTGGTGTGTCTAAATTTTGTAAATTGTCTAAAGTAGGTATACTACTTGATTTTAGGAGAGGTGGTGTTTGTGGTTCTGGTGTTGGTGGGAGAGGTGGAGTAGTGTCTTGGGTTAGTGTTGGTGGTGGGGAAGGGTCTAAAGTATCTGAGGTTGTTGGTGGTGGGGGTATACTAGAGTTCAAGTTGACATTTAGTCCTATCGATAAATCGGACGTCGCTATCTGTATATTATTATTATAACCCTGATGAATACCAACCGCAAGTTCCATATCCGATGGAATCAAGTATAATCCGGGGCTTATCACAAAGTTTAACGAACTTCTAGCGTACTGTAAAGAATCTTGAAAACTAGCGATAGAACCCTCTAGATCTGTAGGACTATCGATGACATCTTCTACAATGTTTTCAAATTGTCTTTGCGCATCCAACTCAGTACCCGGCGTTAGGATACTCGTTTTTGTTTGAGCTTGTGCTCCAAGTATGGCGTACACATACGTTCTCACGCTTTCCTTTATGTATTCTATACCCACGTCTGTAAAAGAGCTCGTCTGAGGTATAAACTTTTGCCACCCTTGTGCAACGTCTGCGGATTGTCTGATATACATGACAGTGTACTTACCATGAATATACGTATCATCTGGCACGGTCAAACCCATGTTGTAACCACCACCTGGGTGCTTATCCAAGCCTACCTTATAAGGTTCATAATTTAAACCAGGTATCGGTAAATATTGATGCGAGTCTCTATTGTAATAGTATGCAGTACCTAAACCCGCTGATGCTAAGTCTACAGTCTGTTTAAAACTCACGTTTGGATCGACTTGAAAGTGTCGACAAGTATTATTGTAAGTGTGAGGAAATCCCTGTCGCTGGATCAGGGTCAAGGTAAGACTCTCAAGTTTTTGAGGATGAGGAACAGAAGGAAGCAGTGACACTGGAGTTCAACCTTCAAATGCTGATTATTGTATTTCTTTTCCAACCCGTCGGATAAAGGACAACAGTTGACCCAATGAGATGACTCAGACTGCTTTGCTAATTGGTCAAAACAGACCCATCACAAAGACCCATCGAATAGACCCATCAAATAGACCCTGCAAAACCAGAGTAAATAAATAGAACCTACATGTATTATCATCCCTGACGATTTATGCATTTTATAAACATACATGTATACGTAATTATGCAAGCAAAGAAAAATATCGTTTACCCATTTTGACATAATGAAATAATCTGTTAAGGCTCTTACCCAGACACGAGTCACTGGTGTTACTCTGGAAGTAACGGTGCAGCCCACGGCTTATACGGAAGCCCTCAAACGCCTGTATTACTCTGCAATGGCGGCTACCCAGTGCCTAAAGCAAAGGCATACACGTACATAACGTAATACACCGATATACATACATACATGTTTCACGCAGTGGACTCACACAGTGCATATGTATGCACGAGAGTACACAGCGCTCACTGCCGACTCATCAAGTTCCAGAAAAGTTTTGCACCATAAAATAATGTGCAAGGATTGTGCACAAGCAGTAAATAACTCAGGCTGCAATGGCAGACCGGCTAAAAGAGTCTCCTGCAATCTTAAATATAAGACAAAAAGCAGGCTGCTTGCCAAACTTACAGAACTTTCTGGAGAAATAGATTCAAGCTCCTCTCCAAATCAAAGCGATAGCGGAGAAAGGCCGCACAAGACGCGTTGCAGGGCCAGCGCGTCTATCCGACCACATGGGCTGTTCCGTTGTTCCGGTTATACCCCCTCTGGATTACTACAAAGTCAGCCTAACTAGTAATTTTCTAACTAATGTTGACGGCAAATCATATGAATTAAGAGAATAAATTATCACATCTAATAAATCCAGATTGTCACAGTGTCTGTCTTTTCTACGAGGTGCCCCCAGTACCGTAAGTAGGGAAGCATAATAGAAGGATAATTGCAGAGGGTTATTAGCCTAGATCAGCAGGATTGCAACTTCAGCCAAAGTGCATGCCCACACGTACAACAAACATAAACGTACTTCCAGTCGCAAAAACCCAACTCCCTACATCTTCCCTGCTTTAGTACCAGCGACCACGAATGGTACCCGTGTAAACAGATGAGACACCTTTGACTTCTATTACAGTGAATCAGATAAATTGCACAAAAGTAAAAAAACGACATGTAAATCATGGCTGACTCAATTACCAGCAATCTTATGCAAATGCAAAACTCTAATAACCATTTCAATATTCACAGGTGAACAAACTCCTTCATAAACCTGCTTTGGTTTTTTTTTTTTTTTTTTATAATCTGGATGGTGGCAGCAACCGCAAGTTTCATCAGTTGACGAGGAGACAACCGTGGCTCCGACAACTAGCATTTTCCTCCGAATCCATAAACTATAACTGACCTAGTTAAATATAGCCTCTCAAGAGGGTTTTCCTACACTGAAGTATTTTAAAGGAGCTACCCCTCACTGGCTTGTTAGAGACCTGAGAAGCTGCTGCACCATTCAAGTTATGCAAACAATAGCGAAAAATTACCAACAATAACTCTATACAATAAGAAAACAGCCTTAATTAATGAACAACTATTTCCGAGCACTAACACGGGAGAAAAATACACAAAACAGTGCCTTTGAGTATTTCAATCTCTACTTTTTAAATGTAAATGCAAAATATAGTGAAAATCCGCACAGTGAGCGTGGGTGAAACCCTGGCTCCCCATTGGGGAGTGGCCACGTGCGCACGGGTTATATTTTTAAGGATTCTCAAATTGTATGAAACCTATTTGTTTAATCCCAAGATGGCACTTCTCAGCCCTTTACAATATTTCTCCATGCCCGCTTCCGACAAATGGCATCCGTCGATCAACCACTTAGGATGGTTGATCCGCCTTTGAACATACAACCGTACTGAGGGATGTTGCCTCTCCAGGGCTTGCCTAAGCGCTAAGTTAAATCTCTGACAACGGTGGTTAAATGTTGTTATGGCAACCTGACCGGGGCGGTTTACTCCACTCCGCTGGATGACAGACAACATAACTATTTGTCGTGGCCTAATGCTTTCCTCCTCCAACAATTTAAGGAACTCTAGGCTTTGTTGGATAACTGTGCTTGGGATAGCACCCTGACCACATAAGTCGTTGGTCCTCAGGTCTATGCACAATATGTCAATGGTACTTCCTTTCAGTCCTCGTAGGTAATGGCTAGGATTCCTTAACACTTTTCCAAAAGTCAAGCCTGAAAACCCATACACTCTAAGGCAAAACCCCTCTGGCAAACCCACCAATTGCTCGGGAGTCACGCGACGCCTTTGAGCCTCCTGACGGAACCTACGAGGGAACGAATGTCCAAACAAGACAGCCGTTTTCTCCTCAGCCATCACGTCACTAAATTACATGCACCCACACATTTACTAAACTTAAGCCCAATACAAGCTATTAAGGTTCATAGCAAGGAGGCAAAACTATTTACAAAAACAGTACCACGGGTACAAACGATGAGAGTGAGTTCTGGGAGGCTAGGGGAATGCGTCAGAGGTAGTGAAACCATATCTCGCCCATGTGGGACAAGACCCCTCTTCATCATCCCCACCTCTTAAACCGGGATCAGGTAGTGGCAGTCGACCACCTCAACTCACGCTTCTTTTGGAGCCGCTCTGAACGGCGAGGTTGGGCCGGACTGGTGGAGGCGGAAAACGTATTCTCTCCTGAAGCCAACGGGGTACTGGGAGTGTCAACTGGAAAAGGCCGTCTCGTGAGGACCCACTCCTCGGAAGGACTTTCTGCGTCCTCTTCACTTGGTGAGTTGACTAGCTTAGGTCGGCCTATATCACCTCGGGGGTCAAGTACTAGCCTCTTTCTATTCAGCCATTTTTCTGGGCCACCAACTGCCGGGCGCACGGCATAGAGATCCTGTTCCTCATTTCGCTTAACCACAATATACTGTTCCAACCCAAAATGGTTTGCGAGCTTGTGACGACCAGTGAAAGCATTCTTCTTGACTAACACCCTACTCCCCACAGGTAACGGACAGGCATGAGCATGCCGATCATAACGCTTCTGATTGGCTGCAGCAGCGCTCTCCAAACGCTTCTTCACAATTCCATTCGCCTTTTTCAGCAGCTTAGCCTGACGTCTCACTACATCCTCATCCCACGTGACTGGCTTACAGCCAAGGTAGTGATCCAGTGGCACCCTTGTTGGCTCCCGCCCAAACATGAGAGTATACGGGGTATAGCCCGTAACACTATGCGGTGTCGCATTATAAACAAACACCAGCTGGGGAAGCAGAACCGGCCACTGGTGACGTTCCTCCACACTAACGGATTTAATCAGACCACACAAGGTTTTGTTGAATCGCTCCGCTTGCCCATTCCCCTGTGGGTGGTAGGGTGTTGTCCGTGACTTTTGGACACCGTACAGCGTACAGAATTCCTTCACGAGTTTGCTCTCGAAGTTCTTTCCTTGATCGGAATGGATACGCTGCGGTATTCCATAATGGACAAACCAGTTGTCATGGAGTGCTTTGGCAACACGCGGAGCTGTCTGGTCTTTGCATGGGACAGCCATAGCAAATCTTGTAAATGAATCTGTCATTACTAGGACATCCTCGCATTTTCCAAGCCCGGGGTCAAGTTTGACAAAATCAATGGCCAAACACTCTTGGGGTTGGAATGCCATTACATGCCTCATAGGTGGTCGAACAGTTGGACTCGGTGCCTTAGCCACCACACAAGGAAAGCAGTTTGCGATATAGGTTTTGACTTGCTTATTCATCCCTGGCCAAAAGCAGCGGGTTTTTATGAACGCTAGCGTCCTGCCAACCCCTTGGTGCCCCCAATCGTCATGTGCTTGTCGGATCACCTCAGCTCTCAACTTGGCTGGGACCAGCAATTGATACCTGTCACCAAGCCCAGGATCCTCCACTGCCCGGTAGAGCACTCCTTGCCGCTCACAAATCCTTGGCCACTCCCTTAACCATCCAGCCACACTCGGGGCAGGCTTGTCAAACTCCTCGGTGATGCTTTTGGGCTCCCACTTGCAAGACCATCTACGCCACACCTCCTGAAGGGTCTCATCTTCCCTTTGCATCCTGGCTAAATCTGCAAGTGAGTATTTTGGCAAAACAGTGGAAGCGCCATCACGGTACTCGGCAGTCTCACTCTGGTTTTCCTAGAGGCGCCGTGACCTCGACCGAAGTCACTGGAAGGGGAGAGCTCTGTGTAACAGCTCGAAGAATGGAAGCAACCTCAGTGGCATTACAAGGGTTACGGCTCAAGGCGTCAGCGCACTTGTTCGAACGACCTGACCGATACTTAATTTCCAGGTCGTACAGAGCAAGTTGGGCAGCCCAACGCTGTTCGGTAGCACCAAGACGGGCCGTCAGGAGGTGGGCAAGGGGGTTGTTGTCTGTCCAGACAACGGTGTGTCGACCGAGCAAATAGTCCCGAAATTTCTCGCACACTGCCCATTTCAGGGCAAGCAGTTCAATCTTGAAACTCGACATGTCAGGGTACCTTTTCTCGGCTCCCCTTAACCCACGGCTGGCATAGGCCACTGGATGAAGTTTACCGTCGTTGCTATACTGGCAGAGGCATGCGCCGAGCCCTTGAAGCGAGGCATCAACCTCCAAGACAAAATCTTTGTTGAACTGGGGGTAGGCAAGGACTGGCGTCTCAGTAAGAGCAACCTTCAAAGTGTTGAACGCCCAACCAGCCTCCTCAGACCAGGAGAAACGCACAGGGGGGTTCCCTGCTTTTGCATCGGCCCTACCAACCAGTGCGTGAAGTGGACCTGCAATCTGTGAGAATCCTTTCACGAACCTCCGATAATACGAGGCAGGCCTAAAAACGAGCGTACTTCGTAACGCTTGTAGGGGTAGGCCAATTTCTGATCCGATCAACTTTGGTTGAATCTACAGCTATGCCGGCTTCACTGATGACATGACCAAGATGGCAAACTGACTTCTGAAAGAGTTGACACTTTGACCCATTAAGTTTCAACCCATTGTCCTCAAGCCGGGCAAAGACGGTGTCCAAGCGTTCAATATGTTCATCTACAGTTCGCGAAAATACAAGAACATCATCTAGGTACAAGACCAACTGCGAGAAGTTAAGGTCACCAAAGATGGACTCCATAATTCGCTGGAAGGTACTTGGGCTGTTTACTAAGCCTTGGGGCAACCGGAGGAACTCAAACAGGCCCCATGGCACTCGGAATGCTGACTTCGTCACTGAATCAGGGTGCAACGCCACCTGAAAGTAACCATGTGCCAGGTCCCCTCCAACGACTCCAATGTTTCCTCTATGCGAGGCAGAGGGAAGGAGTCATTGACCGTCTGGCATTGATCTGGCGATAATCTATGCACAATCTGTAGGTGCCGTTCTTCTTCTTCACCAGAACGATTGGGCTCGCATATGGGCTGGTGGATTTCTGAATGATGTTTCTATCGAGAAGATCTTGGAGCAGTTGCTTTACTGCAGTAACCTGGCCTGGTAGCACCCGTCGATAAGGTAAGTTCACCGGCTTATCATCGGTCAATTTGATCTGATGGGGAATCAGATCACAACAACCCAAGTCATATGGACCAGAAGAAAAAGCCTTTTCATGTTTTCTGATCAACGACGCCGCCGCTTCTGCCACATCAGGGGGTAGCCCTTTCAGGGAGACTCCAGGGGGCAATACATAGGTGGAACCATCAAGGAACAAAAATGACTCACACTCCACATCTACGGGTCCCATCTTCGAACCAAGTGGATTCTGGGGAGTTTCATGGGTCTCATCAGCCACGCCCACAACCACCTGATGTAAAGTCACAGAGGCTTCCCCACCTGTGTTTGGCATTACGTGTGGCTCATCTTTGATCGTAACCCCAGTGACTGCTGCAATTGGAACAAGTGGGGGAATCACCAGGCTACTGGAACTGGAATTTGCAACAAGCACTCGAACATCCGGGCCCTTCACTTCCTGAACACCCTCAACAACAGGCCAAACACAGATGAGTTCCCTTTGCGTTTCCTCATCATTATGATTGCCACTGCAACGGGGTCCTAGCTGGACATGGCTCTCACGAGAACCAATCCATGACTCTTCAACATGACAACATATACATTTGGCACTGTTTGGCGGGATTGTTTCACACTTCAGGGTCCGTGCTTCAGAAACACAGGTGTCCAGCTGCGGCTCATCATGGGCTTCAATAGACCGGAACCATCTAAGTGCGAGATCTGCATCAGAATCACCGGAACCGCCCCAGCGGCCGAGTCTGGCAGCTAACTCCCGTAGAATGTTGCAACCCAACAACACAGGGTACTGCTCCCTACGATTCTTGTCGGCCTTTTGAGAGAGACCAGAGACAAGAAATCTACCAGTCAACTCCTGCCCAAACACCTTTATTGGGACCTCAAGGAAACCTTCAACCGGTATATCTAGTCCGTTAGCCCCAACTAACTTTACAAAGGTGCCCACTTGGTCCAGCTTACCAACCTTCCCAGCCAAGTACGCATGGTAGAATTGAGACGAAATTAGAGAAGTCTCTGCTCCCGTGTCTAGTATACCCTCACCACACACGCCATGCAGCCAAATGGTCGCAGTTGGACTACTTGACAGGAGCTTTTGCCGATCCTCTCTCGTGATGAAACGGTCAATTCCCAAGGACGTTACATGATCAGGATTGGTCTCGCCTGAGGCTCTGCTAGATTCTTTAACAGTGGGCACTACTTGCTCCTCCACCATCGTGCCCTCTATGGCAGAGGCATGGCGTTTCCCGACGACGTTCCAATTCCTTGGCTCTCTCTGGCCTGGGCTTTCCTCTTTTTGAAGCATTTGTCCTCCGCATGACCCTTCTTATGGCAGTAGGTGCACTCTCTTGTATCCTGTGGGCGTTCACAGCTGCTGTAATTCTGAATGTGGGCACACGCCTTCTTTACTGAAGAAGCCATTTCTTGAATCTGGTTGTTCAACTGAGCTTGCTGATCAACCAAAGCCTTGATTGATGCCTGAAGTCCCTTCTGGCCCTCAAGAAGCTCTGTAATCTCACTCCGTTGCTCAGTACTTTGAGATTTTGCTGGTAACTGGGGATCTTTTTGTTGCCTGCTCGGCACCTTCTCTATTGTGAAGACCTCGGTATGTTCACCCCCATCGACATCTGCGAATACTGACGAAACCCGCTCTCGCAGATCATAGAAGTGCAGGTCTGGATGATCTATGGGGAGTCGCCGCAGTTCTCGCCTCACTGAGACATCCCGTGCCCCTTTGATAAACTGCTCCTTAAGAGCACTTTCTTTCAATTGCACAAGGGCCCCTTCTCTGGTTTGGCTTCTGCAGCCATTTCCGTGCGTCCATATAACCGCATGACCGCGCGACTATACTCAGCTAGTGTCTCCCCCTCCTCTTGGATGCGCGCATAAAAAGATGACTGAAGAGATTGGACTGATTCTGGGGAACCAAATCTCCGGTCCAGCAAAGCACGCAAATTGTCAAAATCTGCACGCTCAGATTTGGGACAACACATAACTTCCTCCCTAGCCTCGCCCCCCAGGTGGTCAATAGCCAGAGTCACAAGTTCCTTGCCAGAGAGGCCCGACTGCCTACCATATGTGTCAAGGTCACCCAGCCATTCCTGAAGAGTTTGGTCACTGGGCTTGCGAGGAGCCCCAAGGAATTTACATAGTTTGATAGTGGGAGTTCGCTGAAACCTAAGGTTCTGGAAAGCTGTAGACAAAGTTTCTGCAAGCGCTTTATTTGATTGCGCGATCACGTCTGCTAGTCCTTCCGGCAGCGCCATGATATAATAGTATGAGGGAAAACACTAAGCCACAACAGCGCCCCCTATGGAACAGTGAATCTATGCGCGAGTCAGGAGCAAAGCAAAAACCAAACCATTGCAAATGGCCAAAGCTTACCCTAGAAACACAACATCCACGCTCAAGCTATTGACACAATTTTACAAGAGATGAGAAAACACAAACGAATAGTCGAATTTTACTGGTTAGTTCTCAGCCCTAATGTATCACCAAAAAGGTTTTGAAAGCATAAATCTCCTTATGCTTTTTTTCTTTTTCTTTTTTTGTTTTATCCAAGTAAATTTATACAATAGTCACCTTGGTGTACATAAGTAGTTAGTAGTAAGTAGTAATTTCTAATTAACGACTAAAATTATACCGCAAACAATCGTGAATCAAAACACTTACACACTGCATTCACCACTGTGTACTACTAAAGCGTAGAAAAACTTCACACGTACACAAGAATACATGAAATGCAGTAATATGAATCACGAGATCAATGGGCACATATATATTTTTATTCTATTCAATGACGAAAAACTGTATCTGGGGTCTAAATAATAAAGACTCGTAGTTCCTCTATCCTGTCTACGACGCCATTTTTCTGTGAAGAAATCCCTGTCGCTGGATCAGGGTCCAGGTAAGACCCTCAAGTTTTTGAGGATGAGGAACAGAAGGAAGCAGTGACACTGGAGTTCAACCTTCAAATGCTGATTATTTTATTTCTTTTCCAACCCGTCGGATAAAGGACAACAGTTGACCCAATGAGATGACTCAGACTGCTTTGCTAATTGGTCAAAACAGACCCATCACAAAGACCCATCGAATAGACCCATCAAATAGACCCTGCAAAACCAGAGTAAATAAATAAAACCTACATGTATTATCATCCCTGACGATTTATGCATTTTATAAACATACATGTATACGTAATTATGCAAGCAAAGAAAAATATCGTTTACCCATTTTGACATAATGAAATAATCTGTTAAGGCTCTTACCCAGACACGAGTCACTGGTGTTACTCTGGAAGTAACGGTGCAGCCCACGGCTTATACGGAAGCCCTCAAACGCCTGTATTACTCTGCAATGGCGGCTACCCAGTGCCTAAAGCAAAGGCATACACGTACATAACGTAATACACCGATATACATACATACATGTTTCACGCAGTGGACTCACACAGTGCATATGTATGCACGAGAGTACACAGCGCTCACTGCCGACTCATCAAGTTCCAGAAAAGTTTTGCACCATAAAATAATGTGCAAGGATTGTGCACAAGCAGTAAATAACTCAGGCTGCAATGGCAGACCGGCTAAAAGAGTCTCCTGCAATCTTAAATATAAGACAAAAAGCAGGCTGCTTGCCAAACTTACAGAACTTTCTGGAGAAATAGATTCAAGCTCCTCTCCAAATCAAAGCGATAGCGGAGAAAGGCCGCACAAGACGCGTTGCAGGGCCAGCGCGTCTATCCGATCACATGGGCTGTTCCGTTGTTCCGGTTATACCCCCTCTGGATTACTACAAAGTCAGCCTAACTAGTAATTTTCTAACTAATGTTGACGGCAAATCATATGAATTAAAAAAATAAATTATCCCATCTAATAAATCCAGATTGTCACAGTGTCTGTCTTTTCTACGAGGTGCCCCCAGTACCGTAAGTAGGGAAGCATAATAGAAGGATAATTGCAGAGGGTTATTAGCCTAGATCAGCAGGATTGCAACTTCAGCCAAAGTGCATGCCCACACGTACAAAAAAACATAAACGTACTTCCAGTCGCAAAAACCCAACTCCCTACATAAGCACCGTGAACGATGTTATTGTTTAGGTCGTCGAATACATCATCGCTTGGAACTGGACACTTTATAAAGTAAAGTATCTTTCTGATTGTGAAATATGCGTGAAATTTGAATAAAGCCGATAAAACAAGGTTTTTATGATTCAACAAGTCTAGTCCTACACCACAACCCGAAGTTGCGCACCAAACTGCAAAGTTGAGTTGATTTTGATAAAACGTCATGGGATCTGATGCATAACGTTCGACTGGTTCGTCGTTTTTTATGTCGGACATAATATAATCGCTAAATAGGTCTACTAAATTAGTGTTAAAAGATATGTTGTCGTTGGCGTTTACGATGATGTTAAGTTGACTCAAGTTCACCTAGAAATCTTATCGCTCACGCTTTGTACGCGTTTATCATCGAGACCTTTAGCTAGATTTACGATATCTTTGGCATGTTTTAGTAAACTATTATTGGCGTTTAAAATTTGAGCAATTCGTGAATCCATTTTATTAAACAATTAATTTAATAAATTAAGTTATTAAAATGGAATCGCATGTTTTTAAAATGACCGACAATGAAAAAACGTTTACTTTATCAGAACCCATAGATAACACGAGTGGAGATTACTGTATGGGTTTAAACAACGCAATGTTTACCGTGGGTTTGTACAATATACTTCATGATGTAAAAATAAGATATTACAAAGTAGATCCCGGTTCACATTTCGCAAATATTGTATCGGGTAGAATTTTTGTTCCAACCGGAAGGTACGATATCGATTGGTTTCTATATAAATTAGGTAAATTATAATTTTTGGAAGTTTCTGTAGACAGGTTTGCTCAAATATTATTCATCATATTATAACGGAAAATTATCATCTAAATTTCGATCCAGACATTACCAATTTGTTGGGGTTACCGGCTAATAATTTGATTCATGGTGTAGATTACGTAGGAAATTACAATATGAATCTTATCGACAATATTTTTGTACATTGCGATCAGCAATCCACTCGAGATAATTTCTACAATGGATAGCGTACAAACGTGTTAGATATCATACCGTTAGTCGCGAACGGGAATGCGAGCGGTATTGAAATATATCACGTTATTTATATCGAGAAAAGACAATTAATCCCTCACAGACTCGTCAGCTCTAAGATAAACCAACTCAACTTTAGGATCCGGGATTCTTGCGGTGAGTTGATTGATAATCAAAGAAAACAGATTTTCTTTCACGTAGAGGTTATGAAAGGGATGATTTTTTTAAATCTTGTTTGGAGATCCTAATATTTATATAGAATAGTGACCAAAAGCCAGCGTGTTTATACCGTCTGGTAAAATATATCTCTTTGTATCTAACGGATTTAACGATTGTTTAACCTGCGATTCTGTGTAAATCATGTGTAGTTCGGATCTAATTTTCATCATAGTGTGAGAATAGCATTCGTTTTCTAAAACGCAATTTGTATAATTTTCGTACGATAGCTCGTTGTTTATAGTAACTTTGTTGACACCCTTAGCCTTCTTTATAACGTCATTATATCCGTATAAAATCGAATACATCTTTGGTCTGATACAAACTACTTCGCTAATAACTCGTCCTCCACACTCATCTTTAAATTTGCCGATGATCTTTCTATTTTCATTCTAGAACAACTCGTGGTCTTGTGGATAGTTGCTAAAATCGTACAAGTTGGACCTCCTTTTCATGTCTAGATAAACGTCTTTTGTATAGACAATCAACAACAGACTGTCTGTGTCGGTATACATCAACCTTGCTCTGTCTCCATACGTCTGTCTTAATGTATTGTAGTAAAAGTCGTACATGAGATTTTTTGATAAGTCCAAGATACTAACACCACAATGGATGGGTTTGTATAAATTAACGTTAGTTATGTACGATTCTACAAATGATAAACTGCATTCTTTAAACGCTGTAGTAGACTTGTAGCTCGGTTTAGACGTTATTTATTGATATTCTTCGACTTGATCGTCTCGCAGTAGAATTCCATCTATTCTACTTCTGACATTTTCCATCGTTTTGCCAAATACCGAGTTGTTCATCAACTTGAAAAAATCCTTTTCAAAATCTGACTTTGCACATGTTCTCAGTTAGGTGTTTTTGTCGATGTATGATTTCATCCAAGGTGCTTGTTTAAATTGTAGAGCTCCATGTACTTTCGTTAGTTTTAGACCCAACCTCAAACATTGTTTCAAATTGATGTAGTGTAATACATATTTTTCTTTAGTATATAGCGTACCTGTTAATTTCGGCATATTACCGCCAGATCCTATCGAATTCATCAAGTTTAGTTGATACTCTGATAACCATTCTTCCGGTATGACTATATTATCCGGCGCTAGCGGATAATCATTGTAGAGGTCATGTAAACAAGAGGGATATTCAAGGGTCACCTCAAACATATACCCCGTTTTAGAAACGTCACTTAGCGACATGATACAATCGTGGGTAAATTTCTTGGGGGCGATCCATTTAAATCCTCCATATAGGGTAAGTATTGACTCATAGCCATCCGTATAAATTGTTTGCATCGAGATAGAGAATATACGAAAGATCATCGTTGGAGTCGTAATCTTTTAGATACTTGTTATTAGCCTTGAAATATCTAGCGCTTCCAACACTCGATATTCCTCCTCTTTTCGCCTTTCAAAAAATAAGTGTTTGTCTATATCGGTCAAAGGTTCCAATTCAATTTGCGAGTGTCTCAACAGCGCGTCCCACGATAAACCCGGTGCTGTGTAGTAATTGGCGGGATCTAATTTGTAGTTTGTTCTACACATTTTCCTAAAATTCTCAAATACCCCAGCTAGTAATAGAGTGTCTGTAGTCACGTACAAGTCGTTATATTCACCCAAGTTTTTAATGTTAAATGTTCCCATACTCGTTGCGCTCTTTCATAGTCTTCGTTGGATACGTGTTTGTTCTTTAGACCGCTATAAAAACACTCCTTGGGTGGTAAACTAGTCTCGTTAAATTTTTCATGAGTGTCCATATACTCGTACAGATAAACACCATTTTGTAATAAGATGTCTACATTCTCTTCACCAAAATGTTTTAAGAGTAAACTAAATGAGTCTCTCGGGCAAGACCTCACCAAATTGTCAAGAGCGCTGGACATAAAATGAAACGAGTCGATGAATCTATATTGGCCGACCGAGAATGAAATGTATTTTTGGTATGCATCCGATGTCTTCTTGATACTTTGAAATACCCTGCATGATCAAGTTTGCGTCGTAATTCTCTAAATTGTGAAAGATGACTGGTATTGGCATACTATAAGGTCGTATTTGTAATTTAAGATAACAGTAAGCGTGTGCAGCACGGCGATATTTACCGGTGATGTGACAGTGATCTCTAACTTTTCGAAAATTGTTAATCCTCTTTTCGCAACGCATACATTCTTTCTCGATGTATCCCTTGTCGTTTTTGTACGAATATCCTCCTTCTTCTTTTATTTTCAAATTGGGTTCTTTAGGCTTGCCACACTGGCAATTACACGAGTAATTTGAGTAAATTGGTTTTTCGCAAATCCAGCACTCATTAGAGTTTAGGTGATTTTTTTCTTCTTTTAACGTATATTCCATCGGTTTAGCGCTAGCGAGTAGTTTATTAATTTTAGGTTCTATTTTTTTCAACGAGGCTATAAAATTATCTACAGCATCTATACCTCTATACGTCTTTTGATATATTTTATGCCCATCGCATCTGACGAGAACATATGAATGACCGCAGGCTCTGTGAATGTGATTTTTAAACTGGCTTGTTGTTTTTTCTAATATAGATTCAAAATCCGCGTATAATGACGGAAGGTCTTGTAAAAGTTTATAGTTTTTGAACTTTAATATATTATTGTCCGGTTTTGGCATTACGACCCTGGATGGAGGTGGGTCTACTCCTTTGCAATCTAGCTCGTGTAATTCCAACTTTTCTAACGAATTAAAATGCGATAAACATCTCAAGCAAAAATGTTAACGATGTTGACTCTTTGTAACGCTAGACAATAATCTAGGCAAGTTATTTATCCAGCAATAATGACCGTCAAACAACAGCAAAGTAACGCAAGTTGTAGCAGATGGGTTTTTATACAGGTATAATGGATATATCGAGTCTTCGTATCCAAACACGTTTATACGTAGATTATTTTGTCTTTCTATTCTCGGTATCTGATGTATGGGTGTGGGAAAGTCTACATCTTTAAAATTTAATCCGTCATTAGTTTTATAAATAGCAGTTCTATTTTCGTAAAATTTGTAATTTGGGTTTGTTTCTATTTTGTTTGTAACTTTATCTGTGTATACACCCAAAGCAGCTCTTATACACCATCTTATACACTCTTGATCTTCGTTTTTAATGTTGACGGTTGCGTGTTTTTTATCGATACATTCGGGTAGTTTAAGACACGATTTTGATGACTAAAATGAGTTGCCGTCGATGTTACAGTCTTACCATCCGACGTTATGTTTCTATAAACAACTTTCATAGCAATCTGAAGTTTCATCTGAAGTTTCATCTCCGGCGCGGATCCAGGGGGGGGGGGGGGGGGGGGGGGGGGGTTTGGGGGGGTCGAACCGCCCCCCCCCCCCCCGCTCGTGTTTTGTTTTGTTTTTTTGCTTTAGGGGCCTACGCGTTGGGAAATACAGGTCGTATTTTTCCTATGGGCGAGAACAAAACAGAGGTTAAATGGCGCCACCAACGGTGAGAAAGTGTATCAGCCATTTTTATTATCGCAATATAATTTTTTTTTTTTTATAAATAAAAATTAATTATATTTTGGCTTATACAAAATGACATTTTTTGGTACCCAAATTTTTAGGGGGGGATTCCCCTTTTTTTAAAATGATTTTTGAAATTCTGTTGGACAACTATACGACACGAATGTAATGATAATTTTTTTGCAATTTTTGAAATTCTGTTAGGTAGGTATACGACATAATTAATGAAAAAATGGAGTGATGGAGATGGAGGGAGAGAGAGAGAGGGAGAGGAGAGGGGGAGGGGGAGGGGAAGGGGAAGGGGAAGGGGAAGGGGAGAGTTGTTGCTGAATCGGCATCTCCTATACTACTCATATTGAATAGTCCATATAGATATAATGTACATGCTTTTGGGTGTTGCACCCCGAAAAATAGATGTTCAAATTGAATTGATAATTTTCTAAAATGGAATTAGTCATGATCTTTCCAATAAAAAACTCTTTGCAGTCTCTTCTAGCTTGCCTGCTCTCTTGGAAAACAGTGTGTAGCTCCTTGACATACGGCACCCATCCTAAAGTCCAATATTGCAAACAACAACCACAGAGTTGAAATCCACATTCTGCAAGGCATGGATGACATAGGCCTAGGCCTTCACTTCATCATCTGTTTGGGCATGGAACTTTCCAAAAGGTGTCAGAAGCAGACACAGGCTTTATTTTTGTGAAAATTTAGGTGGTGTTAAGACCCCTTTCCATCCAATCCTTAGTGTAATTCCATTCAAAAGTTTGGAAAATGTCTCTCTCCCGCACTTGAACAACAAACTTGATGTTATGTGGGGGCTTTGATACGATGGCAGCGTTGGAAAGTAACAGTGACTCCATAGTAGCACAGGTGCTCGAGGTAGTGCAAGGCAGGCATACTCATCACGGAAGGCTTCAACTTTCCCTCATCAAAACCCCTAAATTGACAAAGACAAAATTAAACATAAAGTCTAATGTCCTTCATCAACATGTATAATGCTAGACTGCAAAATATAGCAATTATTTTTTTCATAACACAAAATTAATATAACAAATATTCACTCTGTGCTGTATTTCTATATACCTCTACTATAAAAGTGTATACAGTCAACTGATGTTCATACAAACAATGTTAATACAAAATCTAGTTACAACAAAATAATATTAAGCCTTGAATGTGCCTATTATGCATGTGACCGGCATTAATTTTGACTAGGTCTGGCCATCCGGCAGAGTTGTTAGATTTCATTGTGGAAAGATTTTACTTTGAAACCCCCACCAAAATGGATCAGGAACAGCAAAATCTTAGAAAATAACCAACCCTCCTTGATAACAACTGTCTGAACATGTGAAACAAACTGTTATTTCAGGATTTATGTCGGCAAAATCTGTGCCAAGATTAAGAACAACACAGAAAACACAAACTTTTAGCTTTCTTGCCCTATTTCACGAACATTTTTCAACAAAATTCTCAAAATAATTTAAAGGTTGTGCCAAGTGTTTATACAATTTTGAATACAGATGGATAGATATTTTCCAAGATTTGCAGTTCCTGACTGATTTTGGTGGTGGTGGTGGTGGTGGGGGGGGGGGGGGGGTATTGTAAAATCTTTCCTACTCAGATACTGACTCACATGGCTTTCGTCCACGAAAATCCCACACAACTTATTGGCGATTACAATCACATCGCTCTGCCGGCCAGTGAATTGGGCCAAGGCTTCTGGGCTGGCAAACACAATGTCGCGTCGTGACCCTGAAGAAAGTTTTCTTCGGGTTGAAAATTGTCAATGAATCCGCAGCAGAATATACAGGCAACAAAAAACAAAGATTAGTCGAGAAGACAAACGATGTGGAAGGGTTCGCCATGTTTTCGAGGATTAAATGCCACATTTGATGACATCCCATACATTAGCCCTGCCTACATCATCTATTATTCGCATACGAGGTCGTCGCTAGAAAACGGCCGAGAAAATAAAACAAACATAAGCCAAAGCGGAGGGTTGAAACAAGGAGCAAGTTCGAGTGGCGACCATTTGTCGACCACTTGTCGATTTTGCCTAGTACCCAATATGTATTGAGTGTACAAGTTACCATGGAAAATCAACTAGTGGTTGACAAATAGTCGCCGCTCGAACTTGCTCATGGCTGTGAGACGGACCCAACTGATTTGCATATTGCAGATATAGCCGCGTGAGGTCGCTGTTTGCGCTTCGTATACGTGTACGTACGTGTGTACGTACCCGGACCCGTACGTGTGACGTGTGTCGCAAGAAAACGGCCGAGAAAATATAAAAACATAAGCCAAGGCGGACGGTTGAACCAAGGAGCAAGTTTGAGTGGCGACCATTTGTCGACCACTAGTCGATTTTGCCTAGTACCCAATATGTATTTAGTGTACCGCCCGAGTGTTAGTATGAATATAGAAGGTACAGGTCCGTGCTATTTAGATTGTTTGGTACTGGTAGGGCCGAGGGAAATGAACTAAAAAGTTCCGGAGTGATGGAATTATAATAAACAGAAAATCTTAACGGGGCTGAATATTATAATGGTGCTGAGGAGACCCTTGTTGGGTGATTGGATTTAGATATAAAATAAAAAAGGCCGTGATAATAATAAAACAAATAGCTCACGAGGCCCTAGTCTTTACGGCCGGGGAAAACGGAGATTGTCGTACTCTGGTGATTCGATTGTCACACAGTTCACAAAGATATTGAGACGCACTCTAGATCTCCTGCAGGTTTTCTCCATTGGTGAAACTCGACAAAAATTCAGGCTGTTTGCTTTGAGGCTGGACGCGAATCCCCGCCGAGAAACCCCAGTGATTCCCCTACCTCCGAGATGACTTAAATTCAACGGACGACTTGTCTCAACGGAAGACGTGTCTGGACGACTTATCTTCCCATTTGACGCAAAGACGGTCGAGTTGTCTCGAGTCGAGTCGGCCAACGCTCGAGTTGTCCGAGCCCCGATGGTTTAATATAATGGAGAGGTATATTTCTTGCATGTAACAAGTAATTTCCCACAGATCACACACCATCACCCAGGTTGCCTGCCCGGTCCCGCCCGGCACCTTTCCCGTCTTATCTACCTTGCGTCGATCGTCACAGTTGCAAGACGTCTCATGCGAACACAAGCGGTGAACACTGCAGCCGCTAGCGCAAAGCCGGCCGGCCAGCCGGCTGCCTACAATCATGGCAATGCAAAGTATAGCAGCTTCGATCGCGAACTTACCAGTAGGCCGTGGGCCAAGGCCCCAAAAGAGCTTCTTTCGTAACGTACCCAAGGAGGATGATTTCTTTTTGGTTTGTTCAATATAAATAAATATCACAAGTAGTATTTGGGTTGTTCTTAGTTGTGAATCTTGTTTGTTAATGAGCACAACACTCTCAAACTTTTGAAGAAAAATCGATTTCTTCTTACGGAAAGAGGCTGAAAAGTGACTAGTCTGGCGCAGTTCACCGTGTGTATGTGACGTCTGGGAGCCATACAATAGTCTCCATAGTACCGCGCCATTGTTTACGTAAATTCAGCAACCGCAGGAGGCTAAGAGAGAGCGATGCATAAGAGAGCGGTTCTAACGTGGACTTCGGCGATATTTCTTACAATTGTCGACCTGACAGAGGAAAATTTAAACTTCAAAACACACAATCTGGGACAGAATGTGTCATAGCTCTTGCAAGTTTCCTGAGTTTGAACATATTTTCTTTAGAAATACGTCAAAACAACGAGTGTTTGAGGCCGTTTGTGTCATGTTTACTTCGTACATCAGCAGCTTGGGTGCACGTAGAGTGTATGCACGCTCAATTTCAGATCGCTGACGCAATACTTTCAAGCAAGGCTGTAAAGAAGGTGAGGTTATTTCCCCCGTATATTATCGATAGATTGATGCAATGGTCAAGCATGTTTTGGTTGATTTTGCAAACTACATACAACGAAGACTCGGTCCCATGTATTCATGTGCACCATACATGTAGGCCTTTGCAAGGGCCCTAACGTTATACAATTTACAATGATTACTATAATACTAACAGAACTGCATTTTCGTCTGCAGGTATAGTGTTGGTCGAGACTGCTGTCATGGTCATTATGGCAGTGTTCTTAATAAAATGAAATGTTGGGAGGTTAGTATTTAGTTTTTTGGGGGGTTTGTGGGGGGGGGGGGGGTGTATTCTGTTGAGAAAAGGTCTTACACACTGTGTAAAGTCATCACTTTATGAATGTTTTGTTTTCAAGGGACACTAGTCATGCTAGTTGAATAGGAAATAATGTAGTATTGAGACGCCATTGTGTTAGTTATGTACAATGTCTATGGTGACTCATGACCATTTTTAGAAATTTTCCGTTCCAAATTCATGTTTTTTTCCCTTTTTGGATTGTCAAGAAGTATACTCCTGAATTGCTGCCTAGAGTCCTTGCGATTCGGATAAATTCTAAGATGCAACACCAGATTTATGCTGTAACTTCATGTTTTGTTGATCTTTATTACTATTCGAACTGTAAACAAATAAACAACGAAAACGAAAACTCAAGTAAGTTTCCAAGCAGTTACCAGTGATCTAACTTCCTTAAATTGCTATAATTCAAGAAAATTACTCGGAAAATACATGTACATTTACATGTAACACTCTTTTTCAAAATCCTGCACTGGTCTAATCTTCCAGTAATCTTATGTATCTAGAAATGCTTTTTTAACAAGGAAAGGTAAAAGATTCCCTAAACTGGCCGCAACTTTGTTAAACAGTCTCTGAAGCACTTTAACCATGTGAACACGTTTGCACATAATGCATAAACACATATATTTAAATCGGTGAAATATATCACGAAAGGGGGCTTAAATCTCATTCAAGTACAACCAAAATGATCACTCGCTTCTTTGGCAAGTCTCTAGGAAATATCCGGTATCTGAGGTTTTGTTGAAGAGTTAAATTTACGCAAAAAACAGGTTGTTAACCCTGCGCTGCACTGCCAACTCCTACTGACGCGGTGACACTGCCTGCTTCCTTTGGGGAAGCATGTGCTTGTAGCGTATATATATTCGACCAATGTACATGTACACATGGCGGTCCCATGAACTCTTGGGCCTTGACTGGGTCGGCAGACTACAAAGGCCTGGCCATCTGGAGCTGGGCTGTTGACATATCATTTACATGCCTGTGGTAAAACCATTGTGAACAAACATGAAGGAGATGTGCACAACCCTATGGGACTTTCCCTGAGACATGCATTTCTATGGCTTACCCTGGCTTGCCCTCCAACCCAGGCCACAAAGTGACTATACAGTGCTTTTCGGCAACGACCAGGCTAGGCATATCTGGAGTATCAATGTATGGGGGCGTTTTTTTTGTTTTTATAAGAAAAAAAACAAAAACGGCGTCACCAAGTGACGCCGCTAGTGCGGCGCAGGGTTTTTTAAATAGAGGAATTTTCGTCAAGATTGTTACTGCATAATGTATAGGGCAAACATGGATACCAAAATCTCATGTAAACAAACTGTCCAATCTCTGGAGGGCGCTGTTCAATGCCAGTAGGCGCTCGCTGAAACACTTTTCAACATATATCTGCAATGACTAACCATCATTGAAGTAAGATATGGTGAAAAAAAGTAGCTGCAGGACGTTGCATTCTTTACGTTGAATATTTTAAATAATTCCAAAAACATTGAGCCAGACTGTTGCGCCCTTTAACCACCCCGCCCCTAAAAGAACCCACATTGGTTGGGTTGATTTTGCACAACTTAACATGTTCCAGCAAGTTGTTTTCAAAAAATGTGCCTGACAAGTTTAACAGGAGTTTCAGGACATCCTGGAGATATTACCAAACTATATCAACATCTGAGAGAAGGGTCCAACCATCTTAAATATTCATTTTACATGTACATGCATTTATAATTGTTTTCCCTTTTTTCAGCACGAGGGGTCTACCACCAGTCACTGAAGGACAAAGGATCTTTCAAAATTGCCCATAGAAATTTCACCAGCATGATCAACGCAGAAAAAACGTTTGTGCACGCCTTTTTGTGCACGCCTTTTTGTGCACGCCTTTTTGTGCACGCCTTTTTGTGCACGCCTTTTTGTGCACGCCTTTTTGTGCACGCCTTTTTGTGCACGCCTTTTTGTGCACGCCTTTTTGTGCACGCCTTTTTGTGCACGCCTTTTTGTGCACGCCTTTTTGTGCACGCCTTTTTGTGCACGCCTTTTTGTGCACGCCTTTTTGTGCACGCCTTTATATATAACAAATGTATTCTTGTCCATTCCATGATCAGCATGTGAAATTTGAGAAATTACACTTCTAAGTTATTTTCAATAAATTGATGGATTATATTTTTGTAGATATTTTTGAAATGATCAAAAGGAGAAATTGTAC
Source organism: Hippasteria phrygiana (assembly GCA_037893225.1). Taxonomy (NCBI): domain Eukaryota; kingdom Metazoa; phylum Echinodermata; class Asteroidea; order Valvatida; family Goniasteridae; genus Hippasteria; species Hippasteria phrygiana. Next base: position 451,664 of record JAZGUH010000573.1, on the reverse strand, counting down.
TAAATCTAACACTCTTGCAATACAGGTGTAATTTTACAAGGGGTGGTTAGTCTGTCTGGAAACACACCCCCCCCCCCCCCCCCCCCCCACAACAAACGTTTTTGTTCAGGGTACTGAACAATTTTTGTTCTGATGCAATGGTTTAAAAAAGTAAATTTAAGAACAATTTGAACTACTTTAAAGGTTTAGCGTACTTGTTCATCATGCATGCTGCTCTATAGCAAATGACGAGTTTCATTAGAATACTTCAAACTTAAGTTGCCTATCTTAAATGAGGTAGAATGACAGGGAACAGGTGTGTACATCTGTATACTGATAAGACTACTATAAACAATAAATACCTCAGGAATATTCTGATATTAAGCACAAGTTCAATACATATTTGCTTTCTTTTTAAATAAATTAAACTACACTACACTAAAAACACAGAAAGCATCTTTAACTAGTAAAGACAATTAAGATGAACATAAGGATTATTGGAACAGCTCAGTCTCACTTAAATGTTTGCTTTGGTTCTCATAATGAGCTAATATAGCTTGTAGTACTAGTAGTAAAAATGTGCACCCATAATAACCCAGATTCCTCGTAAAAATGTATGGCCCCCACGAGCTATAATTTCAAAACGTTGTCAAGCATGGTTTCATTAACCCCTTGCGTACGGTTGACACAAATACGTGCAGATTGAACATTTTCACCAGGCCGGTTGACTTCTATTTGTGTCAATCTCTGCACTTTCAATCCATTATTGGGTTATTGTGTACATTATGCTTGGCTGCACAAGCCTATTGTTTCCGTTTTGCTTGGCTGCATAACCCGACCTGGTGCCCCGGCGCATCCCATCTAAAACCCGGGGTCAAGGGGTTAATACTAATTTTATTTTATTTTATTTTTTTTTTGGGGGGGGGGGGGGGTTGGTTCTGTACTCGTTCCTTCTGACCTGATTTTCATAAAATTCTTTGAAAAAATACATGTCTTTGGAATTATGCGTAAATTGTTCAATATCGTAAAAAAGTTTAAAATTGATTTGTTCGGATAAAGCTACCGCCCTTCCCCCATACAAGTATGCCTTAATTTTACTTACTACTGAATGAAAGTCTTTATATCTTGTTAACAAATAATATTAGTCGAGATGCCTGGCTTACAATTTTAATAAAGTAATGAAATAAGTGAGATTACACAGCATTCCCGATGAAACCCAGCGCTTGTTAACGCGGCCGCGGATAGACATCCGCAGTCGCCGCTACTGCACGAGCGATCTCGGCAAAATTGCTGTCCAGTTGTTCCCCCTTTGCACACAGTGTGTCACCTTGTTCCATGACGTTTCAGTAAAGGGAAACACTTTTTCCTTTGGTTGATTGTGCAACATGTATTATGCACCGAAATCACGAATGCATGTCATGTCCGTCTCCTCCGGACGTCGCCATCTTGGATTGCGCAACATCTTGTTACCAGACGCTCCGATACATTGTTAACATTGATCGATAGCAGAGGGACCCGACTTTTTTTGACAGCCACGTACTCCAAAAAATAGAGCTTTGAAGGAATTTTATATGCCCGAACTTTTTACTACTACATAAAAGCAAACAAAACAAGACAATTAAAAGAACAAGGTTCACACAATTCAGTCTATTTTTGGCTTCGTTTTAATATGATTTGCAGGTATATTGCTGAGGTACGTTACGAAAATTTAAAACTAAAGCACTTTTTGCGACTCGGCCCACGGCCTACAGCGCCCCTTCGGCCAGTAGTATAGATAGCTACCAGACTATTGTGCAACTTCATAGCAGCTCTTTTTCGTATGAGCGCGTGCGTGAAGATAAAATGTTCCTCATTTCAATACAGAATTGACGGATGCGCACTAGTTTCCCCCATTTTTCGGGGGGAGATTTTACAAAATATCCAAGACGTTGTTACTGGCGGTTCGTGGCTATTAATAGTTTGTCGTGATAACGCCCTCTTGCGGCGGCCGGTTATCGCGTATATACGTAACAACGTCTTGAACCAAGACTAGAGGCATCTGTGTGCAGCGGATGCAGACTTTCGAACAGCCTTGACCAAAGGCTACAGGCTCCGTGCGCCGTCGAATGAGGGCGCTGTCCACATAGCAACCGCACTTCCGTGGGCAGTACGTTGGTGGTATCCGCACCGCGCTCGATCCTCGTTCATTTGATACTCATACCAGTGGGATTGCTTTGTCTGTTTGCCGACTCTCGATAATTGAGTTTTCAATAAGAATATCACAGCGGGAACCAGACACTTAAATTGAAGTCAGGTAAGATGGCGTCGATATTGACCCCCCAACTCGCCTTTTCTTTCCGTGGGTAGTTGTGCACGGAGCTCATAGCAGGCATTTGCCTTTTAGAGGTATGGCGGACACAATATGAGGGCGCTATTTGATTTGGGTATAAAACATTTTGAAACCACAAATTCCAGTGAAAGTCAGAATCAGATATTGTTTTGAGTTAAAGTACAATCCATAGTACAATCCATAGATCATGCCTAATCTTTCAACTTTGAAATTTCCTGTTGTTTAATTAACAAAAGGTATACCCAAATAAAATAGCGCCCTCTCCTATATTGTGTCCGCCATACCTCTAAAAGGCTAATGGTGTCTTGTGCACACGAAAGTTGCAGATTGTTCAAGTCGGTAATTGGCAGTCAACGTACGCACACGCATCGTGGGACCGAGGTTGCACAGAACGTTCTTATACGTTATTATTCCGCGCGCTACATACACGTAAAGGGGGAAATTGCGGTGTAGTATAATACGCGGCGGCGCAGGCGGACTAGACTAAAGCCGACCAATTACCGACTTGATTTCAAGTGTAGCTGTCGGCCGGCCGTGTGCGCTATAGACGAATCCGGCGACCAAAATTAGAAGCATTTACTGCGGTGGCATCACGCTCGCGTGCGTATTTTACGCACGCGCTCGATGCAGCTAGCTTCGACCAACAGGGTTTTTACAACTTGCACAAATGCACGCGCGACTTAAATTACAGAACGCGCGCAACCTGCATGCGAGCGCGGCAGCACTGTAAAAATGGCGTCGGCGAATTCCTGTATACGGCGCTCCGCTCAGGACGTCTTGGAACGGGCCGTTTTCCAAACCCCAGCTTATAGGCTCCGTCTCCGGCTCCATCGATATCACCATTGCCAAACTGCATGAACGGAGACGGAGACGAAGCTGGGGGTTTGGAAAAAGGCATAAGACTACTAATGCCGTTAGTCTTGGTTAATCCATGGATCCTTAGCGCGGTGCGACGTACAGCGCGCACGGCAGCGCCCTCTATATAGCTACACACAAACACACGCCATGGCCAAATCGCTAAGAACGTCTTGGGCATTTCGCAAGGGAGCGCGCGCGACCTGCATATGCATTATTTAACAGGCGGGTCAAACGAATAATCGCGCTTGCGCACTGGAGAAAACCATGTTTAAGTAATAACTTACTAGTCAGTTACGTTTTGAGCAGAGTGATTCTGGACTAACAAACAGGATTGAGAAATCTTCGGATTGTTCCAAAAATGTGATCTGGAATATCAGACGTTATCTCTGCATGCCAATTTCAGTCCCAGATGTTCAGCACGATGTAACTGATCAACGGCCGGCCAGAGCTTAATTTCAATGGCACGACGACAATAATCAGCGCTTTCTCCTGTTTGCATTCGGTTACTGCGGTCATGGAGGTAGGAATTGAATGATGATATTGCCGAATCGAATGATATTGCCGAACAGAATGGTGACATGCCAAACGGAATGGTGATATTGCCGAATTGAATGATAAAAATGCCGAATTGAATGATGAAAATGCCAAATTGAATGGCGAATTTGCCGAATGGAATGGTGAAATTGCTAAATTTAATGATGGAATTGCCGAACGGAATTATGAAAATGACGAAGCCAACGATCTGAAGCCACCCAAGATAGCAATGGCGTTCCATAGTTCTTAGCGATTTGGCCTTGGCGTGTGTGTGTGTGTGTGTAGCGAGAGGGCGCTGTCGGCCTGCCGTGCGCGCTATAGACTAATCCGGCGACCAAAATTAGAAGCATTTACTGCGGTGGCGAGACGCTCGCGTGCGTGTTAGACGCACGCGCTCGACGCAGCTTCGACCAACAGGGTGTTTACAACTTGCCTAAATGCGCGCGCGACTGAAATTAAAGAACGCGCGCAACCTGCACGCGAGCGCGGCACCACTGTAAAAATGGCGTCGGCGAATTCCTGTATACGTCGCACCGCTAAGAACGTCTTGGAACCAAGACTACTAATGCCGTTCGCGCCAGCCACCCTTCAGCAACAACAACAACCTACCAAAGGTATGAGGGCGCCCTTCCCCATGAGCAGCTACATTTTCCTGTTTCACTTTTTCAGCGGAGTGTCCGATCTTTCCCCCAAAAAATTCTACGATCTTTGCTAGCACGTACTGACTCGACTGTTCAAAGGATTTGTGAAGATGAGTGCAACTGTTTCCATATTGGGTAAGTTAATATTGGTAATCGTGTAATGACACTTCTATGTTTTTACATGTTCCGTTCATAAATCAAAATCCTGCCCTCTTTCAACAAAATAGGCTAAACCTTTTTCGATATTCTCAATCTCATCAACAAAACACAACATGATCAATGCATTGTCGGTATGGTATGGTGTACTATTAGTATAATCAATGCATTGTCGGTATGGTATGGTGTACTATTAGTATAAGGGCCATCGCTCCAACGGGGTAAGACACATGGAATTAACGTGGTAAGACACATGGAATGTCGCGGTAAGACATGTTATTGACGTGGTAAAAGTGTTTATTGGCGCGGTAAGAGTAGGCATGTCAGGCCAAAATTGTAAACAGATAACACATCTATTTTTATGACATTTTTGAACAGTTCTCATCAAAAGAAGAAACAAACTTTTTGAATCATGGAAATCGGACAAGCGGTTCTTGAGAAAAATTAACGCATATTTCAGTCCGGGAAACCTACAAATTTAACAACGTTGTCAAATAGGACATGACAACCGTTGTCAACTTTGACAACTTCCGGAATGCTATATGCAGCGCTCATAATAAACTGTATATACCGGTTTAAAAAAGTTTGTACACAGTTGGAACAGATTATTTTGAAACATTTTTTTGTAATTGCAATCATTTTTATTGAAAAACCATCCATCTTGCTCATTTGTCAAGAAGTCCACATGTTAATTCTTGCATAAATTAACAACAGCAATTATAAATAGGCCTACTTAATATAATCTCTCCACATCATATCAAACTATCTTTGTAAATTTTGCTTTTACTTTTTGTTAAATACCTTTTACAAAAAAATTGGCAGGATATAATTGTACCACTAGAAACTACTAGAAATGTGTTATGTATCGATCTTCTCTGATTGCTTATTAATAAAATTATGTATACATTATTTCAATTACAGACTATTTCAAAAGCAATATGTTGCGGATTACCATACTGCCGGCCACTATGTTGTAATTTCTAAGATTTCTTGTCTGGCAATTCAGCAACATTCAACTGTATGCATGTAGAAATAAAACCTGGCATTATATGTATATTTATGAAGCTGTATATATTGACAATCTTGATGATGAGTGGTGTTCTTTTTGTGTAGCCTATATATACATTGTAGCTTTGAAAAGTAGAGTTTTGCTCATGGTCTAGAGATTAATAAATAAAATGAGAACAGAAAACCAGTTCCCCTTTGGTGTTTCAATTAAAGTTGTTCCTAGTTACCCTACCTACTATAGATTCATGAATAAAATGAGAAAAGAAAACAAGTTCCCCCTTTGCTATTTCAATAAAAGTTGTTCCGAGTTACCCTCCCTACTCCATCTTTCAAAGCTAAGAATCACTTTACAAGAATGACTAAACAAATCAGAAATTGAATCGTTTGTGAAATCATACATTTTCAGTAAACATGAAACAAACTTTCAAAACTACTGACACTACTGAACTTGTGTACGTGCACTGTATATATCTCCGAAGACAAGAGGAGAAAGACAAACATAAAAAGAAACCTTTCAGTCCTCGCACGTCAAGTCTTTTGTTGAAATCGGTCCTCACACGTAGAAGTACGTGCTTAGTCTATTGTCCTCACACGTATTGGTGGAAGTACGACTGGGTGCGCCTTTTTGTGTATTATGTGTGCGCCAGGCCTAGGAAGGGGGTTTGTCTTGATCGATCAATAGTTCATCCAGATCATGCCCTGGTCCTCCACAAACATGCTGACGCACCACTTCAAGATGATGACACATAGCTTGGGACAGGTGACACTATACCTACCGGAAAACAACAGCAAAACACCGGAAAACACACTACATACCGAAAAACACACTAAACATCAGAAAACGCCAAAAAACACACTAAGTACCGGAAAAAAAAACTAAATACCGCAAAACACCAATAATTACACACTAAATACCTTTAAAAAAAAGAAAAAAAAAAAAGAAAAAGGAAAACACAAAAAAACAAAACTAAATACCGAAAACACCCAAAAACTCACTATAAATAGGTCTACCAGAAAACACCCCAAAAACACACTTGACACCGAAAACTCACGCACTGTGGACATTCCTTTGTCAATTGTCTTCATGTAGTTAATAAAAGTTACGTTGAGTAAAATACTCATTTTTCTCGCTTCCAAAAATGTCTTTGAACCCCAAATTTTGATTTTGGGCCTGTTGTTTATTTCCTTTTTATATATATATATTTTTTTTGGAGGGGGGGGGGGGGGGGGGTGTTGCCAGGATTTTTCAGTGTTTAATTGTTTGTTTAACTTTTTTTCGGTGAAAACTGTGTGTTTTCACTTGATGTTTGTGAGTTTGTATATGCCGGCAATCGTGGACCTAGGACAAAAGAATTCGGGCGTAGACAATGGGGTCCACGTTTGACCTAACGTCCACGATTGAAAATCGTGTACAAAACCAATGGGAGGCCTTCCGAAAATGTTAAGAGTATAAACAAAAGAGGAACAATGGGAGGTCCACGTTTATTTCCGAGTTTTTCGGTGTAAAGTGTATTTTTTTGGGGTGTTAAGACCGGTTTTTACTTCATGCGAATGCGAAGCGAATTTATGACGTCAGCGCCAAATATTAAAGTTCGCACTGCGAATTCGCAAAGTTCACTTTCAACTTGGTGCAAATCTTTGCTGCGAAATGCGAATGTTTCATGACGTCAAACTCACTTCGCATTCGCGTGAAGTATGTGTGTATTTCCGAGTTTTTCGTTATGAAGTGTATTTTTTGGGGTGTTTTCCTGTACAAATGCGTGTATTTGCGAGTTTTTCGGTGTGAGGTGTGTGTTTTGGGGGTGTTTTACGGAATGTGTGTACTTCCGAGTTTTTGGGTGTAAATTTTTGTTTGTTTTTTATAGTTTTTTTATTTAGTGTTTTCCGGTATTTAGTGTTTTTTTGGGTGTGTTTTCCGGTATTTAGAGTGTTTTTCGGTAGGCCTATATAGTGTGTTTTCCAGTAGTTTTCCAGTAGTTTTCCCGGTGTTTTCCGGTATATAGTATCACCGCTTGGGGCCCCTCCTATCTTTCACAGAACCACCATACGACTCGGGCGATCGAGCTCCACTGACAGCTCCGACACTATAGGACAACACGATGCAAATTTTACGTGGCACGTGACAAATTCATTGTTAATGAAGTGAAATTATTTGAACAACAATAAATTACACTTTTTTTCTGCCGATGTAATGGGCATCTTCTTAATTATTTTCATGCCGCGGTAAATTAACTTATTAGACCAGGATGCAAAGTCACATGACACGAAATCTAAAATGGCGTCGTTACAGTCACGAACGGTTTGACCGAGTGGTCGGTGAAAAGTAAAGGAGAATCACGACAAAATGCACAGGCGACTTTTGAATTTACGCAGATAGAAAGTTAGTTAAGGTAATGTTTAACAATATTATGGACTAAATAGAGTGCGTAACTGTGCCAATTTTGCATCTTTTGCGCTTGAATTTGAAGTTGTCAAATTTGACAACTTTCAGTTGTCAAATTTGACAACTGTTGTCGTCTTTAACAACGTTGTCAAATTTGTAGGTTTCCCGGACTGATTTCAGATTCAAATTCGATAATTTCAGATTTGTAATAAAAAGCCATTTTTGAGCCTTTCTAAAGAAAAAATAAGGCATAAGATAGGCATAATGCATTTTTATTTAAGAAATATAGTGTCATTTCTTCACATAAATTGGTTTACAAATGTTGTTACACTTTTTAATTAAAAAATATTTAATGATGAAAATGGTCCATTGTCCATTATGTTCTTTGGTGTAAAAAGACTAAGTCCCCTTAATTGGCTTTTCCGACACTTCCAGTCGGAAAAGGCCTTGTTTTTGTTCTGATTTTTTTTTTTCTTCTTCCTTCTTCTTCTTCTTCTTCTTCCTTTAGTTCTGACCAAAATCCCATAGACTTTGTACACGAATTTTGTCGGCGGCACTTTAGGTCTTAAAAAACCTCAGATCTTAACCAAACTTACCTCAAACATAGACCCTAAGCTGAAGTTGTATGTCGAAGAGTGACGTCATGATGACGTCATCACGTGTCACGTGACGTCATCTTAAAAGTGCGTTTTTCAAGGGCCCATATTTAGAGAACGGTAGGTCCGATTGCCTTCAAACCTGGTATGTTGGTAGTGTAGCTCGTGTTATAGATGAAAATTAAGGTGACGTCATGATGACGTCATCATACGATTTTATAGTAATTGTTAAGTTTTTGAACTTCAAAGTTTCTTAAAGCCATATCTCACCAACAGAACATGCTAAATTCAAAATTATTTTTGTAATAGCTTTGTTAGCTCCTATATTCTTTCGCATAAATGGGAAAATGTGTGATGTCATCATGACGTCATCAAAAATGTGCTTTTTTGAAACACATATAAGGGTAGGTCCGATCGTCATAAAAATTAGTGGGCAGGTAGATAGTGCTACTAGCATGTAAAATCCGAGGTGACGTCATGATGACGTCATCGGCTGATTTTCTATGAATTTTTAGTTCTATCCCAAATCCCATAGACTTTGTACACGAATTTTGTACGGGACACTTTGGTCACTAAACAACATCGGATCTTAAACAAACTTAACACAAACAGAGACCCTAAGCTGAAAATGTATGCCGAAACGTGACGTCATGATGACGTCATCACGTGTCATGTGACGTCATCTTAAAGGTGCATTTTTAAAGGGCCCATATCTAGAGAACGGTACGTCCAATTGCCTTCAAACCAGGTATGTTGGTATGGTAGCTCGTGTAATAGATGAAAATTTAGGTGACGTCATGATGACGTCATCATACGATTTTACAGTAATATTAAAGTTTTTGAACTTCAAAGTTTCTTAAAGCCATATCTCATCAACCGAACATGCTAAATTCAAAATTATTTTTGTAATAGCTTTGTAAGCTTCTATATTCTTTCACAAAAATATAAAGAATGTGTGACGTCATAATGACGTCATCAAAATTGTGCTTTTTGGAAACACATATAAGGGTAGGTCCGATCATCATACAAATTGGTAGGTAGGTAGATAGTGCCACTAGCATGTAAAATCCGAGGTGACGTCATGATGACGTCATCGGCTAATTTTCTATGAATTTTTAGTTCTATCCCAAATCCTATAGACTTTGTACACGAATTTTGTACGGGACAGTTTGGTCACTAAACAACATCGGATCTTAAACAAACTTAACACAAACAGAGACCCTAAGCTGAAAATGTATGCCGAAACGTGACGTCATGATGACGTAATCACGTGTCATGTGACGTCATCTTAAAGGTGCATTTTTCAAGGGCCCATATCTAGAGAACGGTACGTCCGATTGCCTTCAAACCAGGTATGTTGGTATGATAGCTCGTGTAATAGATGAAAATTGAGGTGACGTCATGATGACGTCATCATACGATTTTACAGTAATATTAAAGTTTTTGAACTTCAAAGTTTCTTAAAGCCATATCTCATCAACCGAACATGCTAAATTCAAAATTCTTTTTGTAATAGTTTTGTTAGCTTCTATATTCTTTCACAAAAATGTAAAGAATGTGTGACGTCATCATGACATCATAAAAAATATGCTTTTTTTGAAACACATATAAGGGTATGGACGATAGTCATACAAATTAGTGTGCAGGTAGATAGTGCTACTAGCATGTTAAATCCGAGGTGACGTCATGATGACGTCATCGGCTGATTTTCTATGATTATTTTAGTACTATCCAAAATCCCATAGACTTTGTACTCGAATTTTGTAAGTGGCACTTTGGTCACTAAACAACCTCATAATTACGTCATCAAAGGCATAATTTCTCGAAAGACATGTAAATTGGTAGGTCCAATTGTCATGAAGCCTGGTGGGTAGGCAGACTAATTGACACAAGCAAGCAAAAATCGCAGTGTCATCATAAAAAAATAATGCGGAAAAGCCCTATGTTCTGTTCAGCGAAGAGACATAGAGTCCTAGTTATATATTCATTCTGCTGTATTTTCCATGTGAAAGGCCCTTGGTCAATGAAACCTTGGCAGTAATTAAAATGTACACTGGAAAAGAAAGTAATTGTCAATTTGGTAAACAAAATAAATTAAATGACTAATTAAACAATAAAACATAATTTCAGCTCATTAATATTCATGAGGCTCATTAATTATGCATGAGGCGAGACAAAAAATCCACGTTTCTCATTCATCCGAGCAGTAAACAAACTTTATTGGGGTATTTTTAGGTGCTGAATCCAATTCTGAGGTTATATTTGCAATTAAATGCACCAAAGGGTGAACTTTTTAGCTAAAGACAATACAAATTTGGTTGAAAATTCTGAGAAAATGACGTAGTATGTTGCTAAATTTGCAAAGCTTTCAAATTATAGCATCAATTAAAACAGTAGCAATAAACGGCCAAAACAAAATCTTGTTACAAAAGGACCCCACAAAAGTGAAATTAAAATGCTGTTAATATAATGGCGATTCAGCAAACAATCCTGTAAATCTTTTAAAACAATCAGTTACTTTTGTCAGTAAAAAAAAAAAATCCGAAAAAAATCAGAAAAAATTCAATCAACAGAAGTAACAGTGATAATTGGAAGAGCCAAAATGAGTGACAGCACTCCTACACTACACATACATGTATATCGGCTCTTACAATGACTACCATTACGCCCTCTATTTTAATCTGTATTGTCGGCCATTGTGTCCGGTGAGCTTGCGTGCGTGTACGTACACGATCTATCACCGCGCGCGCGCAACCCGCGAAGTGTTCCTTTTTAGCTTTCATTCATTGGGGGATTGGCTCATTTAGCGATGATGGTATAAAAAATAGCAAGTAATTTTGGCAGTTATATGAGTAAGAAACATTGGAAAAACCAATTTTAGGCTTGTTTATTGAAAAAACAGAATTAATTAACGTCAAAACTGTGTCTGAAGAATGAAACTTACAATTAGCAGACGATAACCTCCCAAGACCTCCAAAACGACACCGGATTTAATGCGCATGCGTCCTAAGCTTTCCATCGATACCAAATTTGTTGCCAATTGGTGGCGCCATCACAACTTTTTATTGAGTTTTGTGAGGAGTGCACTCCGCCATTTTGCGACAATCGGAAGTTGCGCATCGCTTCGCGAAGTATTACAACTTAATTAAAGTACTTCCAATGAAGGTACATTCCTAAAACCTCGGGAAAATGTTGAATAAGTAGTTTTCTAACAAGTTTGGTAATATCAGCCCCAAAAATAAAAATTTTGCGTTAGAAAAGTGAGCTTTTACTAGCCGTTTTGTTTCGCATACCGGACATTATCGGAAATGAATCACGATGCGCTTGACATGCCTAGTAAGAGTGTTTATTGGCGTGTTAAGACAAGTCAAAGAGTGTTGATTGACGTGGTAAGAAATGTTGATTGACGCGGTAAAAGAGACTTTAGTGGCGTAGGACGTAGTAAGAGTGTTGGACTGACGCGGTAAGAGACGTACTTGACGTGGCGACAGAGTGGGACTGACGAGGTATTAAAAGAGAGGCTTCATGTAGTGTAGTAAGAGTCGCAGTAAGGGATTGCCACGCGGTGGCCGATAGAGAACGTAATTTCAAAAATATACATGTAAATCTTCAAAATCTTCAAAATTGGGTTGGGTGGAGTGAGGTGGGTGATGTGGGGTGGGGTGGGGTAGGATGATGTGGGATGGGGTGGGGTGGGATGATGGGGGTGGGGTGATGTGGGGTAGGGGGTATTGGATAGAGGATATTGGATGAGGTGTAGTGATGTATGGTGCAAGTTAATTGGGTGACCTATTGGTATTGACATATAAAAAGCTGACACACTCCACCATGATGCCCTTTTACCTTACCCACTCTGACGCCAACAATTTCAAATTTGTTATTTTGTTATAAAAATTGATAGAATGAGATTCGGGTGGAGATGGGATGGAATTAATTAATATTGGTTGTAGTGAGGGTGGAGGGGTGGTGTGGGGCCTCCCCTCCTGCTTTTGGCAGCGAGCCATGGCATGCATGGCGGCTTTGCCGTTCTAGTTTAAATAGCACACTGACCAATGGTGTCAACATGGAAGTGGCGGGGGGGGGGGGGAGGGGGAGGGGGAGGCAAGGGGGCCCTTATCCCCACTGGAAATTCACAAAAGGCGAATCAAGTTTTAAAATAAATAGAAAAGAAGACGAGGTGCCAAGTTAAAGGAAACATGATTTAGGATTTATATTGCATTATTCCTGCTTAAAACAATAAAGTATTATCTTGACAATGATATTTTGTATCCAGAGACAATTATTTCCCAGATTAAATATGGGAAAAAAAGTTTTGAAAATGTTTGTCCAAGCTACTCCGCCCCCTGAGTGGGACCCTCATTATAAGTGTGTGACGTAGACCGAGGTACATTACAGATTCATATCACGCGTTTGCATGTACGTGTGTGTGCAGAACGGCGAAAATTCTTCGTCCAAAATCTAAGCAAAATAGTGTTTTTCGGCCATGCCGACAAGGTGTGTGGCTGCTGGGTGCAGCAAAACAACGAAGGATGAAGTAAGCCTTCATTTATTTCCAACTAATGCGAAATATTGGAGAATTTGGATGGGGAAAGTGAAGGTGACAAGAGCGAAGTGGTCCGGCCCCATCAGCTTCTCAGAGTTATTTAGCGACCACTTTGAGTCGTCGTGTTTCGATACTGGTATTTTCAAATCATGGGATGACCATAAAATATGCTCAAGTCCACTGCCATCCCAATAAAGTTCCCAGATGTAAGGTACAGGCGAAAGCAGTTAAACGGCCCATTCCACTGAGGAGCCTTCGCTAAAAGGGAGAAAATCGGGGTAAGTTTGATGTTAGTTGTTGCAACTTACGAAATTGCACGTGTAGACCTAGTGTGTATACGATGTACATGTACATGTACATGTACATGTACATGCGTCATTTACGGGTCCAGACTATCGAGTCGATCCATGAATTTTGGCGCCTCTGTCTACGTCACGAACAGCGCCCTCAATTTGAGTCTCAACAAATTCCAAAAAGGGGGGGGGGGGGGTTCAATTTTTGGGCGGCAAATAATCACACTAAAACTTCACTTGAACCAGTTTGGCTTTTAATTCACATTTAATACATGATTTTATTTATGAAATAGAATGTTATCCGGCCAGTTTGAGAAGCATGTTTCCTTTAATGTTGTACAATTGAATGTATATTTAAAACACTCTAAACCTGCTGAAAGGGGCCTAAAATGTGGCTACAATAGGCCCATCGCTGTATTGAACAAAGCATCGAGTGATGTCTAGCACCTCCGGTATCCCTCCCTCCCCTTTCCATTTGTCCACGGCCGGTGATTTCTCCCTTTGCCGATTTCTGGTGATCCTTTGCACCTTTAGAAAAAAATTTGGCGACGCCTATATGGGTGTCAAATTAATATTTCAGAAAAGCAACACATGTACATCTACATGTACATCTATTAAAAAAAAATAGCCAAGTATAAAAAGAAAGGCTTACGCACCCTTTATGCGTAGGGCCAGCATGGTGCTGTTCATGATGGCCACGTCACTTGTGCCTGACCAATGGACGAAGTACCGGTATGCTTTGTTTAATACCGCGATGGGCCTATTGTAGCCGCATTTTAGGCCCCTTTCAGCAGGTTTCGAGTGTTTAAAATATACATTCAATTGAGTACATTGACTTGGCACCTCGTTGTCTTTTTTATTTATTTATTTATTCGCCTTTTTGTATTTCCAGGGGGTAAGGGCCTCCTCCCTTGCCACGTCCATCTTGACACCATTGGCCGAAATATGGGTATTTCGTCAGTGTGCTTTAAAAAAATACACACCCTACATGTACATGTGTGTATATTGAAGATTTACATGTGCATTTTTGAAATTATCGGCCACCATAGTGGCAATCCCTTACCGCGACTCTTACCACGCTACATGAAGCCTCTCTTACCTCGTCAGTCCCACTTTGTCGCCACGTCAAGTACGTCTCTTACCGCGTCAGTCCAACACTCTTACCACGCCACTAAAGTCTCTCTTACTGCGTCAATCAACATTTCTTACCGCGTCAATCAACACTCTTACCGCGCCAATAAACACTCTTACCACGTCAATAACGTGTCTTACCGCTATATTCCATGTGTCTTACCACGTTAATTCTATGTGTCTTACCACATTGGAGCAGTGGCCCTTATAATACACCATAGTATCGAGGCCAAAAACCGGCACTGTGGTCTAAATATTATTTTTAATTGATTTTATGCTAAATATCTCTCATGAGTTGAGAGATCTATACAATGTACTCTTTTCACATATCTTTGCATAAAACATACATTGTACATGACATAGGAAAATAATAGACCAGAAAAAAATCAATTTTAAAATGGCAATACAAATAAGGAAATAATTATTGGGGAATCCCTCTCACTAGTCACTACCAGAGTTACTGATGAATGCAACTGCTCTGGAATTACCAGGGTAATCATTAGCTTTAGCGTTTAGGACACCTCTATTTTTGTTACGAGTTCCGTTTAAAACTGACTTTTGCAGATGACTTTACAGTAGTACCAAAGTGACTTTTGCAGGCTAAAGCAGTCTTTTTTTCTACTCATGTTTGTTGTAATTTTGAAACGCACTTTCAAAGAAAATGTGACTTTCCTAACTTTTTTGCAGTCAGAGATGTTGCCGTTTTAACCCATAATTTCCCTTTTTAAATCAAAACCCTGCCCTCTTTCCACAAAATTGAACATGATACATTGTATTTGGGGTTCGTTCGAGTAGCTCACCCGTGTCGACTCGGGTTATAGCCCGTGCCGTTCGATTAGGTCTGACGTCATACCCGGGGCTCACTCTCTAAATTCCAAAGAGTGAAATATTCACTCGGATTACAGATTGGAAATATTTTTACTCTTATAGACTGAATTGCTGACTCAGTCCGAGTGAAAAAAAGTGAAAAGAATTTGAACGGGAGTGATGATGACCTTGTAGTTCAATCTTTTTCAAGATTGAAGTTTACTGTGCATTATATCCAATCAGAGACGTGTTTCGAATCACGTGGTGGCATAGCTTTAAGTATTTAGTTCTATTAAAATTGAAATGAAAAAAAATCATGTCCCAGTTTACGTTTTTTTTTTCTGTGTTAAACAACATTTTTGCTACAAAATCATACTTTGTAAGACTATTTTCAATTTAAAAACACTTTCCTAGACTGAAGGCCCACTCTAACTTCCTGTATGAACACTATGAAGTAGGGTCTACATATCTATGAAGGTGGAATAAAAATCCAAGAAATAATTCAGAAGTTTAAATTTTCCAAACTTAGAATACTGTTAACATTTGGTGTGTGTTTCGGAGGATACATAAATATTAACATTTCTTGAAAGATGATTACAAGAACATTTGAAGTTTCCAAGTAAACTTAATACAAATGTTACTGTTACAGTGCCAAAATAACATTTAAAACATGCATTGTGGCCACAATGTGTGGCTTAGGATGATTTATAAATATGTGTTGTAAACTTAATCGTGTCTCCTCCGAAACAACTTTTTGTAAACTGTTGCTTTTGAAACAAGCCATTTTGTAGACTTTGTCTTTTCAACCATTATTATTATAATCTACATGTATACATGTAAAGAAATCAGGTTTCACATTTGGGTCTGGGGACATTTTTTAAAAGGAAGAAAACATGGTAAAACCTCCCTGAATTGTTTTGGAGTATACATAGTGTTTCGGAGTGTACTGGTGTTAACGGAAAGTTAACATCTCCAAAAAAACTGGGCAAACATAATTCTTTTCTAAAGTCAGTCCTTACGAATGATATTTGTTTTTCTTCATTAACAGTTTGACTACCTTAGTTCGTTTACAAGCCAGGTCAAATAACAAAATGTTTCGGAGGGTACAAAACTGTTAACGGAAAAGTTAACATGTATGTTTGAACACACACAAATTTCAGAAGCAATTACTGATAAAAAAAAGGTCATACCTATAAGTAGAACTCTTCACCATTACAATGTACAATGTACAATTAAATAATAACTGGAACATTTGAGCAGTATCACACAGTTAATTGGTAGTAAAAGTTAACTTTTTGGGGAGGGCCTTGTTGGATCCCCTTGTCATATTCCCAGGGGTAACATTACAAAAATGTATTCTCCATTTTTTTGGGGGGGCGGGGGTGTGATATGACCACCCTAAAGTAAAATCGTGGGTAATGAAGAGCTGGCAACTTCCCCGAAACTTTCTTAAATTTTTTCCAGATTGTCAATTTGCATCTTCTTTTCTTTGCATTACATGTACATGTATTTCATAATGCGCCTATCAATTGATTCCCCCACCCCTCCCCGGCTACCCACCTCCAAGGTGGGAATTTGGGCACGTTTATTAAGCCCCAGGGTGGGGATTTTGGTCATCATACACTGGGGATAGAGGTACGTTGTGTGTTGTATTTTAATATAAACCCGATGGCATTTTTTACAAGCCCTACAATGCGTACATGTTTGTTCGATCCTTTTGCCAGGTGTTTTTTAATCGAAACATGGAGCACGTGATTGCATCAAAATTCTAATCCCCACCCTATAAGGTGGGGGTTCCCCCACCCATTTAGGTTGTTATTGTCGCTAGATTTTTGCCCCAAGGGTGCGGATTTTCTCACTTCAAAAGTGACAATCCCCACATCAGAGGTGGGGGTGGCCTGGGGGATGGGGGGGTGAAAGGGGTGGGGAAAACAATTCATAGGCACATGTGCTATTCTAAATAATTATCGTGACTGCCTCTATCATGTCCCCCGCCCGACGTGACGTGCATGCAGGGCATGAAAACCAGTCAGTCCTCAGGCTCCTTTCCAGTCATTGGTTCATCTCGGTTTGGGCGCCACACAATGTAGGCCTACATGTACATTGTACGTACATTCCAATCCAAAAGCCAATTAGAGGTTATGAATCTTGAGCGTAAGTCTTGAATCAAGTCTACACAAATGGTATTGGGCTGATAAGCTGTATGCACTGTATAAGGTTGAAATACGCTTACCAGTTAATAGTCTGTCACCAATATTGCGAAATGGGTGTAAACATTGCGTTGGCTAGGTGGATACCATACCAGACATGTTTTTATTCGTGTTGGCTTGCAGCGTGGAAGTACAACAGAAGCGAAGAAATATCAGAAATACAGGAACAAAACATAATGCGGAATATTTTGCACTTTACCTTATGAAGTGGCCATATCTCAAAAAAGTGTGGTGGACTATGGCATGTCAAACGTTGCAATATTCGATAATCTACGTATTTGTGTGCGATGTTCAAATATATATGAGCGATGTTTGTCATTATGTACGATGTTCAAATATATATGTTCGATGTTTGTCATTATATGTGCGATGTTCCAATTTATATGTGCGATGTTCAAATATATATGCGATGTTTTGTCATATATGTGCGATGTTTGTCATTATATATGCGATGTTCAAATGTATGTGTGCGACGTTTGTTATTATATGTACGATGTTCAAATATATATGCGATGTTTGTCATATATGTGCAATGTTCAAATTTATATGTGCGATGTTCAAATTTATATGTGCGATGTTTGTCATATATGTTCGATGTTCAAATAATATGTGCGATGTTTTTCAATTTATATTCGAAAACGGAATTGTGGGATATAGTATGGTTTCCAGACCGAAATAGTATGAATATTCCTAATCAGTTACATCAGGGACCAGACTACTTTGGACGGTCTATCTGTTGCACTGACCTGGCTGAAGCTAGCCCACGATTTAGCCCGCGATTCGCAATAGGGCCCGCGATTCGCCTGATCAGAGCAGCCGCATATTAAAAACTAGAATCCATTCGACAAAAGGAGTTTTTCTTAATAGAAACGCTTGATTCAGGCAACGAATTTTTGAGAAATGTCAAGAAATTACATACCAATTTGTGCATGAAATTTCAGAATAGGTACGAGCAAAGCTGAACATATTATACTTAACATTGTTTATGGGTATTTTTTATGAAATAATTAGTCGTTACGCGAGGGCCCATTTCAAAGGGTTCTCTACATCAATTCCTTTCGGCTCAGCACAATAGCTTCTGTTTGAAAGAAAGTGTACCACACATGTTTTTAAACATTCATATTTTTCTTTCATATTCATAATTGCCACCTTCCTGGGCACACTTAATTTCAGCAAGAGCTTATTGCAAGAATGGCTTCTGTTCCAATTAGCCGCTTAAAGACGGATCATTTTCATGAATATCTGGAAATGCGGTATTCGGAGTTTCGTGTGAAATGCCGTCTTTGAAAGAAAGTGTACCACACATATTTTGAAAACTTCATATTTTTCTTTCATATTCATAATTACTACCTTCCCGGGCACACTTAATTTCAACAAGGGCCTATTCCAAGAATGGCTTCTGTTCCAATTAGCCGCTTAAAGACAGATCATTTTCATGAATATCTGGAAATGTGGTATTCGGAGTTTCGTGTGAAATGCCGTCTTTGAAAGAAAGTGTACCACACATATTTTGAAAACTTCATATTTTTCTTTAATATTCATAATTACCACCTTCCCGGGCACACGTAATTTCAGCAAGGGCCTATTCCAAGAATGGCTTCTGTTCCAATTAGCCGCTTAAAGACGGACCATTTTAAAGAATATTTGGAAATGCGGTATTCGGAGTTTCGTGTGAAATGCCGTCTTTGAGAGAAAGTACCCGGGAAAGTACCCGGGAAAGTACAGCTGGAAATTGTTGGAAGACGATATAAATTTCCAATTTTCTTGACAACGACAGCACATCTGGTGCCATAATTTCACAGGATGATTGAGACTATTATTAACTTACAGTATACAAAGGTATTTTGTAATAATTCATTAAAAATTCCTTTTTGAGAATTACCAATCGTGTACACTTTTGTTAAGCGGCTAATTGGAACAGAAGCCATTCTTGGAATAGGCCCTTGCTGAAATTAAGTGTGCCCAGGAAGGTAGCAATTATGAATATGAAAGAAAAATATGAATTTTTAAAAACATGTGTGGTACACTTTCTTTCAAACAGAAGCTATTGTGCTGAGCCGAAAGGAATTGATGTAGAGAACCCTTTGAAATGGGCCTTCGCGAAACGACTAATTAATTCATTAAAAAAGACCCATAAAACAATGTTAAGTATAATATGTACAGCTTTGCTCATACCTATTCTGAAATTTCATGCACAAATTGGTATGTATTTTCTTGACATTTTCTAAAAAAATCGTTGCCTGAATCCAGCGATTTCATTAAGAAAAAACTCCTTTTGTCGAATGGATTCTAGTTTTCAATATGCGGCTGCTCTGATCGGGCGAATCGCGGGCTGAATCGCGGGCTAGCTTCAGCCAGGTCAGTGCAACAGATAGACCGTCCTAAGTAGTCTGGTCCCTGATGTAACTTATTAGGAATATTCATACTATTTCGGTCTGGAAACC
This sequence comes from Hippasteria phrygiana, assembly GCA_037893225.1. Taxonomy (NCBI): domain Eukaryota; kingdom Metazoa; phylum Echinodermata; class Asteroidea; order Valvatida; family Goniasteridae; genus Hippasteria; species Hippasteria phrygiana. The sequence goes on along the minus strand of JAZGUH010000573.1, from coordinate 431,752 downwards.
ATACTATATCCCACAATTCCGTTTTCGAATATAAATTGAAAAACATCGCACATACTATTTGAACATCGAACATATATGACAAACATCGCACATATAAATTTGAACATCGCACATATAAATTTGAACATTGCACATATATGACAAACATCGCATATATATTTGAACATCGTACATATAATAACAAACATCGCACACATACATTTGAACATCGAATATATAATGACAAACATCGCACATATATGACAAAACATCGCATATATATTTGAACATCGCACATATAAATTGGAACATCGCACATATAAATTGGAACATCGCACATATAAATTGGAACATCGCACATATAAATTGGAACATCGCACATATAATGACAAACATCGAACATATATATTTGAACATCGCACATAATGACAAACATTGCACATATATATTTGAACATCGCACAAAAATACGTAGATTATCGAATATTGCAACGTTTGACATGCCATAGTGGACACAACGATGTATTGCGACATATTGGATCCGCGGAAGGCAGAACTAGAAAAAATATTGGGATATCGAGAAAGCACCAGCTGACAGATGAGGCATATTGCCGACAAGTGGATGATGATGATACACTTTAGCGGAACGTAACTTATTTATAGTGACATTTTACCACGTTGGCCATCCATTTCGATACAATGTATATTACTTCCCTGTACATGTATATGTTAGCATATTAAAATGTGTGCAGGCATGGCAGGGGAGCCCCTGCTGACCGCTACCCACAACCCTACCCAATCCACCTGGTTGTCCCGTCTGGTATCACTATACAAAATGTCCCGTATTTTTATTTCTAAACTTTCAAAGGCCGCTATGACAGCTACAAACTGACCACGACAACACTCCTCGGCTATACGAATGATTTTTTTATGATTATGAACTAGTGGCTCTGCAGAATCTGAGACTTAAGTCTAGACAAACATGCCAACATTTTAGAGGTGAATTTTTGTCTATGCACCAGGTTAAGTTAACAATGGTGCATGAGAAAAAGGGAATACGAAACTATGCAAATAATAATTAAAAAAACCCAGAAAACAGATTAAACCAAGAAAACCTAGCTTGTGTATATTGTAACACCCTAAAATTTATCCAGGTATGTTGTGAAATAATTGTATTTTTATACGTTTTTGTCTGTCGGTCGATCTTTTATACTTACCTGGGTCGGGACGTCTCCATGCATGTACATGTACAAGTACTGGCCTACAATGCACAGTGGCAAATTGATATTTCCAAAGCTCTGACCTTCGAATGTGGAAACAAATTACAGGCATATTTTGACACGTAAAATGCAAGATGTCGGCCAGGTGTGTCGTTGCAGGCTTTAATAATATACCCCAAAAAGTTGTACATAACCCAAAGACTAGAGATTGTGGACAATTTGGGCCTAGAAAAGTCCAACTGAACACGGAGAAAACTGGGTCTGGCAGTCGCCATGCATACATGTAGTCTAAACTGGCATACAATGCATAGTACACTTCTCTGGCAAGTGGATATTTCCGATTTTCCGAAGCGGTGAGCATCGGAAGTGGAAACAAACAAATAACATGCATACATGTATTTTGACACGTAACATGCAGGATGTCGGCCAGGTATGTCATTGCAGGTATGTCTTCAGTAATATACTCAAAGAAGTTGTACATTCCCCAAAGATTCCCTCAAAAGTCTGGCTGAACAGAGCAAACTCCCTGGCTGAGCAAACTGTCGGGCCGCATCAACATGCCTGTACACATAGTTCAAACTAGCCTCTATACAACGCATACATTTCTCGCATGTGAATTTCCGATCCACTCTAGCGATTCCTACTCCCAGTTTGGGATTTTGATAATCCTAATAAGCTAAAAGAAAATGTCATTCCAGCAAAAAGATTGTTCTCTGCTGCTGCCTGGGAACTTTAATTGGGAAATTTGATTGGGAACTTCTCCTTCCCGATACGCGTTGGTTGTGAATGCCAGGAATTGTGCTGTTTTCCTTAATTTCTGTTATTGCTGCCACCTTTCTGGACTTCTGGTTCATAGGGAACAAATATGCCAAATTCATCCCTATGTTCATTCTTTTCTGAGTCAGATAGGGACAAATTTTCTTCTGAAAACTTCTGATGATTTTGCCATGTTTCTTGGTTTGGTCGTACACATGCACTGCTATCAAATGCTAAATTGAAAATTTGAGTCTCATTTATTTTTTATCAATTTGTTATGAATACACAAATAATTAACAATTAACAAACACAACAATTATTTGCCAATAAATAAAAACAAATTATAATCCCACCAAGCAGTACGGATAAGTTCCCAGTTGCCAGATGAAATCTCGATCCAAAGTTTGACAGGAATAACTGCAACGTGTCCGTGCTTGGCGAATACGCAAACAACTGTTTGCCAATAGACTTTACATTCAGTGTCTATTTTACCATATTTCGTTCAATGTACGTACATGTTTAAGCACCAGTCTATACACACACAAATACACTCGTTCATCACCCGCGGACTAGAACACAGTCTACGGAAGACGGTATACGGAACGTAGTGAGAATTTAGTTGCGCGGTAGCCTGCTGCATAGACTTCAAGAAATATGCTGCTTCCAATCGAATAGTTGTACTTCTTGACAAATTCTCTATACGTCAGCTGGGCCCATGGGGCGCATTGCCGTCAAGCTGGCAGTCCAAGGCCCAATCTTGTGTACGGCGCTAGCGATACATATACGGCGTGGTAAGTATCGCGCATCCTCGGAGTTCAACTGACTTTTGGCTTTCTTATTCTTTTGACAAAATCAGAAACATACTCATTATCAATTTATGATACGTTTCATATGAGCCCGATTTTGAAAAATAGGTTGTCCGTCGGACTTGGCCAATAACAAAAAAAACAGTTGCCCGACGCCTGATTTTGGTTGTCCCAGGTAGGCCTATGTGAATATTTACTGTTAATGTACGGTGTACTTCAGCAATGGCATTATAGCAAACAAATGTTTTTGTTTTATTCACGGCATGAACAACATATGAAAATTATATTGGACTTCAATCTTTCACCTTTCAATTATCAGCTTATCTCAAATTTTTGGTTATTATGGTCTGACGGTTCGATTCACATTATTATGTATGTTCTGATTTTTTTGTGTCCTCTGGTAAAACTCGACGTCAAAAGTGGTTTGAACGAAAATCTCCGTACAAAACGTGTACACGTACATGTACATGTACATTTTTTGTTTTTACATGTTTTACAGTGGCCTTGGTTGAACCTTTGGTTACAAAGCGCGCCGCGGCGGCTCGCCTTGGATAAATGTAATGCAGCGCGCCACGGCAGGCTTCGTATGTTCTCATTTACATAACAATCGTTTTAATGAGCTGGCGGCTGATCTGGGAGCCGGGCTGCGCTGCACTTCGAGGTGAAAACCCAGCCTTGAAAAAGGCGCCGTGGTGCGCCGCATCGGCTCTCGGCGTGCCGAGTAAAATAATACTGTTGGTGCAAACATATGAAGAGCAACTCCTCAATTTCAAACGGAAGACGCAAGTCGGGAATCTTGTAATAGTGTCTTCTCGTGTACTTGCATTTATTAGCAAATAACAGAAGAGGAAGACAGATACAATTCTGAAAACACAGAAACAAAACACTCAAATTAGATATCTGAAAATAACGACTTGTAGATCTAATGTAGGATGATTAATATAAAACGCACCATTGAAAGTCAAATAATCACATATGTACGGGTAATGTTTGGTGGATAACTTCATAGGCTAAATCATAGGCTTTCGAGAAACTAACGAACAGAACAATTGGAAAAGATCAATTAAGGATAAATTTGCCTCCAAAGATAAATAAGGTATTGGGATAAACTAGAACATTTCGAAGAAATAACGGCTTGTAACCTGCAGGACATATAGCTATGTTATAAACAAAACGATGATTAGTTTGCTTTAACAAGACCGTAACCTTTCCCATTGTGAATGCAAGCAAGTGCAAGTTCATACAACTGTACGTACATAAATCTGAGAACACGTAAACGAGTGAATAAATTGGTAAAGCCGATCATTTAAATAACCTAATGAATCAACGTAAAATACAGATTCATGAAAGAATAAAGATGGACTTATTTAAGCTATATAACTTATTGCATATGATAATAATTACATGTATTGTAATTACCTGAAGGGTTTTATTCTCCCGCACTTGAATCCCGTAAGAACGATATATCTTTAACTCGAAACTCAAACGTGTACGTCAATCAAAGGAATGAATTGAATTATCTAAATCGAATTAATATTGTATATTCTATAGACGCACGCGCGGGTGCGCCATTCCCGTACGATCACTGGCTCACGTGGTCGTTGTCTGCGGCCGTTGTTCGAAACAACCCTCCGGGCCCACAAATTAGTGACGGCCCAATTACATATGGTGATTGTGTTCCTCTCCTTCCAAGATCAGGCAACATTTCTGGACACATCGCTTCTTCTCTCCCGTCTTGGTCCTGACCAGAACATTCCGGACGATTCCGTCATCACCAGGATACACTTCGGTAATTCGCCCCAGGTCCCACTTTCCACGGGCAACGTTGTAGTCTGTGAGCAATACGACGTCTCCAACAGCGAGCTGCCGGCCAGAGTTTAGCCATTTTGTTCGTGTCATCAAGGTATGAAGATATTCTCTGATGAAGCACTTCCAGAACTGCGTGACCAGACCTTGAATGAACTCAAACCGCTTGTGTAGGTTTCTTGTCTCGGTAAATGGACCCTGCGGAACACCTGTGGACGCACGTCCTATCATGAAGTGGTTGGGGGTAAGAGGCCTGAAGTCGTTGGCATCATCAGATGAATAACCGAGCGGTCTGGAGTTCAGAAGACCTTCTACTTTGCTGAGGGCTGTAGACATTTCATTCCAGGTAAGCTTCTGGCCTCCTGTTGATGTTCTGAGCGCGGTCTTTACTTGCTTGATCAAACTTTCATAGAATCCTTCTTGATGGGGACTAAGAGGGGTAATGAATCTCCACTTCAATTCGTAAAGAACTGCAAATTCATCTAGTTGCTTCCGACCTTCCTTGACCAGGTTCTAGAGCTCCTTCTCTGCTCCCGTAAAGGACGTGCCATTGTCGGATATCAGAGTTGAAGGCCAACCATGGTGTGCAGCAAATCGTCTGATTGCATGGCATAAATGCTTGGGTCGAAAGATCCTCCACTATTTCCAAGTGGATAGCCCGAATGGTGGCACAGGTAAATATAGCTCCCCAAGCCTTTTCACCTTGTTGTGACCATATTTCAACTGGAATGGACCAAAGAGATCAACGCCAACGGTTGTAAACGGTGGTGTTAATAATCTCAGGCGCTCTGGAGGTAAGTCTGCCATCAAGGTAATGTGTGGCCGCTGACGGAGTTTACGACAGACCACACAGTTTCTTACGGTCTCCCTTGCTAGACTCCGTCCTTTGAGTATCCAGTATTTCCGTCTACTGTCGCACAATGTCCTCTCAGCGCCTGGAGATGCCCACCAACTCTCACAAGTCCACCATCATCGATGAATGGGGCGAGGTCATGACATTTGGCAGACCAATCCCCCAACTCTCTTTGACCATGGATCAACCAATATGTTTCAGCTTCCCTGAGCTCCTCTGGCATCAGGGCACCGATCCTGATCTCCATCTGATCTTGTTTTCTGCATTTCAGGTTGTAAACGAACCTCAGACAGAAAGCGGTGACCCTCAGTAATCTCCTCCAGCTTGAAAAGCTTCGGCATTCAATCGGCGAAGTGGTGTTCACATTTGACACAGCCGAGACTGGCTTCGGCTTCTTTCTCTCTGGGTCCTTCAAGCTTGCAGTTGTCTTTACTTGCGTTGGCCATTCCTCTTTTGAGAGTCGAAAAAATGATGGCCCGTTGATCCATCGAAAATTCATCTCTGCAACAGTCAGACCACGACTTAGATCGTCAGCAGGATTGGCTTCAGTGGGGACATGGTTCCACTGAGCTGCAGACCAAGTGGACTGTATCTCTGCGACACGCACCCCTAGGAAAGGCTTCAGATCGATTGATTCAGATTGTATCCAATGAAGAACAATGCGTGAATCCGTCCAAAGATGAACTTGAGGTTTTTCCCGAAGTTCCGTGTGAAGCGCCTTGGCTAAGCGTGAGGCGATGAGTGCAGCCATCAGTTCCAATCGTGGGACTGTGGTCTGGCGAAGAGGAGCAACCCTAGCCTTTGCCGCAAAGAGACGAAGACATGGGCCATGGGGAGTGTTCCAAAGCATGTAGGCCACAGCACCATAGGCAGAGATACTCGCATCTGCAAACACATGCAACTCAGGGACTCCTAGTGCGTCTGCCGGTTTCACACTCCTTGGCAATTTTACGTTCTCAAGCTCTTTTAAGTCTTGAAACAGCTCGGACCACAGTTTCACGTGTCCTGGGGGGAGATCATCATCCCAACCGAGCTTGTCAATTCGCCAGATCGACTGCATGGCCATTCTTGCTCTAATGGTGACGGGTGTCGCTAACCCTAGCGGATCAAATAACATTGACATCCTGGACAGGACTGATCTCTTTGTGAACACCTTGGTTTCAGCGTCCTTGACCTTGAACGTTAAGAGATCCTCGGACGGAACCCAACACACTCCCAGGGTCTTGACGGTCTCCTCGTCACCCAGTCTGACGCTACAATTCTCCTGACCTGGAGCTGATGCTGAGCAATACCATTTCTTCACGGAGAAGGAACCATCCTTGAGGAGATGGTCTACTTCTGATGTCAGCTGTACAGCATGTGACACGGTAGGGCAGGAATGGATTAGATTATCCATGTACCTGTCCTGCTGTGGTATCCACGAGGCCTTGGAATGGGTGGATTTGAACTTGCAGCATGCAGCATGACGAAGCTGGCCATAGCAGGCGATGGTTTGTCTCCAAATGTAACCCTCGTCATGCGGTAGACATCAGGTTCTCTAGAGCAGTCAAGGTTTCGCCATAGGAAACGATGGACATCAGTGTCCTCAGGTTTTAACAGCACTTGGAGGAACATCTTAGAAATATCCCTAACAATCGCCACTAGATCTTCTCTAAATCGCAGGAGTACCCCAAGCAGGTTGCCGATCAGATTTGGACCTTCATAGAGGAAGGAATTTAATGAAACTCCCTGATATTTGCAGGCAGGGTCAAAGACCACTCTCAGAGGAGTGCTAACCTTTAACGGGTTCATCTGGTTTCACACGGACAACCCATCTCTTATCCAGATATTCCTTGACAGCCTTGTCATACATGACAGCCTTGTCTGGATTCTTGGACAAACTTCGCTCCAAAGACGCCAAGCGTTTCTCAGCCACGGCGATTATTCGGCAGGAGGGACGGGTCCTTCTTCCAGGGCAATCCTATCTCATAGCGATCTCCTTCCTTGTGACAGGAGCTTGCAAACATTTCCATTGCCCTTTTGTCTTTTCTAGACATGACATCTACTGGACAGCTACAGCTTGGTGCTCGTACACCCAAAGTCTCGAAATCATACAGCTTGCCTAGATCCAACCGATCTTTCGTGACTGCACTGACAGACACCCTTGAAGTTGAAGTGCTATCTTGGCCAATTACAAACCACCCGAGTAAAGTCTTTTTCCCAACTGGGTCAAACTTTAAACCCTGTCGAACCTCTTCTTCAGCATGGAGATGGCTGTACTCTACTCCAAGGATAAGGTCCTTATGAGAGAATTCAAGATCAGAGATGTGGGGAAAGGATGAAAGCCACTGCCGATCTAATGGACCAACGCTAAGGACCGTTCGATCGATCTCATGTGCCTCTATCTCTTATTCTTCTCCTCCAGACAATGGGAAGATCCAAAACTTCACCCGGCGACTAAAGCCTTGCTTCAAGCGGCCGCCTCCGACGACCGAAATCTCCAGTGGATCCCTTTTGCCCTGCAAGCCGAGAACTTTCGCAAAATCTCTACGAATGATGGTGGTAGCTGCGCCACTATCAATCAGGACGTTACCCTGTCTGACCCTCCCATTTGTAGATCTGAAAGTCACACGAACAGCAGGTAGAATTCCATCTCTGTCCAAGGTAGAAACGGCACCGCTAGACGGGGGATCGAAGTGGATCAAAGGGTGGTGAAACCTAGGGCAACCATTTTTGCCACATCTCTTCCTGGACCTACACTCTTCACCCCTGTGACCACGGTTAAGACATGAATAGCAGAGGCGGAGGTCCTTCACGATCTTGAAGTGTTCCGTGGGGGAAGAGTTTGTGAAGGTGGGACAGTCCAACACCTTGTGGGGTGACTCGCAGATGTAGCATTTCATGGGTCTCCTCTCTTGGGGTTTGTTCTCGCTGGTAGCATGGACACCCTTGAACTTCTGACGATCCCTTGAAGACCTTTCGTCTGCGCTGCCACATGCAAGATCCCCTAAATCGGGATCAAAGTCGGCCTTAACTTGCTTCCTAAGGAACTCACCAATATGAGCAAGGTTTGGTAACTGATCTCGCTCACGAATTTGCGCCGCCACATTTTTCCATTTCAGGATCATGTGGTCTGGTAAACTCTTTATTATTTGGCGCAAACTCTCAGAGGCATTGACATCTGCAAGGACATTTATACGGTTAAGAGTAGCAAGACAATTAACAATATCAAGTGAAAGATCACGCAAAGCTTTACGATCAAAGTTGCCAATCTTTGGCCCTCTGATCAACTTGTCAATGCACTTTCTAGCAACAATGCTCCTGCACCCAAACTGCTCTTTCAACATCTTCAAGGCAGTGTGGTACATTTTTCCACTGGAACCCAGACCCATAATTGCCCTTTCAGCCTCACCAGTGAGATGCATTCTGAGTTGCATCATTCTCGAATCATCGGTCACCGCTGTTTCGGCCCTTGTAAAAAGTGGCATAAAGTTGTGCACATGTGCCACTTTCACAGCCAGGTCAAATAAAATGCCTAATTCATTAATGGTGACCCGCGACAGAGAGACGATAAAAAACCAGGAATTAGTAATCAATTTTCCCATTAGGGGATCTTCAATTTACAGCATTTCATTCAAAAGGATATCCATGATGTAAGCAACCCCAAAAGCCAAACAAAATGGGTATGACAAGCGCGAAATTCAACCTCAAATACAGACGCTCCCTTTTGGTAAATCATTGCCTAAGGTTGGTTTCCAGGACAGATTTGACAGTTAAATTGAATTATCCCAAACTTAGACAGAAGTTTGCTTAAAAGAGCAGGTTGTAATCTCATTGATCCATGTGTTTTCGTCAGGGCAGACCCAACAAGTGATAAAAAAAACAATGATTTGAATAATTATTTTTATAAATTTTGAACAGGGTTTCCACAACGCGTCTTCGCGGTCTCGTATGATACCCAAGTTAATGAGTCGTATCTACTGTTCAAGGACATATTTGGGGATACACGGTTCTAGACTACAGATTTAAAGGGGTAAAAGCAATAAGGCTTTCTTAACAGTATTGTTCGCAAGGTCCTAGATTTACGTAAAAAAATATTGTTCGCAAGGTCCCAAATATATATATTTGGAATTCCTAACACAACATTTATTGGCTATTCTTCAGCTCTGAAGATGTTTTTTAAAACTATTTTTGCACGAAATAAACACGATAAAAAATTGATTATTAATACAACTATGTTCTTGTCTTTTTTTTTTTGGGGGGGGGGGTGGATCCAATTCGTGGATCATAGTCTCTGAATTAAAGTTTCAAAAACACACAGCATTACAGTTATTGATTAATCATAAAAGTCAAAGATTAAGCTTATACATGTTATTATATATTGATATAATTAATTGATTAATCATACAAATCAACAAAGCAAAACGATAAATCGTATCGTTGGATAAATCGTATCGTTTTTACCTACATGTATATTGCTTTTAACAAGATTTCTCATAAATAACTTGAATGGGCATCTCCAAATCTACAACGGCACTAGCTAGCAATCTGCACATGCATCATGGCATGCCTATTTTATATTACTCATGGCACGTTTAATTTTGGGTTTGTCAACTCACCATCAACGGTACAAAAGAGCCAAGTAAACACTTTTTACTCTGGAACAGGAAATTTTCGCTGGAAAATTCACAGACTATCAGTTCGAAGCCCGTAAAAATCCCCTTTAATTGAAATTGAAACGTACAAAACGAAAAATCTACGGTGCCCTTCGGGTGTGTGACGCTCACACAACACGAGCTTTAAAAATGTCAAATTTCATCTCGATATAAATACCAAGTTAATATCTCACATTAGTCAGCAGTGAGAGATGAATATTCGTATTCCTTTTTTGTATATTATGCATTTTCTTCCACGAAGCTCTTTTTAATAATAATTACGTTACCTTTCTAGCAACAGAGGGCTGGCTTTCACAAGGTAAATGATGCGCACGCGTACATCATTATGTCACGTTGGAAACAGTGGTGCGGTGAGGTGGCGCTTGTCATGATAATGGATTTTGAACGGATCCACAAAATCCACATAAGACAATGGGTTGCCATCAAACTTGTTCAGTTTGAGTGGGGAAACATCCCTAGCTGCTAGCCTCCAATCTAAACAAGGCATCCGCTACAGTCACTTTCGATTCAAAATTCGGAAACACAGTTTCTTGAAACTCAACTAGTTCATCAATCCATGAATCGAATGGCTCGTGAGTGGCAGTTCCTAATAAACGGGCAGGCATCACAGCGGCTCTGGATGGGGGCATCACAGCAGTAGCTTCGGATGGGGGCTTCGCAGCGGCTCCGGATGGGGGCATCGCAGACGGGATCTCGTTGACTGCAGCCGACCTTGGATCTGAAGGTTGGTGTGGATCATCAGAGCGATCGTCAACGCATGAAGATGACGCATCAGATTCCTGACGATGTCGTGTCCTCATTCCGGCAGTCGCAGAAGGTTGACTGACACGATTTGGAGACTTTCCTGGATCAGATAAGTCCAGACCTTCGAAATACTTCTCGGCGCATTCTTCGAAGTCATATATAGAAGCTTTCGACCAGCTCAGTCTCCCATTTCTCTAACTTGTCGCAGTCTGCATTCGGCAGCTCGAACATTTCGGCGTTCAGGTCACAGGCATAAGCAAACTCCTTCCGCAGCATGGTCAACTCCTTGTCGGCCTGGGACTTCACAAGTCTGCGTTCTTCCATGCCGGCGTAGATGCGATTCACTCCGCGTGTGATCTTTCCTCGTAAGATTTTCCGTTTTAGCTTCAGTTCTTCAAATCGAGCATTCTCACGAACGGTGTCGTCTTTGGCCACTAGTCGGTCCTCTCCATCTCCACCGTCGTTTCTCGAACTCATGTTGCCGTCTTCCATGTCACCAACTAATGGGAAGTTCCACAATACTGTTAGTCTGCTAAGTCGACTCTCACTGGAACTTAAAACCCTTCAGAACTTTGGTGCAAACATATGAAGAGCAACTCCTCAATTTCAAACGGAAGACGCAAGTCGGGAATCTTCTAATAGTGTCTTCTCGTGTACTTGCATTTATTAGCAAATAACAGAAGAGGAAGACGGATACAATTCTGAAAACACAGAAACAAAACACTCAAATTAGATATCTGAAAATAACGACTTGTAGATCTAATGTAGGATGATTAATATAAAACGCACCGTTGAAAGTCAAATAATCACGTATGTACGGGTAATGTTTGGTGGATAACTTCATAGGCTAAATCATAGGCTTTCGAGAAACTAACGAACAGAACAATTGGAAAAGATCAATTTAGGATAAATTTGCCTCCAAAGATAAATAAGGTATTGGGATAAACTAGAACATTTTAAAGAAATAACGGCTTGTAACCTGCAGGACATATAGCTACATGTATGTTATAAACAAAACGATGATTAGTTTGCTTTAACAAGACCGTAACCTTTCCCATTGTGAATGCAAGCAGGTGCAAGTTCATACAACTGTACGTACATAAATCTGAGAACACGTAAACGAGTGAATAAATTGGTAAAGCCGAGCATTTAAATAACCTAATAAACCAACGTAAAATACAGATTCATGAAAGAATAAAGATGGACTTAAATCTACTTATTGCATATAATAATAATTACATGTATTGTAATTACCTGAAGGGTTTTATTCTCCCGCACTTGAATCCTGTAAGAACGATATATCTTTAACTCGTAACTCAAACGTGTACGTCAATCACAGGAATGAATTTAATTATCTAAATCAAATTAATATTGTATATTCTATAGACGCACGCGCGGGCGCGCCATTCCCGTACGCTCACTGGCTCACGTGGTCGTTTTCTGCGGCCGTTGTTCGAAACAACCGGTATTGGGCCTTAGCAGCTGGAGCAACTGTACAGATTCTCTATCGTTCAAGTGTTTTGATGCTTCTTTATCTAAGTTTGAGCCACTGGAATCCGTACAATCAGCGGAAGCTACTCTTTTGATTTGTTCCCCATCCGTATCGTCCTCGGACGTTAATTCTAAGGAAGGGCCAATTGCGTCGACTACCTGGAAGATCCCGGCCGAGGTTTCCTTATACAGTTGTCACATTTTCGTTGGTGAGGTTCAACAGCCTTAATGGTACAACCTCAGTTCTTGCGTTTACGATCACAGGGGCTCCCATAATTTGTTTCCCCTTCGTCATGCTGACTGCCGGTTCAATAAGCCCGTATGAAACCCTACAGCAACCGGCTTCGAGGGTTCCTGCTACTATCATCTCAGCCTGTGGGGGAATAACAACCGTTTAGGCAACGGTCACATGGCAACTCTGCTGCCGATCCGCAGTCTCTCGAAGAGGCAGCTCCAACTCTCCCCAGTTTAGAGTTTTCTTAGTAACATCAATTACACATTTCTCAGCTCTCAGGAAATCTAGTCCCAGCAATGCATCATTGCTAATGTCAGCCACAATGAACCGGTGTTGTACCTGTCTTCCTCCCAGTTGGAGTGTAGCCACTACTTCTCCCTTTACAGCCAATGTCTTTTCATTGGCAAGGTGGGCGCTGCTCAGTGGCGACCACCTGGTGTAAAACCGCTCTAGAACTTTTCTTGTTTTTATCGGTTTCATTGGTTTATATTTCTACGTTTGATGTCGTATGTAGCCTTGTGATGGCTCCAAGCCCAAGATGTGTGTGGAAGTTAGTGTTTTTTGTGCTTCTGGTGTGCGGACTTTGCCACGATACTTTTGGCAACCCAGTGCAGTCTGACTCTGTGCGGCCATTACCGATTGTCTGTGGGCGGGACGTGTTATTGTCTCTGAGGTCACAGGTCAGACATTCCACTAGTATCTCCATACCTGCCGATTTCGACTTTTTAAAACAACGTAAACGAGGTAGGAAAGGCGGTATTCGTTTGAGACTCAGACGAAGGAAATTTACTCCACCTTTACCATCATTGATGACTGGAAACGCCCAATCACTGAGAAATAAACTGGACGAACTAAAAGCATGTTCTAGGTACCTTCACGAATATCGTGAAAGTAGTCTGATGTGTTTTACTGAGACATGGTTTAAGGACTCTGATACTGCCCAAGACACTAGGATTGATGGATTTACATGTGAGCGTTCAGACAGGACTCAAGAATCGGGGAAATCATCTGGTGGCGGTGTTTGTATGTACATCAATAATTGATGGTGTTCTAATATGTCGGTGAAACATCGGCTTTGTACACCAGACATTGAATTATTGTCAGTTGGGCTTCGGCCTTTTTACCTGCCACGTGAGTTCAACCAACTCTTTGTAACTGTGGTGTACATACACCAGAGCTGATGTCCACGCTGCATCTGCAAAGATCCATGAAATAATCCAGCAACTTGAAACTAAATCACCGGATGCATTCACACTTATTGTTGGTGACTTCAATTCATGCGAGCTGGCACCTGTACTCCCACATTACCATCAATACATTAATGTAAATACTAGAGGAAACCGGACATTAGACAAATGCTACGGCAACATTCCGCATGCATACAAGGCACATAGGAAAGCGGGCTTGGGATTGTCTGACCATGACATGATTCAACTCGTTCCTGAATATAAGCAGAAACTGAAACAAGAAAAGCCTATTGTGCAGAGAGTTCGAAGCTGGACAAAGGAGAACACTGAAACCCTTCAAAGCTGCTTTCACAGTACTGACTGGGATACGTTCACATCTTCCAACAACCTGAGTGATGCTACAGAGGCCATTAGCGATTACATCAGTTTTTGTGAAAACACACTCATACCAGAGAGACAGGTTAAAGTCTACCCAAACAGTAAGCCCTGGATTACCAAGGATATCCGTGAACTCTTGAAACAGAAACAGCAAGCTTTTCTGAACAATGAGCCAGATGAGAAGAGGAGACTCCAGAAGGAAATAAAGAAACGTATTCAACGCAGCAAGCAAGATTATGGTGATAAAATCAAAAACAATTTCAAGTGTGGTGACCCTAAAAAGGCATGGCAAGGAATTCGTACAGTTACAGGATGCGAAAAGAAGAAAAAAACAATGAATATTTCTGCTGGAGTTAACTCGACAGTTTTTGCAAACGACCTTAACACGTTCTTCGCTCGCTTCGATGTCCATGACTTCAGTGGAGAACTGAATATAATAAGAGAGACTCTCAACAAAACTGACTGTGAATCCAATAACACTAGTTTTGAATTGGATATATCAACCGTAGCAAAGTTGTTAAAAGGAGTCAAGACTAATAAGGCTGTAGGACCGGATCATCTTTCATGGTATATCCTGAAAGCCTGTTCAAAAGAGCTGGCTCCAGTTTTTCATAAATTATTTGAATGGTCACTTCGATGTTGTACTGTTCCGAAAATTTGGAAAAAGTCGGTTCTTATTCCAGTGCCTAAAGTACCTAGACCTTGTACTTTAAATGATTACCGGCCAGTGGCTCTTACCTCCATTGTAATGAAATGCTTTGAGTATATTGTTAAGGATCTTTTGGTTGACCAAACAAAACTTTTTATTGATCATTTTTAGTTTGCTTTTTGTGCAAAAAGAGGAGTTGAAGATGCAATCATTACAATGTTACATGGAATTTATGAGCACTTAGATAAACCTAGAACCTATGTCAGAACTTTGTTCATTGATTTCTCCTCAGCATTTAATACCATGCAGCCTCATGTTTTGATTAGCAAATTAATGGACATGAATATTCATCCTAATTTGTCATTATGGATAAGTGATTTCTTATCTAACAGATTACAGAGAGTGAAGGTTATACAATCCCACTCAAACTGGGTGGACTCCAACACTGGAGCCCCTCAGGGTTGTGTATTATCCCCATTGCTTTTTGCATTATACACAAGTGATCTTAGAATTAGTAGTAATTCCTGCTGTATTGTTAAATATGCAGATGATACCTCATTATCAGGGTTTATTTCACATAATGACGAAACTGCATACAGGGATGAGGTAAATCATTTTGTCAAATGGTGTGAAGATAATCACTTGGTGATCAATGTTCGTAAGACAAAGGAGATGATTTTCGATTTTCGTAAGATCAAGAATGAAATTATACCTTTGAGGATTAAAAATGAAGATGTTGAAATTGTTACGCAATACAAATACCTTGGAATTTACATTGATGAGATATTAAACTGGAATACAAATACGGATAAAATGTGTGGTAAGGCAAATCAACGGCTATATTTCCTTCGTAAACTTAGGTCCTTCAGTGTAGACAGGGACATAATGTTTTTGTTCTATCAGAGTGTAATTCAATCGGTAATTACGTTTTGCTGAATTGTTTGGTTTAATAGTCTGACTAATAAAAACATGAGTAGACTTCAACGAATCACTAAAACTGCCAGTAAAGCTATGGGTATCAGTGTAAAAGAGCTTTATGTAATTTATGAGAAAGCTCTGTTGACCAAACTTGAGACTATTTACACGGATAATACCCATCCTTTGCATTCACATGTGATTTTCAACAGGTCCGGGAGGATTGTCCCTTCTTTGAAGAAAACAAACCGTCACATGTTTTCATTTCTACCCAGTGCAATCAACCTTTTTAACAAACAGTTTGTAAGATAATTCATAAGTCGTTCATAGCCAAGGAGGAGGGGGGAGGGGGGGGGGGGTTAGTTCAGTACCGTTCACCAGTCTCTCGTCTTTTTGTTTTGTCGTCAGTCTCTTTTTGCTTGTGATCGGGTTAGAATGTGAGAGTAAGAGAGAAGGAGAGTTAGAGGTAGAGAGAGTGTTAGACTTACTCATCTACTAAACAGCGTAGGTGTATTGTGCTCATCTAAGCCCGTATGCTGTCTATCTCAATGGGCCATTCCAGTTCGGTCCATGATGATCTTGGGTGGCCTCAAGTTCTTGACAGCCAGGAGCCGGAGGTTGATCTCTTCTGAAGTTGATCTCTCCTGAAGTTGATGGAAAAATAGAGTAAGCGAGTTAGGAATATTAAAATTAGTGTTAAAGTTAAGGGATTGAGTTCAAGTGTTAGGGTTAAGGTTCGAGTGCAAGTGTTACAGTGCAAGTGTTACAGTGCAAGTGTTACAGTGCAAGTGTTACAGTGCAAGTGTTACAGTGGAAGTGCTTGTGATCGGGTTAGAATGTGAGAGTAAGAGAGGAGAATCAGAGGTAGAGAGAGTGTTAGACTTACTCATCTACTAAACAGCGTAGGTCTATTGTGCTGATCTAGGCCTGCAAGCTGTCTATCTCACTAGGTCATTCCAGTTCTGTCCATGATGATCTTGGGTGGCCTCGAGGTCTTGACAGCCAGGAGCCGGAGGTTGATCTCTTCTGAAGTTGATCTCTCCTGAAGTTGATGGAAAAATAGAGTAAGCGAGTTAGGAATATTAAAATTAGTGTTAAAGTTAAGGGATTGAGTTCAAGTGTTAGGGTTAAGGTTCGAGTGCAAGTGTTACAGTGCAAGTGTTACAGTGCAAGTGTTACAGTGCAAGTGTTACAGTGCAAGTGTTACAGTGCAAGTGTTACAGTGCAAGTGTTACAGTGCAAGTGTTACAGTGCAAGTGTTACAGTGCAAGTGTTATAGTGCAAGTGTTACAGTGCAAGTGTTACAGTGCAAGTGTTACAGTGCAAGTGTTACAGTGCAAGTGCTAGTGATCGGGTTAGAATGTGAGAGTAAGAGAGAAGGAGAGTTAGAGGTAGAGAGAGTGTTAAGACTTACTCATCTACTAAACAGCGTAGGTCTATTGTGCTCATCTAAGCCTGTATGCTGTCGATCTCACTGTGCCATTCCAGTTCTGTCCATGATGATCTTGGGTGGCCTCGAGGTCTTGACAGCCAGGAGTCGGAGGTTGATCTCTTCTGAAGTTGATCTCTCCTGAAGTTGATGGAAAAAGAGAGTAAGCGAGTTAGGAATATTAAAATTAGTGTTAAAGTTAAGGGATTGAGTTCAAGTGTTAGGGTTAAGGTTCGAGTGCAAGTGTTACAGTGCAAGTGTTACAGTGCAAGTGTTACAGTGCAAGTGTTACAGTGCAAGTGTTACAGTGCAAGTGTTACAGTGCAAGTGTTACAGTGCAAGTGTTACAGTGCAAGTGTTACAGTGCAAGTGCTAGTGATCGGGTTAGAATGAGAGAGTAAGAGAGGAGAGTCAGAGGTAGAGAGAGTGTTAGACTTACTATCTACTAAACAGCGTAGGTCTATTGTGCTGATCTAGGCCTGCAAGCTGTCTATCTCACTAGGCCATTCTAGTTCTCTCCATGATGATCTTGGGTGGCCTCGAGGTCTTGACAGCCAGGAGCCGGAGGTTGATCTCTCCTGAAGTTGATGAAAAAATAGAGTAAGCGAGTTAAGAATATTCAAATTAGTGTTGGAGTTAAGGGTTTGAGTTCAAGTGTTAGGGTTAAGGTTCAAGTGCAACTGTTACAGTGCAAGTGTTACAGTGCAAGTGTTAAAGTGCAAGTGTTAAAGTGCAAGTGTTACAGTGCAAGTGCTAGTGATTGGGTTAGAATGTGAGAGTAAGAGAGAAGGAGAGTCAGAGGTAGAGAGAGTGTTAGACTTACTCATCTACTAAACAGCGTAGGTCTATTGTGCTGATCTAGGCCTGCAGCTGTCTATCTCACTAGGCCATTCCAGTTCTGTCCATGATGATCTTGGGTGGCCTCGAGGTCTTGACAGCCAGGAGCCGGATGTTGATCTCTCCTGAAGTTGATGGAAAAATAGAGTAAGCGAGTTAAGAATATTAAAATTAGTGTTAGGGTTGAGAGTTTGAGTGCAAGTGTTACAGTGCAAGTGTTACAGTACAAGTGTTACAGTGCAAGTGTTACAGTGCAAGTGTTACAGTGCAAGTGTTACAGTGCAAGTGTTACAGTGCAAGTGTTACAGTGCAAGTGTTACAGTGCAAGTGTTACAGTGCAAGTGCTAGTGATCGGGTTAGAATGTGAGAGTAAGAGAGGAGAGTCAGAGGTAGAGAGAGTGTTAGACTTACTATCTACTAAACAGCGTAGGTCTATTGTGCTGATGTAGGCCTGCAAGCTGTTTATCTCACTAGGCCATTCTAGTTCTGTCCATGATGATCTTGGGTGGCCTCGAGGTCTTGACAGCCAGGAGTCGGAGGTTGATCTCTTCTGAAGTTGATCTCTCCTGAAGTTGATCTCTAATGAAGTTGATGGAAAAAGAGAGTAAGCGAGTTAGGAATATTAAAATTAGTGTTAAAGTTAAGGGATTGAGTTCAAGTGTTAGGGTTAAGGTTCAAGTGCAAGTGTTACAGTGCAAGTGTTACAGTGCAAGTGTTACAGTGCAAGTGTTACAGTGCAAGTGTTACAGTGCAAGTGTTACAGTGCAAGTGTTACAGTGCAAGTGTTACAGTGCAAGTGTTACAGTGCAAGTGTTACAGTGCAAGTGTTACAGTGCAAGTGTTACAGTGCAAGTGCTAGTGATCGGGTTAGAATGTGAGAGTAAGAGAGAAGGAGAGTCAGAGGTAGAGAGAGTGTTAGACTTACTCATCTACTAAACAGCGTAGGTCTATTGTGCTGATCTAGGCCTGCAGCTGTCTATCTCACTAGGCCATTCCAGTTCTGTCCATGATGATCTTGGGTGGCCTCGAGGTCTTGACAGCCAGGAGCCGGATGTTGATCTCTCCTGAAGTTGATGGAAAAATAAAGTAAGCGAGTTAAGAATATTAAAATTAGTGTTAGGGTTGAGAGTTTGAGTGCAAGTGTTACAGTGCAAGTGTTACAGTGCAAGTGTTACAGTGCAAGTGTTACAGTGCAAGTGTTACAGTGCAAGTGTTACAGTGCAAGTGCTAGTGATCGGGTTAGAATGTGAGAGTAAGAGAGAAGGAGAGTCAGAGGTAGAGAGAGTGTTAGACTTACTCATCTACTAAACAGTGTAGGTCTATTGTGCTGATCTAGGCTTGCAAGCTGTCTATCGCACTAGGCCATTCCAGTTCTGTCCATGATGATCTTGGGTGGGCTCGAGGTCTTGACAGCCAGGAGCCGGAGGTTGATCTCTTCTGAAGTTGATCTCTCCTGAAGTTGATGGAAAAATAGAGTAAGCGAGTTAGGAATATTAAAATTAGTGTTAAAGTTAAGGGATTGAGTTCAAGTGTTAGGGTTAAGGTTCGAGTGCAAGTGTTACAGTGCAAGTGTTACAGTGCAAGTGTTACAGTGCAAGTGTTACAGTGCAAGTGTTACAGTGGAAGTGCTAGTGATCGGGTTAGAATGTGAGAGTAAGAGAGGAGAATCAGAGGTAGAGAGAGTGTTAGACTTACTCATCTACTAAACAGCGTAGGTCTATTGTGCTGATCTAGGCCTGGAAGCTGTCCATCTCACTAGGTCATTCCAGTTCTGTCCATGATGATCTTGGGTGGCCTCGAGGTCTTGACAGCCAGGAGCCGGAGGTTGATCTCTTCTGAAGTTGATCTCTCCTGAAGTTGATGGAAAAATAGAGTAAGCGAGTTAGGAATATTAAAATTAGTGTTAAAGTTAAGGGATTGAGTTCAAGTGTTAGGGTTAAGGTTCGAGTGCAAGTGTTACAGTGCAAGTGTTACAGTGCAAGTGTTACAGTGCAAGTGTTACAGTGCAAGTGTTACAGTGCAAGTGCTAGTGATCGGGTTAGAATGTGAGAGTAAGAGAGAAGGAGAGTTAGAGGTAGAGAGAGTGTTAAGACTTACTCATCTACTAAACAGTGTAGGTCTATTGTGCTCATCTAAGCCTGTATGCTGTCTATCTCACTGTGCCATTCCAGTTCTGTCCATGATGATCTTGGGTGGCCTCGAGGTCTTGACAGCCAGGAGTCGGAGGTTGATCTCTTCTGAAGTTGATCTCTCCTGAAGTTGATGGAAAAAGAGAGTAAGCGAGTTAGGAATATTAAAATTAGTGTTAAAGTTAAGGGATTGAGTTCAAGTGTTAGGGTTAAGGTTCGAGTGCAAGTGTTACAGTGCAAGTGTTACAGTGCAAGTGTTACAGTGCAAGTGTTACAGTGCAAGTGTTACAGTGCAAGTGTTACAGTGCAAGTGTTACAGTGCAAGTGTTACAGTGCAAGTGTTACAGTGCAAGTGTTACAGTGCAAGTGTTACAGTGCAAGTGTTACAGTGCAAGTGCTAGTGATCGGGTTAGAATGTGAGAGTAAGAGAGAAGGAGAGTCAGAGGTAGAGAGAGTGTTAGACTTACTCATCTACTAAACAGCGTAGGTCTATTGTGCTGATCTAGGCTTGCAAGCTGTCTATCTCACTAGGCCATTCTAGTTCTCTCCATGATGATCTTGGGTGGCCTCGAGGTCTTGACAGCCAGGAGCCGGATGTTGATCTCTCCTGAAGTTGATGGAAAAATAGAGTAAGCGAGTTAAGAATATTAAAATTAGTGTTAGGGTTGAGAGTTTGAGTGCAAGTGTTACAGTGCAAGTGTTACAGTACAAGTGTTACAGTGCAAGTGTTACAGTGCAAGTGTTACAGTGCAAGTGTTACAGTGCAAGTGTTACAGTGCAAGTGTTACAGTGCAAGTGTTACAGTGCAAGTGTTACAGTGCAAGTGTTACAGTGCAAGTGTTACAGTGCAAGTGTTACAGTGGAAGTGCTAGTGATCGGGTTAGAATGTGAGAGTAAGAGAGGAGAGTCAGAGGTAGAGAGAGTGTTAGACTTACTATCTACTAAACAGCGTAGGTCTATTGTGCTGATGTAGGCCTGCAAGCTGTCTATCTCACTAGGCCATTCTAGTTCTGTCCATGATGATCTTGGGTGGCCTCGAGGTCTTGACAGCCAGGAGTCGGAGGTTGATCTCTTCTGAAGTTGATCTCTCCTGGAGTTGATGGAAAAAGAGAGTAAGCGAGTTAAGAATATTAAAATTAGTGTTAAAGTTAAGGGATTGAGTTCAAGTGTTAGGGTTAAGGTTCGAGTGCAAGTGTTACAGTGCAAGTGTTACAGTGCAAGTGTTAGTGATCGGGTTAGAATGAGAGAGTAAGAGAGGAGAGTCAGAGGTAGAGAGAGTGTTAGACTTACTATCTACTAAACAGCGTAGGTCTATTGTGCTGATGTAGGCCTGCAAGCTGTCTATCTCACTAGGCCATTCTAGTTCTGTCCATGATGATCTTGGGTGGCCTCGAGGTCTTGACAGCCAGGAGTCGGAGGTTGATCTCTTCTGAAGTTGATCTCTTCTGAAGTTGATCTCTAATGAAGTTGATGGAAAAAGAGAGTAAGCGAGTTAGGAATATTAAAATTAGTGTTAAAGTTAAGGGATTGAGTTCAAGTGTTAGGGTTAAGGTTCAAGTGCAAGTGTTACAGTGCAAGTGTTACAGTGCAAGTGTTACAGTGCAAGTGTTACAGTGCAAGTGTTACAGTGCAAGTGTTACAGTGCAAGTGTTACAGTGCAAGTGTTACAGTGCAAGTGTTACAGTGCAAGTGTTACAGTGCAAGTGTTACAGTGCAAGTGTTACAGTGCAAGTGTTACAGTGCAAGTGCTAGTGATTGGGTTAGAATGTGAGAGTAAGAGAGAAGGAGAGTCAGAGGTAGAGAGAGTGTTAGACTTACTCATCTACTAAACAGCGTAGGTCTATTGTGCTGATCTAGGCCTGCAAGCTGTCTATCTCACTAGGTCATTCCAGTTCTGTCCATGATGATCTTGGGTGGCCTCGAGGTCTTGACAGCCAGGAGCCGGATGTTGATCTCTCCTGAAGTTGATGGAAAAATAGAGTAAGCAAGTTAAGAATATTAAAATTGGTGTTAGAGTTAAGGGTTTGAGTTCAAGTGTTAGGGTTAAGGTTCGAGTGCAAGTGTTACAGTGCAAGTGTTACAGTGCAAGTGTTACAGTGCAAGTGTTACAGTGCAAGTGTTACAGTGCAAGTGTTACAGTGCAAGTGTCACAGTGCAAGTGTCACAGTGCAAGTGTCACAGTGCAAGTGCTAGTGATCGGGTTGGAATGTGAGAGTAAGAGAGAAGGAGAGTTAGAGGTAGAGAGAGTGTTAAGACTTACTCATCTACTAAACAGCGTAGGTCTATTGTGCTCATCTAAGCCTGTATGCTGTCTATCTCACTGTGCCATTCCAGTTCTGTCCATGATGATCTTGGGTGGCATCGAGTTCTTGACAGCCAGGAGCCGGAGGTTGATCTCTCCTGAAGTTGATGGAAAAATAGAGTAAGCGAGTTAAGAATATTAAAATTAGTGTTAGGGTTGAGAGTTTGAGTGCAAGTGTTACAGTGCAAGTGTTACAGTGCAAGTGTTACAGTACAAGTGTTACAGTGCAAGTGCTAGTGATCGGGTTAGAATGTGAGAGTAAGAGAGGAGAGTCAGAGGTAGAGAGAGTGTTAGACTTACTATCTACTAAACAGCGTAGGTCTATTGTGCTGATCTAGGCCTGCAGCTGTCTATCTCACTAGGCCATTCTAGTTCTGTCCATGATGATCTTGGGTGGCCTCGAGGTCTTGACAGCCAGGAGCCGGAGGTTGATCTCTCCTGAAGTTGATGAAAAAATAGAGTAAGCGAGTTAAGAATATTAAAATTAGTGTTGGAGTTAAGGGTTTGAGTTCAAGTGTTAGGGTTAAGGTTCGAGTGCAACTGTTACAGTGCAAGTGTTACAGTGCAAGTGTTACAGTGCAAGTGTTACAGTGCAAGTGTTACAGTGCAAGTGTTACAGTGCAAGTGTTACAGTGCAAGTGTTACAGTGCAAGTGTTACAGTGCAAGTGCTAGTGATTGGGTTAGAATGTGAGAGTAAGAGAGAAGGAGAGTCAGAGGTAGAGAGAGTGTTAGACTTACTCATCTACTAAACAGCGTAGGTCTATTGTGCTGATCTAGGCCTGCAAGCTGTCTATCTCACTAGGTCATTCCAGTTCTGTCCATGATGATCTTGGGTGGCCTCGAGGTCTTGACAGCCAGGAGCCGGATGTTGATCTCTCCTGAAGTTGATGGAAAAATAGAGTAAGCAAGTTAAGAATATTAAAATTGGTGTTAGAGTTAAGGGTTTGAGTTCAAGTGTTAGGGTTAAGGTTCGAGTGCAAGTGTTACAGTGCAAGTGTTACAGTGCAAGTGTTACAGTGCAAGTGTCACAGTGCAAGTGTTACAGTGCAAGTGTCACAGTGCAAGTGTCACAGTGCAAGTGTCACAGTGCAAGTGCTAGTGATCGGGTTGGAATGTGAGAGTAAGAGAGAAGGAGAGTTAGAGGTAGAGAGAGTGTTAAGACTTACTCATCTACTAAACAGCGTAGGTCTATTGTGCTCATCTAAGCCTGTATGCTGTCTATCTCACTGTGCCATTCCAGTTCTGTCCATGATGATCTTGGGTGGCATCGAGTTCTTGACAGCCAGGAGCCGGAGGTTGATCTCTCCTGAAGTTGATGGAAAAATAGAGTAAGCGAGTTAAGAATATTAAAATTAGTGTTAGGGTTGAGAGTTTGAGTGCAAGTGTTACAGTGCAAGTGTTACAGTACAAGTGTTACAGTGCAAGTGTTACAGTGCAAGTGTTACAGCGCAAGTGTTACAGTGCAAGTGCTAGTGATTGGGTTAGAATGTGAGAGTAAGAGAGAAGGAGAGTCAGAGGTAGAGAGAGTGTTAGACTTACTCATCTACTAAACAGCGTAGGTCTATTGTGCTGATCTAGGCCTGCAAGCTGTCTATCTCACTAGGTCATTCCAGTTCTGTCCATGATGATCTTGGGTGGCCTCGAGGTCTTGACAGCCAGGAGCCGGATGTTGATCTCTCCTGAAGTTGATGGAAAAATAGAGTAAGCAAGTTAAGAATATTAAAATTGGTGTTAGAGTTAAGGGTTTGAGTTCAAGTGTTAGGGTTGAGGTTCGAGTGCAAGTGTTACAGTGCAAGTGTTACAGTGCAAGTGTTACAGTGCAAGTGTTACAGTGCAAGTGTTACAGTGCAAGTGTTACAGTGCAAGTGTTACAGTGCAAGTGTTACAGTGCAAGTGTTACAGTGCAAGTGTTACAAAGCAAGTGCTAGTGATCGGGTTAGAATGTGAGAGTAAGAGAGAAGGAGAGTTAGAGGTAGAGAGAGTGTTAGACTTACTCATCTACTAAACAGCGTAGGTCTATTGTGCTGATCTAGGCCTGCAGCTGTCTATCTCACTAGGCCATTCCAGTTCTGTCCATGATGATCTTGGGTGGCCTCGAGGTCTTGACAGCCAGGAGCCGGATGTTGATCTCTCCTGAAGTTGATGGAAAAATACAGTAAGCGAGTTAAGAATATTAAAATTAGTGTTAGAGTTAAGGGTTTGAGTTCAAGTGTTACAGTGCAAGTGTTACAGTGCAAGTGTTACAGTGCAAGTGTTACAGTGCAAGTGTTACAGTGCAAGTGTTACAGTGCAAGTGTTACAGTGCAAGTGTTACAGTGCAAGTGTTACAGTGCAAGTGTTACAGTGCAAGTGTTACAGTGCAAGTGTTACAGTGCAAGTGTTACAGTGCAAGTGTTACAGTGCAAGTGTTACAGTGCAAGTGTTACAGTGCAAGTGCTAGTGATCGGGTTAGAATGTGAGAGTAAGAGAGAAGGAGAGTCAGAGGTAGAGAGAGTGTTAGACTTACTCATCTACTAAACAGCGTAGGTCTATTGTGCTGATCTAGGCCTGCAGCTGTCTATCTCACTAGGCCATTCCAGTTCTGTCCATGATGATCTTGGGTGGCCTCGAGGTCTTGACAGCCAGGAGCCGGATGTTGATCTCTCCTGAAGTTGATGGAAAAATAGAGTAAGCGAGTTAAGAATATTAAAATTAGTGTTAGAGTTAAGGGTTTGAGTTCAAGTGTTAGGGTTAAAGTTCGAGTGCAAGTGTTACAGTGCAAGTGTTACAGTGCAAGTGTTACAGTGCAAGTGTTACAGTGCAAGTGTTACAGTGCAAGTGTTACAGTGCAAGTGTTACAGTGCAAGTGTTACAGTGCAAGTGCTAGTGATCGGGTTAGAATGTGAGAGTAAGAGAGAAGGAGAGTCAGAGGTAGAGAGAGTGTTAGACTTACTCATCTACTAAACAGCGTAGGTCTATTGTGCTGATCTAGGCCTGCAGCTGTCTATCTCACTAGGCCATTCCAGTTCTGTCCATGATGATCTTGGGTGGCCTCGAGGTCTTGACAGCCAGGAGCCGGATGTTGATCTCTCCTGAAGTTGATGGAAAAATAAAGTAAGCGAGTTAAGAATATTAAAATTAGTGTTAGGGTTGAGAGTTTGAGTGCAAGTGTTACAGTGCAAGTGTTACAGTGCAAGTGTTACAGTGCAAGTGTTACAGTGCAAGTGTTACAGTGCAAGTGTTACAGTGCAAGTGTTACAGTGCAAGTGTTACAGTGCAAGTGCTAGTGATTGGGTTAGAATGTGAGAGTAAGAGAGAAGGAGAGTCAGAGGTAGAGAGAGTGTTAGACTTACTCATCTACTAAACAGCGTAGGTCTATTGTGCTGATCTAGGCCTGCAAGCTGTCTATCTCACTAGGTCATTCCAGTTCTGTCCATGATGATCTTGGGTGGCCTCGAGGTCTTGACAGCCAGGAGCCGGATGTTGATCTCTCCTGAAGTTGATGGAAAAATAGAGTAAGCAAGTTAAGAATATTAAAATTGGTGTTAGAGTTAAGGGTTTGAGTTCAAGTGTTAGGGTTAAGGTTCGAGTGCAAGTGTTACAGTGCAAGTGTTACAGTGCAAGTGTTACAGTGCAAGTGTTACAGTGCAAGTGTTACAGTGCAAGTGTCACAGTGCAAGTGTCACAGTGCAAGTGTCACAGTGCAAGTGCTAGTGCTAGTGATCGGGTTGGAATGTGAGAGTAAGAGAGAAGGAGAGTTAGAGGTAGAGAGAGTGTTAAGACTTACTCATCTACTAAACAGCGTAGGTCTATTGTGCTCATCTAAGCCTGTATGCTGTCTATCTCACTGTGCCATTCCAGTTCTGTCCATGATGATCTTGGGTGGCATCGAGTTCTTGACAGCCAGGAGCCGGAGGTTGATCTCTCCTGAAGTTGATGGAAAAATAGAGTAAGCGAGTTAAGAATATTAAAATTAGTGTTAGGGTTGAGAGTTTGAGTGCAAGTGTTACAGTGCAAGTGTTACAGTGCAAGTGTTACAGTACAAGTGTTACAGTGCAAGTGCTAGTGATCGGGTTAGAATGTGAGAGTAAGAGAGGAGAGTCAGAGGTAGAGAGAGTGTTAGACTTACTATCTACTAAACAGCGTAGGTCTATTGTGCTGATCTAGGCCTGCAAGCTGTCTATCTCACTAGGTCATTCCAGTTCTGTCCATGATGATCTTGGGTGGCCTCGAGGTCTTGACAGCCAGGAGCCGGATGTTGATCTCTCCTGAAGTTGATGGAAAAATAGAGTAAGCAAGTTAAGAATATTAAAATTGGTGTTAGAGTTAAGGGTTTGAGTTCAAGTGTTAGGGTTAAGGTTCGAGTGCAAGTGTTACAGTGCAAGTGTTACAGTGCAAGTGTTACAGTGCAAGTGTCACAGTGCAAGTGTTACAGTGCAAGTGTCACAGTGCAAGTGTCACAGTGCAAGTGTCACAGTGCAAGTGCTAGTGATCGGGTTGGAATGTGAGAGTAAGAGAGAAGGAGAGTTAGAGGTAGAGAGAGTGTTAAGACTTACTCATCTACTAAACAGCGTAGGTCTATTGTGCTCATCTAAGCCTGTATGCTGTCTATCTCACTGTGCCATTCCAGTTCTGTCCATGATGATCTTGGGTGGCATCGAGTTCTTGACAGCCAGGAGCCGGAGGTTGATCTCTCCTGAAGTTGATGGAAAAATAGAGTAAGCGAGTTAAGAATATTAAAATTAGTGTTAGGGTTGAGAGTTTGAGTGCAAGTGTTACAGTGCAAGTGTTACAGTACAAGTGTTACAGTGCAAGTGTTACAGTGCAAGTGTTACAGCGCAAGTGTTACAGTGCAAGTGCTAGTGATTGGGTTAGAATGTGAGAGTAAGAGAGAAGGAGAGTCAGAGGTAGAGAGAGTGTTAGACTTACTCATCTACTAAACAGCGTAGGTCTATTGTGCTGATCTAGGCCTGCAAGCTGTCTATCTCACTAGGTCATTCCAGTTCTGTCCATGATGATCTTGGGTGGCCTCGAGGTCTTGACAGCCAGGAGCCGGATGTTGATCTCTCCTGAAGTTGATGGAAAAATAGAGTAAGCAAGTTAAGAATATTAAAATTGGTGTTAGAGTTAAGGGTTTGAGTTCAAGTGTTAGGGTTGAGGTTCGAGTGCAAGTGTTACAGTGCAAGTGTTACAGTGCAAGTGTTACAGTGCAAGTGTTACAGTGCAAGTGTTACAGTGCAAGTGTTACAGTGCAAGTGTTACAAAGCAAGTGCTAGTGATCGGGTTAGAATGTGAGAGTAAGAGAGAAGGAGAGTTAGAGGTAGAGAGAGTGTTAGACTTACTCATCTACTAAACAGCATAGGTCTATTGTGCTGATCTAGGCCTGCAGCTGTCTATCTCACTAGGCCATTCCAGTTCTGTCCATGATGATCTTGGGTGGCCTCGAGGTCTTGACAGCCAGGAGCCGGATGTTGATCTCTCCTGAAGTTGATGGAAAAATACAGTAAGCGAGTTAAGAATATTAAAATTAGTGTTAGAGTTAAGGGTTTGAGTTCAAGTGTTACAGTGCAAGTGTTACAGTGCAAGTGTTACAGTGCAAGTGTTACAGTGCAAGTGTTACAGTGCAAGTGTTACAGTGCAAGTGCTAGTGATCGGGTTAGAATGTGAGAGTAAGAGAGAAGGAGAGTCAGAGGTAGAGAGAGTGTTAGACTTACTCATCTACTAAACAGCGTAGGTCTATTGTGCTGATCTAGGCCTGCAGCTGTCTATCTCACTAGGCCATTCCAGTTCTGTCCATGATGATCTTGGGTGGCCTCGAGGTCTTGACAGCCAGGAGCCGGATGTTGATCTCTCCTGAAGTTGATGGAAAAATAGAGTAAGCGAGTTAAGAATATTAAAATTAGTGTTAGAGTTAAGGGTTTGAGTTCAAGTGTTAGGGTTAAAGTTCGAGTGCAAGTGTTACAGTGCAAGTGTTACAGTGCAAGTGTTACAGTGCAAGTGTTACAGTGCAAGTGTTACAGTGCAAGTGTTACAGTGCAAGTGTTACAGTGCAAGTGTTACAGTGCAAGTGTTACAGTGCAAGTGCTAGTGATCGGGTTAGAATGTGAGAGTAAGAGAGAAGGAGAGTTAGAGGTAGAGAGAGTGTTAGACTTACTCATCTACTAAACAGCGTAGGTCTATTGTGCTGATCTAGGCCTGCAGCTGTCTATCTCACTAGGCCACTCCAGTTCTGTCCATGATGATCTTGGGTGGCCTCGAGGTCTTGACAGCCAGGAGCCGGATGTTGATCTCTCCTGAAGTTGATGGAAAAATAAAGTAAGCGAGTTAAGAATATTAAAATTAGTGTTAGGGTTGAGAGTTTGAGTGCAAGTGTTACAGTGCAAGTGTTACAGTGCAAGTGTTACAGTGCAAGTGTTACAGTGCAAGTGTTACAGTGCAAGTGTCACAGTGCAAGTGTCACAGTGCAAGTGTCACAGTGCAAGTGCTAGTGATCGGGTTGGAATGTGAGAGTAAGAGAGAAGGAGAGTTAGAGGTAGAGAGAGTGTTAAGACTTACTCATCTACTAAACAGCGTAGGTCTATTGTGCTCATCTAAGCCTGTATGCTGTCTATCTCACTGTGCCATTCCAGTTCTGTCCATGATGATCTTGGGTGGCATCGAGTTCTTGACAGCCAGGAGCCGGAGGTTGATCTCTCCTGAAGTTGATGGAAAAATAGAGTAAGCGAGTTAAGAATATTAAAATTAGTGTTAGGGTTGAGAGTTTGAGTGCAAGTGTTACAGTGCAAGTGTTACAGTGCAAGTGTTACAGTACAAGTGTTACAGTGCAAGTGCTAGTGATCGGGTTAGAATGTGAGAGTAAGAGAGGAGAGTCAGAGGTAGAGAGAGTGTTAGACTTACTATCTACTAAACAGCGTAGGTCTATTGTGCTGATCTAGGCCTGCAGCTGTCTATCTCACTAGGCCATTCTAGTTCTGTCCATGATGATCTTGGGTGGCCTCGAGGTCTTGACAGCCAGGAGCCGGAGGTTGATCTCTCCTGAAGTTGATGAAAAAATAGAGTAAGCGAGTTAAGAATATTAAAATTAGTGTTGGAGTTAAGGGTTTGAGTTCAAGTGTTAGGGTTAAGGTTCGAGTGCAACTGTTACAGTGCAAGTGTTACAGTGCAAGTGTTACAGTGCAAGTGTTACAGTGCAAGTGTTACAGTGCAAGTGTTACAGTGCAAGTGTTACAGTGCAAGTGTTACAGTGCAAGTGTTACAGTGCAAGTGCTAGTGATTGGGTTAGAATGTGAGAGTAAGAGAGAAGGAGAGTCAGAGGTAGAGAGGGTGTTAGACTTACTCATCTACTAAACAGCGTAGGTCTATTGTGCTGATCTAGGCCTGCAAGCTGTCTATCTCACTAGGTCATTCCAGTTCTGTCCATGATGATCTTGGGTGGCCTCGAGGTCTTGACAGCCAGGAGCCGGATGTTGATCTCTCCTGAAGTTGATGGAAAAATAGAGTAAGCAAGTTAAGAATATTAAAATTGGTGTTAGAGTTAAGGGTTTGAGTTCAAGTGTTAGGGTTAAGGTTCGAGTGCAAGTGTTACAGTGCAAGTGTTACAGTGCAAGTGTTACAGTGCAAGTGTCACAGTGCAAGTGTTACAGTGCAAGTGTCACAGTGCAAGTGTCACAGTGCAAGTGTCACAGTGCAAGTGCTAGTGATCGGGTTGGAATGTGAGAGTAAGAGAGAAGGAGAGTTAGAGGTAGAGAGAGTGTTAAGACTTACTCATCTACTAAACAGCGTAGGTCTATTGTGCTCATCTAAGCCTGTATGCTGTCTATCTCACTGTGCCATTCCAGTTCTGTCCATGATGATCTTGGGTGGCATCGAGTTCTTGACAGCAAGGAGCCGGAGGTTGATCTCTCCTGAAGTTGATGGAAAAATAGAGTAAGCGAGTTAAGAATATTAAAATTAGTGTTAGGGTTGAGAGTTTGAGTGCAAGTGTTACAGTGCAAGTGTTACAGTACAAGTGTTACAGTGCAAGTGTTACAGTGCAAGTGTTACAGCGCAAGTGTTACAGTGCAAGTGCTAGTGATTGGGTTAGAATGTGAGAGTAAGAGAGAAGGAGAGTCAGAGGTAGAGAGAGTGTTAGACTTACTCATCTACTAAACAGCGTAGGTCTATTGTGCTGATCTAGGCCTGCAAGCTGTCTATCTCACTAGGTCATTCCAGTTCTGTCCATGATGATCTTGGGTGGCCTCGAGGTCTTGACAGCCAGGAGCCGGATGTTGATCTCTCCTGAAGTTGATGGAAAAATAGAGTAAGCAAGTTAAGAATATTAAAATTGGTGTTAGAGTTAAGGGTTTGAGTTCAAGTGTTAGGGTTGAGGTTCGAGTGCAAGTGTTACAGTGCAAGTGTTACAGTGCAAGTGTTACAGTGCAAGTGTTACAGTGCAAGTGTTACAGTGCAAGTGT
Source organism: Hippasteria phrygiana (assembly GCA_037893225.1). Taxonomy (NCBI): domain Eukaryota; kingdom Metazoa; phylum Echinodermata; class Asteroidea; order Valvatida; family Goniasteridae; genus Hippasteria; species Hippasteria phrygiana. The sequence goes on along the minus strand of JAZGUH010000573.1, from coordinate 400,949 downwards.
TACAGTGCAAGTGTTACAGTGCAAGTGTTACAGTGCAAGTGTTACAAAGCAAGTGCTAGTGATCGGGTTAGAATGTGAGAGTAAGAGAGAAGGAGAGTTAGAGGTAGAGAGAGTGTTAGACTTACTCATCTACTAAACAGCGTAGGTCTATTGTGCTGATCTAGGCCTGCAGCTGTCTATCTCACTAGGCCATTCCAGTTCTGTCCATGATGATCTTGGGTGGCCTCGAGGTCTTGACAGCCAGGAGCCGGATGTTGATCTCTCCTGAAGTTGATGGAAAAATACAGTAAGCGAGTTAAGAATATTAAAATTAGTGTTAGAGTTAAGGGTTTGAGTTCAAGTGTTACAGTGCAAGTGTTACAGTGCAAGTGTTACAGTGCAAGTGTTACAGTGCAAGTGCTAGTGATCGGGTTAGAATGTGAGAGTAAGAGAGAAGGAGAGTTAGAGGTAGAGAGAGTGTTAGACTTACTCATCTACTAAACAGCGTAGGTCTATTGTGCTGATCTAGGCCTGCAGCTGTCTATCTCACTAGGCCATTCCAGTTCTGTCCATGATGATCTTGGGTGGCCTCGAGGTCTTGACAGCCAGGAGCCGGATGTTGATCTCTCCTGAAGTTGATGGAAAAATAAAGTAAGCGAGTTAAGAATATTAAAATTAGTGTTAGGGTTGAGAGTTTGAGTGCAAGTGTTACAGTGCAAGTGTTACAGTGCAAGTGTTACAGTGCAAGTGTTACAGTGCAAGTGTTACAGTGCAAGTGTTACAGTGCAAGTGTTACAGTGCAAGTGTTACAGTGCAAGTGTTACAGTGCAAGTGCTAGTGATTGGGTTAGAATGTGAGAGTAAGAGAGAAGGAGAGTCAGAGGTAGAGAGAGTGTTAGACTTACTCATCTACTAAACAGCGTAGGTCTATTGTGCTGATCTAGGCCTGCAAGCTGTCTATCTCACTAGGTCATTCCAGTTCTGTCCATGATGATCTTGGGTGGCCTCGAGGTCTTGACAGCCAGGAGCCGGATGTTGATCTCTCCTGAAGTTGATGGAAAAATAGAGTAAGCAAGTTAAGAATATTAAAATTGGTGTTAGAGTTAAGGGTTTGAGTTCAAGTGTTAGGGTTAAGGTTCGAGTGCAAGTGTTACAGTGCAAGTGTTACAGTGCAAGTGTTACAGTGCAAGTGTTACAGTGCAAGTGTTACAGTGCAAGTGTTACAGTGCAAGTGTCACAGTGCAAGTGTCACAGTGCAAGTGTCACAGTGCAAGTGCTAGTGATCGGGTTGGAATGTGAGAGTAAGAGAGAAGGAGAGTTAGAGGTAGAGAGAGTGTTAAGACTTACTCATCTACTAAACAGCGTAGGTCTATTGTGCTCATCTAAGCCTGTATGCTGTCTATCTCACTGTGCCATTCCAGTTCTGTCCATGATGATCTTGGGTGGCATCGAGTTCTTGACAGCCAGGAGCCGGAGGTTGATCTCTCCTGAAGTTGATGGAAAAATAGAGTAAGCGAGTTAAGAATATTAAAATTAGTGTTAGGGTTGAGAGTTTGAGTGCAAGTGTTACAGTGCAAGTGTTACAGTGCAAGTGTTACAGTGCAAGTGTTACAGTACAAGTGTTACAGTGCAAGTGCTAGTGATCGGGTTAGAATGTGAGAGTAAGAGAGGAGAGTCAGAGGTAGAGAGAGTGTTAGACTTACTATCTACTAAACAGCGTAGGTCTATTGTGCTGATCTAGGCCTGCAGCTGTCTATCTCACTAGGCCATTCTAGTTCTGTCCATGATGATCTTGGGTGGCCTCGAGGTCTTGACAGCCAGGAGCCGGAGGTTGATCTCTCCTGAAGTTGATGAAAAAATAGAGTAAGCGAGTTAAGAATATTAAAATTAGTGTTGGAGTTAAGGGTTTGAGTTCAAGTGTTAGGGTTAAGGTTCGAGTGCAACTGTTACAGTGCAAGTGTTACAGTGCAAGTGTTACAGTGCAAGTGTTACAGTGCAAGTGTTACAGTGCAAGTGTTACAGTGCAAGTGTTACAGTGCAAGTGTTACAGTGCAAGTGTTACAGTGCAAGTGTTACAGTGCAAGTGTTACAGTGCAAGTGCTAGTGATTGGGTTAGAATGTGAGAGTAAGAGAGAAGGAGAGTCAGAGGTAGAGAGGGTGTTAGACTTACTCATCTACTAAACAGCGTAGGTCTATTGTGCTGATCTAGGCCTGCAAGCTGTCTATCTCACTAGGTCATTCCAGTTCTGTCCATGATGATCTTGGGTGGCCTCGAGGTCTTGACAGCCAGGAGCCGGATGTTGATCTCTCCTGAAGTTGATGGAAAAATAGAGTAAGCAAGTTAAGAATATTAAAATTGGTGTTAGAGTTAAGGGTTTGAGTTCAAGTGTTAGGGTTAAGGTTCGAGTGCAAGTGTTACAGTGCAAGTGTTACAGTGCAAGTGTCACAGTGCAAGTGTCACAGTGCAAGTGTCACAGTGCAAGTGTCACAGTGCAAGTGTCACAGTGCAAGTGTCACAGTGCAAGTGCTAGTGATCGGGTTGGAATGTGAGAGTAAGAGAGAAGGAGAGTTAGAGGTAGAGAGAGTGTTAAGACTTACTCATCTACTAAACAGCGTAGGTCTATTGTGCTCATCTAAGCCTGTATGCTGTCTATCTCACTGTGCCATTCCAGTTCTGTCCATGATGATCTTGGGTGGCATCGAGTTCTTGACAGCCAGGAGCCGGAGGTTGATCTCTCCTGAAGTTGATGGAAAAATAGAGTAAGCGAGTTAAGAATATTAAAATTAGTGTTAGGGTTGAGAGTTTGAGTGCAAGTGTTACAGTGCAAGTGTTACAGTGCAAGTGTTACAGTACAAGTGTTACAGTGCAAGTGCTAGTGATCGGGTTAGAATGTGAGAGTAAGAGAGGAGAGTCAGAGGTAGAGAGAGTGTTAGACTTACTATCTACTAAACAGCGTAGGTCTATTGTGCTGATCTAGGCCTGCAGCTGTCTATCTCACTAGGCCATTCTAGTTCTGTCCATGATGATCTTGGGTGGCCTCGAGGTCTTGACAGCCAGGAGCCGGAGGTTGATCTCTCCTGAAGTTGATGAAAAAATAGAGTAAGCGAGTTAAGAATATTAAAATTAGTGTTGGAGTTAAGGGTTTGAGTTCAAGTGTTAGGGTTAAGGTTCGAGTGCAACTGTTACAGTGCAAGTGTTACAGTGCAAGTGTTACAGTGCAAGTGTTACAGTGCAAGTGTTACAGTGCAAGTGTTACAGTGCAAGTGTTACAGTGCAAGTGTTACAGTGCAAGTGTTACAGTGCAAGTGTTACAGTGCAAGTGTTACAGTGCAAGTGTTACAGTGCAAGTGTTACAGTGCAAGTGCTAGTGATTGGGTTAGAATGTGAGAGTAAGAGAGAAGGAGAGTCAGAGGTAGAGAGGGTGTTAGACTTACTCATCTACTAAACAGCGTAGGTCTATTGTGCTGATCTAGGCCTGCAAGCTGTCTATCTCACTAGGTCATTCCAGTTCTGTCCATGATGATCTTGGGTGGCCTCGAGGTCTTGACAGCCAGGAGCCGGATGTTGATCTCTCCTGAAGTTGATGGAAAAATAGAGTAAGCAAGTTAAGAATATTAAAATTGGTGTTAGAGTTAAGGGTTTGAGTTCAAGTGTTAGGGTTAAGGTTCGAGTGCAAGTGTTACAGTGCAAGTGTTACAGTGCAAGTGTCACAGTGCAAGTGTTACAGTGCAAGTATCACAGTGCAAGTGTCACAGTGCAAGTGTCACAGTGCAAGTGCTAGTGATCGGGTTGGAATGTGAGAGTAAGAGAGAAGGAGAGTTAGAGGTAGAGAGAGTGTTAAGACTTACTCATCTACTAAACAGCGTAGGTCTATTGTGCTCATCTAAGCCTGTATGCTGTCTATCTCACTGTGCCATTCCAGTTCTGTCCATGATGATCTTGGGTGGCATCGAGTTCTTGACAGCCAGGAGCCGGAGGTTGATCTCTCCTGAAGTTGATGGAAAAATAGAGTAAGCGAGTTAAGAATATTAAAATTAGTGTTAGGGTTGAGAGTTTGAGTGCAAGTGTTACAGTGCAAGTGTTACAGTACAAGTGTTACAGTGCAAGTGTTACAGTGCAAGTGTTACAGCGCAAGTGTTACAGTGCAAGTGCTAGTGATTGGGTTAGAATGTGAGAGTAAGAGAGAAGGAGAGTCAGAGGTAGAGAGAGTGTTAGACTTACTCATCTACTAAACAGCGTAGGTCTATTGTGCTGATCTAGGCCTGCAAGCTGTCTATCTCACTAGGTCATTCCAGTTCTGTCCATGATGATCTTGGGTGGCCTCGAGGTCTTGACAGCCAGGAGCCGGATGTTGATCTCTCCTGAAGTTGATGGAAAAATAGAGTAAGCAAGTTAAGAATATTAAAATTGGTGTTAGAGTTAAGGGTTTGAGTTCAAGTGTTAGGGTTGAGGTTCGAGTGCAAGTGTTACAGTGCAAGTGTTACAGTGCAAGTGTTACAGTGCAAGTGTTACAGTGCAAGTGTTACAGTGCAAGTGTTACAGTGCAAGTGTTACAGTGCAAGTGTTACAGTGCAAGTGTTACAGTGCAAGTGTTACAGTGCAAGTGCTAGTGATCGGGTTAGAATGTGAGAGTAAGAGAGAAGGAGAGTCAGAGGTAGAGAGAGTGTTAGACTTACTCATCTACTAAACAGCGTAGGTCTATTGTGCTGATCTAGGCCTGCAGCTGTCTATCTCACTAGGCCATTCCAGTTCTGTCCATGATGATCTTGGGTGGCCTCGAGGTCTTGACAGCCAGGAGCCGGATGTTGATCTCTCCTGAAGTTGATGGAAAAATAGAGTAAGCGAGTTAAGAATATTAAAATTAGTGTTAGAGTTAAGGGTTTGAGTTCAAGTGTAGGGTTAAGGTTCGAGTGCAAGTGTTACAGTGCAAGTGTTACAGTGCAAGTGTTACAGTGCAAGTGTTACGGTGCAAGTGCTAGTGATCGGGTTAGAATGTGAGAGTAAGAGAGAAGGAGAGTTAGAGGTAGAGAGAGTGTTAAGACTTACTCATCTACTAAACAGCGTAGGTCTATTGTGCTCATCTAAGCCTGTATGCTGTCTATCTCACTGTGCCATTCCAGTTCTGTCCATGATGATCTTGGGTGGCCTCGAGTTCTTGACAGCCAGGAGCCGGAGGTTGATCTCTCCTGAAGTTGATCGAAAAATAGAGTAAGCGAGTTAAGAATATTAAAATTAGTGTTAGGGTTGAGAGTTTGAGTGCAAGTGTTACAGTGCAAGTGTTACAGTACAAGTGTTACGGTGCAAGTGTTACGGTGCAAGTGTTACGGTGCAAGTGTTACGGTGCAAGTGTTACGGTGCAAGTGTTATGGTGCAAGTGTTATGGTGCAAGTGTTATAGTGCAAGTGTTATAGTGCAAGTGTTATAGTGCAAGTGTTATAGTGCAAGTGTTATAGTGCAAGTGTTACAGTGCAAGTGTTACAGTGGAAGTGCTAGTGATCGGGTTAGAATGTGAGAGTAAGAGAGGAGAGTCAGAGGTAGAGAGAGTGTTAGACTTACTATCTACTAAACAGCCTAGGTCTATTGTGCTGATCTAGGCCTGCAAGCTGTCTATCTCACTAGGCCATTCTAGTTCTGTCCATGATGATCTTGGGTGGCCTCGAGGTCTTGACAGCCAGGAGTCGGAGGTTGATCTCTTCTGAAGTTGATCTCTCCTGAAGTTGATGGAAAAAGAGAGTAAGCGAGTTAGGAATATTAAAATTAGTGTTAAAGTTAAGGGATTGAGTTCAAGTGTTAGGGTTAAGGTTCGAGTGCAAGTGTTACAGTGCAAGTGTTACAGTGCAAGTGTTACAATGCAAGTGTTACAGTGCAAGTGTTACAGTGCAAGTGTTACAGTGCAAGTGTTACAGTGCAAGTGTTACAGTGCAAGTGTTACAGTGCAAGTGTTACAGTGCAAGTGTTACAGTGCAAGTGCTAGTGATCGGGTTAGAATGTGAGAGTAAGAGAGAAGGAGAGTTAGAGGTAGAGAGAGTGTTAGACTTACTCATCTACTAAACAGCGTAGGTCTATTGTGCTGATCTAGGCCTGCAGCTGTCTATCTCACTAGGCCATTCCAGTTCTGTCCATGATGATCTTGGGTGGCCTCGAGGTCTTGACAGCCAGGAGCCGGATGTTGATCTCTCCTGAAGTTGATGGAAAAATAAAGTAAGCGAGTTAAGAATATTAAAATTAGTGTTAGGGTTGAGAGTTTGAGTGCAAGTGTTACAGTGCAAGTGTTACAGTGCAAGTGTTACAGTGCAAGTGTTACAGTGCAAGTGTTACAGTGCAAGTGTTACAGTGCAAGTGTTACAGTGCAAGTGTTACAGTGCAAGTGTTACAGTGCAAGTGTTACAGTGCAAGTGTTACAGTGCAAGTGTTACAGTGCAAGTGTTACAGTGCAAGTGTTACAGTGCAAGTGCTAGTGATCGGGTTAGAATGTGAGAGTAAGAGAGAAGGAGAGTCAGAGGTAGAGAGAGTGTTAGACTTACTCATCTACTAAACAGCGTAGGTCTATTGTGCTGATCTAGGCCTGCAGCTGTCTATCTCACTAGGCCATTCCAGTTCTGTCCATGATGATCTTGGGTGGCCTCGAGGTCTTGACAGCCAGGAGCCGGATGTTGATCTCTCCTGAAGTTGATGGAAAAATAGAGTAAGCGAGTTAAGAATATTAAAATTAGTGTTAGGGTTGAGAGTTTGAGTGCAAGTGTTACAGTGCAAGTGTTACAGTGCAAGTGTTACAGTGCAAGTGTTACAGTGCAAGTGTTACAGTGCAAGTGTTACAGTGCAAGTGCTAGTGATCGGGTTAGAATGTGAGAGTAAGAGAGAAGGAGAGTTAGAGGTAGAGAGAGTGTTAGACTTACTCATCTACTAAACAGCGTAGGTATATTGTGCTCATCTAAACCTGTATACTGTCTATCTCACTAGGCCATTCCAGTTCTGTCCATGATGATCTTGGGTGGCCTCGAGGTCTTCACAGCCAGGAGCCGGATGTTGATCGCTCCTGAAGTTGATGGAAAAATAGAGTAAGCGAGTTAAGAATATTAAAATTAGTGTTAGAGTTAAGGGTTTGAGTTCAAGTGTAGGGTTAAGGTTCGAGTGCAAGTGTTACAGTGCAAGTGTTACAGTGCAAGTGTTACAGTGCAAGTGTTACAGTGCAAGTGTTACAGTGCAAGTGTTACAGTGCAAGTGTTACAGTGCAAGTGTTACAGTGCTAGTGTTACAGTGCTAGTGTTACAGTGCAAGTGTTACGGTGCAAGTGCTAGTGATCGGGTTAGAATGTGAGAGTAAGAGAGAAGGAGAGTTAGAGGTAGAGAGAGTGTTAAGACTTACTCATCTACTAAACAGCGTAGGTCTATTGTGCTCATCTAAGCCTGTATGCTGTCTATCTCACTGTGCCATTCCAGTTCTGTCCATGATGATCTTGGGTGGCCTCGAGTTCTTGACAGCCAGGAGCCGGAGGTTGATCTCTCCTGAAGTTGATCGAAAAATAGAGTAAGCGAGTTAAGAATATTAAAATTAGTGTTAGGGTTGAGAGTTTGAGTGCAAGTGTTACAGTGCAAGTGTTACAGTACAAGTGTTATGGTGCAAGTGTTATGGTGCAAGTGTTATGGTGCAAGTGTTATGGTGCAAGTGTTATAGTGCAAGTGTTATAGTGCAAGTGTTATAGTGCAAGTGTTATAGTGCAAGTGTTATAGTGCAAGTGTTACAGTGCAAGTGTTACAGTGGAAGTGCTAGTGATCGGGTTAGAATGTGAGAGTAAGAGAGGAGAGTCAGAGGTAGAGAGAGTGTTAGACTTACTATCTACTAAACAGCCTAGGTCTATTGTGCTGATCTAGGCCTGCAAGCTGTCTATCTCACTAGGCCATTCTAGTTCTGTCCATGATGATCTTGGGTGGCCTCGAGGTCTTGACAGCCAGGAGTCGGAGGTTGATCTCTTCTGAAGTTGATCTCTCCTGAAGTTGATGGAAAAAGAGAGTAAGCGAGTTAGGAATATTAAAATTAGTGTTAAAGTTAAGGGATTGAGTTCAAGTGTTAGGGTTAAGGTTCGAGTGCAAGTGTTACAGTGCAAGTGTTACAATGCAAGTGTTACAGTGCAAGTGTTACAGTGCAAGTGTTACAGTGCAAGTGTTACAGTGCAAGTGTTACAGTGCAAGTGTTACAGTGCAAGTGCTAGTGATCGGGTTAGAATGTGAGAGTAAGAGAGAAGGAGAGTTAGAGGTAGAGAGAGTGTTAGACTTACTCATCTACTAAACAGCGTAGGTCTATTGTGCTGATCTAGGCCTGCACCTGTCTATCTCACTAGGCCATTCCAGTTCTGTCCATGATGATCTTGGGTGGCCTCGAGGTCTTGACAGCCAGGAGCCGGATGTTGATCTCTCCTGAAGTTGATGGAAAAATAGAGTAAGCGAGTTAAGAATATTAAAATTAGTGTTAGAGTTAAGGGTTTGAGTTCAAGTGTTAGGGTTAAGGTTCGAGTGCAAGTGTTACAGTGCAAGTGTTACAGTGCAAGTGTTACAGTGCAAGTGTTACAGTGCAAGTGTTACAGTGCAAGTGTTACAGTGCAAGTGTTACAGTGCAAGTGTTACAGTGCAAGTGTTACAGTGCAAGTGTTACAGTGCAAGTGTTACAGTGCAAGTGTTACAGTGCAAGTGTTACAGTGCAAGTGTTACAGTGCAAGTGCTAGTGATCGGGTTAGAATGTGAGAGTAAGAGAGAAGGAGAGTCAGAGGTAGAGAGAGTGTTAGACTTACTCATCTACTAAACAGCGTAGGTCTATTGTGCTGATCTAGGCCTGCAGCTGTCTATCTCACTAGGCCACTCCAGTTCTGTCCATGATGATCTTGGGTGGCCTCGAGGTCTTGACAGCCAGGAGCCGGATGTTGATCTCTCCTGAAGTTGATGGAAAAATAGAGTAAGCGAGTTAAGAATATTAAAATTAGTGTTAGAGTTAAGGGTTTGAGTTCAAGTGTTAGGGTTAAGGTTCGAGTGCAAGTGTTACAGTGCAAGTGTTACAGTGCAAGTGTTACAGTGCAAGTGTTACAGTGCAAGTGTTACAGTGCAAGTGTTACAGTGCAAGTGTTACAGTGCAAGTGTTACAGTGCAAGTGTTACAGTGCAAGTGTTACAGTGCAAGTGTTACAGTGCAAGTGCTAGTGATCGGGTTAGAATGTGAGAGTAAGAGAGAAGGAGAGTCAGAGGTAGAGAGAGTGTTAGACTTACTCATCTACTAAACAGCGTAGGTCTATTGTGCTGATCTAGGCCTGCAGCTGTCTATCTCACTAGGTCATTCCAGTTCTGTCCATGATGATCTTGGGTGGCGTCGAGGTCTTGACAGCCAGGAGCCGGATGTTGATCTCTCCTGAAGTTGATGGAAAAATAGAGTAAGCGAGTTAAGAATATTAAAATTAGTGTTAGAGTTAAGGGTTTGAGTTCAAGTGTTAGGGTTAAGGTTCGAGTGCAAGTGTTACAGTGCAAGTGTTACAGTGCAAGTGTTACAGTGCAAGTGTCACAGTGCAAGTGCTAGTGATCGGGTTGGAATGTGAGAGTAAGAGAGAAGGAGAGTTAGAGGTAGAGAGAGTGTTAAGACTTACTCATCTACTAAACAGCGTAGGTCTATTGTGCTCATCTAAGCCTGTATGCTGTCTATCTCACTGTGCCATTCCAGTTCTGTCCATGATGATCTTGGGTGGCATCGAGTTCTTGACAGCCAGGAGCCGGAGGTTGATCTCTCCTGAAGTTGATGGAAAAATAGAGTAAGCGAGTTAAGAATATTAAAATTAGTGTTAGAGTTAAGGGTTTGAGTTCAAGTGTTACAGTGCAAGTGTTACAGTGCAAGTGTTACAGTGCAAGTGTTACAGTGCAAGTGTTACAGTGCAAGTGTTACAGTGCAAGTGTTACAGTGCAAGTGTTACAGTGCAAGTGTTACAGTGCAAGTGTTACAGTGCAAGTGCTAGTGATCGGGTTAGAATGTGAGAGTAAGAGAGAAGGAGAGTCAGAGGTAGAGAGAGTGTTAGACTTACTCATCTACTAAACAGCGTAGGTCTATTGTGCTGATCTAGGCCTGCAGCTGTCTATCTCACTAGGCCATTCCAGTTCTGTCCATGATGATCTTGGGTGGCCTCGAGGTCTTGACAGCCAGGAGCCGGATGTTGATCTCTCCTGAAGTTGATGGAAAAATAGAGTAAGCGAGTTAAGAATATTAAAATTAGTGTTAGAGTTAAGGGTTTGAGTTCAAGTGTCAGGGTTAAAGTTCGAGTGCAAGTGTTACAGTGCAAGTGTTACAGTGCAAGTGTTACAGTGCAAGTGTTACAGTGCAAGTGTTACAGTGCAAGTGTTACAGTGCAAGTGTTACAGTGCAAGTGTTACAGTGCAAGTGTTACAGTGCAAGTGTTACAGTGCAAGTGTTACAGTGCAAGTGTTACAGTGCAAGTGTTACAGTGCAAGTGTTACAGTGCAAGTGTTACAGTGCAAGTGTTACAGTGCAAGTGTTACAGTGCAAGTGCTAGTGATCGGGTTAGAATGTGAGAGTAAGAGAGAAGGAGAGTTAGAGGTAGAGAGAGTGTTAGACTTACTCATCTACTAAACAGCGTAGGTATATTGTGCTCATCTAAACCTGTATACTGTCTATCTCACTAGGCCATTCCAGTTCTGTCCATGATGATCTTGGGTGGCCTCGAGGTCTTCACAGCCAGGAGCCGGATGTTGATCGCTCCTGAAGTTGATGGAAAAATAGAGTAAGCGAGTTAAGAATATTAAAATTAGTGTTAGAGTTAAGGGTTTGAGTTCAAGTGTAGGGTTAAGGTTCGAGTGCAAGTGTTACAGTGCAAGTGTTACAGTGCAAGTGTTACAGTGCAAGTGTTACAGTGCAAGTGTTACAGTGCAAGTGTTACAGTGCAAGTGTTACAGTGCAAGTGTTACAGTGCAAGTGTTACAGTGCAAGTGTTACGGTGCAAGTGCTAGTGATCGGGTTAGAATGTGAGAGTAAGAGAGAAGGAGAGTTAGAGGTAGAGAGAGTGTTAAGACTTACTCATCTACTAAACAGCGTAGGTCTATTGTGCTCATCTAAGCCTGTATGCTGTCTATCTCACTGTGCCATTCCAGTTCTGTCCATGATGATCTTGGGTGGCCTCGAGTTCTTGACAGCCAGGAGCCGGAGGTTGATCTCTCCTGAAGTTGATCGAAAAATAGAGTAAGCGAGTTAAGAATATTAAAATTAGTGTTAGGGTTGAGAGTTTGAGTGCAAGTGTCACAGTGCAAGTGTTACAGTACAAGTGTTATGGTGCAAGTGTTATGGTGCAAGTGTTATGGTGCAAGTGTTATGGTGCAAGTGTTATGGTGCAAGTGTTATGGTGCAAGTGTTATGGTGCAAGTGTTATAGTGCAAGTGTTATAGTGCAAGTGTTACAGTGCAAGTGTTACAGTGGAAGTGCTAGTGATCGGGTTAGAATGTGAGAGTAAGAGAGGAGAGTCAGAGGTAGAGAGAGTGTTAGACTTACTATCTACTAAACAGCCTAGGTCTATTGTGCTGATCTAGGCCTGCAAGCTGTCTATCTCACTAGGCCATTCTAGTTCTGTCCATGATGATCTTGGGTGGCCTCGAGGTCTTGACAGCCAGGAGTCGGAGGTTGATCTCTTCTGAAGTTGATCTCTCCTGAAGTTGATGGAAAAAGAGAGTAAGCGAGTTAGGAATATTAAAATTAGTGTTAAAGTTAAGGGATTGAGTTCAAGTGTTAGGGTTAAGGTTCGAGTGCAAGTGTTACAGTGCAAGTGTTACAATGCAAGTGTTACAGTGCAAGTGTTACAGTGCAAGTGTTACAGTGCAAGTGTTACAGTGCAAGTGTTACAGTGCAAGTGTTACAGTGCAAGTGTTACAGTGCAAGTGCTAGTGATCGGGTTAGAATGTGAGAGTAAGAGAGAAGGAGAGTTAGAGGTAGAGAGAGTGTTAGACTTACTCATCTACTAAACAGCGTAGGTCTATTGTGCTGATCTAGGCCTGCACCTGTCTATCTCACTAGGCCATTCCAGTTCTGTCCATGATGATCTTGGGTGGCCTCGAGGTCTTGACAGCCAGGAGCCGGATGTTGATCTCTCCTGAAGTTGATGGAAAAATAGAGTAAGCGAGTTAAGAATATTAAAATTAGTGTTAGAGTTAAGGGTTTGAGTTCAAGTGTTAGGGTTAAGGTTCGAGTGCAAGTGTTACAGTGCAAGTGTTACAGTGCAAGTGTTACAGTGCAAGTGTTACAGTGCAAGTGTTACAGTGCAAGTGTTACAGTGCAAGTGTTACAGTGCAAGTGTTACAGTGCAAGTGCTAGTGATCGGGTTAGAATGTGAGAGTAAGAGAGAAGGAGAGTCAGAGGTAGAGAGAGTGTTAGACTTACTCATCTACTAAACAGCGTAGGTCTATTGTGCTGATCTAGGCCTGCAGCTGTCTATCTCACTAGGCCACTCCAGTTCTGTCCATGATGATCTTGGGTGGCCTCGAGGTCTTGACAGCCAGGAGCCGGATGTTGATCTCTCCTGAAGTTGATGGAAAAATAGAGTAAGCGAGTTAAGAATATTAAAATTAGTGTTAGAGTTAAGGGTTTGAGTTCAAGTGTTAGGGTTAAGGTTCGAGTGCAAGTGTTACAGTGCAAGTGTTACAGTGCAAGTGTTACAGTGCAAGTGTTACAGTGCAAGTGTTACAGTGCAAGTGTTACAGTGCAAGTGTTACAGTGCAAGTGCTAGTGATCGGGTTAGAATGTGAGAGTAAGAGAGAAGGAGAGTCAGAGGTAGAGAGAGTGTTAGACTTACTCATCTACTAAACAGCGTAGGTCTATTGTGCTGATCTAGGCCTGCAGCTGTCTATCTCACTAGGTCATTCCAGTTCTGTCCATGATGATCTTGGGTGGCGTCGAGGTCTTGACAGCCAGGAGCCGGATGTTGATCTCTCCTGAAGTTGATGGAAAAATAGAGTAAGCGAGTTAAGAATATTAAAATTAGTGTTAGAGTTAAGGGTTTGAGTTCAAGTGTTAGGGTTAAGGTTCGAGTGCAAGTGTTACAGTGCAAGTGTTACAGTGCAAGTGTTACAGTGCAAGTGTTACAGTGCAAGTGCTAATGATCGGGTTAGAATGTGAGAGTAAGAGAGAAGGAGAGTCAGAGGTAGAGAGAGTGTTAGACTTACTCATCTACTAAACAGCGTAGGTCTATTGTGCTGATCTAGGCCTGCAGCTGTCTATCTCACTAGGTCATTCCAGTTCTGTCCATGATGATCTTGGGTGGCCTCGAGGTCTTGACAGCCAGGAGCCGGATGTTGATCTCTCCTGAAGTTGATGGAAAAATAGAGTAAGCGAGTTAAGAATATTAAAATTAGTGTTAGAGTTAAGGGTTTGAGTTCAAGTGTTAGGGTTAAGGTTCGAGTGCAAGTGTTACAGTGCAAGTGTTACAGTGCAAGTGTTACAGTGCAAGTGTTACAGTCCAAGTGTTACAGTGCAAGTGTTACAGTGCAAGTGCTAGTGATCCGGTTAGAATGTGAGAGTAAGAGAGAAGGAGAGTTAGAGGTAGAGAGAGTGTTAGACTTACTCATCTACTAAACAGCGTAGGTCTATTGTGCTCATCTAAGCATGTATGCTGTCTATCTCACTGGGCCATTCCAGTTCTGTCCATGATGATCTTGGGTGGCCTCGACGTCTTGACAGCTAGGAGCCGGAGGTTGATCTCTCCTGAAGTTGATGGAAAAATAGAGTAAGCGAGATAAGCATATTAAAATTAGTGTTAGGGTTGAGAGTTTGAGTGCAAGTGTTACAGTGCAAGTGTTACAGTGCAAGTGTTACAGTGCAAGTGTTACAGTGCAAGTGTTACAGTGCAAGTGTTACAGTGCAAGTGTTACAGTGCAAGTGTTACAGTGCAAGTGTTACAGTGCAAGTGTTACAGTGCAAGTGTTACAGTGCAAGTGTTACAGTGCAAGTGTTACAGTGCAAGTGTTACAGTGCAAGTGTTACAGTGCAAGTGTTACAGTGCAAGTGATAGTGATCGGGTTAGAATGTGAGAGTAAGAGAGAAGGAGAGTTAGAGGTAGAGAGAGTGTTAAGACTTACTCATCTACTAAACAGCGTAGGTCTATTGTGCTCATCTAAGCCTGTATGCTGTCTATCTCACTGTGCCATTCCAGTTCTGTCCATGATGATCTTGGGTGGCCTCGAGTTCTTGACAGCCAGGAGCCGGAGGTTGATCTCTCCTGAAGTTGATGGAAAAATAGAGTAAGCGAGTTAAGAATATTAAAATTAGTGTTAGAGTTAAGGGTTTGAGTTCAAGTGTTAGGGTTAAGGTTCGAGTGCAAGTGTTACAGTGCAAGTGTTACAGTGCAAGTGTTACAGTGCAAGTGTTACAGTGCAAGTGTTACAGTGCAAGTGTTACAGTGCAAGTGTTACAGTGCAAGTGTTACAGTGCAAGTGCTAGTGATCGGGTTAGAATGTGAGAGTAAGAGAGAAGGAGAGTCAGAGGTAGAGAGAGTGTTAGACTTACTCATCTACTAAACAGCGTAGGTCTATTGTGCTGATCTAGGCCTGCAGCTGTCTATCTCACTAGGCCACTCCAGTTCTGTCCATGATGATCTTGGGTGGCCTCGAGGTCTTGACAGCCAGGAGCCGGATGTTGATCTCTCCTGAAGTTGATGGAAAAATAGAGTAAGCGAGTTAAGAATATTAAAATTAGTGTTAGAGTTAAGGGTTTGAGTTCAAGTGTTAGGGTTAAGGTTCGAGTGCAAGTGTTACAGTGCAAGTGTTACAGTGCAAGTGTTACAGTGCAAGTGTTACAGTGCAAGTGTTACAGTGCAAGTGTTACAGTGCAAGTGTTACAGTGCAAGTGCTAGTGATCGGGTTAGAATGTGAGAGTAAGAGAGAAGGAGAGTCAGAGGTAGAGAGAGTGTTAGACTTACTCATCTACTAAACAGCGTAGGTCTATTGTGCTGATCTAGGCCTGCAGCTGTCTATCTCACTAGGTCATTCCAGTTCTGTCCATGATGATCTTGGGTGGCGTCGAGGTCTTGACAGCCAGGAGCCGGATGTTGATCTCTCCTGAAGTTGATGGAAAAATAGAGTAAGCGAGTTAAGAATATTAAAATTCGTGTTAGAGTTAAGGGTTTGAGTTCAAGTGTTAGGGTTAAGGTTCGAGTGCAAGTGTTACAGTGCAAGTGTTACAGTGCAAGTGTTACAGTGCAAGTGTTACAGTGCAAGTGTTACAGTGCAAGTGTTACAGTGCAAGTGCTAATGATCGGGTTAGAATGTGAGAGTAAGAGAGAAGGAGAGTCAGAGGTAGAGAGAGTGTTAGACTTACTCATCTACTAAACAGCGTAGGTCTATTGTGCTGATCTAGGCCTGCAGCTGTCTATCTCACTAGGTCATTCCAGTTCTGTCCATGATGATCTTGGGTGGCCTCGAGGTCTTGACAGCCAGGAGCCGGATGTTGATCTCTCCTGAAGTTGATGGAAAAATAGAGTAAGCGAGTTAAGAATATTAAAATTAGTGTTAGAGTTAAGGGTTTGAGTTCAAGTGTTAGGGTTAAGGTTCGAGTGCAAGTGTTACAGTGCAAGTGTTACAGTGCAAGTGTTACAGTGCAAGTGTTACAGTCCAAGTGTTACAGTGCAAGTGTTACAGTGCAAGTGCTAGTGATCCGGTTAGAATGTGAGAGTAAGAGAGAAGGAGAGTTAGAGGTAGAGAGAGTGTTAGACTTACTCATCTACTAAACAGCGTAGGTCTATTGTGCTCATCTAA
The DNA here is from genome assembly GCA_037893225.1 of Hippasteria phrygiana. Taxonomy (NCBI): domain Eukaryota; kingdom Metazoa; phylum Echinodermata; class Asteroidea; order Valvatida; family Goniasteridae; genus Hippasteria; species Hippasteria phrygiana. The sequence goes on along the minus strand of JAZGUH010000573.1, from coordinate 385,192 downwards.
GCATGTATGCTGTCTATCTCACTGGGCCATTCCAGTTCTGTCCATGATGATCTTGGGTGGCCTCGAGTTCTTGACAGCCAGGAGCCGGATGTTGATCTCTCCTGAAGTTGATGGAAAAATAGAGTAAGCAAGTTAAGAATATTAAAATTGGTGTTAGAGTTAAGGGTTTGAGTTCAAGTGTTAGGGTTAAGGTTCGAGTGCAAGTGTTACAGTGCAAGTGTTACAGTGCAAGTGTTACAGTGCAAGTGTCACAGTGCAAGTGTTACAGTGCAAGTGTCACAGTGCAAGTGTCACAGTGCAAGTGTCACAGTGCAAGTGCTAGTGATCGGGTTGGAATGTGAGAGTAAGAGAGAAGGAGAGTTAGAGGTAGAGAGAGTGTTAAGACTTACTCATCTACTAAACAGCGTAGGTCTATTGTGCTCATCTAAGCCTGTATGCTGTCTATCTCACTGTGCCATTCCAGTTCTGTCCATGATGATCTTGGGTGGCATCGAGTTCTTGACAGCCAGGAGCCGGAGGTTGATCTCTCCTGAAGTTGATGGAAAAATAGAGTAAGCGAGTTAAGAATATTAAAATTAGTGTTAGGGTTGAGAGTTTGAGTGCAAGTGTTACAGTGCAAGTGTTACAGTACAAGTGTTACAGTGCAAGTGTTACAGTGCAAGTGTTACAGCGCTAGTGTTACAGTGCAAGTGCTAGTGATTGGGTTAGAATGTGAGAGTAAGAGAGAAGGAGAGTTAGAGGTAGAGAGAGTGTTAAGACTTACTCATCTACTAAACAGCGTAGGTCTATTGTGCTCATCTAAGCCTGTATGCTGTCTATCTCACTGTGCCATTCCAGTTCTGTCCATGATGATCTTGGGTGGCATCGAGTTCTTGACAGCCAGGAGCCGGAGGTTGATCTCTCCTGAAGTTGATGGAAAAATAGAGTAAGCGAGTTAAGAATATTAAAATTAGTGTTAGGGTTGAGAGTTTGAGTGCAAGTGTTACAGTGCAAGTGTTACAGTGCAAGTGTTACAGTGCAAGTGTTACAGTGCAAGTGTTACAGTGCAAGTGTTACAGTGCAAGTGTTACAGTGCAAGTGTTACAGTGCAAGTGTTACAGTGCAAGTGTTACAGTGCAAGTGTTACAGTGCAAGTGTTACAGTGCAAGTGTTACAGTGCAAGTGTTACAGTGCAAGTGTTACAGTGCAAGTGCAAGTGCTAGTGATCGGGTTAGAATGTGAGAGTAAGAGAGAAGGAGAGTCAGAGGTAGAGAGAGTGTTAGACTTACTCATCTACTAAACAGCGTAGGTCTATTGTGCTGATCTAGGCCTGCAGCTGTCTATCTCACTAGGCCATTCCAGTTCTGTCCATGATGATCTTGGGTGGCCTCGAGGTCTTGACAGCCAGGAGCCGGATGTTGATCTCTCCTGAAGTTGATGGAAAAATAGAGTAAGCGAGTTAAGAATATTAAAATTAGTGTTAGAGTTAAGGGTTTGAGTTCAAGTGTTAGGGTTAAAGTTCGAGTGCAAGTGTTACAGTGCAAGTGTTACAGTGCAAGTGTTACAGTGCAAGTGTTACAGTGCAAGTGTTACAGTGCAAGTGTTACAGTGCAAGTGTTACAGTGCAAGTGTTACAGTGCAAGTGTTACAGTGCAAGTGTTAGAATGTGAGAGTAAGAGAGAAGGAGAGTTAGAGGTAGAGAGAGTGTTAGACTTACTCATCTACTAAACAGCGTAGGTATATTGTGCTCATCTAAACCTGTATACTGTCTATCTCACTAGGCCATTCCAGTTCTGTCCATGATGATCTTGGGTGGCCTCGAGGTCTTCACAGCCAGGAGCCGGATGTTGATCGCTCCTGAAGTTGATGGAAAAATAGAGTAAGCGAGTTAAGAATATTAAAATTAGTGTTAGAGTTAAGGGTTTGAGTTCAAGTGTAGGGTTAAGGTTCGAGTGCAAGTGTTACAGTGCAAGTGTTACAGTGCAAGTGTTACAGTGCAAGTGTTACAGTGCAAGTGTTACAGTGCAAGTGTTACAGTGCAAGTGTTACAGTGCAAGTGTTACAGTGCAAGTGTTACAGTGCAAGTGTTACAGTGCAAGTGTTACAGTGCAAGTGTTACAGTGCAAGTGTTACAGTGCAAGTGTTACGGTGCAAGTGTTACGGTGCAAGTGTTACGGTGCAAGTGTTACGGTGCAAGTGTTACGGTGCAAGTGTTACGGTGCAAGTGTTACGGTGCAAGTGTTACGGTGCAAGTGTTACGGTGCAAGTGTTACGGTGCAAGTGTTACGGTGCAAGTGTTACGGTGCAAGTGTTACGGTGCAAGTGTTACGGTGCAAGTGTTACGGTGCAAGTGTTACGGTGCAAGTGTTACGGTGCAAGTGTTACGGTGCAAGTGTTACGGTGCAAGTGTTACGGTGCAAGTGTTATGGTGCAAGTGTTATGGTGCAAGTGTTATGGTGCAAGTGTTATGGTGCAAGTGTTATGGTGCAAGTGTTATGGTGCAAGTGTTATGGTGCAAGTGTTATGGTGCAAGTGTTATGGTGCAAGTGTTATAGTGCAAGTGTTATAGTGCAAGTGTTATAGTGCAAGTGTTATAGTGCAAGTGTTACAGTGCAAGTGTTACAGTGGAAGTGCTAGTGATCGGGTTAGAATGTGAAAGTAAGAGAGGAGAGTCAGAGGTAGAGAGAGTGTTAGACTTACTATCTACTAAACAGCCTAGGTCTATTGTGCTGATCTAGGCCTGCAAGCTGTCTATCTCACTAGGCCATTCTAGTTCTGTCCATGATGATCTTGGGTGGCCTCGAGGTCTTGACAGCCAGGAGTCGGAGGTTGATCTCTTCTGAAGTTGATCTCTCCTGAAGTTGATGGAAAAAGAGAGTAAGCGAGTTAGGAATATTAAAATTAGTGTTAAAGTTAAGGGATTGAGTTCAAGTGTTAGGGTTAAGGTTCGAGTGCAAGTCTTACAGTGCAAGTGTTACAATGCAAGTGTTACAGTGCAAGTGTTACAGTGCAAGTGTTACAGTGCAAGTGTTACAGTGCAAGTGTTACAGTGCAAGTGTTACAGTGCAAGTGTTACAGTGCAAGTGTTACAGTGCAAGTGCTAGTGATCGGGTTAGAATGTGAGAGTAAGAGAGAAGGAGAGTCAGAGGTAGAGAGAGTGTTAGACTTACTCATCTACTAAACAGCGTAGGTCTATTGTGCTGATCTAGGCCTGCAGCTGTCTATCTCACTAGGCCACTCCAGTTCTGTCCATGATGATCTTGGGTGGCCTCGAGGTCTTGACAGCCAGGAGCCGGATGTTGATCTCTCCTGAAGTTGATGGAAAAATAGAGTAAGCGAGTTAAGAATATTAAAATTAGTGTTAGAGTTAAGGGTTTGAGTTCAAGTGTTAGGGTTAAGGTTCGAGTGCAAGTGTTACAGTGCAAGTGTTACAGTGCAAGTGTTACAGTGCAAGTGTTACAGTGCAAGTGTTACAGTGCAAGTGTTACAGTGCAAGTGCTAGTGATCGGGTTAGAATGTGAGAGTAAGAGAGAAGGAGAGTCAGAGGTAGAGAGAGTGTTAGACTTACTCATCTACTAAACAGCGTAGGTCTATTGTGCTGATCTAGGCCTGCAGCTGTCTATCTCACTAGGTCATTCCAGTTCTGTCCATGATGATCTTGGGTGGCCTCGAGGTCTTGACAGCCAGGAGCCGGATGTTGATCTCTCCTGAAGTTGATGGAAAAATAGAGTAAGCGAGTTAAGAATATTAAAATTAGTGTTAGAGTTAAGGGTTTGAGTTCAAGTGTTAGGGTTAAGGTTCGAGTGCAAGTGTTACAGTGCAAGTGTTACAGTGCAAGTGTTACAGTGCAAGTGTTACAGTGCAAGTGCTAATGATCGGGTTAGAATGTGAGAGTAAGAGAGAAGGAGAGTCAGAGGTAGAGAGAGTGTTAGACTTACTCATCTACTAAACAGCGTAGGTCTATTGTGCTGATCTAGGCCTGCAGCTGTCTATCTCACTAGGTCATTCCAGTTCTGTCCATGATGATCTTGGGTGGCCTCGAGGTCTTGACAGCCAGGAGCCGGATGTTGATCTCTCCTGAAGTTGATGGAAAAATAGAGTAAGCGAGTTAAGAATATTAAAATTAGTGTTAGAGTTAAGGGTTTGAGTTCAAGTGTTAGGGTTAAGGTTCGAGTGCAAGTGTTACAGTGCAAGTGTTACAGTGCAAGTGTTACAGTGCAAGTGTTACAGTGCAAGTGTTACAGTGCAAGTGTTACAGTGCAAGTGTTACAGTGCAAGTGCTAATGATCGGGTTAGAATGTGAGAGTAAGAGAGAAGGAGAGTCAGAGGTAGAGAGAGTGTTAGACTTACTCATCTACTAAACAGCGTAGGTCTATTGTGCTGATCTAGGCCTGCAGCTGTCTATCTCACTAGGTCATTCCAGTTCTGTCCATGATGATCTTGGGTGGCCTCGAGGTCTTGACAGCCAGGAGCCGGATGTTGATCTCTCCTGAAGTTGATGGAAAAATAGAGTAAGCGAGTTAAGAATATTAAAATTAGTGTTAGAGTTAAGGGTTTGAGTTCAAGTGTTAGGGTTAAGGTTCGAGTGCAAGTGTTACAGTGCAAGTGTTACAGTGCAAGTGTTACAGTGCAAGTGTTACAGTCCAAGTGTTACAGTGCAAGTGTTACAGTGCAAGTGCTAGTGATCCGGTTAGAATGTGAGAGTAAGAGAGAAGGAGAGTTAGAGGTAGAGAGAGTGTTAGACTTACTCATCTACTAAACAGCGTAGGTCTATTGTGCTCATCTAAGCATGTATGCTGTCTATCTCACTGGGCCATTCCAGTTCTGTCCATGATGATCTTGGGTGGCCTCGAGTTCTTGACAGCCAGGAGCCGGATGTTGATCTCTCCTGAAGTTGATGGAAAAATAGAGTAAGCGAGTTAAGAATATTAAAATTAGTGTTAGGGTTGAGAGTTTGAGTGCAAGTGTTACAGTGCAAGTGTTACAGTGCAAGTGTTACAGTGCAAGTGTTACAGTGCAAGTGTTACAGTGCAAGTGTTACAGTGCAAGTGTTACAGTGCAAGTGTTACAGTGCAAGTGTTACAGTGCAAGTGTTACAGTGCAAGTGTTACAGTGCAAGTGTTACAGTGCAAGTGTTACAGTGCAAGTGTTACAGTGCAAGTGTTACAGTGCAAGTGTTACAGTGCAAGTGCAAGTGCTAGTGATCGGGTTAGAATGTGAGAGTAAGAGAGAAGGAGAGTTAGAGGTAGAGAGAGTGTTAAGACTTACTCATCTACTAAACAGCGTAGGTCTATTGTGCTCATCTAAGCCTGTATGCTGTCTATCTCACTGTGCCATTCCAGTTCTGTCCATGATGATCTTGGGTGGCATCGAGTTCTTGACAGCCAGGAGCCGGAGGTTGATCTCTCCTGAAGTTGATGGAAAAATAGAGTAAGCGAGTTAAGAATATTAAAATTAGTGTTAGGGTTGAGAGTTTGAGTGCAAGTGTTACAGTGCAAGTGTTACAGTACAAGTGTTACAGTGCAAGTGTTACAGTGCAAGTGTTACAGCGCTAGTGTTACAGTGCAAGTGCTAGTGATTGGGTTAGAATGTGAGAGTAAGAGAGAAGGAGAGTTAGAGGTAGAGAGAGTGTTAAGACTTACTCATCTACTAAACAGCGTAGGTCTATTGTGCTGATCTAGGCCTGCAGCTGTCTATCTCACTAGGCCATTCCAGTTCTGTCCATGATGATCTTGGGTGGCCTCGAGGTCTTGACAGCCAGGAGCCGGATGTTGATCTCTCCTGAAGTTGATGGAAAAATAGAGTAAGCAAGTTAAGAATATTAAAATTGGTGTTAGAGTTAAGGGTTTGAGTTCAAGTGTTAGGGTTAAGGTTCGAGTGCAAGTGTTACAGTGCAAGTGTCACAGTGCAAGTGTCACAGTGCAAGTGTCACAGTGCAAGTGTCACAGTGCAAGTGTCACAGTGCAAGTGTTACAGTGCAAGTGTTACAGTGCAAGTGTTACAGTGCAAGTGTTACAGTGCAAGTGTTACAGTGCAAGTGCTAGTGATCGGGTTAGAATGTGAGAGTAAGAGAGAAGGAGAGTCAGAGGTAGAGAGAGTGTTAGACTTACTCATCTACTAAACAGCGTAGGTCTATTGTGCTGATCTAGGCCTGCAAGCTGTCTATCTCACTAGGCCATTCCAGTTCTGTCCATGATGATCTTGTGTGGCCTCGAGGTCTTGACAGCCAGGAGCCGGATGTTGATCTCTCCTGAAGTTGATGGAAAAATAGAGTAAGCGAGTTAAGAATATTAAAATTAGTGTTAGAGTTAAGGGTTTGAGTTCAAGTGTTAGGGTTAAGGTTCGAGTGCAAGTGTTACAGTGCAAGTGTTACAGTGCAAGTGTTACAGTGCAAGTGTTACAGTGCAAGTGTTACAGTGCAATGTTACAGTGCAAGTGTTACAGTGCAAGTGTTACAGTGCAAGTGTTACAGTGCAAGTGCTGTGATCGGGTTAGAATGTGAGAGTAAGAGAGAAGGAGAGTTAGAGGTACAGAGAGTGTTAGACTTACTCATCTACTAAACAGCGTAGGTCTATTGTGCTCATCTAAACCTGTATGCTGTCTATCTCACTAGGCCATTCCAGTTCTGTCCATGATGATCTTGGGTGGCCTCGAGGTCTTCACAGCCAGGAGCCGGATGTTGATCTCTCCTGAAGTTGATGGAAAAATAGAGTAAGCGAGTTAAGAATATTAAAATTAGTGTTAGGGTTGAGAGTTTGAGTGCAAGTGTTACAGTGCAAGTGTTACAGTACAAGTGTTACAGTGCAAGTGCTAGTGATCGGGTTAGAATGTGAGAGTAAGAGAGGAGAGTCAGAGGTAGAGAGAGTGTTAGACTTACGATCTACTAAACAGCGTAGGTCTATTGTGCTGATCTAGGCCTGCAGCTGTCTATCTCACTGGGCCATTCTAGTTCTGTCCATGATGATCTTGGGTGGCCTCGAGGTCTTGCCAGCCAGGAGCCGGAGGTTGATCTCTCCTGAAGTTGATGAAAAAATAGAGTAAGCGAGTTAAGAATATTAAAATTAGTGTTGGAGTTAAGGGTTTGAGTTCAAGTGTTAGGGTTAAGGTTCGAGTGCAACTGTTACAGTGCAAGTGTTACAGTGCAAGTGTTACAGTGCAAGTGTTACAGTGCAAGTGTTACAGTGCAAGTGTTACAGTGCAAGTGTTACAGTGCAAGTGTTACAGTGCAAGTGTTATAGTGCAAGTGTTACAGTGCAATTGTTACAGAGGAAGTGCTAGTGATCGGGTTAGAATGTGAGAGTAAGAGAGGAGAGTCAGAGGTAGAGAGAGTGTTAGACTTACTATCTACTAAACAGCGTAGGTCTATTGTGCTGATCTAGGCCTGCAAGCTGTCTATCTCACTAGGCCATTCTAGTTCTGTCCATGATGATCTTGGGTGGCCTCGAGGTCTTGACAGCCAGGAGTCGGAGGTTGATCTCTTCTGAAGTTGATCTCTCCTCAAGTTGATGGAAAAAGAGAGTAAGCGAGTTAAGAATATTAAAATTAGTGTTGGAGTTAAGGGTTTGAGTTCAAGTGTTACGGTTAAGGTTCGAGTGCAAGTGTTATAGTGCAAGTGTTACAGTGCAAGTGTTACAGTGCAAGTGCTAGTGATTGGGTTAGAATGTGAGAGTAAGAGAGAAGGAGAGTCAGAGGTAGAGAGAGTGTTAGACTTACTCATCTACTAAACAGCGCAGGTCTATTGTGCTGATCTAGGCCTGCAGCTGTCTATCTCACTAGGCCATTCTAGTTCTGTCCATGATGATCTTGGGTGGCCTCGAGGTCTTGACAGCCAGGAGCCGGAGGTTGATCTCTCCTGAAGTTGATGAAAAAATAGAGTAAGCGAGTTAAGAATATTAAAATTAGTGTTGGAGTTAAGGGTTTGAGTTCAAGTGTTAGGGTTAAGGTTCGAGTGCAAGTGTTACAGTGCAAGTGTTACAGTGCAAGTGTTACAGTGCAAGTGTTACAGTGCAAGTGTTACAGTGCAAGTGTTACAGTGCAAGTGTTACAGTGCAAGTGTTACAGTGCAATTGTTACAGAGGAAGTGCTAGTGATCGGGTTAGAATGTGAGAGTAAGAGAGGAGAGTCAGAGGTAGAGAGAGTGTTAGACTTACTATCTACTAAACAGCGTAGGTCTATTGTGCTGATCTAGGCCTGCAAGCTGTCTATCTCACTAGGCCATTCTAGTTCTGTCCATGATGATCTTGGGTGGCCTCGAGGTCTTGACAGCCAGGAGTCGGAGGTTGATCTCTTCTGAAGTTGATCTCTCCTGAAGTTGATGAAAAAATAGAGTAAGCGAGTTAGGAATATTAAAATTAGTGTTAGGGTTGAGAGTTTGAGTGCAAGTGTTACAGTGCAAGTGTTACAGTGCAAGTGTTACAGTGCAAGTGTTACAGTGCAAGTGTTACAGTGCAAGTGTTACAGTGCAAGTGTTACAGTGCAAGTGCTAGTGATTGGGTTAGAATGTGAGAGTAAGAGAGAAGGAGAGTCAGAGGTAGAGAGAGTGTTAGACTTACTCATCTACTAAACAGCGTAGGTCTATTGTGCTGATCTAGGCCTGCAAGCTGTCTATCTCACTAGGCCATTCCAGTTCTGTCCATGATGATCTTGGGTGGCCTCGAGGTCTTGACAGCCAGGAGCCGGAGGTTGATCTCTTCTGAAGTTGATCTCTCCTGAAGTTGATGGAAAAATAGAGTAAGCGAGATAGGAATATTAAAATTAGTGTTAAAGTTAAGGGATTGAGTTCAAGTGTTAAAGTTAAGGGATTGAGTTCAAGTGTTAGGGTTAAGGTTCGAGTGCAAGTGTTACAGTGCAAGTGTTACAGTGCAAGTGTTACAGTGCAAGTGTTACAGTGCAAGTGTTACAGTGCAAGTGTTACAGTGCAAGTGTTACAGTGCAAGTGTTACAGTGCAAGTGTTACAGTGCAAGTGTTACAGTGCAAGTGTTACAGTGCAAGTGTTACAGTGCAAGTGCTAGTGATTGGGTTAGAATGTGAGAGTAAGAGAGAAGGAGAGTCAGAGGTAGAGAGAGTGTTAGACTTACTCATCTACTAAACAGCGTAGGTCTATTGTGCTGATCTAGGCCTGCAAGCTGTCTATCTCACTAGGCCATTCCAGTTCTGTCCATGATGATCTTGGGTGGCCTCGAGGTCTTGACAGCCAGGAGCCGGAGGTTGATCTCTTCTGAAGTTGATCTCTCCTGAAGTTGATGGAAAAATAGAGTAAGCGAGATAGGAATATTAAAATTAGTGTTAAAGTTAAGGGATTGAGTTCAAGTGTTAAAGTTAAGGGATTGAGTTCAAGTGTTAGGGTTAAGGTTCGAGTGCAAGTGTTACAGTGCAAGTGTTACAGTGCAAGTGTTACAGTGCAAGTGTTACAGTGCAAGTGTTACAGTGCAAGTGCTAGTGATCCGGTTAGAATGTGAGAGTAAGAGAGAAGGAGAGTTAGAGGTAGAGAGAGTGTTAGACTTACTCATCTACTAAACAGCCTTGGTCTATTGTGCTCATCTAAGCATGTATGCTGTCTATCTCACTGGGCCATTCCAGTTCTGTCCATGATGATCTTGGGTGGCCTTGAGGTCTTGACAGCTAGGAGCCGGACTGAGGTTGATCTCTCCTGAAGTTGATGGAAAAATAGAGTAAGCGAGTTAAGAATATTAAAATTAGTGTTGGAGTTAAGGGTTTGAGTTCAAGTGTTAGGGTTAAGGTTCGAGTGCAACTGTTACAGTGCAAGTGTTACAGTGCAAGTGTTACAGTGCAAGTGTTACAGTGCAAGTGTTACAGTGCAAGTGTTACAGTGCAAGTGTTACAGTGCAAGTGTTACAGTGCAAGTGTTACAGTGCAAGTGTTACAGTGCAAGTGTTACAGTGCAAGTGTTACAGTGCAAGTGCTAGTGATCGGGTTAGAATGTGAGAGTAAGAGAGAAGGAGAGTCAGAGGTAGAGAGAGTGTTAGACTTACTCATCTACTAAACAGCGTAGGTCTATTGTGCTGATCTAGGCCTGCAGCTGTCTATCTCACTAGGCCATTCTAGTTCTGTCCATGATGACCTTGGGTGGCCTCGAGGTCTTGACAGCCAGGAGCCGGAGGTTGATCTCTCCTGAAGTTGATGAAAAAATAGAGTAAGCGAGTTAAGAATATTAAAATTAGTGTTGGAGTTAAGGGTTTGAGTTCAAGTGTTAGGGTTAAGGTTCGAGTGCAACTGTTACAGTGCAAGTGTTACAGTGCAAGTGTTACAGTGCAAGTGTTACAGTGCAAGTGTTACAGTGCAAGTGTTACAGTGCAAGTGCTAGTGATCGGGTTAGAATGTGAGAGTAAGAGAGAAGGAGAGTTAAAGGTAGAGAGAGTGTTAAGACTTACTCATCTACTAAACAGCGTAGGTCTATTGTGCTCATCTAAGCCTGTATGCTGTCTATCTCACTGTGCCATTCCAGTTCTGTCCATGATGATCTTGGGTGGCCTCGAGGTCTTGACAGCCAGGAGTCGGAGGTTGATCTCTTCTGAAGTTGATCTCTCCTGAAGTTGATGAAAAAATAGAGTAAGCTAGTTAAGAATATTAAAATTAATGTTAGAGTTAAGGGTTTGAGTTCAAGTGTTAGGGTTAAGGTTCGAGTGCAAGTGTTACAGTGCAAGTGTTACAGTGCAAGTGTTACAGTGCAAGTGTTACAGTGCAAGTGTTACAGTGCAAGTGTTACAGTGCAAGTGTTACAGTGCAAGTGTTACAGTGCAAGTGTTACAGTGCAAGTGTTACAGTGCAAGTGTTACAGTGCAAGTGTTACAGTGCAAGTGCTAGTGATCGGGTTAGAATGTGAGAGTAAGAGAGAAGGAGAGTCAGAGGTAGAGAGAGTGTTAGACTTACTCATCTACTAAACAGCGTAGGTCTATTGTGCTGATCTAGGCCTGCAGCTGTCTATCTCACTAGGCCATTCCAGTTCTGTCCATGATGATCTTGGGTGGCCTCGAGGTCTTGACAGCCAGGAGCCGGATGTTGATCTCTCCTGAAGTTGATGGAAAAATAGAGTAAGCGAGTTAAGAATATTAAAATTAGTGTTAGAGTTAAGGGTTTGAGTTCAAGTGTTAGAGTTAAGGGTTTGAGTTCAAGTGTTAGGGTTAAGGGTTTGAGTTCAAGTGTTAGGGTTAAGGTTCGAGTGCAAGTGTTACAGTGCAAGTGTTACAGTGCAAGTGTTACAGTGCAAGTGTTACAGTGCAAGTGTTACAGTGCAAGTGTTACAGTGCAAGTGTTACAGTGCAAGTGTTACAGTGCAAGTGCTAGTGATCGGGTTAGAATGTGAGAGTAAGAGAGAAGGAGAGTCAGAGGTAGAGAGAGTGTTAGACTTACTCATCTACTAAACAGCGTAGGTCTATTGTGCTGATCTAGGCCTGCAGCTGTCTATCTCACTAGGCCACTCCAGTTCTGTCCATGATGATCTTGGGTGGCCTCGAGGTCTTGACAGCCAGGAGCCGGATGTTGATCTCTCCTGAAGTTGATGGAAAAATAGAGTAAGCGAGTTAAGAATATTAAAATTAGTGTTAGAGTTAAGGGTTTGAGTTCAAGTGTTAGGGTTAAGGTTCGAGTGCAAGTGTTACAGTGCAAGTGTTACAGTGCAAGTGTTACAGTGCAAGTGTTACAGTGCAAGTGTTACAGTGCAAGTGTTACAGTGCAAGTGCTAGTGATCGGGTTAGAATGTGAGAGTAAGAGAGAAGGAGAGTCAGAGGTAGAGAGAGTGTTAGACTTACTCATCTACTAAACAGCGTAGGTCTATTGTGCTGATCTAGGCCTGCAGCTGTCTATCTCACTAGGTCATTCCAGTTCTGTCCATGATGATCTTGGGTGGCGTCGAGGTCTTGACAGCCAGGAGCCGGATGTTGATCTCTCCTGAAGTTGATGGAAAAATAGAGTAAGCGAGTTAAGAATATTAAAATTAGTGTTAGAGTTAAGGGTTTGAGTTCAAGTGTTAGGGTTAAGGTTCGAGTGCAAGTGTTACAGTGCAAGTGTTACAGTGCAAGTGTTACAGTGCAAGTGTTACAGTGCAAGTGTTACAGTGCAAGTGTTACAGTGCAAGTGTTACAGTGCAAGTGTTACAGTGCAAGTGTTACAGTGCAAGTGTTACAGTGCAAGTGTTACAGTGCAAGTGCTAGTGATCGGGTTACAATGTGAGAGAAGGAGAGTTAGAGGTAGAGAGAGTGTTAGACTTACTCATCTACTAAACAGCGTAGGTGTATTGTGCTCATCTAAGCCCGTATGCTGTCTATCTCAATGGGCCATTCCAGTTCTGTCCATGATGATCTTGGGTGGCCTCGAGGACTTGACAGCCAGGAGCCAGATGTTGATCTCTCCTGAAGTTGATGGAAAAATAAAGTAAGCGAGTTAGGAATATTAAAATTAGTGTTAGAGTTAAGGGTTTGAGTTCAATTGTTACAGTGCAAGTGTTACAGTGCAAGTGTTACAGTGCAAGTGTTACAGTGCAAGTGTTACAGTGCAAGTGTTACAGTGCAAGTGTTACAGTGCAAGTGTTACAGTGGAAGTGCTAGTGATCGGGTTAGAATGTGAGAGTAAGAGAGGAGAATCAGAGGTAGAGAGAGTGTTAGACTTACTCATCTACTAAACAGCGTAGGTCTATTGTGCTGATCTAGGCCTGGAAGCTGTCCATCTCACTAGGTCATTCCAGTTCTGTCCATGATGATCTTGGGTGGCCTCGAGGTCTTGACAGCCAGGAGCCGGAGGTTGATCTCTTCTGAAGTTGATCTCTCCTGAAGTTGATGGAAAAATAGAGTAAGCGAGTTAGGAATATTAAAATTAGTGTTAAAGTTAAGGGATTGAGTTCAAGTGTTAGGGTTAAGGTTCGAGTGCAAGTGTTACAGTGCAAGTGTTACAGTGCAAGTGTTACAGTGCAAGTGTTACAGTGCAAGTGTTACAGTGCAAGTGTTACAGTGCAAGTGTTACAGTGCAAGTGTTACAGTGCAAGTGTTACAGTGCAAGTGCTAGTGATCGGGTTAGAATGTGAGAGTAAGAGAGAAGGAGAGTTAGAGGTAGAGAGAGTGTTAGACTTACTCATCTACTAAACAGCGTAGGTCTATTGTGCTCATCTAAGCCTGTATGCTGTCTATCTCACTGTGCCATTCCAGTTCTGTCCATGATGATCTTGGGTGGCCTCGAGTTCTTGACAGCCAGGAGCCGGAGGTTGATCTCTCCTGAAGTTGATGGAAAAATAGAGTAAGCGAGTTAAGAATATTAAAATTAGTGTTAGGGTTGAGAGTTTGAGTGCAAGTGTTACAGTGCAAGTGTTACAGTGCAAGTGTTGCAGTGCAAGTGTTACAGTGCAAGTGCTAGTGATCGGGTTAGAATGTGAGAGTAAGAGAGAAGGAGAGTTAGAGGCAGAGAGAGTGTTAAACTTACTCATCTACTAAACAGCGTAGGTCTATTGTGCTGATCTAGGCCTGCAGCTGTCTATCTCACTAGGCCATTCCAGTTCTGTCCATGATGATCTTGGGTGGCCTCGAGGTCTTGACAGCCAGGAGCCGGATGTTGATCTCTCCTGAAGTTGATGGAAAAATAGAGTAAGCAAGTTAAGAATATTAAAATTGGTGTTAGAGTTAAGGGTTTGAGTTCAAGTGTTAGGGTTAAGGTTCGAGTGCAAGTGTTACAGTGCAAGTGTTACAGTGCAAGTGTCACAGTGCAAGTGTCACAGTGCAAGTGTCACAGTGCAAGTGTCACAGTGCAAGTGTCACAGTGCAAGTGTCACAGTGCAAGTGTCACAGTGCAAGTGTTACAGTGCAAGTGTTACAGTGCAAGTGTTACAGTGCAAGTGTTACAGTGCAAGTGTTACAGTGCAAGTGCTAGTGATCGGGTTAGAATGTGAGAGTAAGAGAGAAGGAGAGTCAGAGGTAGAGAGAGTGTTAGACTTACTCATCTACTAAACAGCGTAGGTCTATTTTGCTGATCTAGGCCTGCAGCTGTCTATCTCACTAGGCCATTCCAGTTCTGTCCATGATGATCTTGTGTGGCCTCGAGGTCTTGACAGCCAGGAGCCGGATGTTGATCTCTCCTGAAGTTGATGGAAAAATAGAGTAAGCGAGTTAAGAATATTAAAATTAGTGTTAGAGTTAAGGGTTTGAGTTCAAGTGTTAGGGTTAAGGTTCGAGTGCAAGTGTTACAGTGCAAGTGTTACAGTGCAAGTGTTACAGTGCAAGTGTTACAGTGCAATGTTACAGTGCAAGTGTTACAGTGCAAGTGTTACAGTGCAAGTGTTACAGTGCAAGTGCTGTGATCGGGTTAGAATGTGAGAGTAAGAGAGAAGGAGAGTTAGAGGTAGAGAGAGTGTTAGACTTACTCATCTACTAAACAGCGTAGGTCTATTGTGCTCATCTAAACCTGTATGCTGTCTATCTCACTAGGCCATTCCAGTTCTGTCCATGATGATCTTGGGTGGCCTCGAGGTCTTCACAGCCAGGAGCCGGATGTTGATCTCTCCTGAAGTTGATGGAAAAATAGAGTAAGCGAGTTAAGAATATTAAAATTAGTGTTAGGGTTGAGAGTTTGAGTGCAAGTGTTACAGTGCAAGTGTTACAGTACAAGTGTTACAGTGCAAGTGCTAGTGATCGGGTTAGAATGTGAGAGTAAGAGAGGAGAGTCAGAGGTAGAGAGAGTGTTAGACTTACGATCTACTAAACAGCGTAGGTCTATTGTGCTGATCTAGGCCTGCAGCTGTCTATCTCACTGGGCCATTCTAGTTCTGTCCATGATGATCTTGGGTGGCCTCGAGGTCTTGCCAGCCAGGAGCCGGAGGTTGATCTCTCCTGAAGTTGATGAAAAAATAGAGTAAGCGAGTTAAGAATATTAAAATTAGTGTTGGAGTTAAGGGTTTGAGTTCAAGTGTTAGGGTTAAGGTTCGAGTGCAACTGTTACAGTGCAAGTGTTACAGTGCAAGTGTTACAGTGCAAGTGTTACAGTGCAAGTGTTACAGTGCAAGTGTTACAGTGCAAGTGTTACAGTGCAAGTGTTACAGTGCAAGTGTTACAGTGCAAGTGTTACAGTGCAAGTGTTATAGTGCAAGTGTTACAGTGCAATTGTTACAGAGGAAGTGCTAGTGATCGGGTTAGAATGTGAGAGTAAGAGAGGAGAGTCAGAGGTAGAGAGAGTGTTAGACTTACTATCTACTAAACAGCGTAGGTCTATTGTGCTGATCTAGGCCTGCAAGCTGTCTATCTCACTAGGCCATTCTAGTTCTGTCCATGATGATCTTGGGTGGCCTCGAGGTCTTGACAGCCAGGAGTCGGAGGTTGATCTCTTCTGAAGTTGATCTCTCCTCAAGTTGATGGAAAAAGAGAGTAAGCGAGTTAAGAATATTAAAATTAGTGTTGGAGTTAAGGGTTTGAGTTCAAGTGTTACGGTTAAGGTTCGAGTGCAAGTGTTATAGTGCAAGTGTTACAGTGCAAGTGTTACAGTGCAAGTGCTAGTGATTGGGTTAGAATGTGAGAGTAAGAGAGAAGGAGAGTCAGAGGTAGAGAGAGTGTTAGACTTACTCATCTACTAAACAGCGCAGGTCTATTGTGCTGATCTAGGCCTGCAGCTGTCTATCTCACTAGGCCATTCTAGTTCTGTCCATGATGATCTTGGGTGGCCTCGAGGTCTTGACAGCCAGGAGCCGGAGGTTGATCTCTCCTGAAGTTGATGAAAAAATAGAGTAAGCGAGTTAAGAATATTAAAATTAGTGTTGGAGTTAAGGGTTTGAGTTCAAGTGTTAGGGTTAAGGTTCGAGTGCAAGTGTTACAGTGCAAGTGTTACAGTGCAAGTGTTACAGTGCAAGTGTTACAGTGCAAGTGTTACAGTGCAAGTGTTACAGTGCAAGTGTTACAGTGCAAGTGTTACAGTGCAAGTGTTACAGTGCAAGTGTTACAGTGCAAGTGTTACAGTGCAATTGTTACAGAGGAAGTGCTAGTGATCGGGTTAGAATGTGAGAGTAAGAGAGGAGAGTCAGAGGTAGAGAGAGTGTTAGACTTACTATCTACTAAACAGCGTAGGTCTATTGTGCTGATCTAGGCCTGCAAGCTGTCTATCTCACTAGGCCATTCTAGTTCTGTCCATGATGATCTTGGGTGGCCTCGAGGTCTTGACAGCCAGGAGTCGGAGGTTGATCTCTTCTGAAGTTGATCTCTTCTGAAGTTGATCTCTCCTGAAGTTGATGGAAAAAGAGAGTAAGCGAGTTAGGAATATTAAAATTAGTGTTAAAGTTAAGGGTTTGAGTTCAAGTGTTAGGGTTAAGGTTCGAGTGCAAGTGTTACAGTGCAAGTGTTACAGTGCAAGTGTTACAGTGCAAGTGTTACAGTGCAAGTGTTACAGTGCAAGTGTTACAGTGCAAGTGTTACAGTGCAAGTGTTACAGTGCAAGTGTTACAGTGCAAGTGTTACAGTGCAAGTGTTACAGTGCAAGTGTTACAGTGCAAGTGTTACAGTGCAAGTGTTACAGTGCAAGTGTTACAGTGCAAGTGTTACAGTGCAAGTGTTACAGTGCAAGTGTTATAGTGCAAGTGTTACAGTGCAAGTGTTATAGTGCAAGTGTTATAGTGCAAGTGTTATAGTGCAAGTGTTATAGTGCAAGTGCTAGTGATCGGGTTAGAATGTGAGAGTAAGAGAGGAGAGTCAGAGGTAGAGAGTGTTAGACTTACTATCTACTAAACAGCGTAGGTCTATTGTGCTGATCTAGGCCTGCAAGCTGTCTATCTCACTAGGCCATTCTAGTTCTGTCCATGATGATCTTGGGTGGCCTCGAGGTCTTGACAGCCAGGAGTCGGAGGTTGATCTCTTCTGAAGTTGATCTCTCCTGAAGTTGATGAAAAAATAGAGTAAGCGAGTTAGGAATATTAAAATTAGTGTTAGGGTTGAGAGTTTGAGTGCAAGTGTTACAGTGCAAGTGTTACAGTGCAAGTGTTACAGTGCAAGTGTTACAGTGCAAGTGTTACAGTGCAAGCGTTACAGTGCAAGTGTTACAGTGCAAGTGTTACAGTGCAAGTGTTACAGTGCAAGTGCTAGTGATTGGGTTAGAATGTGAGAGTAAGAGAGAAGGAGAGTCAGAGGTAGAGAGAGTGTTAGACTTACTCATCTACTAAACAGCGTAGGTCTATTGTGCTGATCTAGGCCTGCAAGCTGTCTATCTCACTAGGCCATTCCAGTTCTGTCCATGATGATCTTGGGTGGCCTCGAGGTCTTGACAGCCAGGAGCCGGAGGTTGATCTCTTCTGAAGTTGATCTCTCCTGAAGTTGATGGAAAAATAGAGTAAGCGAGATAGGAATATTAAAATTAGTGTTAAAGTTAAGGGATTGAGTTCAAGTGTTAAAGTTAAGGGATTGAGTTCAAGTGTTAGGGTTAAGGTTCGAGTGCAAGTGTTAGGGTTAAGGTTCGAGTGCAAGTGTTACAGTGCAAGTGTTACAGTGCAAGTGTTACAGTGCAAGTGTTACAGTGCAAGTGTTACAGTGCAAGTGTTACAGTGCAAGTGTTACAGTGCAAGTGTTACAGTGCAAGTGTTACAGTGCAAGTGCTAGTGATTGGGTTAGAATGTGAGAGTAAGAGAGAAGGAGAGTCAGAGGTAGAGAGAGTGTTAGACTTACTCATCTACTAAACAGCGTAGGTCTATTGTGCTGATCTAGGCCTGCAAGCTGTCTATCTCACTAGGCCATTCCAGTTCTGTCCATGATGATCTTGGGTGGCCTCGAGGTCTTGACAGCCAGGAGCCGGAGGTTGATCTCTTCTGAAGTTGATCTCTCCTGAAGTTGATGGAAAAATAGAGTAAGCGAGATAGGAATATTAAAATTAGTGTTAAAGTTAAGGGATTGAGTTCAAGTGTTAAAGTTAAGGGATTGAGTTCAAGTGTTAGGGTTAAGGTTCGAGTGCAAGTGTTACAGTGCAAGTGTTACAGTGCAAGTGTTACAGTGCAAGTGTTACAGTGCAAGTGTTACAGTGCAAGTGTTACAGTGCAAGTGCTAGTGATCCGGTTAGAATGTGAGAGTAAGAGAGAAGGAGAGTTAGAGGTAGAGAGAGTGTTAGACTTACTCATCTACTAAACAGCCTTGGTCTATTGTGCTCATCTAAGCATGTATGCTGTCTATCTCACTGGGCCATTCCAGTTCTGTCCATGATGATCTTGGGTGGCCTTGAGGTCTTGACAGCTAGGAGCCGGACTGAGGTTGATCTCTCCTGAAGTTGATGGAAAAATAGAGTAAGCGAGTTAAGAATATTAAAATTAGTGTTGGAGTTAAGGGTTTGAGTTCAAGTGTTAGGGTTAAGGTTCGAGTGCAACTGTTACAGTGCAAGTGTTACAGTGCAAGTGTTACAGTGCAAGTGTTACAGTGCAAGTGTTACAGTGCAAGTGTTACAGTGCAAGTGTTACAGTGCAAGTGTTACAGTGCAAGTGTTACAGTGCAAGTGTTACAGTGCAAGTGTTACAGTGCAAGTGTTACAGTGCAAGTGTTACAGTGCAAGTGCTAGTGATCGGGTTAGAATGTGAGAGTAAGAGAGAAGGAGAGTCAGAGGTAGAGAGAGTGTTAGACTTACTCATCTACTAAACAGCGTAGGTCTATTGTGCTGATCTAGGCCTGCAGCTGTCTATCTCACTAGGCCATTCTAGTTCTGTCCATGATGATCTTGGGTGGCCTCGAGGTCTTGACAGCCAGGAGCCGGAGGTTGATCTCTCCTGAAGTTGATGAAAAAATAGAGTAAGCGAGTTAAGAATATTAAAATTAGTGTTGGAGTTAAGGGTTTGAGTTCAAGTGTTAGGGTTAAGGTTCGAGTGCAACTGTTACAGTGCAAGTGTTACAGTGCAAGTGTTACAGTGCAAGTGTTACAGTGCAAGTGTTACAGTGCAAGTGTTACAGTGCAAGTGTTACAGTGCAAGTGTTACAGTGCAAGTGTTACAGTGCAAGTGTTACAGTGCAAGTGTTACAGTGCAAGTGTTACAGTGCAAGTGCTAGTGATCGGGTTAGAATGTGAGAGTAAGAGAGAAGGAGAGTTAGAGGTAGAGAGAGTGTTAAGACTTACTCATCTACTAAACAGCGTAGGTCTATTGTGCTCATCTAAGCCTGTATGCTGTCTATCTCACTGTGCCATTCCAGTTCTGTCCATGATGATCTTGGGTGGCCTCGAGGTCTTGACAGCCAGGAGTCGGAGGTTGATCTCTTCTGAAGTTGATCTCTCCTGAAGTTGATGAAAAAATAGAGTAAGCTAGTTAAGAATATTAAAATTAATGTTAGAGTTAAGGGTTTGAGTTCAAGTGTTAGGGTTAAGGTTCGAGTGCAAGTGTTACAGTGCAAGTGTTACAGTGCAAGTGTTACAGTGCAAGTGTTACAGTGCAAGTGTTACAGTGCAAGTGTTACAGTGCAAGTGTTACAGTGCAAGTGTTACAGTGCAAGTGTTACAGTGCAAGTGTTACAGTGCAAGTGCTAGTGATCGGGTTAGAATGTGAGAGTAAGAGAGAAGGAGAGTCAGAGGTAGAGAGAGTGTTAGACTTACTCATCTACTAAACAGCGTAGGTCTATTGTGCTGATCTAGGCCTGCAGCTGTCTATCTCACTAGGCCATTCTAGTTCTGTCCATGATGATCTTGGGTGGCCTCGAGGTCTTGACAGCCAGGAGCCGGAGGTTGATCTCTCCTGAAGTTGATGAAAAAATAGAGTAAGCGAGTTAAGAATATTAAAATTAATGTTAGAGTTAAGGGTTTGAGTTCAAGTGTTAGGGTTAAGGTTCGAGTGCAAGTGTTACAGTGCAAGTGTTACAGTGCAAGTGTTACAGTGCAAGTGTTACAGTGCAAGTGTTACAGTGCAAGTGTTACAGTGCAAGTGTTACAGTGCAAGTGTTACAGTGCAAGTGTTACAGTGCAAGTGTTACAGTGCAAGTGTTACAGTGCAAGTGTTACAGTGCAAGTGTTACAGTGCAAGTGTTACAGTGCAAGTGTTACAGTGCAAGTGTTACAGTGCAAGTGCTAGTGATCGGGTTAGAATGTGAGAGTAAGAGAGAAGGAGAGTTAGAGGTAGAGAGAGTGTTAAGACTTACTCATCTACTAAACAGCGTAGCTCTATTGTGCTCATCTAAGCCTGTATGCTGTCTATCTCACTGTGCCATTCCAGTTCTGTCCATGATGATCTTGGGTGGCCTCGAGGTCTTGACAGCCAGGAGTCGGAGGTTGATCTCTTCTGAAGTTGATCTCTCCTGAAGTTGATGGAAAAAGAGAGTAAGCGAGTTAGGAATATTGAAATTAGTGTTAAAGTTAAGGGATTGAGTTCAAGTGTTAGGGTTAAGGTTCGAGTGCAAGTGTTACAGTGCAAGTGTTACAGTGCAAGTGTTACAGTGCAAGTGTTACAGTGCAAGTGTTACAGTGCAAGTGTTACAGTGCAAGTGTTACAGTGCAAGTGTTACAGTGCAAGTGTTACAGTGCAAGTGTTACAGTGCAAGTGTTACAGTGCAAGTGCTAGTGATTGGGTTAGAATGTGAGAGTAAGAGAGAAGGAGAGTCAGAGGTAGAGAGAGTGTTAGACTTACTCATCTACTAAACAGCGTAGGTCTATTGTGCTGATCTAGGCCTGCAAGCTGTCTATCTCACTAGGCCATTCCAGTTCTGTCCATGATGATCTTGGGTGGCCTCGAGGTCTTGACAGCCAGGAGCCGGAGGTTGATCTCTCCTGAAGTTGATGAACTTGAAGATCATTATGATCACCCTCCATATGTCTCTTGTAGCTATAGCCACTGTAATAAATATTTGTACACGTTGAATGACCACAAACGAATTTTGTTTTAGTTTTTCGTGCAATTTTAAGTGCATTCACAGCAGCTTTGTAGTGTTGAATGCTTGTAGGCACTTAAAACATGTGTACACCATAATGAATTATATATGTGACTCACACTTGCAGCATGCTCATCAAAGCACTTACAAAACTTCAAGCGCTTGCCCGTGTTGGGAATCAGAGTTTTCATAGCATCTGCATCCAACAGCTCAAAGGCATCTTCATCATTACCATTATCTGTTGGCAAAAATGGGACAAAAATTGACTGAAATTGAAATTAGAAATACATATGCTACTTCTTTTCTGCAATAGCTTTTAGAATTGAGGATGCAATGGTTAGTTTACACATTTTGTTTTTCCGAATGGAAGCCCCAGTTATAACAAAATGTGTAAACAAAATATGACCTTGTGTCTTAGGGCACATGGGGGAATTTTCCCCCAAACAAGATCAACAGGGAAAAATTTAGGTAAAAGAAAACAACAGACACTTGAAGTCAATATTTGAATGTACATTGAATGTAAACTTCAGACTGGAAACCCTCAGAATTGGCCCTAAAATGTGGCTGTATGTTATCATGAATACGGATATGAATAGTTTTGAACAAGGCCCCCAAGCGTCAAGCGATGCCCCGCCCCCACTCCTTTTCATGTTGCCCCCCCCCCCCCCCCCCAAAAAAAAGGAAAATAAAAAATAATTTCTGAGCCCCTCTCTTGCCCCACAGAAATTGTTAATGTGGTGGCGCTGCCATTGAAAGTCTGGACACCATCTTTCTATGGGGCACCCTTCTAAATGGACAATATCTGACAACAGATGGTGCTCTTTACGGTGGCACAATTAATTGATGTTCTGTGACATTCAAAACAGGGCAACAAAAAAAACAGGGCAAACAAGGTGATTGGGGAGCAACAACTGTTTTCGGGACTTGAGAATTTTTAACGTGACAAATCTTTGTCTGGTTCCATGCATTCATTGTCATTGTGACTTCATATTCAGAGATGGGAATATCAGATATATCCCATAGAAAATTGGATCATCCAAGTTTCAAAACAACAATTTTATATCTAATAGGTCTAGTTAATTTCTGTGCACATGTGCGTGAGGGCGTTATACGATCTGCCAGCTTAAGAACGAACAAAATCCGAGACCGCGGTTCACATACGGCTAAATAAAGACTTTGTTAAAAACCGTCCAATGCCGACATTAAAAATAATGCAGTGGCTATTGTTACGGCAGCGGTATTGTCGTGTTCCTTGACCTGACAATATTCAGCGTCAGGATGCTTGGCTCTTAGAACCAAACTATCAACCAACTGGTTCTCAGACTTTGTTTCCCTTTAAAAATATTCTTCCAAGCCGAGGAGGAAAGAATTCCATATCTGGACATCGGATGTTGTTATGCTGTTATGCTGAGGAGATCCCAGCTTTAAAACAATATTGTGAATTGACACTTACCCCCGGTACATTTTGGGTTGGAAAACACCGTTTAGGAATGACAAATCTTCCTAGACGAATATTATTTTTTGTCGAATTTTCGTGGCCCAGGACTGTTTTTTACACTGGAACTGGGATGATGTCCAGATATGGAATTCTTTCTGAAATGAGGCCTATTCCTTTTTTAAGAAAAATTAATTTGAAAAGAAAAAAAAATCACCCAACGGGGTTTCTTTAAGGGACGTCATAGACAAATGTTAGATGTGCAATGGTGTTTTTGCAATGCAGTTGAAAATCGTATTATAGTCGGCTGCCGTAACGATAGCCACTCACTAACCATGCTAACGAACGTAAGCACCAGGGTAAAGTGGGGTAACTGGGTCACTGGGGTAACTGGGTCACTGGGGTAACTGGGACACGTCTGTGTTTTTTGCTTGTATTTTCTGTACCAATCCCTTTTTACTTGAGTAAAGATTTCTTTCTGGTGCCAACAAACATACACAATCAAAATGGCTGACTGGTTTCGTTTCTCCGCGTGTTTGTGGTGTCAAAAATCATGTTTTTCTCCGTGCACCTGAAGCGCTCTTTGACCCGATGCATAAAATACTGATATTTTGCTTTTGCTGCACAAGAGAAGCTAAGGAATGGGTGGTTAAACTGAAGGAAAAGAGGAATTCAGGGCGACATTTCAAGTTGATTATTGCAAGAATACTTCTTTGAAACGGTAAGCATGCATCAGTTGTGCAGTTTGTTGCATTAACAATTCTTAGAGCCAATTTAATTGCAAAAATGGTATGGACAAGCAGGAGGCTTTTGTTTTAATCAAATGGAGGCTTGAAGAATTGTGTGTGTTTTGTGCTGAACAAAATGAGGTTTTCTTTTCAGTTCAGATAGATGAAAACTAATCAAAGGGTCATGTCAATTATGTTCATACACATCCAAGAAACTATACAAATGTTCCCAAGTGCATACGTGTTCCCAATACTATTGGCAATAGTGATAAGTTGGCAGGAAATAGAATGACAATTTCATAGGTTAATTTGAACCTACGCATTGTTATGGCAGCCATGTTGGTTTTCTGACTGACTGCAAAATGTACTATTTTGTGTACTTGTAAGCCAATAGTTGTGGTCAACCAATTCATATGAAATTGAAAAGACTTGTTTAATTGGTAATCATTTCCACAATTCAAGCCAAAGAAGTGTTTACTTTTAATCTAATTATACAATAATCACAAAATTAAACTGTGTCCCACTTACCCCACCGGTGTGGGGTAAGTGGGACATCTGCATAAAACGTGTATAAAAACCCATGCGTCTCTGCGTGGCACTGGCATGTATGATGTAGTAGCCATTTTTGTCAGAGAAATGCATTAATATTTTGTAAAATTAGGATATTCTCACAATAATTTATATTTAATTTCATATAGTTCAGTCACTATATGCTAATGCTGCTTATTATTTATGTATTTCATAGAAAATGACGGGACGTCAAAAGAAAACGTTAACTCCAAGTGGGATGCTGAAGCACCTTCAGATGTCTACTGTGGTGGGATGCCGAAGCACCTTCAGATGTCTTCTGTGGTGACAGAGCTGATGTAGGAATTGGACAAGCCCTTACAGCGAGAGGAAAGCCTGTATCTTGGCACTACAGTCCAGAGTTCATACACACTGGTGTATCCAGATGGCACCGACTGTCAAGCAAGTTGGACCATGTTGACCATGTTGACCATGTCGCATCAGAAGATGACGTTACCATAGATGTACAACCTGGAACTGCTCTTAAGTACTGAACAAACACCCAGTTCAACTGGTCTGCTGCAATTTGAATAATATCTTGCCTTTATTAAGTATTGCTTGTGCTTTTTGACTGATTTAAACATGTCAAAGAATTTCAAATGACATGGAACTTGAACGGAAACTACGCACACAAATTTTACAAAAACCGATGCCAGTTTAGGGCCAGTATAGGGCCTACAAAGAAGCAATGTTTGATATGCATGCTATTTTTGTGGTCATTTGCAATGACAACACAGGAATTTCAGGAGTCCACACACCCAGATTAAGGAGACAGAGTTACTTAATTACTTTGCATTTCATTGTGTGGTATGTGCAGGAAAACGTCAGAAAAATACGACTGCAGAACATTCATATTTTGGACGAAAATGTCTTAAAACCCTCCTGTTCTCAGGGCCAAAATCGACCCAGCTGCTGTACAGATCAAAACCTATCAAATTTCAGATTGAAACACACACAAACTGTCAGAGTTGGTGTTCAGAGATTTTGATAGGCTGTGATAGTTATAAGTATAGGAGGGTTTTAATATTACATTTGTATTGTTTGATATCAAAAGTTGATATTAATATTAACAGGGAATTATTTTTAATTAAACAAAAGTAATTTATTGCATTTAATGAGTTGTTGTTTGACTTATTTTCATGTATTATGTATGTGTCCCACTTACCCCATTTGACTGTACCACTTACCCCATGCTCCTAAATAAATGGAGAAAATTTTCCCTGTCACATTTTCTCCACTCATGAAGGGAATGATCCTTGTATGAATGTCAATCTGATCAAAATATATTTTGGAAATATTAAGTGTGAAAAAACACAAAAGTTGGAGAAATCAAGCTTTTAGTTTAATATGAAATTCCAAAATATGCTTAAGTGTCCCAGTTACCCCACTTTACCCTACGTAAAAATAAATATTGATATAACTTTGCCGGTACTTTTCTGACCCATGTCCCCGATTGGAAGATTCGGCACACTGCTGCCGTAAATATCCCACATTAATTTTATGAAAACATACGTCTAACCATGGAGGATAAGGAAACCTCCATCCAACCAACCGTTGCAGCCGTGTTGTAGCCCCACCAGTGTGGCTGGCGGATTTGACATCGGGCGGATCCTTAGCCACACGTCCTACCCATATAGCTTGAAAATTCCAGCTCTAGGCTCAAGATTCGCCATTAGAGCTGGAAGGAATCCTATAGGGTAAGTCAGGGTCGTTTAAGATCTTGCCGATATCTTCCGTTTCCCTGAATATATCAACTAAACACTCACCTTGAACTTTAGAGCAGTCATTCATGCAGCTTTTGATCCTCTCAAAATGAGAATATGATCAAGTTAAACCTGAAAAAATAAATTTTTCGTGCAACTCGGTGCATGCACAAACCAGCTGTGTACAAAGTAATGGAGCGAATTTTTGAACTCGAACGATGTTTTCCGATCGATTATCGGCCAGCGGCACTACGCGCGCCTCGGGGCTCGATATCCAACGGCTGTTTGCTGAAATACTGACAGCGATCAGCAAACAGCCGTTAGATAACAGTTCAACAGCCCATCTCCCCGTACGGATAGAAATATTCCTCCAAGAATGTCAAGAACAGGAGATTTTTGCGGCGCAAAATCGTCTCCATGCGACGCTGACTTCACAAACACGAGGAGTAATACCTTGTCCGCACGTCTTGAATGTTCATCAACTACAGAGGGCGCAATTTCGGCCGTGCACGCGGCGACTGTAAATTGCGCCCTCTGTTGATGAACGTTCTAAATGTGGGTATTACTCCTCGTGTTTGTGAAGTCAGCGTCGCGTGGAGACGATTTTGCGCCGCAAATATCTCCTGTTCTTGACATTCTTGGAGGAATATTTCTATCCGTACGGGGAGATGGGCTGTTGAACTGTTTGAATAAAATGATGCCAAGAATATTTATGCAGGTAAAGTGTGATTTTTGATCTTCGGTTTCTAGCATAGGACTGTTTTGCATACTTGGGCGCTAGGATGCTATATCATAGCGTCCTTCTAGGGCTACATGAATGACTGCTCTAAAGTTCAAGGTGAGTGTTTAGTTGATATATTCAGGGAAACGGAAGATATCGGCAAGATCTTAAACGACCCTGACTTACCCTATAGGATTCCTTCCAGCTCTACCCTTACAAAAATGTCCCATGGGTTTCCCATGGGTTTCCCATGGTGTCCCATGGGAAACCCATGGGGACTGATGGGGAAGTCATGGTGGTCTCTATAAACACCATGGTGGTGCATATAAACACCATGAAGAAATTTTAAGACACCATGGGTTTCCCATGGGACCCCATGGGAAACACATGGGGACTGGTGGGGAAGTCATGGTGTCTCTGCAAAACACCGTGGAGAAAATTTTAAGACACCGTGGGTTTCCCATTGGTGTCATGGGAAACACATGGGGACTGATGGGGAAGTCATGGTGGTTCCTGTAAACACTATTGTGGTGCATGTGATGAACACCGGGATTTTGGGATATATATGGGAATGCCATATGGTGACAAACTGACCACCATGGGAACACCATGGGTTCATGGAAATCACCATGGTGACAACTTATCACCAAGAAAACACAATTCGGTCAATAATCATATCGTGGGTAATTGAATTGATGTTAATTATCAGATGCAATTGACACAAGAAAAATTAACAATCGATAAAAATGTAAAAAATCTGATAAAAAAAATGAATTAGTGGGAAATTACCCACGGGGGGCATGGGAAATTACCCACGGGGGCATGGGAAATTACCCACGGGGGCATGGGAAATTACCCACGGGGGCATGGGAAATTACCCACGGGGGCATGGGAAATTACCCACGGGGCATGGGAAATTACCCACAGGGGCCATTGGAAATTACCCCTGGGGGAATGGGAAATTACCCACGGGGCGCATGGGAAATTACCCACGGGGGCATGGGAAATTACCCACGGGGGCATGGGAAATTACCCACGGGGGCATGGGAAATTACCCACGCGGGGCATTGGAAATTTCCCAAGGGGGCATGGGAAATTACCCACGGGGGGCATTTGAAATTACCCACGGGGGGTATGGGAAATTACCCACGGGGGGCATGGGAAATTACCCATGGGGGGCATGGGAAATTACCCACGGGGGGCATGGGAAATTACCCACGGGGGCATGGGAAATTTCCCACAGGGCATGGGAAATTACCAACGCGGAGCATGGGAAATTCCCCATGGGAATTAAAAATCGATAAAAATGTAAAAAATCTGATTTAAGAAATGAATTCTAAATTACACATAAATTCTCTCAGTGTCAATGTGCCATAAGTAATATTACCCACACACAATGAAAACTAGTATAAAACTTCTAATTAACCATTCAGTCTTCACATGTCAATTTCTGACTTGAAACAATTAGGCCTAGGTCTAAGTTATAACGTACAGACCCGCGAGTCGAGTTTCAATCGTTATTGCATCATAACGACTCGGTCAAAAGCTACCATTGTATATGTACTGTGCACATATAGGCCTAGTTGTATCACATGCATAGTATACACATGTACATGTACATGTACATGTACATGTACGTGTACGTACCCACGTACATGTACATGTACATGTACATGTACGTACCCACGTACATGTACATGTACATGTACATGTACATGTACGTACCCACGTACAACGTACACCATGTGTGTGCATAATAATGCAAGGTCGCGGCCGGCCGCCATGAGCACGTAAGGAAACTAAACTAGTGCGTCACCCGGTGCAAAGAAATGTTTTACAATTTTTGCAATTAAAGTGATAAAAATTCTTGCTTTTTTTAATGAAAGAATAGTACTTTGATGATAAAAGCTTGACCAAAATCACAGGATAATGTTGAGATAGATCATAGCTAGCTGTGCATTAATTCACGCGTAGGAATATCAATGTTAAGCGGTCTCGCGGATAAGAAAAAGACATGTTCGTTATTACGTTACGAGACGATTCAAACAAAGACAGACACAGGCCGTTTTAAGCTTCAACTGTTTGTCGTATCGGGGGAAATATCTGAACGTCTGACGAAACATTAGATCCTGGGTGATATGGGAGAGTTTACTGCATTATTCTACTGGTGAGTTTATGGTTATAACTTAAGTTATTACCGTGAAAATGTGAGGATATAGGTCTACGTTTGCGTATTTTGGCCTGCACAGTTTTTTGTTCGTTACAATACATGAACCATGGAGGCGTTGTGTAAGCATGAACGTGTAGCCTAGCCTCGCGTGGACTGATGGGGGTTTTCGAAACCTTGGCTTCGTCTCGATCCGACTTCTGTATAGCTGAGAAGCAAACGAAATGTAAATATTCAAATTTTTGCTTTCATATCGAATGAATGTTCCTGAAACAAAACATGCACAAATTTAGAATATTTCAATTTGGTTTATTGCTTCTCAATATTCAGAAATCGGAGCCGAAGCCGAGACGAAGCCAAGCCTTAACTTTAAGGTTTTGAAAAACCCCATAATTTGGCAGATTCATGAACATTTTAAGTTGCTTCACCAAAATTATTCAGGAACAGTAAAATCTTGGAAAATAACCAACCCTTCTTGAGAACAACTGTCTAAACATGTGGCCATGTTTCAAGATTTGTCAGCAAAATCTGTAAAGAATGAGGCAGAAATCAACATGTATGTGCCACTTTGAGCATGCGTTAAGTGACCATACAGTGTGCCAAGAACATCTAACACAGAAAACACACTTCCTCCGGATTGCACGAACATTTCCCGACTATAAAGTCTCAAAATTAAACATATTGTACCAAGTATCTGTACATTTCTTAACACAAATGGATGGCTATTTTCCAAGATTTTGCTGTTACCGTAATAAAGTAAAATCTGTCCAAAATGAGGGGTCAATGGTCATGATAGGTTAACCCATGGTGGAGGAAGGAACTTGCAAAGTTATGGATTTTTGTTGATTTAAATGTGGTAATTTTGGAGGACAATTTTAGTTAAAGTAGTGTTGGCTAGTAAACTTTGTTTAATGGGCTTTCGGTACATTTATTTAATATTTCCAAGCCCATTTATAGCTTATTTTGAATTGAATCATAACTTAATTTCAGCAAAAGCCATCTGAGAAAACATTGCCTACCATGATCTAAAATAGAAGTAGGCCTAATGAACAAAAAGGGCCTTCTTCCATCCCTTTTTTTAAAACAGAAATTAATAATTAAAAATATATGTGAAATGTGCTTTAATTAATAGCTTGAGGCATTTGTACCAAATGTTAGGATTGTTTAAATTGATTCACAAATCACGGGCTAGAGGCTGTTCCTGTATGAACCGTAACTAACAAAACAGTTGTATAAACCACATTTTTTTAATTAGTCTCATCTCAATGTCTCATTCTGCACTTTTCTTTAATATACAGTGGTGTACATGTACTTCACTTGAAGAGGAGCATGAAGGAGTTGCAGCTGATTATCTACAACTGGGGGATGCCATGCTTGGAACTGACTAGCTACCGAGCTTCGTTGTTGGACGGAACAACAAGAGTCCTTCGGAAAGTTTCAAAGAGGAGATGAATTTCATTGTTTGTCACAAATGTGTAGGGCCTATTACAATCTTATAGGAGTGTGTATGGACAAATCAGCAATTACATTTGGTAATTCTTGTGACTAAAATCCAAAATATATTTCTGTCTGAGGTGCCTACAGAAATTCCCAGCATTATTATGTACATGTAGTATGTAATGGGAACAGCCTAATAAGAAACTAATTATTGACCAACATTCTGATGTTTTCCCAAAGAATATAATTAAAAATGTTGTTGCTGGAATTGTGATAGTAACCATGTTATTTTGTCATCCTGCAGTTGGATAACTTTTGAAGAAAAAACATGAGGGCACATAGGAAACTACCCATGGGATTCATGGGAAACTACCCACAGGGGGCATGGGAAACTACCCACGGGGGGCACGGGAAATTACCCACAGGGGGCATGGGAAATTACCCACGGGGTGCATGGGAAATTACCCACGCGGGTAATTTTCAACAATTCGTGCGGTGGGGTAGCGCTATCTGGACCGCGGTTTTAACGGTCTGGCTGTGTTCTCTACCTTCTTAACTATTCCAAACTGCTAGCGGCTTGTCATCTTACTCACCATTTTCCGAAATATTGGACATTAAACTTGGACTCCATAGTCTTGCGTGATAACGATTTCAACTGGTATCGGCCATTCTAAAATGACGTCACTGGGTTCGAAACGGCTTGCCGACGGCTGTTTGGTGAGAGCACAGCTAGCTTATCACGATTTCAGTGGAACATCTCGCGCGAAGTTCGTGATAAGCTGTGCTCTCATTGAACAGCCGTCGGCAACGAACTCAGTGACGTCATATACTTGGGTCATGTGGTCATATCAAAATGGCTACCACCGGCTGAAATCGTTAGCACGCAAGACTATGGAGTCCAAGTGTTATGTTCAATATTTCGGAAAATGGTGAGTAAGATGACAAGCCGCTAGCAGTTTGGAATAGTTAAGAAGGTACATGTAGAGAACACAGCCAGACCGTTAAAACCGCGGTCCAGATAGCGCTACCCCACCGCACGAATTGTTGAAGTTCTCACCACACAAACATATGGCCATGGTGTATACTTCCAAAAATGTAAGGCTCTCCGTCAGCCTTACAACGCTAAGCTTTTTTGGACCCCGTAACTCAATGGGATTTGCAATACGCTCTCGTTAGATCAGTTACAATGTTCTAGAATTCCACTTTCCCAAACGTTAATCTCCCCAGAAAGTTATCCAATCCCTCCTACAGATCTTTGAGATTTTTGCGGCACATTTGCGGAACATTGAAACGGACAATTTATTGAGAAATCAGAGTTTTTACTCACCAACCGACGTATTCAGCCGAGATGAACATGGCGTCGCACAGCTGACTAATACAGTCCACCAGACTGTGCATGCGCGTGGAGTTTTCGAAGAGATTTGGGGCTCGACCATTTTTTGAAGGGGGGGGTCATCTTTTCTACATCGCGCAAGGTACTCCTAGAACTATGAGGTTCCTGACATGAACCTCATAGGAAGACGCCGATTTTTCCCAGAGGCTAGTACAGCAAGAATAAGAACGTCATTTCCATGCAACACGTTTCTACATTTTTCGCCGTGAATTACTTCATGGCTGCCCCCCAAAAAAATAATATGCCGCATTTACATCCTCACCTTGGTTGCGCCAAGTCAATTTTCGCCTGAAACGGGTCCAATTTGCGGGAAAAAAAATAAAAAAATGCAGTCGTTCCGAAGCGATCACACACGCACACCATCGATTAAGCCGCACACACGAAGCTCCTGTAAGATATCCCAGCATGCATCCAGCCGGGTAATGTGCGGGGGGGCCGTGGGTCGGTCAAGTCATGATTATTCATTGAAAATTCGAAGCGCGGTATGGCAGGCAACTGCCGCGTGTCCGTTATACCGTCTGCCACGACAGGCAATGCATGCAGACGGTATATAACGGACACGCGGCAGTTGCCTGCCGTACCGCGCTTCAAATTTCCGATGAATAATCATGACTTGACCGCCTCACGGCCCCCCCGCACATTACCCGGCTGGATGCATGCTGGGATATCTTACAGGAGCTTCGTGTGTGCGGCTTAAATGGTGTGCGTGTGTGATCGCTTCGGAACGACTGCATTTTTTATTTTTTTTTCCCGCAAATTGGACCCGTTTCAGGCGGAAATTGACTTGGCGCAACCAAGGTGAGGATGTAAATGCGGCATATTATTTTTTTGGGGGGCAGCCATGAAGTAATTCACGGCGAAAAATGTAGAAACGTGTTGCATGGGAATGACGTTCTTATTCTTGCTGTACTAGCCTATGGGAAAAATCGGCGTCTTCCTATGAGGTTCATGTCAGGAACCTCATAGTTCTAGGAGTACGCGCAACGTACGGTGATGTGTGCATGACGCACTTTACACAGTGTTGTGTGTGTTTGAACATCCTTCGGTTTTCAAATGAACAACGTGAACAAAATAATGACCATCGATCCAGATTCTGTTTTTTTCTGATGTGCATAAAATAAAAGCTCGCATTGGCCAAAAACAACATCAGACAAAATGCCAAATATCACTATATTTAAAGCCACTGCAGCTACATGTAGGGGTTGTGCCTATTTGGGAAAAGTCGTTAATATATTTTGATTTGTTGCATCATCTAAAAATAGCTACGTGGCTACCTGCCTTACAATTTAGACGTCTGGGCATAACAAACATTGTCAGGCCAAGGAACCACACTAGGTATAATAGCGCGCCATTAATTATCCACATTGCACACATCACCGTTGCGCGATGTAGAAAAGATGAACCCCCCCCCCCTTCAAAAAATGCTCGAGCCCCAAATCTCTTCGAAAACTCCACGCGCATGCGCAGTCTGGTGGACTGTATTAGTCAGCTGTGCGACGCCATGTTCATCTCGGCTTAAAACGTCGGTTGGTGAGTAAAAACTCTGATTTCTCAATAAATTTTCCGTTTCAATGTTCCGCAAATGTGCCGCAAAAATCTCAAAGATCTGTAGGAGGGATTGGATAACTTTCTGGGGAAATTAACGTTTGGGAAAGTGGAATTCTAGAACATTGTAACTGATCTAACGAGAGCGTATTGCAAATCCCATTGAGTTACGGGGTCCAAAAAAGCTTAGCTTTGTAAGGCTAACGGAGAGCCTTACATTTTTGGAAGTAGCCTTATGGGTCATGTGGGTAGGACGTTACTAACTTAGTCCGAGTAACTTGGATCCTTTATCGCCTTTTTTAACATTTGGACATGATCTGGCGATAGTAGGGTCCAAGGCGATTGTGCGATAGAGAACGGCTTCTAATTCAATCCAAACAAAAAATTCAAAATTCAACCTTATAAACAACGGCCACCAAAATACTAGATATGCCACCATCTGAACAAGTGGAGTTCCGTGATCAGATGAATGTACCAAGGTATACTTAACATCCAAATAAAAAGTGAAATGTTACCGTTTAATTCCCAGAGACCCCCGCAGAACAGGGTGTGGGTATTTTGCGGAACTTGCGGAACTCTGCGGAACTCTGCGGAACTCTGCGGAACTCTGCGGAACTCTGCAGAACAAGAAAGATTAGACCGAATACATTCAAAATATCGACTTCAAAGACAGAATAACGTTCAAACCTGACTAATAAGTACTGAAATCGTCATGCATTTTCCCTTGGATTAAAGAAATTTCAACATTCAAAGCATTTTAATTGTTCCGTGCAGAACTCTGGTCCTGACAATAATCTATATTACGTGCAGAACACATGCTGTAAAGGGATATGTCATTTACAAACCAAGTGTTCAGATACAGCCATGCAGGGCAATACGGGTCCTATTCCTAAATGCGAGAGGTCGGGGGCATGTTTGCCGCTGCAGAACGAACATTAAAAATGATCGCAATGATGTCATTTTAACACGGACAAGTGTCTTTTATCCTCAATAACTTCTCTGATTTTTTTCTCTGCCGGAAGGCATGTAAATTGCAATTATAAGAGTTCCGCGATTTACCCAGTCAGGATTTTAAGCGGAATTTGCTGCCGCATACCATGTCGTTTAAGGCTGGCAGAGGGGTCATGTTTGCCGCTGTGGAACGTACATTAAAACTGATCGCAATGATGTAATTTTACCAGGGACAAGTGTATTATATCCTCAATAACTTCTCTCTGTATTTTCTCTGCAAAATTCAGCCGGGAAGGATTTTAATTATAAGAGTTCCGCGTTTTACCCAGGCAGGTTTTTCAGCGGAAGTTGCTGCGTGCGTTATAATGTACGGCCGCATGCTGTACACGGTACAAAATACAATCGTCCATGGCTGGGGGAGGGGGAATGTTTGCCGCTGCGGAACGTACATTAAAACTGATCGCAATGATGTAATTTTCCCACGGAAAAGTGTATTATATCCTTAATAACTCTTTTCTGTATTTTCTCTGCAAAATTCAGCCGGGAAGGATTTTAATTATAAGAGTTCCGCGTTTTACCCAGGCAGGTTTTTCAGCGGAATTTGCTGCGTGCGTTATAATGTACGACCGCAAACATGTCGTCCATGGCTGGGGGAGGGGGCATGTTTGCCGTTGCGGAACGTACATTAAAACTGATCGCAATGATGTAATTTTACAACGGAAAAGTGTATTATATCCTCAATAACTTCTCTCTGTATTTTCTCTGCAAAATTCAGTCGGGAAGGCATTTAATTATAAGAGTTCCGCGTTTTACCAAGTTAGGTTTTTGAGTGGGATTTGCTGCGTGCGTTAATGCACGGCTGCATATACCTTGTCGTCCAAGGCTGGGGAGGGGGCATGTTTGCCGCTGCGGAACGATCGCAATGATGTAAAATTTTACCACGGAAAAGTGTATTATATCCTTAATAACTCTTTTCTGTATTTGCTCTGCAAAATTCAGCCGGGAAGGATTTTAATTATAAGAGTTCCGCGTTTTACCCAGGCAGGTTTTTCAGCGGAATTTGCTGCGTGCGTTATAATGTACGACCGCAAACATGTCATCCATGGCTGGGGGAGGGGGCATGTTTGCCGCTGCGGAACGTACATTAAAACTGATCGCAATGATGTAATTTTACAACGGAAAAGTGTATTATATATTTCCTTAATAACTTCTCTCTGTATTTTCTCTGCAAAATTCAGTCGGGAAGGCATTTAATTATAAGAGTTCCGCGTTTTACCAAGTTAGGTTTTTGAGTGGGATTTGCTGCATGAGTTAATGCACGGCTGCATATACCTTGTCGTCCAAGGCTGGGGAGGGGGCATGTTTGCCGCTGCGGAACGTACATTAAAACTGATCGCAATGATGTAATTTTACAACGGAAAAGTGTATTATATCCTCAATAACTTCTCTCTGTATTTTCTCTGCAAAATTCAGTCGGGAAGGCATTTAATTATAAGAGTTCCGCGTTTTACCAAGTTAGGTTTTTGAGTGGGATTTGCTGCGTGCGTTAATGCACGGCTGCATATACCTTGTCGTCCAAGGCTGGGGAGGGGGCATGTTTGCCGCTGCGGAACGATCGCAATGATGTAAAATTTTACCACGGAAAAGTGTATTATATCCTTAATAACTCTTTTCTGTATTTGCTCTGCAAAATTCAGCCGGGAAGGATTTTAATTATAAGAGTTCCGCGTTTTACCCAGGCAGGTTTTTCAGCGGAATTTGCTGCGTGCGTTATAATGTACGACCGCAAACATGTCATCCATGGCTGGGGGAGGGGGCATGTTTGCCGCTGCGGAACGTACATTAAAACTGATGGCAATGATGTAATTTTACAACGGAAAAGTGTATTATATCCTTAATAACTCTTTTCTGTATTTTCTCTGCAAAATTCAGCCGGGAAGGATTTTAATTATAAGAGTTCCGCGTTTTACCCAGGCAGGTTTTTCAGCGGAATTTGCTGCGTGCGTTATAATGTACGACCGCAAACATGTCATCCATGGCTGGGGGAGGGGCATGTTTGCCGCTGCGGAACGTACATTAAAACTGATCGCAATGATGTAATTTTACAACGGAAAAGTGTATTATATATTTCCTTAATAACTTCTCTCTGTATTTTCTCTGCAAAATTCAGTCGGGAAGGCATTTAATTATAAGAGTTCCGCGTTTTACCAAGTTAGGTTTTTGAGTGGGATTTGCTGCATGAGTTAATGCACGGCTGCATATACCTTGTCGTCCAAGGCTGGGGAGGGGGCATGTTTGCCGCTGCGGAACGTACATTAAAACTGATCGCAATGATGTAATTTTACCACGGAAAAGTGTATTATATCCTCAATAACTTCTCTCTGTATTTTCTCTGCAAAATTCAGTCGGGAAGGCTTTTAATTATAAGAGTTCCGCGTTTTACCCAGGCAGGTTTTTCAGCGGAATTTGCTGCGTGCGTTATAATGAACGACCGCAAACATGTCGTCCAAGGCTGGGGAAGGGGCATATTTGCCGCTGCGGAACCAACATTAAAAATGATCGCAATGTAGTAATATGTATAGTCTTATATCCTCAATAACTCGTGGTGTGCCCGGCAGAAGAATCTAAGGACGCTTTGACTCGTAATTACACTTTCCGAGAAAATTGACTTTAAAGTTTATGTGTTGGCATTTCTAAAATTTAGAATCGGAAAAGGTTGAATTATTGTCAGATAAGAAATATTGATATTTCTAATAATGCTCTGCATTTTTAAATAAGAATATTGCTTAATTAAGTTATTTTCATCTTTATTCTAAGAACCTTTTGCCGGTAATTCATTCTGGCTTAAACGTGTGGTTAAAGACCAACTAAAACGCAAACATTATTTTTGACTTTTTGGACTTATCTGGTAGTTTATGCCTCCCCAAAACTAATGTAACAAGTTTCATTATTCTGAAAAAAACAAAAACAATGTTTTTGAGCCTTTTCCTTCTGAGCTACTTTGACTCGATTCAGAAAAGGCCGAGGTCAACTGCGTGCCGTATCGCGCGAGTGATGACGTATGCGTGTAGAAACATAAGACGTCACTGTATTATACTACAATGTTTTACGTAGAGTCTGTACGTATTTTTTTGTCTGAGGCTAGTATTACTTGCTGTGCTTTTTGCACATGATTCAGGTGTAACACTACGGTAAACATATTTTAAAGTGTTGACATCTTTGTGAGACACATTTAGAATTGGGGTTGTAGGCTTGTTCTTGCTGAAAAGCTAGTTATTAGTCATACTGTTCTTTGTTTGCAGTCGGCTTTTATTGGGACCTGCGCGGTGAGTTGTGTGTGAGCTGATGCTATATACTCTAGTCTGGCGACTTTGCTTATGCAGCCCCCATAAGGACCCGCACCTTCTTAGAACTATACACACAATTTCTGTTACGAGGTACCAGACTCAATCGCATGCAGCGCACCGCGGCGGTACCGTGCGTGTACAATGCATGTTGAGTCAAGCGAGCGTGGACAGGGAGACGGCCGGGCTCTATGGCTGCTCGAGCCGGCAAATGCAGGGAACGTCGTCGCGGTCTGGTGCGCGTGAGTCCGGGACAGGATTGGAATGCTCGTTGCCTTTAGAGTTGGAATGGCTCCAGCCTTCAAACGGAATTGTGCCTTCAAACCCAGCTGAGTTTTCATACTAATCACTATCATCAATACAGTCTTTGGCGAAATGTTATGCACATATTTTCGACCATTTTGACAGCCTAAAATCAGATATTCTATTGTCTACAAAGCGGACCCACTGTCGCCTTTGAACTCCATTCAGCACTGGGAATCGCAGGAAGGTTAGGTCAGGGTTTTTTTCGCTGTTCCGTGCAACCCCCAACTACACACGATCGAGGCATAATGATTATCTCAGAACCATGGTCATACTAAAATTATACCAAAATCAGACAAAATAGAAGGGAAAACGGAGGAGTTATGTCGACCAAAACTCTTCCAGCAGCATCAACTCCACGTACGTACATGCAGAGTGTTTGGCTGTAGCATCAACCGACTCTACACGTGTACGTCACGGGGTCACGTACATACATAATGAGCTTTCGCGAAACAGGATAAATGGTTCAGAATAACAACCCTTTTTTTTAAATATAAAAATCCCTCTCGTCTGCAAACTAATCTCCATCAGTTAAAAGAGTATTTAAACTGTCGGAAAAGTCCAAAAAGTCAAAAAAAATTGCCGTTTTAGTTGCTCTTTAAAAAGCGACATGTGAAATGCTAATGACCTTTTGTTGGGAACAAAATTCGCTCCAAGGGCGCGTAAGCTACTGAAGTGGAGAGGTGAACGCACTTTTATCAGGTATTGTTACATTGGTATTACACGCTAACGCCCTTTTGCCGGTAAAAAATGCAAAATCTCCTTTGGTCCTTTTCATTTTGTTGATTACGTCAGAATGACGTAGCCACTTGAGACGATATTCCAATACTCTATCGATTACCCCCAAAACCTGAATTTGACCCCTTTGACCCATTTTTCGTCCTTCTGACCTTCTGCCGGGCAAACGACGAACCTCTCTCAGCATTTTCTCCGGATTATTTAATCGGGAATGCATTTATTTATACGCGTTTTACCCAGGCAGGTTTTTGAGCGGGATTTGGTACGTGCGTTATAATGTACGGCCGCAATGGTCCAAGGCTGGGGGGGGGGGGGGGGGGGGGGGGGGGCAGAGGGGGCATGTTTGCCGCTGCAAATCCCGTCAGTGTGGGTGGAATGACGAGTGTGAAGCTGCTTTTGTGGAAGTAAAAGCCAGACTTCAGGACTCACCAGTGTTGGCCTATCCAAGGCTTCAGGGGGAGGAGTACATCATAGATATTGATTTCTTCTGTACCCGGTACTCTCCCATCAGGTACAAGATGGCGTCGAGAGAACATTCCGTATGCAAACAGGGCTTTGAAGAAGCCGGAACACAATTATTGTGTGACGAGAAGGGAGTTGCTGGCAGTGGTGGTATATTTGAGACACTTCCGACCATACATCTATGGTCAGAAGGTGACTATATGTACTGACCATGCATCCATTCGGTGGTTCTTAATGGATCCGGAGGGCCTTGGTTGGAAGTCATCGCAGAGTATGACTTCGACGTGGTCCATAGACCCAGAGTATGACTTCAACGTGGTCCATAGACCCAGGTTGAAGCATTGCAATGCAGACGGGTTGTCCCGAAAGCCTTGTCGACAGTGTGGTCGAGTAGAGGATGAAGAGTGGATGGACCAAGAGCCCGTAGGCCAAGGGGCATCAGGACACGCCCAGGGACCGTGCTCTCACAGAGCATTCACAGGTTAGGGTGGTAACTGGGAAACCCTGGTGTACAACGGATTTCATCCGGGAAGTACAGTCGAGGACGAGACAATGGGGTGGTGGTTGTTTGCAAAGGAGTAGTCAGATGCCCCCCCCCCCCCCCCCCCCCCCCCCCACCCCCCCCCCCCCCCCCCCCGAATTGGCAGGAGGTGACCCCTGCAACAACAAAGACAAAGACCTATTGGCTGTCCTGGGCGCGGATCGCTTTGCGCGATGGGGTACTGTGCCGACGGTGAAAATCGAATTCCGGTTCCAAGGTTATAGGTGGCAAGCAAGTGAACTGCGTGCAACCGTACTGGACGAGTTGCATGGTGGGGTGGGGTAACCGGGGTCACCTTTGGCATAGGAAAGCACTTGCAAAACACTATGGTACTAGTAGGGTGAATGCCGATGTGCGTTCATGGGTGAGGAAGTGCATGCAACACGTGTGAACGTAAGAAATCCCCTCCCAGGAAAAACCGACGACTGCGCTACATGCAACAGGGAGTTGTCAGTGAGCCGATGGCTATAGTTGCACTAGACCTGATAGGGCCCCTGCCAGAAACCACAGAGAGGAGTAATAAGTTGATTTTGGTGGTTGGCGATTATTTCACGTGGGTAGAGGCGTATTCGCTACCCCACGCCACAGCGGAAACAGTGGCCAGTAAGATGGTTGAGGAGTATTTTTGCCGTTTTGGGGTTCCAACAGAGTTGCATTTAGATCAGGGCCGAAACTTTGAGTCCATGTGTTTTCTGAAGTGTGCATTAATCTCCGACTAAATAAAACGCGCACAACACCCTATAACCCCAAGTCCGGTGGGTTTATAGAGCGGTTCAACCGGACACTCCGCACAATGATCGCGGTGATGATAGATCCTATAACAAGAGATTGGGATAAACAACTGCCGTATGCAATGTTTGCATGTGTACTCCCAGCAGTCTACCGGAGAGACACTTAACATGTTAATGTTATACGGAGAGAAGTTTCACTCCCCTGGACCTGACCATGGAGACACCTCCTGTATAGAGGGAGGGGAAGTATCAGTTAGGATTATGCCTTGGAGCTTAGGCAGCGAATGCAGGATGCGCATGTGAGGGCACAAGCGCACCTGAAAAGGAGTGCTTGGCGTCAAAAGCACAACTACGACAAGGGGATAGCAGGAAAGAAGCTAAAAACGGGGCAGTTTGTCTGGCTGTTCAGCCCTGCAAAGAAAATGGGATTTTCCCCAAAGTTGCAATACCGCTGGGAGGGTCCCTATTTGATAGTTGGGCAGCTGTCAAATGTGACCTTCGGGATCCAAAGCCAACCTCGTAGCAAGGATAAGGTTGTTCATTACGACCGCTTGAAATGCTATGAGGGGGACCCCATTGAAGGGTGGGAGTATCAGACCCCATCAGTCAATAAGGAGCCAAATCTGGTACCTCTTCAGGAACCAGAGATTGAGTTGGTGAGGGATGCTCAATCTGTGACTAAAATGGTGGAGTTCCACCGGCTGAGGATATAACCTTGGGAGATGTAATTCGGGGGGACAACGAAGGTTACATGGGTTCCTTGGAGGAGCCTTGCGTTCATGTGGGTGAAGTGACCACAGGGCGAGTTTGCTGCTGGCCAAGCTCAGCCTAAGAACATGATCCTGTATGAGGATACCTTGCGGGAGGTAAATGCAGCACCCGGGGACGAACAAAAGGAAACTTAAACGGCCGGCCAGGATGCGAAAGAAACCCGTACATTACCAAGATTAACCCTATCAAAGAAGGGCCAAGCCGGACTTCTATCTGGTGGCCGGAAAGCGGGGTGAATGGACACCACCTGTCACAGGTGGCGCGCCCACCTTTGTGGAGACCAGGAGCAACCGGGTGGCCTGATGGCAGAGGCCACTGCTGGTCCGGGCGATGAGGGGAAAGAGGAGTCCTTGACGCCGAGACTCAGCAACACCCAACCGGCCGGCAGCAGCCCGGTGCGCTGAGGGGTAAGCCACCTACCTCCGAGGGTGCAGTGGGAGTTTAAGAAACCAGGAGGATGCTGACAGCATGCCGGACTTAGAACTGGACCCAGACATGCTCAGCTCGTTTGGGGGCAATCTTCCCGAGGAGGACAAGGGAGACGCCGAGGACACCGAGCACACAGGAGATGGCCAGGGAACACCGGACACAGGAGACGGCGAAGGAGCATCTGCACTGCCCAAATCGGACACTAATAAAACGGAGAGATTAGACCTCTGGACCATAGACAAAGCCCTCACGGACACGGTGACAAAAGTCATGAGGAGAGGGTCCCTGAAATCGTCATAGGTATTACTTTCTGATCTAAGTGGTTTTTGGGGGTACAAAATAAAAAATTTTAAAAATGTTTTCGTCCCGTGCGCACGAGGCCAAAGGAATTAAGCAAGGCTCCTTTCCACACGAGTCCCAACAACTAACCGTGTGCTTCGGGGTACCATCCACGTTGCACTTTTTGCCGCTGACTGTCGCAGCGTGATTTTCGCGTGGGGCGGCCCGGGCTTAACGCACAATCTCCGGGCAACCTGACTGTCTGTGCACGGTGAAATCATTTTGTCCGGCGTGGATGGCTGAAGCACATCGTATACTGACGTGTGCAACTGTAATCCTCTCGTTAATTTCAATCTAGTATTACGGTATTTTCGCTATTTTGGTGGCGAAAAACATCAAGAACAACCATGGTTTTAAGCTGTAGCGTGTATGGATGCGAGACAAAATAAAGAGTTAAGTCCCCCTAGCCCTTCCCCCAAAAAACAAAATAAACAATGGAAACAAATCATAATAAAGGAAATATAATAGAATAACACATTCGGATTTCTTAAAAAGAACAAAAACAAGAAATTACATTAATGTGGCCATTCCTAAATTGTAAACAGACATAGTTCTACGAAGGGGCTCAACCCCCCCCCCCCCCCCCCCCCCCCCAAAAAAAGAAGAAGAAACAATAGAAATTTACAACAAAAAACTAAAGGTTTCCAAAACTTAAAGAATGTTATCTTCCCAAGAATAGTGCAAGGCCTCAAAATTGGTGTACATGTAAAACCGCCCCTGATCCTGCAGAACTAGTTGATGATCATTTGCAAATTTGTTTTTGATTAATAGAATATTTAATTCAGGCCAATAATGATGTATATTTTGTCCAAATAATTATGAAAAGTCAACAGACGGTAATGATGTGTCAAAGTCATCGTGTAAAAGCTATAGGATATTCTCAGGTACAAATTATTGTTTGATGAAGGGCTTATTTGCTTGAACACTCTAGAGAAAACATGTCAAATGTAACGGTGGTTTAAGAATTGCAATTCTTTGACTGTATTATACACGACATTGGTTAAAACAAACTGAACTTTCTGAAGTGATACTGAGCATTATTAGAGAATGTATATTTTTCTATTCAGCACCAAAATAGTGAAAATACCGTCATACTAGAATGACATTCACGAGAGGATTACAGTTGCACACATCAGTATACGATGTGCTTCAGCCATCCACGCCGGACAAAATAATTGTTTCACCGTGCACAGACGGTCAGGTTGACCGGAGATTGTGCGTTAAGCCCGGGCCGCCCCACGCGAAAATCACGCTGCGACACGGTCAGCGGCAAAAAGTGCAACGTGGATGGTACCCCGAAGCACACGGTTAGTTAGTTGTTGGGACTCGTATGGAAAGGAGCCCTGCTTAATTCCTTTGGCCTCGTATGCACGGGACGAAAACATTTTCAAACGTTTTCTTTTTATGACGATTTCAGGGACGTTTCAGAAGCCAAATGGGACAAATCTTAGAGAAATTGAGAGAAAACACCAACACTTTTTGGACCCCTGTACATTTTCAATGGGCCGATTTTTCTTTTTGCATTCAGGTCCCATTTATGCGCATGTGTGCATAAATTTGAATTTATCAACAAAAACTGGTCTATTGATGAAATTAAATGGTTGACCAGCCTGTGGCAGTACATTATAACGATTTTCAGAAAATCACACTTAAAAACCCGACTTAATTGGTAAAACGCGGAACTCTTATCATTAAATGCCTTTCCGACTGAATTTACCCGAGAAAATACAGAGAGAAGTTATTGAGGATATAATACACTTTTCCGTGGTAAAATTACATCATTGCGATCACTTTTAATGTACGTTCCGCAGCGGCAAACATGACCCCTCCCCCAGCCATGGACGATTGTATTTTGTACCGTGCACAGCATGCGGCCGTCCATTATAACGCACGCAGCAACTTCCGCTGAAAAACCTGCCTGGGTAAAACCGAAACTCTTATAATTAAATGCCTTCCCGACTGAATTTTCCCAAGAAAATACTGAGAGGAGTTATTGAGGATATAAGACACTTGTCCGTGGTGAAATTACATCACTACAATCATTTTTTTAGACGACAGGGTATGCGGCCGTGCATTATAACGCACGCAGCAAATCCCACTCAAAAACCTGACTTGGTAAAACGCGGAACTCTTATAAATAAATGCCTTCCCGACTGAATTTTCCCGAGAAAATACTCAGAGGAGTTATTGAGGATATAATACACTTGTCCGTGGTAAAAGTACATCATTGCGATAATTTTTAATGTTGGTTCCGCAGCGGCAAACATGCCCCCTCCCAAGCCTTGGACGACAAGGTATGCGGCCGTGCATTATAACGCACGCAGCAAATCCCACTCAAAAACCTGACTTGGTAAAACGCGGAACTCTTATAAATAAATGCCTTCCCCACTGAATTTTTCCGAGAAAACACTCAGAGGAGTTATTGAGGATATAAGACACTTGTC
The DNA here is from genome assembly GCA_037893225.1 of Hippasteria phrygiana. Classification (NCBI taxonomy): domain Eukaryota; kingdom Metazoa; phylum Echinodermata; class Asteroidea; order Valvatida; family Goniasteridae; genus Hippasteria; species Hippasteria phrygiana. The sequence continues at coordinate 341,665 of JAZGUH010000573.1, read as the reverse complement.
CGTGGTGAAATTACATCACTACAATCATTTTTAATGTTGGTTCCGCAGCGGCAAACATGCCCCCTGCCCAGCCTTGGACGATTGTATAATTTGTATACTGTGTATACAGCATGCGGCCGTACGTTATAACGCACGCAGCAAATCCCACTCAAAAACATGACTTGGTAAAACGCGGAACTTTTTTAAATATATGCCTTCCCGACTGAATTTTCCCGAGAAAATACTCAGAGGAGTTATTGAGGATATAAGACACTTGTCCGTGGTGAAATTACATCATTGCGATCATTTTTAATGTTGGTTCCGCAGCGGCAAACATTCCCCCTCCCCATCTTGGACGACAAGGTAGCAGCCGCCGTGCATTAACGCACGCAGCAAATCCCACTCAAAAACCTGACTTGGTAAAGCGCAGAACTCTTATAAATAAATGCCTTCCCGACTGAATTTTGCAGAGAAAATACAGAGAGAAGTTATTGAGGATATAATACACTTGTCCTTTGTAAAATTACATCATTGCGATAATTTTTAATGTTGGTTCCGCAGCGGCAATCATGCCCCCTTCCCAGCCTTGGACGATTGTAATTTGTATACCGTGTATACAGCATGCGGCCGTACGTTATAACGCACGCAGCAAATCCCCCTCAAAAACATGACTTGGTAAAACGCGGAACTTTTTTTAATATATGCCTTCCCGACTGAATTTTCACGAGAAAACACTCAGAGGAGTTATTGAGGATATAAGACACTTGTCCGTGGTGAAATTACATCACTACAATCATTTTTAATGTTGGTTCCGCAGCGGCAAATATGCCCCCTCCCTAGCCTTTGACGACAGGGTATGCGGCCGTGCATTATAACGCACGCAGCAAATCCCACTCAAAAACCTGACTTGGTAAAACGCGGAACTCTTATAAATATATGCCTTCCCGACTGAATTTTCCCGAGAAAACACTCAGAGGAGTTATGAAATTTTATCAAAATAATTTGATAAAATCCTTTATACTTGGGGAATGCCAGTTAATTCAGTCATAAAATGCAATTTGCAGCTGCATAGTACCATTTGCTTTGCACAGTTTATTGAGTGTCTGGATTTGAACAGTTACACTGTACAAGTAACAGTTACAGCCACATACAAGCTGTGTTTACTGTATTGCCATTGACTTTATGTACAATGTGAGTTTATGCAAATATGGGGTCACTCTACATGGGAATTTGCATATATGAATATGATTGGCTACCATACATTTTCATGGACCTCTCACAGTCAAGAGTTTTGGCGGCGAATATTTGGCAACTTATGCCATGATTTGACCAATGGGCATAATGCAGCGTGCATAGCAACCAATCAGGTGACTGTAGTGTATAAAGTTTTGGAATTTTGGAGGGAATAGCTCCACATGGTTCATTCTGTCACAGCTAGCAGAGCAGGCTACATGACTTTTTGGAGTGTGTACACATTTTACACACACGCTGTGTCTGTGCATGTCATGAGTGTTGTGAAGTTCTATCCCATGGATAATTTAGCCTGCAGTGTGAATGACTCAGGGAATTATTCTTGAATTTCTTCTGTATTGCCTTGAATGTGGATTGTGATCTACTGAGTAAGCAGTGGCTATTGCACAGGATTTATTTTGAACTTCCAGACATTTTGTTGGCTGCCTTGTTTTGCAAAAGAATTTACTACTACTAGGCTGTAGGGCCTACACCTAGCTGGAAATTATATTTCTGCCGCTCTCTGCCATGTCTGCTTGAACTGAGGAGCTGGTGGTTTTTAGGATCCCCTTGTTGCTCAATTCCTGGATAATTCTTGTGCAAAGAAATCATGCCGCGACGACAACAAAAGCAGCCGACTGTTGGAGCTGCGATTAGGCGGATCAACTCACAGCGGCCACGGAGAAGTTCAGCGAGAATAAATAGGCAGAATACTACTGCCACATCGGCCACACTCCAAGCATGCCAAGTGGCAACGTCAGGTGCAAATGTCACTCCGTCCGATACACCTTCTCAAGTGTGGCAAATAAACCAGCAGCAAACTGATGGACCTGGTCTTAGGCCTACCGCGCCTGTTGCTGTTGAGCGTAACCCATCAGTTCCGCCTACTTCTGCAATGGGCCTAGGCCTACCGGAGTTCGGCAATGGGAATTGCATTTCCAGTCCGCAGCCTAATCTTCCAGTGTCGATAGGAGTCAATCTATCTTCGGGATCAATAACCCCACAGTCTGCAGGTAACTTAGTTGGGTTTGGCCAGATTTCTTGCAATACCGATCAGTCTAACGTTAACGTTAGTAGGCTGCTGCTGCTGCAATTGCTAGAATTGACAACAGCCAGGAATTAGAATTGGCTGTTATTGGGGACAAAATGGTTTTCAAACGGGCTGCGAAACCTCGGAAGAAAATTGACTCACTCGATAAATGGCAGTCGGCATTTCACACTTTCATGTCAGTGTACCTCATGAAGCACCCTAATCGCTGGGGAGAATTACTTAAGTACGCAGAGATCATTCGTACAGCAGCTCTCCAATTCCCTGGGTGGGGTTGGAAAGCTTATGATGACCAATTTAGGTTACGGCAAGAAGCTGACCCAATGCGATCATGGGGGGAAGTGGACACAGAATTGTGGCTCACAGTTGCAGCGGCTGCAGTAACTGCACCAAGTTTTGTTCAGCCCACTTACAGTAATGCGAATTCATCTGGATCTGCAGGGTCCAAGCAAGGCTTTTGTTTTGCATTCAACAGCCACAAAGGCTGTCAATTTGGGGCATGCCGCTTCCAGCACAAGTGCAGTAAATGTTTCCAGGGAGGTCATGGGGTGCACGTATGCCGCAGTAATTTCTCTCGTACTGGGGCGGTAAACATGGTAAAGAAGGGCTACACTCGCCCATCTGCAGCTAGTGCAAAACCAGCACAAGCAGAGGTTGGCAAAGCAATGGTAAAGAGAGGGGTCGCATTAGGGCAACCTAATGTTACAACTTTTCGTGGCCCCCACACCAATTAAGTTAGATGTACTTAATGAGATGCTTACAGTTTACCCTAATCATGATGATGCGTGCACTTTGAGAAATGGTTTTAATTTTGGCTTTTCTCTAGGCTTCAATGGCCCACGAGTGGGCCGCCATGCTGACTGTCTCAAATCTGCAAAAGAATTCCCAAATATTGTTCTGGATAAAATTGAGAAAGAAAAGCAATTCGGTAGGATAGCTGGTCCATTTGATACACCCCCTTTTGCCCAGCTACAGTGCTCACCCATCGGGCTAGTGCCAAAGCATGAGCCTAACACATACCGTTTAATTCATCACCTTTCCTTTCCAGCTGGGGGTTCCATTAATGACTATATCGATCCGGGGCAATGTGTAGTCCATTATGCCTCATTTGATACAGCAGTCGAGTTGGTTCATAAAGCTGGCAGAGGGGCATGGCTAGCAAAATCAGATATAAAGTCAGCTTTTTGTTTACTTCCAGTGGCCCCAGCTGACTACGAGCTGCTTGGTTTTACGTTCAGTGGGAAATATTACTATGACAAATGTTTACCCATGGGCTGTTCGATCTCGTGTGCACTGTTTGAAAAGTTTAGCACATTTCTTGAATTTCACGCACGCCAGATTTCAAAGTCATCATTAATTACACACTACCTTGATGACTTTCTCTTTGTTGACACATCAGGGTCCGGATGTAAACAACTGCTGGACAATTTCATGACAATGTGTAACAAATTGGGGGTTCCCCTTGCCCTTGAGAAGACAGAAGGTCCACAACAAGTAATAACTTACCTGGGCCTGGAGATTGACTCCCTTCAAATGCAAGTGCGGGTGCCCCCAGTGAAGGTCACTGCACTTACAACTAAAATACAATATGCACTGAGCAAACACAAGTTAACCCTGGTAGAAGTTCAGTCTCTTGTGGGTGCACTGAATTTTGTGTGTAAGGCGGTAGCACCCGGGAGAGCCTTTCTAAGGCGTCTAATTAGTCTGACAAAAGGCCTAATTAAACCACATCACAGGGTACGGGTATCGGTTGGCGCACGGCAAGACTTGGCTATGTGGTTAGAGTTCCTGACCCATTTTAATGGCATATCTACCTTTTGCGATATGGGCTGGGAATCCAATGCAACTTTGGAGTTATTTACAGATGCAGCGGCAAGTATCGGTTTTGGTGCATATTTCCAGGGGGAATGGGTACAGGGACGTTGGCCACCATCTGTCCATATAAATCCACCATCCATTGCCTTTCTGGAATTTTACCCGCTAGTTGTTGCCGTAAAGTGTTGGGCTCCAAAATTGGCCAATAAGAAAGTGCGCTTTCATTCAGATAACATGGCAGTTGTTCACATCATCAATGGACAGACGTCCCACTGTCCAAAGATCATGAATCTTCTCAGAATATTTGTGCTGCAGTGTTTACGAGTTAACATTGCATTTAAGGCAGTTCACGTCCCAGGGGTGCACAATAATATTGCGGACTCTTTGTCACGTTTCCAGGTAGAGCGTTTTCGGGCTGTAGCGCCCCAGGCACAACTGCACATGAGCCCCTTGCCCGACCTTCCCCAAGTATGGTAGGGTCAGAGATGGACCGTTTGTTATCATTGGCTTGGACAGCAAACACTCACAAGACTTATGCCAGTGGCTGGCATGCTTTTGGTCGATTTATGCAGCAAAGCCGTCATGAAGCAGTTCTCCCAGCCACAGTACAAATGGTGCGGGAATTTGTGGCATGGTTGTCATTACAGAATATGTCCCCCTCAACAATTTCAACATATGTAACGGGGGTGGGTCATTTCCATATGGTGCAAGGTTGGTCGGATCCCACTAAGGATTTCCTAATTTCCAAGCTTTTAGAGGGAGCCCGTCGGGACAGTCCCATAGTCGATGACAGGGTACCTATTTCACTGCCTATTCTATTAAAAATCTTGCAGTCGTTGCCAGTGGTGTGCACGTCCCATTACGAAAGTACCATGTTCAAAGCAGTTATGCTATGTGCTTTCTTTGGTTTCATGCGTGTAGGGGAGTTTGCAGCAAATTCTGGGCATACAGTACAGGAGTCCGCTATGCGTATTGGGGATGTGCGTTTTTGTTGTTCGCACAAGGCTGAAAATGCAGTTGAAATTTCCATGAGACGCAGTAAAACAAATCAATTTGGCCCCCCTCAAATTGTTTGTTTAGCACAAGCTGATGATTCAACACTTTGTCCAGTCCAAGCTCTGCATGCATTTATTTTAATTCGCCCGAAACAGCAAGGTATTCTGTTCTGTCATTTTGATGGAAGTCCGCTTACCAAGTTTCAGTTCAGTGCTGTCCTCAAGAAGGCATTAGTACATTTAGGGCTTGTGGGGCAAAATTTCCAGTCTCACTCATTTCGGATAGGTGCAGCAACAACAGCGTATGACTTGGGGGCCCCCTTACCCAACATTCAGGAATTGGGCCGCTGGCGCTCACAAGCAGTGCTTTCATATATCCGTCCGCATGTTTCACATCCAGGTTCACATCCTACTGGATAGTTTCATGCAGTTTTTTCTAACCGTTTTGATTTTCCTTGGCATGATTAGGTTCCGCAACGGCTTGGATAGTTGGGGACTCACTTGTTCGTCGTGCTCGTCGACCACTGGGTGTTCCTGTACAAATTTCCTGGAATGGCAGGGGTGGGGCTGGTTTGTGTGACCTCCCTGATATGCTGTGCTCCATGAGGTCTCCTCCCCCAGCTGTTTTAATTGTACACTTGGGAAGTAATGATTTAGTTCGTTCTGACCTATTTCAAATTAGGCAGAGAATTGCATACTTCATGCAATTTTGTGTGCAGTCTTACCCCCATACTTTAGTTGTGTGGTCCGCCATTTTGCCAAGACTATTTTATTTTGGGGCCAATGATCAAAGTGCCTTGGAGCACACCCGCCGCTCAATTAATAGGTGGGCACGGTCCCGATGCAAGCATTTTGGGGTTTCCTTTTTACCCCATGACAAATTTCATTGGAAAAATCATGCTCTGTTCCATCGAGATGGGGTTCACCTAAATGATGCGGGTACGAGCATATTGCTGTCGGACTTTGTAGCAGGCATTGCGTCTCACATCATTCAGTAAGTGGCTGCAATGCAGAGCGTTATGTGACTCCTGTCAGATGAGGTTTGACTAAATAGTTAAAAAGTTGTCTTCCTCCTGTTGGGGCGCGTGTGGCGTTTGAAACAGGAATGGAAGACTCATTCCCTTATACACACATGAGTTTTTATTGTTGCTATGGTTATTGTTACTAATGTTGATAATTGCTCTGTAATACAGTGTGATGTTAAAAGTGTAAGGGAACAGCCACTCCCTCTGTTGTACCATAAGGGGTTGGTTGTATGTATGTCCCATATTACAACCAGGCTGTTGCTAAAAAAATTATGACATAATTACATGTGCTTATATGATTCTGGCATGATTAGCCAGTGGGCCTGATTGGGCCTGGGAGCCCATTCATTGACATTTGACATGATTATAGCCGGCGGGCCTGATTAGCCCTGGGAGCCCATTTTCAGTTGGCCTGTTGAGGCCTTTGTTTATGCCCTGGGTGGCCATACATTGTGTACTTTATACCTGCTTTACATCTTGTTGATGCCAGCTTGCCCTCATCATTTTGGTATCTGGCACAAGTTTGGAATAAAACAGAAAAGCTGTGGCTAAACAACAAAAATTGGTTTGGAACATATCCGTCCTTTTAATGAGTCCAAGTATAATGAGGATATAAGACACTTGTCCGTGGTAAAAGTACATCATTGCGATAATTTTTAATGTTGGTTCCGCAGCGGCAAACATGCCCCCTCCCAAGCCTTGGACGACAAGGTATGCGGCCGTGCATTATAACGCACGCAGCAAATCCCACTAAAAAACATGACTTGGTAAAACGCGGAACTCTTATAAATATATGCCTTCCCGACTGAATTTTCCCGAGAAAATACTCAGAGGAGTTATTGAGGATATAAGACACTTAATTGTCCGTGGTGAAATTACATCATTGCGATCATTTTTAATGTTGGTTCCGCAGCGGCAAACATTCCCCCTCCCCATCTTGGACGACAAGGTATGCAGCCGCCGTGCATTAACGCACGCAGCAAATCCCACTCAAAAACCTGACTTGGTAAAACGCGGAACTCTTATAAATAAATGCCTTCCCGACTGAATTTTGCAGAGAAAATACAGAGAGAAGTTATTGAGGATATAATACACTTGTCCTTGGTAAAATTACATCATTGCGATAATTTTTAATGTTGGTTCCGCAGCGGCAATCATGCCCCCTGCCCAGCCTTGGACGATTGTAATTTGTATACCGTGTATACAGCATGCGGCCGTACGTTATAACGCGCGCAGCAAATCCCACTCAAAAACATGACTTGGTAAAACGCGGAACTCTTATAAATAAATGCCTTCCCCACTGAATTTTTCCGAGAAAACACTCAGAGGAGTTATTGAGGATATAAGACACTTGTCCGTGGTGAAATTACATCACTACAATCATTTTTAATGTTGGTTCCGCAGCGGCAAACATGCCCCCTCCCTAGCCTTAGACGACAAGGTATGCGGCCGTGCATTATAACGCACGCAGCAAATCCCACTAAAAAACATGACTTGGTAAAACGCGGAACTTTTTTAAATATATGCCTTCCCAACTGAATTTTCACGAGAAAATCTCAGAGAAGTTATTGAGGATATAAGACACTTGTCCGTGGTGAAATTACATCATTGCGATCATTTTTAATGTTGGTTCCGCAGCGGCAAACATTCCCCCTCCCCATCTTGGAAAACAAGGTATGCAGCCGCCGTGCATTAACGCACGCAGCAAATCCCACTCAAAAACCTGACTTGGTAAAACGCGAAACTCTTATAAATAAATGCCTTCCCCACTGAATTTTTCCGAGAAAACACTCAGAGGAGTTATTGAGGATATAAGACACTTGTCCGTGGTGAAATTACATCACTACAATCATTTTTAATGTTGGTTCCGCAGCGGCAAACATGCCCCCTCCCTAGCCTTAGACGACAGGGTATGCGGCCGTGCATTATAACGCACGCAGCAAATCCCACTAAAAAACCTGACTTATAAATGCATTATAACGCACGAATCAAATCCCCAAAACCTGACTTGGTAAAACGCGGAACTCTTATAATTAAATGCCTTCCCGAATGAATTTTGCAGAGAAAATACAGAGAGAAGTTATTGAGGATATAATACACTTGTCCGTGGTAAAATTACATCATTGCGATCACTTTTAATGTACGTTCCGCAGCGGCAAACATGACCCCTCCCCCAGCCATGGACGGTTGTATTTTGTACCGTGTACAGCATGCGGCCGTACATAACGCACGCAGCAACTTCCGCTGAAAAACCTGCCTGGGTAAAACGCGGAACTCTTATAAATAAATGCCTTCCCGACTGAATTTTCCCAAGTAAATACTGAGGAGTTATTGAGGATATAAGACACTTGTCCGTGGTAAAATTACATCATTGCAATCATTTTTAAGGTTGGTTCCGCAGCGTCAAACATGCCCCCTCCCCAGCCTTGGACGACAAGGTATGCAGCCGTGCATTATAATGCACGCAGCAAATTCCGCTGAATAACCTACCTGGGTAAAACGCGGAACTCTTATAATAAAATGCCTTTTCTACTGAAATTTCCCGAGAAAATACTCAGAGGAGTTATTGGGGATATAAGACACTTGTCTGTGGTAAAATTACATCATTGCGATAATTGTTAATGTTGGTTCCGCAACAGCAAACATGCCCCCTCCCCACAGCCTTAGGAACCGGACCCGTGCATTTAACACTTGGTTTGTAAATGATATATCCCTTTACAGCATGTGTTCTGGACATACCCTTACAAAAATGTCCTGTGGTATTACCACAAAAATACCACAGGAAATTACCACAAGAAATTCCTGTGGTTTTTTGGGACATTTTTACTACAGGAACGCTGTGGTAATTCCTGTGGTAATTCCTGTGGTAATTCCTGTGGTAATTCCTGTGGTAATTCCTGTGGTAATTCCTGTGGTAATTTTCCTGTGGTAATATTCCTGTGGTAATATTCCTGTGGTAATTTTCCTGTGGTAATTTTCCTGTGGTAATTTTCCTGTGGTAATTTTCCTGTGGTAATAGTCCTGTGGTAATAGTCCTGTGGTACTTTTCCTGTGGTACTAGTCCTGTGGTACTAGTCCTGTGGTACTAGTCCTGTGGTACTAGTCCTGTGGTACTAGTCCTGTGGTACTAGTCCTGTGGTACTAGTCCTGTGGTACTAGTCCTGTGGTACTAGTCCTGTGGTACTAGTCCTGTGGTACTAGTCCTGTGGTACTATTTCTGTGGTAATATTTGTGTAATAACATTCTTGTGGTAACATTCCTGTGGTAAAATTTATTTATTCTGCGGTAATATTCCAATGAAATATACTGGTACAGAATTTAATACAGTTTTGACAAACAATGAAATTCAACTCCTCTTTGAAACTTTATGAAGGACTCTTATTGATCTGCACATCAACGAAGCTCGGTAGGTACGTGTAGTTAGTTCCAATCACGGCATCCCCTTGTAGATAATCAGCTGTAACTGGTCCTCGAAGTACACCCCTGTAATTGTAAGGAAAAAACACAAAATACGAACAATTAGTTTCTGTACAGGAACATCTATCTGTGATGTAAAAAAATTTTTTTTTAATAATTTTGGTACAGTTCAGATTTACTTTAACAAGTCTAAAAGTACCCCTAGGCTAGGGTGCATGCAAAATCATATTAAAATTTGAGGATTTGAGACTTTTAGTGTTAAAAAAAAGATACATTTTGCATGTGTTTAAAACTATTAGTTTTGGTTTTTTAGGTGCATTTAGCAGTACAGTCACACACATACATTGTACACGAACCAGTGGAATGCCCCTTATTGCTATGAAATCCCCCGATAAGCGGACAAAATGGGTCTCGGTTTAATAACACGGCCGGAATAATGTCTCCGTTCACGTTTTCACGGGGACATTTTTTTAAGATGAGGTGTCTGGTCATAAAATCTTGCATTAACTAACCCGTTTCACTGTCAGATACAAGTAAACTTTCTGACATGATTTTCCTATTTTGGCGTACATGTATGCCGTTAACATTTTTTAAGCTGCCAGAAAAATAAGGCAAAATAGCCTAAACAAAAAACAACCGGCCCTCGAAGTGCCATGTTTGATTTTGTGCCCAATTTCCGGCATCGCCATTTTGACATTAAATTTCAAGAATCATAGAGGAATAGCTCATCAGCATGATCAGGGAGAGAGTTCAACACTGCTTAACTTTAAACTAAGGCTATACCCATTCCATATGCCCATACACGTAGCCTACATCATGGAGGAAGGAAAGGGGAGTAGGCCCTACATGTACGTACACATGTGCACAGTCATGACAGTGCAAAAATGGGGGCACTGCATGCATGTGCGTAGGCCAAAAATAAACCCTTCAAATTTCACGAAAATAACTTTAATTATAACCATTTAAACTCACCAGTAGATGCAGTAAACTCTCTCATGTCACTCAGGATCTAATATGTTCCAGCAGATGTTGAGATTTTGGCTCAGATACGACAAATAATTGTAGCCTTGTCTTGTCTTGAATCTTGTTGTTCAAATCTACCACCTTTTGTACTGACCGCTTAACATATCGATATTCCTACGCATGAAATGCACAACTGCCTCCATATCTCGTGATTTGGGGAAAGCATTTATCATCAAAGTAATCTTTTTTCATTCTAAACATCAATATAGCATTTTTATCACTCTTCATTGTATGAATGTCCAAATTCTGCACTAGGTGAGGGACTAGTTTGTGCAGCTTTACACACCTTTTCCTACGCGCTAATGGTGGCTTGGATTGCAACAGTACATGTACAGTGAATATGCAGTGTGTGATGCATGAGCACAATGTACGTACAAGTACATGTACATGCACACTGTATGCAGTGTGCAGTCGTGTGTAGACTATAGCTAGACTGCACTGCTGAGTCATTTATGATGCAATCACGATTGAACTCAAGTCTGCTAGTGTTATAACTTAGACTTGTTTCAAGTCTGCAGGAATTTTCTTGTGAAGACTGAATGGTTAATTTGCACTTTTATAATTGTTTTCAGTGTGTGCGGCCACATTTATACTTATCTCACATTAACACAGACAATTTATATGCAATTATACTTTGTAATTCTATTTTTGTACAAGACTTTTAGCATTAAATAATTTTTAAATATTTGTTACGATAATTAGACTTGTTTCAAGTCTGTAACTGTCTTCTTGTGTAGACTGAACGGTTTTGAGCAATTTGTTTAATCATTGTCATTGTGTGCGGGAAATTTTACTTCTTGCACATTGACACTGATGGACTTTGGATTACCAATTTTTAATCATTTTTTATTGATTTTTTATTATTTTTTGTACTGTGTCATTAATTTGTTATGACATTTGTTTGAATTAATCTTGATCAATTAACCGCCATATAACTAGTACTCACATACAGAAAGACTGCACAAGTTGTTAAATTGTTATATTTCAGTTTAATACAAAACATAAAAATATACACAGTAGAATATTATTCAACATCAAAGCCCAAACCAATGATATGTATTCTTTAAGTACCACAGGAAAACCACAAGGTGTTCTGTGTTTATAGCATGGTAGGCCTACCCTATTGTCCTGTGGTAGTACTTCATGTGGTAATTAGCAGTACCACAGGAATACCACAAGAAATTAGTTTCCTTTGGTAATTTACCACAGGAAATCGTGTGGTATTCCTGTCATACCAAGACCTTTTACAACATCTTGTGGTACTTCATGTTGTAATTAGCAGTACCACAGGAATACCACAGGAAATTAGTTTCCTTTGGTAATTTACCACAGGAAATCATGTGGTATTCCTGTCATACCAAGACCTTTAAAAAAAATCTTGTGGTAATTCGTGTGGTAATTAGCAATACCACAGGAATACCACAGGAAATAAGTTTCCTGTGGTAATTTACCACAGGAAATCGTGTGGTATTCCTGTAATACCAAGACCTTTTTAAAAAATCTTGTGGTAATTCGTGTGGTAATTAGCAATACCACAGGAATACCACAGGAATACCACAGGAAATTAGTTTCCTGTGGTAATTTACCACAGGAAATCGTGTGGTATTCCTGTCATACCAAGACCTTTTTAAAAAATCTTGTGGTAATTCGTGTGGTAATTAGCAATACCACAGGAATACCACAGGAATACCACAGGACATTTTTGTAAGGGTAATAAAGATTATAGTCACGACTAGCGTTGCAGAAGTGTTTTAACGTTAAATGTTGAAATTTCTTTAATTCAAGGGAAAATGCATGAAGATTTAAGTACTTATTAGTGAAGTTTGAACGTTGTTCTGTTTTTGAAGTCGATATTTTGAATTTATTCGGTCTAATCTTCCCTGTTCTGCAGAGTTCCGCAGAGTTCCGCAGAGTTCCGCACGTTCTGCAAGTTCCGCAAAATACCTATTGCCCGCAGAACATGTCTTTTCGCTTTCTTGGAGTTCAAATAGTGACTCCTCGACCTTGCATGACTACGTCACCCTGATGCGCAGCGCCCGCATGCACCGCGCGACAACCTGTTTATGCCGGCGACTGTTTCGTGAGTGGTATCGGTCGCGGTACTTGTTCGTGTGTAGATACATGTAGTACAGTTGTATATTGATTCCATAGAGTTATATATTTGAGGTTGCACACGCGTCATGGGGGAGGGAATTCTTCACGAAACAGTCGCCGGCATAAACAGGTTGTCGCGCGGTGCATGCGGGCGCTGCGCATCAGGGTGACATACGTCATGTAAGGTCGCGGACTCACTATTTGAACTCCAAGAAAGCGAAAAGACATGTTCTGCGAGGGTCTCTGGGAATTAAACGGTAACATTTCACTTTTTATTTGGATGTTAAGCAAACCTTGGTACATTCATCTGATCATGGAACTCCACTTGTTCAGATGGTGGCGTATCTAGTATTTTGGTGACCGTTGTAATTGGTTGAATTTTGAATTTTTTGTTTGAATTGAATTAGAAGCCATTCTCTATCGCACAATCGCCTCAGACCCTACTATCGCCAGATCATGTCCAAATGTTAAAAAAGGCGATAAAGGGTCCAAGTTACTCGGACTAGGTAGGACGTGTGGCTAAGGATCAGCCCGATGTCAAATCCGCCAGCCACACTGGTTGGGCTAGCCGTGTTGCAACTGTGCAGTGCCAAACATGTCAAAATAATAAGCTGGTAAGGGACACATTGCTTTGGATTTTGCGATTTGGGCTATAAAACTGAAATGGATTTGGTTGGGAAGCTTTTTTAAAAGTAGAATATAAAGATTCACATAACTATCCCTTCAAATTGCGTGGTTTTTGTTTAATTTCGTGACAAATAAAGGTCCGCCATTTTGTAGAACCAAATTTTTGACTCCACAAAATGGCGGACTGTGTTCACCAGTCGTATTTCCAGTCGCATCTGGTTGAAGTACGTTCTGTTGATCCATTTTGATGTACTGTGGCACGGCGCACAGCACTGGCGATATGTATGCGTCGCGAAGTAGAGAATTGTACCTGGCGATCACCTGATAGGTTCACAAGGCCACTAGCTGCGGCGCCAGCCTAAAGACTCTTACAGCGTATTTTGCGCATTATTTAGACGGTGGTATTTAGTGCTGGAAATAAGTCTATGTTTCGCGGGTCAGATGTCAGGGGTAAGCGGCAAATTTTTTGTTTTGTAATCACTACTCACTAATTACAACACATTATACATGTTTTTTTGCATGAACAACTCTTATCAAAGGTAAGGAACATTTCTAAACAGCAAAATTTCATGACATTTGAAGGCAATGTGTCCCTTTAACGTTAAGTTGCTTACTTTAAGTAAAGAAGACAACATTAAGCTACGTGCATTAGCACCCTAACCAAAGTAAACATAAAAACTTCATTGAGTTACTTCATTAACCCTAACAGCCCAAGGCTTTTTACTAGAATCCTTCCCTAACCACACAAACTCCAACACTGTGTAGTAAACCAATGGCACATTCTTTGTACTTAGACAAAATCAGGGCATCAAGTCCCATGCAAAGTGATGGTGCCAAGGCTCTACAGTACCCAATCACACACAATTCAACACAAATGGGGTGTACAATTTAGCTCTATATAAGAGGTAAACTAATACTTTTAACCTTTTGCAAGGTAATAAGTGACCTTTCAGCTGGGCTGCTAGATTTTGTACCCATCGTTTGGTACGAATTAACCTTTTGAATGTGTACCAAATGTAACACAAGGAGATGGAACCAAATTCTACATGGTACCTCCATTAAACTCATCAATGTCCTCTCTCAACAGTGTCAAACTACACTTCAGAACCTCCATCAGAATATTGCCCACCTCGACTCGGAACTTAGATCCAGTTGTTCTGACACCAGATACAGTAAATTCCATGATGAGATTGATAAGAGCGTATCTAACCTTTACTCTGTTCTGCTTATAACAGGAGAAACACGAAGATTGGTGGCTTGCTTACCAAGCAACATCAACGCAGACAGAGACGCTTCAGACGCCCCAGGCACCAGTCTACACCACCACCCCCTTCCAATACTGTAGTTAACCTTTCTTCCTCATCCATATCTGACGCTGAATAGCCATGATCTCACGGAATACTATCGTAGGATCCATCTCCGAGAGTTTATCCTTAATTCTGACTGATGTGACCCAGAACCGTTCCGTGTCAAAAGTACCTGGGTACCCCCCAAGAATCGTGTACCAGCCCTCGAGACTTATGTTCAAGTTGTCAGTTCTCAAGTCACTAACCCTGATAACTTTGTCCACAGAACTCATGACAATCTCCGCAGAGATCGAGGAGCGCTTGGCATTGAATGCCTTGCCCTCCCGTACTGATATCATTATCAAGCCGGCCGACAAAGGTTCAGTGGTCATCATGGATCGTCATCAGTACATTGACGAGGCCCACCGCCAGTTGAACAATCATACTAACTACATCTGCCTAATTGACTCTGACCCCACAGGTACATTCTCTCAAGAGATACAACAGGTGCTGGACGATATGCGATCACGTGACCAGCTGTCTAAGAAAGCTCATAAATTTCTCTCTCCCTCTCACTGTAGGACTGCCAGATTTTATCTCCTTCCAAAGATTCACAAGGCTGGCAACCCCGGTAGGCCCATTGTCTCTGGTAATGGTTCACCAACAGAACGTATCTCCCTGTTTATTGACAGTTTTCTCAAACCCCTCGTTCCACAGATGCCATCATACATCCATGACACCCCAGACTTCCTGCGCAAGCTGGAAGGAATCAAGAACAAGATTCCCAGCACAGCCATCATTGGGACGTCTCATCCCTGTACACCAACATCCCCCACGAGGAGGGTATTCGTGCTTGTTCCTCGGCCCTGATGGCCAAGGCAGGACACACAACCCCACCCATCAGTGATATTGGCACCCTCATGAGACTTGTACTAACCAAGAACAATATTTCCTTCCTAGGTAAACACTATCTACAGGTACATGGTACAGCCATGGGCACTCGCATGGCCCCCTCCTTTGCATGCCTCTTCATGGGCGACCTCGAAGAGCGCATGCTTGCCTCAGCACCATGTCGCTCCTGGGTATGGTGGAGATATATTGACGATGTATTTTTCATTTGGACCAGTGATCAGGATAGTCTGGAGACTTTCATTAATCACATTAATTCCTTCCACAGAACCATAAAGTTTACATCAGAGTATTCAGTGCATCAGACCAACTTCCTGGATTCACCATCCGCAAGGAAGACAACTCTGTAACCACTGATCTGTATTCTAAACCCACAGACACCCACCAGTACCTCCACTCCTCCAGCTGTCACTCCAGGCATTGCAAGACAGGCATAACATTCAGCCAGGCACTTAGACTCAGAAGGATTTGTTCTAATAATTCTGACTTTTCCCATCATGTACAGGTACTGAAGATTAACTTGGTTGCCAGGGGCCACAGCTACCGCCAAGTTAAACGTGCCAAATCTATCACCAGAGATTTGGCTCTCAAGGACGCCTAGCACTAATGCCGACCCCAAGATTCCCTTGGTCACCACCTTTCATCCTAGTCCCCCTCCCTTTCATAAAATAATTAATGACAACCATCATATCCTTCATACTTCAGATCGCCTTGCCCGTGCCGCCCCTGACAACCCAGTATTGGCTTATAGGCGCCCCCGCAATCTACGAGACCTGATTGTTCGTGCCGAGGTCCCCACCTTAGTTGCATCCCCTCAGTAGTAGAGAAAGGAGAGTACTGCCCCACCTCTGTTTTCCCTCCTCTCTCTCCCTCCCTCTTCCCTCTTTTTTCCCCCAAAAATTTCAACATTCAAAATGAGAAAATCGCCAGATTCCAAAAAAGGGGAAACCCCCAAATTTTTAGGAAGCCAAAAAAACAAAATAATAATAATAAAATGTTATCTCTCTCGGCTAAATTCTTGGGGCAAAAAAAAGAACCCTCACCTCTACACTCAGTAGAGATGGGTTGTTTTTCCTGTTACATAGATCTACTATATAAATAACTACAACTATTCTTCGCAAGGAGCGCTAGGCCTAGGCTGTAAACTCTCATAATTAGGCGGTAAAATACTCGTACTCGCGTAGCTACGCTCGTAGGGCGTATCATTATACTCTTTACATATTTCTAATCTAAAGTTGTAAGTTTTGCGATAAGATCTTTTTTTTCTTTCTCCATTCTCTCGACAACTTTCTTTTCGACCTCATCGTCTATTTCTTTTTGATTTCTACTCCCTACGGTCGTAGACGTATCTGACTATTCTCTAGCTTTCGTTTGAGTTCTAATGGCTTCTTTCATTCCGTAAAACTTTCTTAATTCGTCGTTAATCAAGGTAAATTCTTCGTGACTTACATCGCCATCGTCTACGGCCAGAGACACTAATTCATTTATCGTATTTAATTTTGTTTCGGCTACTACTCTAATCTTGTCGTGTTTCTTGGCTTTACCTCTAAACTTTTTACTAAATCGTTTTAATACTAAACTTACACCTACGCATCCTACAGCTACGCCTTCTAGCACCACGCCTATAGGTATAGTAATGACACCGACAACGCTGGCTATGCCTATGGTACCGGATAAAGCTCCGAAACATTCTATAACGGTCTCTGCATTAGATAAACAGGTAATAATTTTATTATACTTTTTGTGCAACCGTTCTCTCTTATCTCTTTCGGCGGCTATCTCTTTTTGCACTCGTTCAATTTTATTTAACCTGAAGACTGAAGACTCGTCCGTTTCTTTCGGTCATTTTATAAAGTCGTATATTTTATACGACTTATTTTTTTAAATTTGTTTGCATGTATACGAGAATCAAAGTACCGACGCCGATCAATAACGCCCACACCTGTTCCGCCAACCAACCTATCGACTTACTTAATAGATTAAACAACCAACTCGCGATATTACCCAAAATACCAGGTAAAGCGGCTAATAACTTACCTCCAATCTTTTTTAGTAAATTGGCCAAATTTTTTAAATGATTACTTATCCAATCTTTCAAGTTACCTCCGGGTTTGGGTGTAGGAGTAACGGGGGTCGGAGCAGGAACAACCGCCGCACCAGCTGCTGCGACGCCGCCACCAACAGCCGCTATTATAGAAGCAACGATCGTACTTAGCGCTAAAGCAAACGCGGCCAATATACTAACGACCGTCACACCCTGTT
Organism: Hippasteria phrygiana; assembly: GCA_037893225.1. Taxonomy (NCBI): domain Eukaryota; kingdom Metazoa; phylum Echinodermata; class Asteroidea; order Valvatida; family Goniasteridae; genus Hippasteria; species Hippasteria phrygiana. Next base: position 323,955 of record JAZGUH010000573.1, on the reverse strand, counting down.
CTCGAAACAGAATTCTAATCTTTTCCGCTAGCGAGGCATCTCTTTCTAATATTTTATTACTCGTTTCTTTGATTCTAACATTGTTTATTCATGCTTAGTTCAATGTCGCGCTTGAGTCTTAATCTACCCTCTATTTCATTTTCAATATCGTCTCGTTCTTTAAGTAAGTCTTGCCTCTCATTATCGGTTTCTACTACTTCGAGGGCTTTTTTATTTCGGTGCGTCTATCTTGTAGTTTACGCAGTTCGGATAAATTTAATTCGGCATTACTGCTCATAGTTTGTAGTTTTTTGTCTAAAGCTACAATTAAGTTCTCTGTAATTTAGCCCTACAGTTTGCACTTGGGCATCTACTTCTTTTGGTTGAGGGGGAGGAATTGTATATCTACCGGTTTCGGGATCATATTCAGGATCAATTTCGGGCCCCACCATACGTTGTATGCGATCGTCAATATCTTTAGATATCTCAACTAGTCGTTCTGGAGTGACGTAAGTATCAAACGCTTCATCTATCGTTTCTTCCAAGTCTCGTACTTCAAGTTCTCTTTTCGTTAATAAACCCAAATCTTGTCGTATAAATAAACCGGGTTTATATAACTCCAGAAACCCCGGCAAGTCTTCTTTTCAACGTTTCAATACTTACAAATTTTTGGGGGTTGCGTCTATCCGTCAGCAAGATATTGTCGTAGTAAATACCATCTTTTTCTTTATGAAATTTTTCATATTTTATATTCGTCGGTTTTTTTATAATCTTTGCTTTCCATAAAATCATAAAACGATTCTGCGCAACCAGTATTTCTTAGACCAGACATTTGTTCTAATCTATAAATTGCTTCACCCGTCGTTTTTAGGGGTGGAATCGAAAAACTAGTTTCTTCACCATATTCCCATTCCAAATCATCATCGGCATCATCGGCATCATTTTGTTCGTCTTCTCGACCACGGTCGTCCATTTCGAAATCTTCTCCACCTTCGGCCATTTTAATAAAACAAAACATTTTATATTTTACGTAGTATTTACCACATTCTGAGGAATTACTCCTTGGCTCACCAACCAAGTCTGAGTAGCTGGAGCACCACCAACCGTAGCGGTGATTTTAATCGTATCTTCTACGTCTAATTTTCCTAAATCGACGGGCTTAATTTTCAAAAGTTTTTTACTCAACATGGTATAACCTACGGTCAACAAACTCAACACAGCGCCGTGATAAAGAGTATTTGCAACGTTCTTAGTATCCATTTTACTTGTACTAACATTTTATTTTGTTATCTATTTTTTTATTTATTCCATTTCTATTAGTTCTTCAACTTTAGGGGCCACGCTCGTAATCCGGACTTTTTGCTGCGGACCTACAGCGTCCGCCATACTCTTTTTAAGCGCAAGATATCCAATTCCTAAAACAGCCGAACCAACTATCGCAACTGCCCAGCTAGGAATGCTCCCCATCGTAACTGTTTGCGTTTGCTGGGGAACTTCTTCTTCTACACTTTGCATTTGTTTTATTTGTTCTTTCATCTTTCTGTTTCTTTCGGCCAGTCTCTTTCCTAATTCTACTCTTTTAGGGTCTTTTACTCTTTTTTTAGTTACTCTCGCTATTGGCTCTTGTGGAGGCTGAGGAGGCTAAGGAGTCTCTTGAGGAGTCTCTGCTACTTGATCCGTCGTTGTCGTTTCTGGAGTCATCTTTTATAGTAATACTACTATTATTTGTAATACTACTATTATTTGTAATACTATTACTCGTAATACTATTATTCGTAATACTACTATCTACTCGTAAATGTTTAGTCGTGATCAACATAGCCACCAAAGGAGATAAATAAGTCCCATAATTGTAATTCACTTCGCAAAGTAAACTGGCCATACTGCTAGAAATAACAGGGTCTTTTTCTAAGTCATTAACGAGGGCTTCTTCAGAATCTAAACAAAGTTTATAACCGAATGGTGAAGCCAGCAGTAAAGTCATGCCTAAAGCTTTTGCGTAAAGAGTCAACACGCAACCCCCCCAAACTGACTATCATTTCTTTACCAAGCTTGGCTTCATATTTTTTATACAATTGTTCTTGTTTTTCCGTAGTTAAATTTTCTATTTCATTAACGGAGTATTCTTTACCGAAATATTTTTTAGAATCACCACCAGCAACTACACCTAAAAGTCTATTTTCACAACTTTTAAGATCTGGAGACTCGCTCGTACTCGCTACACTTTGAACCTTGGGTTCTTGAGATAACGTGTTTAGAGATTCTATCGATTTGCTCATTTAAAATAGAACTATATTTTTTAATCTTATTTCTACAAGACATATAATCGTAAGAAAATAAAGATAAGTTGATGGCTATTACTAGTTTTAATAATAGGTCTAGATATTCTATCATATTTTATAGATGACTAGATAATCTATAGTTCATCTATCAGATCATCTATCAGATCTATAGATCATCTATCAGATCATCTAACAGTTATCTAACAGATCAACTATAGATCATCTAACAGTAATCTAACAGTTATCTGTAGATCAACTATAGATCAACTATAGATCAACTATAGATCATCTAACAGTTATCTAACAGTTCAACTATAGATCAACTGCCAACAGACTGGAGGATCAGTTTTTACCAATAATTTACTAAAAGGCACATCTCTTAAAATCTTTTTAATTCTCGATCTTTCTTCTAAAGGCACCGCATCATTTTCATCGAGACATTGATTCATAGAAACTATTTTTATTTTTACAATAAAACAATACGACAAATGCAGTTTGAGCTCGATAATCCGTCATTACGCAATTATACTTTTGAGTCATCAACCAACAGTAGTGATTGTCGTGCCTACCGCTAAACGCCAATTTTGTTAAAACGCAATTATTTTTCCCATACCCACTACGGTCGCAGCTACGCGAGTACGCCGCCTTACGATATTTTATTTTTTTGTTCCGAGCTACAATCATCTATCAAAAATAGAACGTGCGATCCTTTAAATCGAGCTCTATAACATTCTAAAGCTTCGTTGAGAGACACCTTTTCTACCTCTAAATTGCATAGGTATATCTCGGGATCTAACCACAACCAAAGTCTCTCGCGATAAGTCTTGTTGTTGCTCAATGTAGGACAAATAACTACAATATTTTCAAAGTGATCTTTATACGTAGTTTCTAATAGATCTAAAATATATTTAGTTTTACCCGAATTAGTCCTACCGCATATTAGCGCACAGTGTGGTGTCTTTGGAAACATGCTTATTTATAGTAAGGACTATATTTTAAGAGTATAACTACCGCTAAATCTTCCATCTTCGAGAACCAACTGACCATCCATCCCCAAGAAAACGTAACACGATAGTTCACCAGCTGTCTCAGCCTCTCTTTCTAAATGAAGAGAAATACCGCCACCTACGTCTCCTATTTTCCTACCAGAACCGTGACTTTTATTATCATTCCGTCACCCTCGCATCTAGCCAAAGACCGTAACTAGTGCTTAAGTAATCTCCTAGCGTCATATCGTGTAAGTCTACGTCTTTGCACACACTAGCACCAAATTCTGTATTAGAGTCGCCAAAAAACTTGGTAATCTCATCCCAGTGTTGATAACGCTTCATGCCTTGACTATACAATTGATTTGGCGTACCCTCTATCGTAACGTCTACTTTTTCAATCTTTGGATTATAAAAGATTTGAGGATCTTTTTCACTCGATTCTTTAAATAAAGAAGTATACCTTTGAGACTCTTAATGGCTTGATTAAGATTAATGTTCCAAGTATTATCGGACTTGTTTAACTTTATAACCGTATATCTTTGAACTTTGTCGTATAGAAAATGAGTTTTACCTCGATATTTTTGTCTGATACTATCGGCCAATGTTTTACTAGTCACCGTTTCAAACTCGAGATCTAACCCCGAAATTTTATACTTCGCGTTAGTATCGGTAGATTCTACTACGCTCGCGTGATCGTTAAATGTAAATTTGTAAGTTAGTCTATCTTTGAGCGTCGATGAACTATAAAAGGCTGATGATCAGTAAGCATTTCAAAATCTAGAGGAATGTAATAACTATTACCGTAAGCATCGGCTATCGCTTGGTCTTTTCCATCATTCGCGCTAGCATCCCCATCACTAGCGCCGATTCTGAGTCTCGTAACGTTGGAAGTTTCGAGTCCTCGATATGCATCGTTTGCACTGGCTGGCCGCCACAAGTCTTTATACGCGTTATATACATCGGCATTCGTAAACGCTATGAAATCTTTACCTTCTAGTTTGACTCTTACGCTACTAATTAAATTTCGTGCGACGTTATAATATAGAGTTCTTTCATCATCGGCGTTAGTGCCTTCAGATTCTAAGTCTATATTAAAAGCTAATCGTACAGTACCCGGCACGACTACATCGTCTTGACTCAACATAGGAAATTGAACGACCAACTGATCGTTAGCTCCCGCGGTACTAGGAGTATGAGTAATAACCATCGATTGTCTCAACCCCTTCAACGCTCTAGGATTTTTTTTACTTTTGTGAGGATTCAGCTTGCTTCCATAAATTGCGTTCATTTTACTTAACGAAACAGAAGAAAACAATTTTAAAGCCAAAAATTTTTTTTAACAAACTTATAAACTAAATAGCCTAAAATAGCAGTGCCTCCTAAGATAAATGCAATTTCACCATCTTTTTGATCTTCGCTGGGTACGTAAAAGTCCGACAATACAGGTTCGCGAGGTAATAGCAACTCTTCGTTGGTTACTTCGTTATATTCTCTGAACGCCTCATCTACGTTTTTAAATGTTTTTTGAGCCCTGGCTTCTTTACGTAGTCGATCGTTTAGATAATCTAGAACCTTGGTTCTTTGTTCCACCCACTCTTGTTTAGCTTCAGTTAATCTTTCTAAAGCCAAATCATGTCGTTTACGTTCTTCGTCCGCACCGCCTTTCCCTATCTTAGAAAAGGCGAAGCTCGTTCCGCTAAATGCCACAGCGCTTATTATAGCTCCAGCACCCATAATTAAAAGACTCACCATTTTTAATAAGTCGTTAAAATAAAATGGAAACAAAATTCAGTAAAATATTTTACAGTCCTAGAGGATATTGGAAAGGCGCAGGCGCCATAAAAAAATTATCGCTAAAAGCCAATGTACCCGAGTCAGCCGTTAGAAATTGGTTAAGAAAACAAGCCATGTGGCAAATTTATTTACCGGCCCCCAGTAATATCCCGAGACCTACGAGCCTCAATAAGACTATAGCACGACCCAATATGAAATGCATCAAGCGGATCTGTTATATCTACCTCACGATGTAGTTAGACGAAAAACTTATAGATACGCGTTGACGATTGTTGATGTGGCCACTCGATATAAAGAAGCTGAACCCTTGACAACAAAACGAGTACTCAAGTTGTAGAGGCGATAAAAAAGATTTACAAAAGATCGGCCTTGTCTTGGCCTAAAACTATAAAAGTAGATCCCGGTACAGAATTTATGGCCGAATTTAATACTTTGACTCCTTTTGATTTCTTAATATTTTCCCCATCGTCCATAAAAATGGAGTACATTTTTGATCTGATACAAACCACTTCTTTGATCGGTTTTCCACCACATTCGTCCTTGAACTTACCTATTATTTTCTTATTAGAATCGTCGTATAAAAAGTGGTCTTTCGGATAATTCGACAAGTCGTATAATTCTTTGTCTTTTGCCATGTCTTTGTATAGGTCTTCAGTTTCAATACGTAAGAGCAACGAGTCCGTATCGGTATAAATCAAATCGACTTTGTCTTTGCATTTTACTTTTAGTTTATCGTAATAAAATTCGTACATTAAAAGTTTGCTAAGGTCTAAAATACTCATACCGCAATAGACGGGTTTGTTTAAACGAACTTGAGTTTTATACATGTTTATCATTAATAGATCGCAGCGTTCAAAAATTATCCTGCTGTTGTAATTTGGTTTGGCTATCAATTTACGAATTTTAGTTTCTTCGTGGACTCTTAACAAGTGAGAGTCCATTCGCTTTCCAGACATGCCAAGTAGTACGATTTTGCCGTATTTCGTACGGGAAATCCTTGAAAATACGGGAATACGATTTTGACCCTAAAAAATACGAATCTTGTCCGTCTTGAAAAATAAATTTAAAAATGCCGTAAAACGACTGCAAGCAGAGAATATGAAAGTACCTCGAACTTTTTCTAGCCTGAATACGATGTCTGGACTGTATGTATACATCTTGCGTATACCGTAATTTCTGGAATATTGGCCGCGGCGTATACATTGATTTTCACCGCGAAAAATGTTGCTGAGGCTTATATTCTTTGCGGCTTATTCTCCAACACTTAAAGAATAAACCCGCGAACTATCCATTATATTCGAACACAATTTCCGGGTCGAGTCGGCACCACAATCATGAGTCATCGTTTTCGTTGATAAAATGCACTCCAGTACCCCAGCGGCACGCGAATTTTCCCCCCCTCCAAACTTTGCGGGTACATTGCCGTTTGTGATCCACTTTGTGATGACTTGCCGACTCCATGAAAGATATCGTGCGACTCTGCAAAGAAGCCTACATGTATTCTATATACATGTACATTGCGCCGCCGCGCCGCCACGGTCGGCTGTTTCGTTGTTCAGTTGAATTGGCCTACAAGCTTATACGATAGCTCGTGGACGTCAACAAGTTTCATGCCCGCTTTCTGAGTAAAGTGGCTGGTACTAGGCGAATGCGCAGACAGATGGTCAAACAGTTTGTTTACCAGCGATTCAATGCAACGGTTAACATGAATATTTGAATTTATGCAAATGTTACTCCGCCCCAATGCTTGCCTGTATGTTATGTGTACATGTACACATTACATACAGCTACAGTTGATCGGAGTCGGAAGGATTAACCCTTAACATGAGCCGCCATATCTTTCAAAGTGCAAAAATGCAACTGCATTGTATAACAGTACCACCACCAGCACTACTAGAAAACCATAGACAATTAATGTAAGTGATACTTGGAGCTAAAAGTGCAAGCAATAGTTCATGATGGAATGAATTATAATAGGGTATATTATTGTAAACATCATGCACTTGATAACTGAGTATGCTTAAGTCCTACACTGGTATTGCAGCCAGTAAAATTGCTTTTTGTATGTATACGTACCTGCATTGTTATGCACCATTATGTGAGTGTACAATGACCGTTTTTGAAAATAGTTTTTTTGAAAAAAATACAGTTTTTAGGTTGTCAGAATACAGTTTTGGGATTTTCAAAGTTGGCATGTCTGGCTTTCTAACATCTTCCATAGTTTTGCCAAATACCGAGTTGTTCATCAATTTAAAAAAGTCTTTTTCGAAATCGGACTTAGCTTCCTTTCTGAGTTGGGTATTTTTATTGATGTAAGATTTCATCCAAGGCGCTTGAGTAAACTTTAAAACCCTATGTACTCGTGTTATAACTAGCCCGTGAAGCAAGTCAAATTTAAGATTTCTATAATGAGTTACGTAATTCTTTCTTGGTCCGCCCGTCGCTACCAACTTGGTTTCATTCGACGGTTGTGAGCCTGTTTTTTCCATCGAGTCTAGCTGATAAGGACTCATCGATTCTAAAGGAATGACTCGGTTTGCGGGTGCTAAAGGATAACTGTTGTGCAAGTCGTGTAAATGTTTTGGATAGTCTAAATCCACTTCTAGTACCCACCCCCAAAAACAGTCATCGGCTAGAGACAATATATATTCGGTGGTAAACAGGGGTAATTTTGTTTTGTCAATCCACCTAAAATCTGCGTACGGTAATGGTTGAGACATGGCCCAACCGTACAAATTGTTGGCATCTAGATACGAAATATACGAGTTTGGTTTATCGGGATCGTAATCTTTTAGATACTCGTTATTAGCATCGGCATAGCGAGTACTACCCACGCTAGATATTCCCCCTCTGGTTCCTTTCTCTATGAATAAATGCTGATCTATATCAGTCAAGAGTTCTAATTTGACTTTCGAGTGTTTTAATAAAGCGTCCCAACTTAGACCGGGTAAAGTGAAATAATGGCACGGATCTAATCCGTAATTTACTATACAGAGTTTTCTAAAGTTTTCAAACACATCGGTCAATAATAATACATCGGTCAATACGTAGAGGTCGTGATATTCACCCAAGTTTTTAATGTCAAAAGTCTGCCATACTTTTTTAGCGGGTTCGTAATCCGAGTCGCTTATATCGGAATTGGTTAGAGCGCTATAAAAATGACGTTTATCGGGAAGTTTAGTTTCGTTAAATCATTCGAAATCATCCATGTACTCGTACGGATAGACACCCTTTTTAATTAAAAGATCGCGTTTAACGGGGTCGGCTGGCACTAGCGCTTTATCGATATATCTAAATGCATCTCTCGGACACGCGGCTACTAATCGTTCTAACGACGTAGATAAAAACTTGAAAGAATCTAAAAATCTGAGTTGACCTACCGAAAATGAAATGTATTTTTCGGACGTTTTAGATATGCACTTTAGTTTTCCGGAGGTTTCCGAAATACTTTGCATAATCAAATGAGCGTCGTAATTTTCTAAATTATGAATAATGACTGGGATTGGCGTTTTCCCGGGTTTTATCTGCAATACAGCACATGTGTGCCGCTCCTCTGTAGTTGCCAGTGATGTGACAATGATCTCTTACGTTTCTAAACGCGCAAATCTCTCTGTCACATATTCCACAAAATATTGGAGGATACTTTTCGGTTTATTCTCGTCTACATCGACTCTTTGAAATCTTCTAGGTTTAGGATGGTACCATACGCCGCGTAGCAAGTCTTTTTTTAAATGCTGACCTCTTTTACCTGTAGGATTACCCAATGGAATGTGTTTGTCGTCTACAATCGCTCGTAGTTCTTCAAGACTTTTTTGTTTTAAGTCGTAGCATAAGGGGTCGCAATCATATATTCTTCACCGAGAATTTCCGGATGGCATTCGCAAGTGTTTGTTTTATAGTTAAAGGGGTACTCGCAAATCCAACAATCTTTGGCGTCGTTATGAGCTAATTCGTCTTCGGACATAAAAATCATGGGTTTGGGATTCTCGAATATCTCGTTGATTCTAGCTTTCTCTAGAGTTAAACTGTATAAGAAATCTGATGTTGCGTCCGTCCCTCTATAAGTCTTGGGCTTGCCTAAAACTTGACCGTCGGGTTCGATTATGATATAAGCGTAGCCGCATGCTTTATGTTCGTGAGTCTTTTTAGTCTGCGCGTCTTCGTCCGTTGGGGTTTGTAATGTTAATAAGATACTTTCAAAGTCCGCGTATATAGTAAAAGGTACAGGTTGTCTATTTTTTAAGTTTTCAAACTTTAGAATGTTGTTGGTTGAGTCGGGTAATACCGCTAAAGCCGGGGTTTGGCTAACACCCCTACAATCTATCTCGTGTCTGTCTAAAATATCTTGCCTACTAAAATGTTGCAGGCACCACGTACACAAATATTTGCGTCCGTTGTGTTTAGTTTCGTTGGACAGTAACCCACTGGGCAATTTGTTACCGATTACCGATATTACCGGTAATATCACCCAAAAATTTGACTAAGACTAAATATTACCAATATTACCGTGTTATTACCCAAATGATATTACCTGTGTGATAATGAAAGTGTTATAAATTCCTTAATATTTGGTATTTGAGGATAAGAATTAGATATAAATGATCCTCGAGGCCGACAGGATCTGTTTCTTATGAGGAAAACAATTGGAAAATGGTGCACCTCGTACCACAATTTGCAAGTCCAAATATTACTGTTATTACCCTGTTGAAACCGACATTTTACCCAGTTACAACAGGGTAATGAGAGGTAATATGGGTAATAGTGAAAGATTTGAATTGGTTATAACATTGAGAACTTGAGTAATAACAGTAAAATTACCAGCAAAATTTCCAAGTCCAAATATTACTGTTATTACCCTGTTGAAACAGACATTTTACCCAGTTACAACAGGGTAATGAGAGGTAATATGGGTAATGGTAAAAGGTTTGAATTAGTTATAACATTGAGAACTTGAGTAATAACAGTAAAATTACCAGCAAAATTTCCAAGTCCAAATATTACTGTTATTACCCTGTTGAAACCGACATTACCATCATGCAAATAAAACAGGGTAATGAGAGGTAATATGGGTAATGGTGAAAGATTTGAATTGGTTATAACATTGGGAACTAGAGTAATAACAGTAAAATTACCAGCAAAATTTTCAAGTCCAAATATTACTGTTATTACCCTGTTGAAACCGACATTTTACCCAGTTACAACAGGGTAATGAGAGGTAATATATGGGTAATGGTAAAAGGTTTGAACAAGTCATGTTAATATTGCAGTGTTTCGTTCAAAAACACGATTTCCTGACTAAAATATTTAATTATTTAACCCTTTCAGCCCCAATGGCGACTATAGTCGCCCGTGCACTATACCCCCCTTCAGCCCCAATGGCGACTAAAGTCGACCATGAAGTGCTTAGTGTGTGAACAATGTGGGCACCACAGGCTGCATGCCAATAAACAATGTGGGGCTGAAAGGGTTAAGCAATTCCACATAGGAATTTAGACTTTTTGTAAACAGAGGTGAAGAATCGCATTACATCTTCTTTGGTATTCAAATATTGAAATTTTTCATCGGAAACCGTGACTTCATGATGGCAGGATAAGGCTGAATATAAAGCTAAAGCGCGACATTATTTAGTGTGTAGTGTTTAGTAAATTACTGTAGCATTTGTATAATTGATATCTAGAGTAATGTACATGTATAATAGATCACGTGTATTTAGTCTGGTTCCCATTTCTGTAAATTTGTGATTACTTACACCAAATTTCCAATAACTGAGTGATTTTTTCGTTTTATATCGGGTGGTAATAACATGGCAATGCCGGGAAATATCGGTTACATTCTTCCTGGTAATATCGGGTAAATGGGGTAATATTGGGTTGTAACAGGGAAATATTGGTCTACTATTTCCCCGTTATTACCCATGGGTTTGATATTACCCGGTAATAACTCCCGTTATTACTCGTTACAACCCGGGTAATATCGGGTAAAATGCCCAGTGGGAAACGGCTTAGGGTTTTTATCCAACAATAATGATTATTGTCTCCTTTAGAAAATAACAACAGATTTATGACCGGTTTTCGTTGAGTAGTTATTCTCAGCGGGAACATTTTATTTTCATAACCAAAAACGTTAATGGCGAGATTATTTTGTTTTTCGATTAATTGTCAATATCTGTGATGGGGGTTGGAAACGCTACGTTCTTAAAATCTAATCCGTCATCTTCTTCGAAGATAGAATTCCTTTCGTAGTGAATAGTATAGTTGGGGTTGTTTTTAATTGATTCTTTGACAGAGGGAGTAAATAATCCTAAGGCGGCTCTCAACGACCATCTGATACACTCCTGATCTTCGTTTTTAACATTGACGACTGCCTTTTTATGGATTATGTGAGGGGGTAGTGGAATGTAAGAATCGCCTCTTATCGGTTGGTAATTAGAAACATTGATATAGAGTGCCTTTAACCCTTTCAGCCCCAGCATTGTTTATTGGCATGCAGCCTGTGGTGACCACATTGTTCCACATTGTTCACGAACAAAGCACTTCATGGTCGACTTTAATCGCCATTGGGGCTGAAGTGCATGGGCGACTATAGTCGCCATTGGGGCTGAAAGGGTTAAATCGTAAATTACCCAACCGCTTCTGTTTGTTTGAAATTTTTCTATTTTTTCGATTATTATATCTATCTGTTCTTGTACTTGGTTTTCGATTTCGCCTTCGTTTAATACGATCGATTGAAGCCCGAAAAAAACACTTGTTTCTTCGGTAAAAGTGTCGTTTACGTGATTATACTTTCTCAACGTAACTTTAAACGCGAGTTGAAATTTAAAGCTTCTAAATTCGTTTAGTGCGCCTTTCAACGCGTCTATGATTTTAAGTTTGTTTTCGTTAACAAATGCTAGAGGATCTACGAGAATTCTATCGATATTCATCTCATAATTACGCAAATGATTTCTGAATGGTCTCGGAGTTGTTTCGTTAAAAGCCAAGGGGACAAGTTCCTCGTCTGGTTTTTTATAATATCGCCGTATGGCAGATTCAAAATCTTTTTTAGTGTATCGACCCCTTCTCCCGGTAGGATCGCCCAGCGGGATGTGTTCATCGGTGATTAAATTTTCTAATAATTCTTTAGACTTGAACCGCAAATTTTTATAAAGCGCTTCGTTCTTTTTTATGGCAGATAGAAAGTCTTGTCTGATATACGTGCCATCGCGTCCGGTTGGTGGGCCCAACGTAATGGCATATTTGTCGCTATACTTTTTCAGGCAGTATTTTGACCAACGCGTGTAGCCCGTTGCGGGTATCATTCTGTTTTCCATCCTTTATAATAGATGTTTATTTTATTGAAAATATTAAAAAAAAGAATTTTAATTCTTTTTTGCCCCAAGAATTTAGCCGAGAGAGATAAAATAAAATGTTTTTTTTTTTTTTTTGGCTGTTTCGAAAGTTTTTCGAAAAAGCCCTTGTTTTCGTTAAGATTTTTCTTTTTTTCTTTTTTGGCTGTTTCGTAAGTTTTACGAAACAGCCCTTGTTTTCGTTAAGATTTTTTTTTTTTTTTTTTTTTTTTTTTTTTTTTTTTTTTGCTTTTCCGACAATCCGTCGGAAAAGGCGTTGTTTTTGTTCTGATTTTTTTTTTTCTTTTTCTTCTTACTTTAGTTCTATCCTAAATCCCATAGACTTTGTACACGAATTTTATGACAGCCACTTTGGTCACTAAACAATCTCAGATCTTAATTAAACTTAACACAAACATAGACCCGAACCTGAAATTGTATGCCGAAGAGTGACGTCATGATGACGTCATCACGTGATTTTTTATGATTTTTTGAATTTTGAAAATCGTAACATTCTTTTCAATATATCTAGCACACAAAACAAGATATTTTCAAAATTATTTTTGTTATAGCTTTGGTATGTCTCAAAGATATGCCCTAAAAAGCGAAAATTGTTTGACGTCATGATGACGTCATCAAATTATTATTTTTTTTTAAACGCATGTAAGTTTCAATTCGATTACAAAAATGTATACATTGAATTTTTCTGTACCTAATTCCAAAATTTCATGATCGTAGCTCACTCAAGTAAGAAATAGCAGCCATTTCAAAATTTAGACCAAATTCAATATAACACAAAGGAATTCTGGGAAGGGCAGATAACCATGGCTTTAGTGTGCTTGCTGTTTATAAAAGGGGTTGATTTCTAGTCTTTTTTCAAGTCGCTGAATTTTTGAAGTATTGAAATCGTAACATTCTTTTCAATATATCTAGCGAACAAAACAAGATATTTTCAAAATTCTTTTTGTTATAGCTTTGGTATAAAATTGTGTGACGTCATGATGACGTAATAAAAAAATTATTTTTTAAAGTCGCTAGAATATTGCCCATAGCATTGTAAACGTTTTCTTTCTTACCGGCCACTTTGGCTACTTTTAAACTTGGCAGACACTTACCCCAACTGCTCACAATGTGTGTCGAACTTTTACGTCATGATGACGTCATCACATGTCACGTGACGTCATCTTAAAGATGATTTTTTTCAAGGGCCCATATCTAGAGAGCCGTAGGTCCGATTGCCTTTAAACCTGGTATGTTGGTGGACCACCACGTGTTATAGATGAAAATTGACGTGACGTCATGATGACGTCATCATACGATTTTATGTTAATTTTTAAGTTTTTGAACCTTAAAGTTTCTTAAAGCCATATCTCATCAACAGAACATGCTAAATCAAAAATTCTTTTTGGAATAGCTTTGTTAGCTCCTATATATATTCTTTCACATCAATGGGAAAAATGTGTGACGTCATCATGACGTCATCAAACAATTTCTTTTTGAAACACATATAAGGGTACGTCCGATCGTCATAAAAATTGCTGGGTAGGTAGATAATGCTACTAGCATGTAAAATCCAAAGTGACGTCATTGTGACGTCATCGGCTGATTTTCTATGAATTATTTTGTTCTATCCCAAATCCCATAGACTTTGTACACGAATTTTGTAAGTGGCACTTTGCTCACTAAACAACCTCAGATCTTAATCAGGCTTAACACAAACAAAGACCCTAACCTGAAATTGCACGCTGAAGAGTGACGTCTTGATGACGTCATCACGTGTCATGTGACGTCATTTTAAAGCTGCATTTTTCAATGGCCCATATCTAGAGAACCGTAGGTCCAATTATGTTTAAACCTAGTATGTTGGTAGACCAGCTGGTGTTATCAATGAAAATCGTGGTGACTTCATGATGACGTCATCATACGATCTTATAGTAATTTTTAAGTTTTGTTAGCTCCGATATTCTTTCATTTCAATGTGAAAAAGTGTGACCTCATCATGACGTCAAAAATGTGCTTTTTAAAAACACATAAGAATAGGTCTGATTATCATACAAATTGCTGGGTAGGTAGATAGTGCCAGTAGAATGTAACATCCGAAGTGACGTCATGATGACGTCATCGGCTAATTTTCTATGAATCTTTTTGTTCTATCCAAAATCCCATAGACTTTGTCACGAATTTTGTACAAGCCACTTTACTCACTATAAACATCAGATCTTAATCAAACTTAACACAAACATAGAACGTAAGCTGAAGTTTTAGGGTGGAAAAAAAAAACACGGAAAAGCCTTGTGTTCTGTTTCAAACAGACACAAACCTCTAGTTTTTTTTTACTTCTTTTTCAGACTTTTGCTCATAGCATTTGTACACGTTTTCTTTCTGCCCCGCACTTTGGCTACTTTTATGCAGCCGATTGCCTTTAAACTTAACAGACACTTAGACCAACTGCTCAGAATGCATGCCGAACTTTTACGTCATGATGACGTCATCATGTGATTTTTTATGAATTTTTAAAATTTGAAAATCGTAACATTCTTTTCAATATATCTAGCGAACAAAACAAGATATTTTCGAAATTCTTTTTGTTATAGCTTTGGTATGTCACAAAGAAATGCCCTAAAAAGCGAAAATTGTGTGACGTCATGATGACGTCATCAAAATTTTTTTTTTTTTTAAACGCATGTAAGGGTCAATCCAATTACAAAAATGTATACATTGAATTTTTCTGTACGTAATTCCAAAATTTCATGATCGTGGCTCACTCAAGTAAGAAATAACAGCCATTTCAAAATTTGGACCAAATTCAATATAACACAAAGGAATTCTGGGAAGGGCAGGAAACCATGGCTTAAATGTGCTTGCTGTTTATAAAAGGGGTTGATTCCTAGTCTTTTTTCAAGTCGCTGAATTTTTGAAGTTTTAAAATCGTAACATTCTTTTCAATATATCTAGCAAACAAAACAAGATATTTTCAAAATTCTTTTTGTGATAGCTTTGGTATGTCTCAAAGATATGCCCTAAAAGGGAAAAAATGTGTGACGTCATGATGACGTCATCAAAAATGTGATTTTTTTAAACACATATAAGGATAGGTCCGATCGTCATGAAAAGTGGTGGGTAGGTAGATACTGTCACTAGAATGCAAAATCTAAAATGAGGTCATGATGACGTCATTACGTGACTTTTTATGAATTTTTTAAAATTTAAAATCGTAACATTTTTTTCAATATATCTAGAGAACAAAACAATATATTTTTAAAATTCTTTTTGTTATAGCTTTGGTATGTCTCAAAGATATCACCTAAAAGGGAGAAAATGTGTGACGTCATGATGGCGTCATCAAATTTTTTTTTTTTTAAACGCATGTAAGGGTCAATCCGATTACAAAAATGTATACATTGAATTTTCCTCTCCATAATTCCAAAATTTCATGATCGTGGCTCACTCAAGTAAGAAATAACAGCCATTTGAAAATTTAGACCAAATTCAATATAACACAAAGGAATTCTGGGAAGGGCAGATAACCATGGCTTATGCTGTTTATAAAAAGGTTGATTTGTAGTCTTTGTTCAAGTCGCTGAATTTTAAAATTGTGTAAATCGTAACATTCTTTTCAATATATCTAGCGAACTAAACAAGAAATTTTCAAAATTATTTTTGTTATAGCTTTGGTATGTCTCAAAGATATGCCATAAAAAGCGAAAATTGTGTGACGTCATGATGACGTCATCAAACAATTCTTTTTTTCAAGTCGCTAGAATATTACCCATAGCATTTGTAAACGTTTTCTTTCTTACCGGCCACATTGGCTACTTTTAAACTTGGCAGACACTTACCCCAACTGCTCACAATGTGTGCCGAACTTTTACGTCATAATGACGTCATCACATGTCACGTGACGTCATCTTAAAGGGGCATTTTTCAAAGCCATATATCTACAAAGTACAAGTTCGATTAAGTTAAAATGTAATATCTAGGTATCCCAGTAGTTTTATAGATGAAAATTGACATGACATGATGATGACGTCATCACATGTTACTACTACAAACAACTTTAATTAATTTCAAAATTAACAAAGAAAACTGGCAGCAGCGCGATTGTTTGACAAACTTAAATTATTGTATTCACATTTCACATCCAAACTAAAAAAACAAAAATGAAACAGCCCTGTGTTTGTCCACAAACACCAACCTCATGCCTCTATTTTTTATTTTTTTTTTTTATTTTTCAGACTTTTTGCCCATAGCATTTGTACACGTTTTCTTTCTGCCTGGCACTTTGGCTACTTTTATGCAGCCGATTGCCTTTAAACTTAACAGACACTCAGACCAACTGCTCAGAATGCATGCCGAAAACTTTTACGTCATGATGACGTCATCACGTGATTTTTTATGAATTTTTGAAATTTGAAAATCGTAACATTCTTTTTAATATATCTAGCGAACAAAACAAGATATTTTCAAAATTCTTTTTGTTATAGCTTTGGTATGTCTCAAAGATATGCCCTAAAAAGCGAAAATTGTTTGACGTCATGATGACGTCATCAAAAATATGTTTTTTTGTAAACGCATGTACGGGTCAATCCGATTACAAAAATGTATACATTGAATTTTCCTGTACCCAATTCCAAAATTTCATGGTCGTGGCTCACTCAAGTAAGAAATAACAGCCATTTCAAAATTTAGACCAAATTCAATATAACACAAAGGAATTCTGGGACGGGCAGATAACCATGGCTATTATGTGCTTGCTGTTTATAAAAGGGGTTGATTTCTAGTCTTTTTTCAAGTCGCTGAATTTTTGAAGTATTAAAATCGTAACATTCTTTTCAATATATCTAGCAAACAAAACAAGATATTTTAAAAATTATTTTTGTTATAGCTTTGGTATGTCTCAAAGTTATGCCCTAAAAGGCGAAAATTGTGTGACGTCATGATGACGTCATCAACAATATTTTTTTTTTTACGCATGTAAGGGTCAATCCGATTACAAAAATGTATTCATTGAATTTTTCTGTACGTAATTCAAAAATTTCATGATCGTGGCTCACTCAAGTAAGAAATGACAGCCATTTCAAAATGTAGACCAAATTCAATATAACACAAAGGAATTGTGGGAAGGGCGGATAACCATGGCTTAAATGTGCATGCTGTTTATAAAAAGGGTTGATTTGTAGTCTTTTTTCAAGTCGCTGAATCTTTAATTTTTTTAAATCGTAACGTTCTTTTCAATATATCTAGCGAACAAAACAAGATATTTTCAAAAATTTTTTGGTTATACCTTTGGTATGTATTACAGATATGCCCTAAAAGGCGAAAATTGTGTGACGTCATGATGACGTCATCAAAATTTTTTTTTTTTTTTAACTCATGTAAGGGTCAATCCGATCACAAAAATGTATATATTGAATTTTTCTGTACCCAATTCCAAAATTTCATGATCGTGGCTCATTCAAGTAAGAAATAACAGCCATTTCAAAATTTAGACCAAATTCAATATAACACAAAGGAATTCTGGGAAGGACAGATAACCATGGCTTAAATGTGCTTGCTGTTTATAAAGGGGGTTGATTTGTAGTCTTTTTTCAAGTCGCTGAATTCTTGAAGTTTTATAATCGTAACATTCTTTTCAATATATCTAGCGAACAAAACAAGATATTTTCAAAATTCTTTTTGTTATAGCTTTGGTATGTTTCAAAGATATGCCCTAAAAGGGAGAAAATTGTGTGACGTCATGATGACGTCATAAAAAAACAATTTTTTTTAAACGCATGTAAGACACAATCCGATTACAAAAATGTATATATTGAATTTTCCTGTACCTAATTCCAAAATTTCATGATCGTGGCTCACTCAAGTAAGAAATAACAGCCATTTCAAAATTTAGACCAAATTCAATATAACACAAAGGAATTCTGGGAAGGACAGATAACCATGGCTTAAATGTGCTTGCTGTTTATAAAAGGGGTTGATTTGTAGTCTTTTTTCAAGTCGCTGAATTTTTGAAGTTTTATAATCGTAACATTCTTTTCAATATATCTAGCGAACAAAACAAGAAATTTTCAAAATTCTTTTCGTTATAGCTTTGGTATGTCTCAAAGATATGCCCTAAAAAGCGAAAATTGTGTGACGTCATGATGACGTCATCAAAAAATTCTTTTTTTCAAGTCGCAAGAATATTGCCCATAGCATTTGTAAACGTTTTCTTTCTTACCGGCCACTTTGGCTAATTTTAAACTTGGCAGACACTTACTCCAATTGCTCACAATGTGTGCCGAACTTTTACGTCATAATGACGTCATCACATGTCACGTGATGTCATCTTAAAGGGGCATTTTTCGAAGCCATATATCTACAAAAGTACAAGTTCGATTAAGTTAAAATGTAATATCTAGGTATCCCAGTAGTTTTATAAATGAAAATTGACATGACGTTATGATGACGTCATCACATGTGACGTCATCTTAAAGGGGCAGTTTTTGAATGCGCATATCTACAGAAGTACATGTCCGATTAAGTTTTAAAAGTAATATCTAGGTAGCCCAGTAGGTTTATAGATGAAAATTGACATGACATGATGATGATGTCATCACATGTCACGTGACGTCATCTTAAAGGGGCAGTTTTTGAAGCCATATATAAACAAAAGTACAAGTCCGATTAAGTTGAAAAGTTATATCTAGGTAGGTCAGCAAGTTTATAGATAAAAATTTATGTGACGTTATGATGACGTCATCACATTGTTACTACTACAAACAACTTTAATTAATTTTAAAATTAACAAAGAAAACTGGCAGCAGCGCGATTGTTTGACAAACTTAAATTATTGTATTCTCATTTCACATCCAAAAAATAAAAAAACAAAAACGAAACAGCCCTGTGTTTGTCCACAAACACCTCCCTCTGGCTCTAGTTTTTTTTTTTATTTATTTGTTGTTTATTTTACTTCCTAAAAATTTGGGGGTTTTCCCTTTTTTGGAATCTTGCGATTTTCTCATTTTGATTTTTGAAATTTCTTGGGGGAAAAAGGAGGGAAGAGGGAGGGAGAGAGAGGAGGGAAAACAGGGGAGGGGCAGTACTCTCCTTTCTCTACTACTCCCTCCCATACAGCATGGTACTTTTAAGTGCAATTCCAGGTGTGTTGTTTGCCAGACTAACGTGTAGGAGTCTGACTTTTCTGGCCATTCATCTGGAACTACTCACAGAACCAATGGCAACATTACTTGCAACACCTCTAATGTCATATATCTCATTTCTTGCAGGGTTTGTGGTATCCAGTATGTCGGGGAGACCAAGAACACGCTCAAAAAGTGTTTCTATGGCCATCGATCGATCATCACTTCAACTTGCCTAACCATTCCATTTCTGATATGATTCTACAGGGCATAGAATCACTTTTCCACCGCAAGGACTCAGTTCGCCTCAGCCGAGATAAAGTTTTGATGAAACGTCTTTGGACTATTCAACCACATGGTCTCAACATCCAGGAAGGGAATGATTAACTTTTAATTTTCCCCCCATTGTCATTTGTTTACAAATTATCCTCCTGGCAAACCCTCTTGGGGTCTTTTGGCCAAATGGGGTTGTCTTTCCATTTCCTGTTTATGCTTGCCACTTCTCTTTGTTCCTTCTCTTGCCCTATTACCACCTTAAATTCAACCCCCCCCCTTACCACACTCCTTTGTCCAATTCCCCAGCTTCAACCTTCCTCTTAATCCCTCCCCTCCTTCATCCTTACCCAAACCACACTTCTTTGTCCCTGTCTTCCTGGCTGTCCTTTCCTCTCCCTTTGATGTTTACCCACTGCCATGCTCCTTTGCATCCCTCTTTTGTGTTTCTTTACCCACCCCTTCATGCATGTGTGTTCCCTACATGTTTGTTTCTTGTACTCTGTCATTTGCCTTTGAGAAAGAACTTGCTTAAGTTTGAAACGTCAGGCCAGCTAATTTTTTTATTTGTATATTTCAGGTCCATTCAGTCAGTCAGCAGTTTGCAGCAGTTTTATTCATTTTCACAAGTAAGAGGTAAAAGGAAAATTCTCATTTTGCTCAAATTTGAGCAAAAATTACACAATTCTTGTACCCAACCTTTTTACCCAACAAAAAATTCCCCCTCTTTTTTAGAGTGCGGTGAAGCGAGTACCGGGGTGCGTTTATAAGGCGTTGAAATGCTGTTTGGTGGCATTCGCAATCACCACGCCACACAACTCATTTTCCCCCTATTACATTGTATATTATGTTTCACCATTTCCCTTGTATTATTTATACGCATATATAGTCGCATTGTATAACTGCGGACCCTGGAGCTCGTTCTGCCGTTTTAAGCAGTGCTCGATCGCCTTCAGGGGTCAGATAGAAATTTTCCAGAGTTTTTTGCCCCGGGTTACCTGAACTGGGTTTTTCTCTGGTTTTTCGCCTATCTCGGGGTCGCGTGAACTTTATCCTTGAGCCAGAACGGTCAAGAAGTTAGACAATAAAAAGAGAAAAACCCGCATACTTTAACATTGTTTTTGTTTTTTGGTAAACTTCGTTCCTTACAATTGTATAACCAAATACACATTTACGTGTGCATCTGACTTAACGAGCCACGACAGAGCGCGGGTGGTTGCAACACTTGCCAGAATAAAACAGTTGATTAACAATATTAAACATACAATTTAGTGTTTAATTGTAAGTGATTGAGGTGGTTTGTCGGGGCTGAGATGAGATTATGTGGTTTGTGAACGTCTGCGCCCACATGGTACTGTACCGAACTACACGTACTAAACTGTCCTTATCGCGCAAAACCATTGAAAGAAACCACAGACTGACTGGGGGTGAGATTGCGTCAGCGTGTTGAACGGATCGGATAAAAACAGTGGGCGAGTTCGATTTATTAAATCATTTTACATCCAAAGTTAAAGTTTCCGTCGTCACCCACTGCACTTGGTATGGTAGGGGTGTCGAGCGTTTGCCGTCGTTCTGCATGATCTTATGAGAAATGTTCATTCGCAAAAACTGCTAATCGTTTTCAAGTTTGTCTCGCTTTTTGTTAAAAATGTATTGCCTTTTACGATGCGAATCCAGCTTTTTCCATCACTGAGTGTATGCACATTTGTTTTCGTAGGGGCCTTGGCTGAACCTAAGACTCTTACGTTTTACAGTCTGTGGTTCTTATCTGCATACACTTTTTAGCTCAGTCTGTGGTTTATGCATGTGCTGTATTAGACTGGATTCGAATTTAGTGCTGTATTCCGATTTAGGACAGTGTACCAGTCTAGAGCCGATCGAGTTGCACATACATCATAGACATGGACGAACGTGTACATGCTACATGTAGGCCCTACATACGTGCACGTAACCCACTTTTAATAAAACTTTAAAGCGTTTTTAATTAAATTACAGCCTGGCTGAAGAAAAAGTGAGTTGTTGAAAGGTATTTGTTGTTGTATTTGATTTTTGTCTGGACCTACTTAAACGTTACAATGCAATGATCTAGGCCTAGGCCTTGGTGGAGTCGTCTAACGTGCAGCTGACGTGGCGCACTTCGACCATACCATACACCACCAACCATGTCGACGTTTTTCCCAACTTTTGTCAGATGGTTTTGACAAACGTCTATTGTAAGTTGATGAACTTCAAATTTATTCAGTTGATTATTGGTACTCTTACCTTAATAATACTTGCTTTACGAATCATGTGAGGTTTTTTAGACTCTTGATTTGAAATTAGTCCGAAAGTCAAAAATGTGGTGTCCAGAAATTGGGCACAGTATTGGGCAGAGGGTAACTTGGCACACTTGAAAAGATTTCAATAAATCCTAAAATGTTAACACTTACGACTGTTTCACAAGTTTAAAATTTATGATCAGTCATCATTATCTCCTTTCACAAACCCAACTTCATGTTTGTCAGAAAATTATTTCCTGACGTTTTGGCACATTTCAGAAGGGTTCACTGCATGCTTAAAAATTAAATCGGGAAATCGTGTTGAAATGACATTTTTCTCTTAACTTCGAAACTGGTCAGTATGCTAAAGATTTATAGACAGATCTTTTAAACTCGCCAGAATTTCACTTTCTGTGTAATTTGGGGCAAAACTATTACTCAGGCATGATGCAAAGGGAAACATTCAAAGTGTACCACGTTAGACGATGCGCCACGTTACCCGCCATTTCTACCCCTACAAATAGGGCTGTAAATGGTTTTTTTTTTTACTTCTGACTTTTTGCTGTCAGCATTACAGCCCTACTCCAACGGCACCCCTACACGCCGAGTTTTTCAACCTGTTGACTTTGATTTCAAATATCTCCCTAAATTCTTATCGCTGAACACTTATAGGGCCTACATCATTGTAATACTGAGATGTTGGCAATTTCTACAGTGCTGATTTTGTCCGGCTGTGAGGTCTTCAAAAATGACAAATGCTCAAAAACCTTCCAAAACGTCTTAACATGGGGTGGCCATCTTGTTTGTACCATCGCTGTGATCAAGAGAAGTCAGGGCACCCGGTGATTGTTGAAAATGGTCTGCTCATGAATTATGCATGAGTAGCGTGTCATGTACGACGCGTGGATGTTTCGTGAGAAGTCATTGCACCGTACTCGGCGGCTGCAGAAACTGGTCTTGTTATGAATTATGCATTAGGCGTCGCACTGATGTATGAACACACGAAACCGCGAATGCTGTCCAGTCCTGAAACCCATCCAGTTTAGAATTGGGAATATTCACCTTAATTAAAACACTAACCGCCGCAAATCCGCCAAAATCCACCCCAACATTTTCTTGTATTTTGATGGATTCAGGACTGGACAGCATTGGCACCATTACTTTACATGGGGCTATATGATGTGCCATTGGTTTACTGCACAGTGTTTGAATTTTATTTAGTGGATTCAGGAAGGTTAGAAAGGATCATTATAGCATGTGTGTTGTTATCGTAGCAAAAAGTAAAAAATGGCAGAGCAATGGCCAGAGATGACACCAAGTCATTTTTTCTCGTCATTAAGTTACATGTCTACAAAATTACGACTCGTCTGAGTCGAGTCCAGGTCACTGGCTTGAGTCAATAACACTGGCAATGGCATGCATGGATAATGATGATTTTCAGAACGTTCCAATCATTCGTGGCATGCTCTACAGCAGACAAACAACTTCAAACTGAAATTTTTGGAGACTTTCATATCTCACCTCCACCTTAGACCTTCTGTACAAAGTAAATGGGCATGATAGAAAAAGTCAAAGTGGCGTAGCCAGAGGAGGTAACTCCCCCCCCCCCCCCCCCTCCGATGGAGCTTTTTAAAAATATAAGGGACTGATGCCATGTCATCTGCAATGTGTGAACTTGATGTGTTCAGTTTGATCATATTTGTAAAGGCTCTTGAAAGCACCGCCAATTCAAAACTGGAAACCAACACCCCCCCCCTCCCAAAAACCCCCAAAACAATTGGCACATTTCTTATGATTTTTTGAATAGTTGGTCCTACAAATTCTCACTTCACACCTTGAAGATGGCCATGCCCCACTTTGCCCCCTCCCAACACGTGTAAAAACATTTATCTCTTTTCATAAATTTGTCCACAGATTTACAATCGTGAAATGGATGAGGTGTTAATCAACACAGTCAACATGGTTCCAGACGAAAAGCTCCTCCCATGTCAGTGATGTAAGGCTGTTGAGGTTTCGACTGCCATGATGGGTGAAAGTCTTCTTGCTACTGAAAACATCAGGATCTTTGTAGTTGGCAGTCATCGACACTATCAAGAAACAGTTTCAGCTGTCAAGGTATTGCACTAGGCAAATATTTATTTTAACCCTAACCCTGCCAGACGCAGCACAGTGCATCTGTGGTGACAACTTCACTTTGCTTCACTCTGCAATCTGATGCATCTGGCAGGGTTCTAGCAAACATGCCCTGGAGGGTTAGGGTTAAATGTACTCTGTAGTCGCAACTAAATTCTGGACATGGGGCTAGCCACTTAAAATGGTAAAGATAACCGATAAATCTGTAACATTGTTCTTTCCAAATGCCATTGCTTTACAAACGTGGTCAACACTATTAATCAATGCTGTCAAGAAAGAAAGTTAGGAATGTTCCAAGTTTCGTGGCTTGGAAGATGGGTGTATCCCCCCCCCCCCCCATATCCGCTTAACTGCAAAGATTGTTTTGTTTTTATCCTGATCGATATTAGTTCCTCCAGCGTACCATTTAAGAAAACTGACCTAAATCCTCCCCCCCCTCTCCTGAAAAAGCCTCCAGGGAGCCATGTTGCAGAATTGACACACTTGACTTGATGGTGATTTTCAAACCTTCCCATTGTTGCCACCCAAATTGCCTATGAATATGTATAATACGTATGTTACTAATCAGAATAAGGTAAACATAGTTTTACATTT
The DNA here is from genome assembly GCA_037893225.1 of Hippasteria phrygiana. Lineage (NCBI taxonomy): Eukaryota > Metazoa > Echinodermata > Asteroidea > Valvatida > Goniasteridae > Hippasteria > Hippasteria phrygiana. The sequence continues at coordinate 299,211 of JAZGUH010000573.1, read as the reverse complement.
GTTTATGTTTAAGGCCCTATTGAGGCAAATTGTTTGATTTGCAAGGTCTGCAGTCATGACCGACAGCTTGACAGGCAATGTGGGTGGAAAGGAGTAGAAGTTTTTTTTTCACTAGGGGTTAACAAAATAATCAAAATCTTAAAAGTACTGTATTCCTTATCAGGGTTTTAATCCAGGGTTTAAACACAGGGTGTCCACATGGCACATTAGCTGTGTATGAAAATAGAGTTTCAAATTTGTAATACTTTTACATGTAAATTACAAATAAAACAGCCTCCCCGAATGATACAAACAAACTAAAAATAAAGTGCCCATCCTGTGGACCACCCTCCCACCCAGCTAAGGAAAAATGGTTGCTCAGTAACCAGATGTTATTCAAAAATCGTATTTTGTCTTACAGGAATTCAGCTAGTGTCGTGTGTCGGGATGAAGAACTGGTAGACATGAATGACTCTATGCTACTACTGACGGGGGAATCTCCAAGCATTGGGCCACCTAGCTAGAACAAGTTCAATCAAGGTGTCGACCGTTGGTCTATTTTGCCAGGTGCCCAGGATATATTTTGTGCATAGGTTACCAAGGAACACCGACTAGTGGTTGACAAATAGTTGCTGATCGAACTTGTCCCTTGACAGCTATGCATCTTTACCACCTACATGACGTTTTCAGTAGACACCGCATCCTCCACAAATGTCATGTGCACTTTATTTAGCCACGAGACATGCTTCCTTGAGGATGAACCCTGTTCACAGCATCCGCTTTTACATAAATTGGGCCACTTAGGGGGTAAGAGAGTTGCATCGTGGTTTCTGCGATATCGGAGTAAGTTGCGATATCGGATTAAGTTTTCTCTGGAGCATATACATGGCCCCCTCACTTGACTTGACTCATGAAACATTGTTGGATTTGATTTCAAGATGGTAGTTGGTCGGGCCATGGAGGAACCATGGTCAGGCTGTGTATGTACGGGCAGATCGATGTATATGGGGGTTTGGTCATCGCCATTTGAGGTCCCCTGAACTGATTGTGCAGCGCAGTGGATGAGAATGCTTCCCCGTACCAGAACACACTGTCCTTGACTCCCAATTACTGACTTAAGTAATCTCTATTTATACACAACCTATGGACATTATGATATTTCCTGTGATATTATTTTACTAATCATTTATAAATGACTCAGCAAGTTTCACTCACCCAATTGGTCAAGAGCATGTCACGTTGGTGTGTTTAAAGTGAATATGCATCATTTGCATTTGCTGTAATTTTAAAAAATTGATGGATTTGGGGGGTGAGTATTTAACAGCGAATATTGTTACACTGACTTGTTTGACGTTTCGGCATATGATGCACGATATGGGGCAGAGGAAACCCCCCCCCCCTCTTTTGTGTTGGTCATTGTGTTCCGGGAATCTCAGGAATTCTTTTTAGATGTCTAGGGGGATGTGTTAGGTTAAGGTAACAATAGTCTGGAGAGTGTATAGGGTTTTAGGGACAAAAAGCGGGGGGTACCCCTCTGCCCCATATCATGCTGGAAAAACTAAGAAAAACAATCATGTTCTTGTAGTCTGTTCCCTGTCCCACTTAAGATCATAAACGAAGCATATTATCGATGTTTGGTAATTGTGAGGTCAGGGAATCAGTCTAGCTGGCTTGTACCCGTTTACTATACCCAGCACGATATGGGGCAGAGGGTCCCTATACCCCATACACTCTCCAGACTATTGTTACCCAACACATCCCCCCAAGAGATTTAAAAAGAATTCCTAAGATTCACTTTTCAAGTGAAAGTGGATGTGTTTCAGATTTTTTTTCAAAATGTTTTGGGCCCCGCAAGATAATTTAGAAAAGCGGTAGTGGGGTGTGTGGCTAGAAATCTCTTTTGGCTCCCCTTACGCCTGTATTGTACTAATAGGCCACATTATATCGCCGCTGTCAATTTATGCGACGAAAAAAAAAATGTCAAGCGGACCATACAGCAAAAAGAGAGGGGGGGGGGGGGTCGTCCGACCCCTTCGCCCCCCTCCCCCACCCCCCTTAGCATGAAAATTAATCCTTGATAAAAACATGATTACCAACCAAATTTGTATTACTTGTCACTGGTAGTCAGATGTTTGCTTATCATGGAAATCACATTGAATTTTGGCTAGTATTGTAGTAACCTGTTTTTAATAAGGCCGACGTTTTTGTGCAAAGCAAACTTTTGTGCTTAGCAGCTCCATGAAATCTGCCCCTGTCCTTTGCTCTATGGTTAGACGACGCGCCACTAAATCATACGGGCCCACCATCATTACTATCCCCCATAGGCCTATTTTAGGGGCAGAGAGAGGATGAAAAATCCTGCCTCGAACTCGGTGATATAAGTGTTTATAGTATAAGAAAAATCTTCCCTCTCCTACTTTTAAACTATTTTGAATAAAACATTTTCTTAGCTGTTTTTGGAGATGCTATATACACAGTGTACAAACCACAGACTGCACTGGGAGTAACTTCGTAACGTCTTGCTCAGTCTGTGGTTTGCATTGAAAAAATGCATTTTTCGTCATCAAATTTCGGTAGAAATGTCAAAGAGAGCGGAGAATGGTATATTCCAATATATTCCAGTGTCAAAATTCATAATTTTCGTCAACAAATTGAAGTGTAACCCCTTAGTACCACTACCTAATATGTTGAGCGTTGACGCGCGTGCATTTGCTCTACGCCTGTAGTAAAAACTGGAAGATTCAAAATTTTAAACTGACCGGCCCAGTCCACACAAAAATGACTCAAAACCGTGGAATACCTATTTGGGTATTAGAATTACTTTAAAAAAAAAACCAAATTTACTGTGAAGTTATTAAAATAAATCGATTTTCTGTGAGGCATGCAAAATTTCATTTTATGGGTTATTCTGTCACAGGCAAGACATGTTTCTGAAGCTGGCAGAAAAGTTTTTTTAAAATCTGACTTTACTTTTTGTTAAATTACGACACTGCTCTCAATATTCCAGCAAATTTTGAGACTATACAGGAATTTTTTTTTTTTTGTCAACCTAAAGAAATCAGTAAGGGTCATTCTGTGTAATTTCTCGTTAAAATTGAGGTCTTCCGGCAACATTAACTTATGTGTGGTAGGTTGATCTAATATAAAGAAGGTACAAATAAACACAAAGGGAGTAATTTCAAAAAACGGGTCTGGCCCTACGGAGCTAGACAGTCTTTGCAGAAAGAGGGCGCCACGTTTTCTCAGTCTGTGGTTTCTGAGCGACCAGAGAATACGATCCTCGTTCAGGAATTTCTAAAATCCGAAATTAATTAAATATAGCTAATTATACATGTGGAAAAGTTAATCATTATTAGAATTTTCTTAAATTTAATGAGGAAACTGAATTAATTTTATCAATTAAACAACATTCCCTTACAAAAATGTCCTGTGGTATTTTTGAGGTACTTTACTAGATACCACAGAAATTACCACAGGACAGTGTGGGGCACTCCTATGTGTACCGGGTTCTATGCGTCCCGGGTTCTATGCGTCCCGGGTTCTATGCGTCCCGGGTTCTATGCGTCCCGGGTTCTATGCGTCCCGATTGTAGGGAAAGGTTGAGTAATTTTGGGGGCATTGGGTACGTATTTGAAACCTCTCCAGTTGTAGGCCTAGTCTGTTAACTCACGAAACCCACGTTTTCAAAAACAATACTACTTTATTTTTGATTAAAGAAAACAAAATTAAGGTAGTGATCGGGCGATTATTCTGACATCGTTGAGGCATGGAATAATAAGTCCAATTACGATGTGACTACTGTGCACAAAATGGCACAAAAATCCGCACGAAAAGGACTCACGTGGCTGAAATTCCCAGCTGAGATTCTGGGTTTTCCCCCGAAACTGCATTTCCCGGTAAACATACATTCGTGGAATGGGCCCGTGCAATCGTGCATAACCGCCCGGCGTTACATGCCACGAGGGAGAAACATGAAAAACCACAGCACAGGGGTACCTTGACGTGCCTTGAGCCATAGGCCCCTATCATTAGGATTTAGAAGTGGACTTTTTGGAGAGTTTTCAATTCAGCTGTCCGAAAATACCCAATTAACTCTTTCATGACGTATCCCGAGATATCTCGATTGCGTCTACCTTACCACCCGCCGGAGACCAAGATATCTCGAATTGCTTAAAACATCTAAATGTCACCTACAGGCCACCGTAGTATGTTTTTTTTTTCGGTAAATAAGTGACACGGAAGTGGAGAATACTTGTGAGGGTTGCTAAAAAATAAACCGCGGGACACCTAGAACCCGCAGGACACCTAGAACCCGCGGGACACATAGGAATGACCCGACAGTGTGTTGTCCTGTGGTATTTTTTGTGGTACTTACTGGATACCACAGGACAGTGTGATGTCCTGTGGTATTTTTGTGGTACTTACTAGATACCACAGAAATTACCACAGGACAGTGTGATGCCCTGTGGTATTTTTTGTGGTACTCGCTGGATACCACAGGACAGTGTGAGGTCCTGTGGTATCTTGTGGTACCTACTAGATACATTGTTGTTTACACAGAAACTATACCACAGGACAGTGTGATGTCCTGTTGTATTTTTGTGGTAGTTACTACAGAAATTACCACAGCTAGTGTGATGTGAAGCAAGTACATGTACCATAAATATGTGGTAAAACACCCATGTCTTGTGGTTTTCCTGTGGTACTACCATAGAATGATATGCTGGAGAGTACCACATAAATTGATGTGGTAATCAGCTGCTTTTCCTGTGATACTGCTGGATACAACAAAGATTACCACAGGACAGATTACCACAGGGTTAGGCCTACCGTGCTATATAAACACAGAACACCTTGTGGTTTTCCTGTGGTACTTAATGAATACATGTCATGGGTTTGGGCTTTGATGTTAAATAATATTTTACTATTTATATTTTTATGTTTTGTATTAAACTGAAATATAACAATATAACAACTTGTGCAGTCATTCTGTACGTGAGTACTAATTATACGGCGGTTAATTGATCAAGATTAATTCAAACAAATGTCATAAGAAATTAATGACACAGTACAAAAAATAATAAAAAATCGATAAAAATGATTAAAAATTGGTAATCCAAAGTCCATCAGTGTCAATGTACAAGAAGTAAAATTGCCCGCACACAATGACAATGATTAAACAAATTGCTCAAAACCGTTCAGTCTACACAAGAAGACAATTACAGACTTACAAGTCTAATTATGGTCAAAAATATTTAAAAATTAATTAATGCTAAAAGTCTTATACAAAAATACAATTACAAATTATAATTGCATATAAATTGTCAGTGTCAATGTGAGATAAGTATAAATTTGGCTGCACACACTGAAAACAATTATAAAAGTGCAAATTGACCATTCAGTCTTCACAAGAAAATTCCTGCAGACTTGAAACAAGTCTCAGTTATAACACTTTAGCAGACTTGAGTTTAATCGTGATTGCATCATAAATGACTCAGAAGTGCAGTCAAAAGCTAGCTAGCTACACACCGCACACTGCATGTCCAGTGTGCATGTACATTGTACGTGTACTGTGAATACAATAGTTTAGAATAAAAAAAGATTACTTTGATGATAAATGCTTTACCAAAATCACGGGATAATGGAGGCAGTTGTGCATTTCATGCGTAGGAATATCGATTTTAAGCGGTCAGTACAAAAGGTGGTAGATTTGAACAAAAAGATTTAAGAGAAGACAAGCCTACAATTATTTGTCGTATCTGAGCCAAAATCTCAACATCTGCTGGAACATATTAGATCCTGAGTGACATGGGGGAGTTTACTGCATCTACTGGTGAGTTTAAATGGTTATAATTAAAGTTAATTTCGTGAAATTTGAAGGATTTATTTTTGGCCTCCGCACATGCAGTGCCCCCATTTCTGCACTGTCATGACTGTGCACATGTGTACGTACATGTAGGGCCTTACTCCCCTTTCCTTCCTCCGTGATGTAGGCTACGTGTATGGGCATATGAAATGGGTAGCATTAGTTTAAAGTTAAGCAGTGTTGAACTCTCTCCCTGATCATGCTGATGAGCTATTCCTCAATGATTCTTGAAATTTAATGTCAAAATGGCGATGCCGGAAATTGGGCACAAAATCAAACATGACACTTCGAGGGCCGGTTGTTTTTGTTTAGGCTATTTTGCCTTATTTTTCTGGGTTAACTGCATACATGTACGCCAAAATAGGAAAATCATGTCAGAAAGTTTACTCGTATCTGACAGTGAAACGGGTTAGTTAATGCAAGATTTTATGACCAGAAACCCCATCTTAAAAAATGTCCCCGTGAACGGAGACATTATTCCGGCCGTGTTATTAAACCGAGACCTATTTTGTCTGCTTATCGGGGGATTTCAGGGCAATAAGGGGCATTCCGCTGGTTCGTGTACAATGTATGTGTGTGACTGTACTGCTAAATGCACCTAAAAAACAAAAACTAATAGTTTTAAACACGATGCAAAATGTACTTTCTTTAAAAGTCACAAATCCTCCAATTTTAATATGATTTTGCATGCACCCTAGCCTAGGGGTACTTTTGGACTTGTTAAAGTAAATCTGAACTGTACCAAAAGTTATAAAATTGTTTTCTACACAGATAGATGTTCCGTTCCTGTACAGAAACTTATTGTTCGTATTTTGTGTTTTTTCCTTACAATTACAGGGGTGTACTTCACTTGAAGAGGACCAGTTACAGCTGGTTATCTACAAGGGGATGCCGTGATTGGAACTAACTACCTACCGAGCTTCGTTGATGGGCAGATCAATAAGAGTCCTTCATAAAGTTTCAAAGAGGAGTTGAATTTCATTGTTTGTCAAAACTGTATTAAATTCTGTACCAGTATATTTCATTGGACTATTAGCCCAGGATAAATACATTTTACAACAGGAAACGTTTACCACAGGAAACGTTTACCACAGGAACTGTTACCACAAACAGTTAGAACACAGTACCCTTCACCCCAAACAAAAGTAAATTAGTCTTGCCAGCGCCACCGCCAGCCAACTCCGGCCTATTTTTAGACAACAACAAAAAAGACTGCTTTATAAACCGACAGTGTACATTGGAGCGTATAATTAAAATGTATAAATTTCACCCGCGTGCTGTCCAAAATCGCTCTTGTACTGGAGGTAAACAAAATAACAAAAAAGATATACGTCTTGTATATCAACTGCCTCTTGTTTAAACACATATTTTTGTGAAAAGCGTTTTTCACTATCTCAAACCACTCATGAAAAGTCAAGAGCAAACTATGCAAAAAATAGTGTATCAGGATATTTGTTTTCGTTTTTTGATTCATGTCATTATTGACTGCTGTTTTGGTGCAAAATATATCACTGTTCCACCATTTCCAGGTCCGTCAATAACAATATTTACATTTCTTTTCTGTCAACATTTTGTGATTTATTTCAGTCTTTGGATGCGACGTGCGAATCATACTACTACAGCAGGTGTACTGTGACGATTTTTGATGGTAGAATAGGGTAGTCTGAGAAGTCAAAAAGAGATATGGAATGCGTATGCGTACAGGGGGAGGGGGTTGCAGCCACTGCGTATGCCATGCGTAGGGGGGGGGGGGGGGAGTGGGGTCCAAAAAGTCAGCATTTTGTGCGTATACGTACTTTATGGACGGCCCCTTATCTCACAATAGCGACATTTTGATATTTAAAGTTATACTGTCCGTGCTCCTCAAAATAATTTCTTCCAACGAATTTTTAAATAGTACAATTATGTTCTATTTCAACAGAGAAGGTACCTTTTTCTATTTTGGCTTTTATTCCGTCGGTTGCTTTCGCGTCTCTTCCGCAAGCTTAAAGATTGGCGGGTCGCCAGTAATTCGAAATTTCGAAAACAATTTTCGATATGTTAATATGGGCAGATTTTTTCGTTGGTGCCACGCTTAAAATTGCACGGTCACTATACAAGTAAAAATCCTTTTTAGGCTTCTGAAAATTCGGTTTTCAGATTTCCATTTGCCGGGGGTGGTAGTGCTTAGCAGCCACGCAGTATAGAGTACCAAAGTCTGACGTCAGTTGCCGCGGCAATGGTTCCAAACACATTCAGTTTATAATTTATTCTGGTTCCAAACATTGCATTGATTGACGTCATCACTTTGGTACTCTATACCGTAGCCCTACCATTTGGGGTTAAAAGTTCATTTAAAAATAATTATTTTCCAGTGCGCGCGCCCCAGTAATGCCCCTCCCTCCCAGCTGGATCGGCCACTGAGACTCCTTGGGACAGATGATGTTTGGAGATGCAGTAAAGCGCCGCAGTATATTATTATAGTGTCATAAATCGTCAAATTGAAATAATGTATTTCACTTCTGAGCAAGATGAAGGGGGAGGGGGTGGGGGTGGGGGTGGGGTGGTGGGGGGGGGGGGGGTTGATCGTCATAGTAGGGCACCTTGAAGTATGGGCCTACCAACGGCGGCGGAAGGATTTACAAAGTGGGGGGGGGGCAGTAAATTTTGAGACAATCTACCATTTTAGCTTAGCTCACTGTGTATATTAAAGGACCTGCCAATAATTGTGGGGGGGGGGGGGCGCAAACCCCCCAGTAGAAAAAGTGCCCCCCCCCCCCGGTTCCGCCGCCGATGAAGCCTAAACGGCAGTGGTTGATCCAGCTTGCTAGAGGTGGTCAGTGAGACCGCTACTCTTTTCCGTTTCTTTTTATATTCATTGTTGGCTGGTTTGTTTGTTTGTTGTTTCTTTTTATAAAATCTGAACATTCGATTTGTACCCTGTTTCAACCATTCTTTTGTTAAGCTGCCTTAAATAAAAAGAAATAACAACTAGAGCTCTTTCTGTCTGTTGGTCAACAGAACAGAGGGCTTTTCCGTTATTTTTACTATTGAATTTTAGCTTAGGGTCTATATTGTGTTTAGTCTGTTAAGACCTGAGATTGTTTAGTGACCAAAGTGGCTATTTAAAAAAAATTGTGTACAGTCTATGGGATTTGGGATAGAACAAAAACAATCATAGAAAATCCGCCGATGACGTCATCATGACTTCACTTTGGATTTTACATGCTAGTAGCACTATCTACCTACCCACTAATTTTTATGACGATCGGACGTACCCTTATAATTTTTTATGTGTTTCAAAAAAGCAAATGTTTGATGACGTCATGACGACGTCACACATTTTTCACATTTATGTGAAAGATACTAGGAGCTAACAAAGCTATTACAAAAAGAATTTTGAATTTAGCATGTTCTGTTGACAAGATATGGCTTTAACAAATTTTAGAGTTCAAAAACCTAAACAATATTATAAAATCGTATGATGACGTCACCGTGACGTCACCTCAATTTTCATCTATAACATGAGCTGATCTACCAACATACCAGGTATGTATGCAATCGGACCTACCGTTCTCTAGATTTGGGCCCTTGAAAAATGCACCTTTGGGTGGCATGTGCGTAAAGTGCTCGCCTCTCATCAATGTGGCCCGGGTTCGATTCCCGGCTCGGACGATATGTGAGTAGAGTTGTGCGTTGGTTCTCTCCTGTGCCACGAGGGTTTTTCCCCGGGTCCTCCGGCTTTCCTCCCTCCGGAAAAATCAAACACTTTTGATCTCTGGATGTGCTCCGTGGTCATTATGTGGGTCGATGTAGGCCGGCTGCCAGAGGCGCCTTTACGTGCCAACGACTCGACCACGTTGTAGCCGCGTCCTTCGCAATTCAGCATCCAAGCTGCGAGTAAGGATGATTAGCCTCCCAAATTATTATTATTATACCTTTAACATGACGTCACGTGACATGTGATGACGTCATGAACAGTTGGGGTAAGTGTCTGTCAAGTTTAAAAGTAGCCAAAGTGGCCGGTAAGAAGGAAAACGTTTACAATGCTATGTGGAATATTCTAGCGACTTGAAAAACATATTTTGTTTATTACGTCATCATGACGTAACACAATTTTTGCTTTTTTGGGCATATCTTTGAGACATACCAAAGCTATAACAAAAAGAATTTTGAAAATATCTTGTTTTGTTTGCTAGATATATTGAAAAGAATGTTGCGATTAAAAAAATTTAAAAATTCAGCGACTTGAAAAAGGCTACAAATCAATTCTTTTTATAAACAGCATGCACATTTAAAGAGGAACTAATCTGATAGTTTATGCCTCCACAAAACTAATGTAACAAGTTTCATGAATCTGAAAAATCAAAAAAAATGTTTTTGAGCCATTTCTTTCTGAACCACTTTGACTCGATTCAGAAAAGGCCGAGGTCAACTGCGTGCCGTATCGCGCGAGTATTGACGTATACGTGTAGAAACATATGACGTCACTGTATTATACGACAATGTTTTACGTAGAGTCTGTACGTATTTTTTTGTCTAAGGCTAGTATAACTTGCTGTGCTTTTTGCTCATGATTCAGGAGTAACACTACGATAAACATATTTTAAAGTGTTGACATCTTTGTGAGACATTTAGAATTAGAGTTGTAGGCTTGTTCTTGCTGGAAAGCTAGTTATGAGTCTTACTTTCCTTTGTTTGCAGTCGGCTTTTATTGGAACCTGCGCAGTGAGTTGTGTGTGAGCTGATGCTATACTCTAGTCTTGCGACTTTGCTTATATGCAGCCCTCATAAGGACCCGCACCTTCTCAGAACCATACACACAATTTCTGTTTTAAGGTACCAGACTCAATCGCATGCAGCGCATGTGGTACCGTGCGTGTACAATGCATGTTGAGTCAAGCGAGCGTGGACAGGGAGACGGCCGGGGCTCTGGCTACTCAAGACGGCAACCGCAGGCAACGTCGTCGCGGTGGTGCGCGTGAGTCCGGGGCACGATTGGAATGCTCGGTGCCTAGAGTTGGAATGGCTCCAGCCTTCAAACAGAATTGTGCCTACAAACCCAGCTGAGTTTTCATACTAACACTATCATCTATACACTCTTTGGCGAAATGTTCTGCACATATTTTCGACCATTTCGACAGCCCAAAATCAGATATTGTATTGTCTACAAAGCGGACCCACTGTCGCCTTTGAGCTCCATTCAGCACTGGGAATCGCAGTAAGGTTAGGTCAGGGTTTTTGTCGCTGTTCCTCGTGCAACCCCCAACTACACACGATCGAGGCATAATGATTATCTCAGAACCATGCTTATACTGAAATAATATCAAAATTAGACAAAATAGACGGGAAAACGGAGGAGTTAGGTCGACAAAAACTCTTCAGCAGCATCAACTCCACGTACGTACATGCATAGTGTTTGGCTGCAGCACCAACCGACTCTACACGTGTTCGTCACGGGGTCACGTACATACATTTAACATACATAATGAGCTTTCGCGAAACAGGATAAATGGTTCAGAATAACAACTCTTTTTTTTTAGTAAAAAAATTCCTCTCGTCTGCAAACTAATCTCCATCAGTTAAAAGAGTATTTAAACTGTCAGAAAAGTCAAAAAAGTAAAAAAGAAATTTGCCGTTTTAGTTCCTCTTTAAGCCATGGTTATCTGCCCTTCCCAGAATTCCTGTGTTATATTGAATTTGGTCTACATTTTGAAATGGCTGTTATTTCTTACTTGAGTGAGCCACGATCATGAAATTTTGGAATTACGTACAGAAAAATACAATGTATACATTTTTGTAATCGGATTGACACTTACATGCGTTTAAAAAAAACGATTTGTTGATGACGTCATCATGACGTCAGACAATGTTCGCCTTTTAGGGCATATCTTTGAGGCATACCAAAGCTATAACAAAAAGAATTTTGAAAATATTTTGTTTTGTTCGCTGGATATATTGAAAAGAACGTTACGATTTTAAAACTTCAAAAATTCAGCGACTTGAAAAAAGACTAGAAATCAACCCCTTTTATAAACAGCAAGCACATTTAAGCGATGGTTATCTTCCCTTCCTAGAATTCCTTTGTGTTATATTGAATTTGGTCTAAATTTTGAAATAGCTGTTATTTCTTACTTGAGTGAGCCACGATCATGAAATTTTGGAATTGGGTACAGAAAAATTCAATGTATGCATTTTTGTAATCGGATTGACCCTTACAAGCGTTTAAAAAAACAACTAATTTTTGATGACGTCATCATGACGTCACACAATTTTCGCTTATTAGGGCATACATGTATCTTCACAATCTTGATACTGATGGAAAGAGTGACTTCTCAGCAACTTCCAGACCAATCTCCAGCTCCTCAGACCAACGTTCAGCTGAATGATGACCGAGATAAGCGAGTACGTTTTTTAACTGATTTTTCTGCATTCCCGCATAACTGCACACGCTATACAATGGACTAGCCGAGACCCCCACCATGCAACTTGGGCCCCAAATGACTGTGTTTTTCGACCTGACGTTTAACAAAATTGCGCACAATCTTGATACTGATGGAAAGAGTGACTTCTCAGCAACTTCCAGACCAATCTCCAGCTCCTCAGACCCACGTTCAGCTGAACGATGGCCGAGGTTAGCGAGTAAGTTTTTCCAACTGATTTTGCTGCATTAGCGCATAACTGCACACGCTATACAATGGACTAGCTGAGGCCCCTACCACGCAACCTGGGCACCAAATGACTGTGTTTTTCGACCTGACGTTTAAAAAAATTGGGCACGCTTAACGTTTGCCAAATTTTCAGATGAACGTCCCTCCTTTCCCTGTTTATAATTAAATGGAATATTGACCAAATCCAGTATTTTGTACACGTATGGGTAGCTTAGATCTAGCGCAACAATTTGAGACCATCGCCAGATTCATAGCGTTAGAACTTTTCGAGAAAATTCAAACCTCGCAACAAATTTCTTCCCGTGAACTCTGTGTGCGTTCTCCCGTCTACTGCATTGTGACTGCTTAACGTTTGCCAAATTTTCAGATGAACGCCCCTCCTTTCCCTATACATAATTAAATGGAATATTGACCAAATCCAGTATTTTGTACACGTATGGGTAGCTTAGATCTAGCGCAACAATTTGAGACCATCGCCAGATTCATAGAGTTAGAACTCTTCGAGAAAATTAAAACCTCGCAACAAATTTCTTTCCGTGAACTCTGTGTGCGTTCTCCCGTTTACTGCAGTGTGACTGCTTAACGTTTGCCAAATTTTCAGATGAACGCCCCTCCTTTCCCTGTTCGTAATTAAATGGAATATTGACCAAATCTAGTAATTTTTACACGTAGGGGTAGCTTAGATCTAGCGTTACAATTTGAGACCAAAGCAAGCTTCATAGCGTTAGAACTCTTCGAGAAAATTCAAACCTCGCAAAAATTTCTTCCCGTGAACTCTGTGTGCGTTCTCCCGTTTACTGCATTGTGACTGCTTAACGTTTGCCAAATTTTCAGATGAACGCCCCTCCTTTCCCTATACATAATTAAATGGAATATTGACCAAATCCAGTAATTTTTACACGTATGGGTAGCTTAGATCTAGCGCAACAATTTGAGTCCATCGCCAGCTTCATAGCATTAGAACTCTTCGAGAAAATTCAAACCTCGCAAAAAATTTCTTCCCGTGAACTCTGTGTGCGTTCTCCCGTTTACTGCATTGTGACTGCTTAACGTTTGCCAAATTTTCAGATGAACGCCCCTCCTTTCCCTATACATAATTAAATTGAATATTGACCAAATCCAGTAATTTTTACACGTATGGGTAGCTTAGATCTAGCGCAACAATTTGAGTCCATCGCCAGCTTCATAGCATTAGAACTCTTCGAGAAAATTCAAACCTCGCAAAAAAATTCTTCCCGTGAACTCTGTGTGCGTTCTCCCGTTTACTGCATTGTGACTGCTTAACGTTTGCCAAATTTTCAAATGAACGCCCCTCCTTTCCCTGTCCATAATTAAATGGAATATTCACCAAATCCAATAATGTTTACACGTGTGGGTAGCTTAGATCTAGCGCTACAATTTGAGACCATAGCCAGCTTCAGAGCGTTAGAACTCTTTGAGAAAATTCAAACCTCGCAACAAATTTCTTCCCGTGAACTCTGTGTGCGTTGTCCCGTTTTCTGCATTGTGACTGCTTTAACGTTTGCCAAATTTTCAAATGAACGCCCCTCCTTTCCCTGTCCATAATTAAATGGAATATTCACCAAATCCAATAATGTTTACACGTGTGGGTAGCTTAGATCTAGCGCTACAATTTGAGACCATAGCCAGCTTCAGAGCGTTAGAACTCTTCGAGAAAATTCAAAATTCGCAAAAAAATCTTCCCGTAAACTCTGTGTGCCTTCTCCCGTTTAATGCATTGTGACTGCTTAACGTTTGCCAAATTTTCAGATGAACGCCCCTCCTTTCCCTATACATAATTAAATGGAATATTCACCAAATCCAGTAACTTTTACACGTATGGGTAGCTTAGATCTAGCGCTACAATTTACGACCATCGGCAGCTTCATAGCGTTAGAACTCTTCGAGAAAATTCAAACCTCGCAACAAATGTCTTCCCGTGAACTCTATGTGCGTTCTCCCGTTTACTGCATTGTGACTGCTTAACGTTTGCCAAATATTGTCAGATGAACGCCCCTCCTTTCCCTGTTGATAATTACATGGAATATTCACCAACTCTAGTAATTTGTACACGTAGGGGTAGCTTAGATCCAACGCAACAATTTGAGACCATTGCCATCTTCATAGCGTTAGAACTCTTCGAGAAAATTCAAACCTTGCAACAAATTTCTTCCCGTGAACTCTGTGTGCATTCTCCCATTTACTGCAGTGTGACTGCTTAACGTTTGCAAAATTTTCAGATGAACGCCCCTCTTTTCCCTCTTCATAATTAAATGGAAAATTCACCAAATCCAGTAATTTTTACACGTAGGGGTAGCTTAGATCTAGCGTTACAATTTGAGACCATAGCCAGCTTCATAGCGTTAGAACTCTTTGAGAAAATTCAAACCTCGCAACAAATTTCTTCCCGTGAACTCTGTGTGCGTTCTCCCGTTTACTGTATTGTGACTGCTTAACGTTTGCCAAATTTTCAGATGAACGCCCCTCCTTTCCCTATACATAATTAAATGGAATATTCACCAAATCCAATAATGTTTACACGTGTGGCTAGCTTAGATCTAGCGCTACAATTTGAGACCATAGCCAGCTTCATAGCGTTAGAACTCTTTGAGAAAATTTAAAACCTCGCAACAAATTTCTTCCCGTGAACTCTGTGTGCGTTCTCCCGTTTTCTGCATTGTGACTGCTTAACGTTTGCCAAATTTTCAAATGAACGCCCCTCCTTTCCCTGTTGATAATTACATGGAATATTCACCAACTCTAGTAATTTGTACACGTAGGGGTAGCTTAAATCCAACGCAACAATTTGAGACCATTGCCATCTTCATAGCGTTAGAACTCTTCGAGAAAAGTCAAACATCGCAACAAATTTCTTCCCGTGAACTCTGTGTGCGTTCTCCCGTTTACTGCATTGTGACTGCTTAACGTTTGCCAAACATTTTTAGATGAACGCCCCTCCTTTCCCTGTTCATATTTAAATGGAATATTGACCAAATCCAGTAATTTGTACACGTATGGGTAGCGTAGATCTAGCGCAACAATTTGAGACCATCGCCAACTTCATAGCGTTAGAACTCTTCGAGAAAATTCAAACCTCGCAAAAAATCTTCCCGTGAACTGTGTGTGCGTTCTCCCGTTTACTGCATTGTAACAGCTTAACGTTTGCAAAATTGTCAGATGAACACCACTCCTTCCCCTATACATAATTCAATGGAATATTGACCAAATCCAGTAATTATTACAAGTAGGGGTAGCTTAGATCTAGCGCTACAATTTAAGACCATAGCCAGCTTGATAGCGTTAGAACTCTTCGAGAAAATTCAAACTTCGCAAACAAATCTTCCCGTGAACTCTTTGTGCGTTCTCCCGTTTACTGCATTGTGACTGCTTAACGTTTGCCAAATTTTCAGATGAACGCCCCTCCTTTCCCTGTTGATAATTACATGGAATATTCACCAACTCTAGTAATTTGTACACGTAGGGGTAGCTTAGATCCAACGTAACAATTTGAGACCATTGCCAGCTTTATAGCGTTAGAATTTTTTGAGAAAAGTCAAACCTCGCAACAAATTTCTTCCCTTGAACTCTGTGTGCGTTCTCCCGTTTACTGCATTGTGACTGCTTAACGTTTGCGAAATTTTCAGATGAACGCCCCTCCTTTCCCTGTTCATAATTAAATGGAATATTGACCGAATCCAGTACTTTTTACACGTAGGGGTAGCTTAGATCTATCGCTACAATTTGAGACCATAGCCAGCTTCATAGCGTTAGAACTCTTCGAGAAAATAAAAACCTCGCAACAAATTTCTTCCCGTGAACTCTATGTGCGTTCTCCCGTTTACTGCATTGTGACTGCTTAACGTTTGCCAAATTTTCAGATGAACGCCCCTCCTTTCCCTATACATAATTAAATGTAATTTTTACGAAATCCAGTAACTTTTACACGTAGGGGTAGCTTAGAACTAGCGCAACAATTTGAGACCATCGCCAGCTTCATAGCGTTAGAACTCTTCGAGAAAATTCAAACCTTGCAACAAATTTCTTCCCGTGAACTCTGTGTGCGTTCTCCCATTTACTGCAGTGTGACTGCTTAACGTTTGCAAAATTTTCAGATGAACGCCCCTCTTTTCCCTCTTCATAATTAAATGGAAAATTCACCAAATCCAGTAATTTTTACACGTAGGGGTAGCTTAGATCTAGCGTTACAATTTGAGACCATAGCCAGCTTCATAGCGTTAGAACTCTTTGAGAAAATTCAAACCTCGCAACAAATTTCTTCCCGTGAACTCTGTGTGCGTTCTCCCGTTTTCTGCATTGTGACTGCTTAACGTTTGCCAAATTTTCAGATGAACGCCCCTCCTTTCCCTATACATAATTAAATGGAATATTGACCAAATCCAATATTGTTTACACGTGTGGGTAGCTTAGATCTAGCGCTACGATTTACGACCATCGCCAGCTTGATAGCGTTAGAACTCTTTAAGAAAATTCAAACCTCGCAACAAATTTCTTCCCGTTAACTCTGTGTGCGTTCTCCCGTTTACTGCATTGTGACTGCTTAACGTTTGCCAAATTTTCAGATGAACGCCCCTCCTTTCCCTATACATAATTAAATGTAATTTTTACGAAATCCAGTAACTTTTACACGTAGGGGTAGCTTAGAACTAGCGCAACAATTTGAGACCATCGCCAGCTTCATAGCGTTAGAACTCTTCGAGAAAATTCAAACCTTGCAACAAATTTCTTCCCGTGAACTCTGTGTGCGTTCTCCCATTTACTGCAGTGTGACTGCTTAACGTTTGCAAAATTTTCAGATGAACGCCCCTCTTTTCCCTCTTCATAATTAAATGGAAAATTCACCAAATCCAGTAATTTTTACACGTAGGGGTAGCTTAGATCTAGCGTTACAATTTGAGACCATAGCCAGCTTCATAGCGTTAGAACTCTTTGAGAAAATTCAAACCTCGCAACAAATTTCTTCCCGTGAACTCTGTGTGCGTTCTCCCGTTTTCTGCATTGTGACTGCTTAACGTTTGCCAAATTTTCAGATGAACGCCCCTCCTTTCCCTATACATAATTAAATGGAATATTGACCAAATCCAATATTGTTTACACGTGTGGGTAGCTTAGATCTAGCGCTACGATTTACGACCATCGCCAGCTTGATAGCGTTAGAACTCTTTAAGAAAATTCAAACCTCGCAACAAATTTCTTCCCGTTAACTCTGTGTGCGTTCTCCCGTTTACTGCAGTGTGACTGCTTAACGTTTGCCAAATTTTCAGATGAACGCCCCTCCTTTCCCTGTTCATAATTAAATGGAATATTGACCGAATCCAGTACTTTTTACACGTAGGGGTAGCTTAGATCTATCGCTACAATTTGAGACCATAGCCAGCTTCATAGCGTTAGAACTCTTCGAGAAAATAAAAACCTCGCAACAAATTTCTTCCCGTGAACTCTATGTGCGTTCTCCCGTTTACTGCATTGTGACTGCTTAACGTTTGCCAAATTTTCAGATGAACGCCCCTCCTTTCCCTATACATAATTAAATGGAATATTTACCAAATCCAGTAACTTTTACACGTATGGGTAGCTTAGATCTAGCGCTACAATTTAAGACCATAGCCAGCTTGATAGCGTTAGAACTCTTCGAGAAAATTCAAACTTCGCAAAAATATCTTCCCGTGAACTCTGTGTGCGTTCTTCCGTTTAATGCATTGTGACTGCTTAACGTTTGCCAAATTTTCAGATGAACGCCCCTCCTTTCCCTATAAATAATTAAATGGAATATTGACCAAATCCAGTAATGTTTACACGTGTGGGTAGCTTAGATCTAGCGCTACAATTTACGACCATCGCCAGCTTCATAGCGTTAGAACTCTTTGAGAAAATTCAAACCTCGCAAAAAAATCTTCCCGTGAACTCTGTGTGCGTTCTCCCGTTTACTGCATTGTGACTGCTTAACGTTTGCCAAATATTGTCAGATGAACGCCCCTCCTTTCCCTGTTGATAATTACATGGAATATTCACCAACTCCAGTAATTTGTACACGTAGGGGTAGCTTAGATCCAACGCAACAATTTGAGACCTTTGCTATCTTCATAGCGTTAGAACTCTTCGAGAAAAGTCAAACATACATATGTACAAAATACAAAGCAAAGTAAATACAATAAAGTGTAGTTATGCAAAACAAAATATCAAATAATCATGGCGGAAACAATACATCAAATAAATACGGAAACACAAATCATACAAAAATGAATCACGAATCATGCAAAATCAATCAATCAATCACAAAGTAAACTATTTAAAAAACGCATTTTCATCAATCAATCACAAAATATAAACGGACGAAAAATGACATAAATTCCCGAATCATACCACTTAAAAGCAAAACAATAACAGTCCGAATTAGACACTTGCAAAACAAATAGTAGTAGTGAATTAATCACATTAGCAATTTAACAATTAACAATTATTCAAATATTGACACCCACAAAAAAAATCATGGAAATAATGACAATATTAATAATAATAATTATAATAATTCAAGTATATAAACAACAATCATGAAACTGAAAGTGTGCAAACAAAAACGATGAAAACAATGATACTAGTACGTGTACTATGAAAGCAAGATATTAAATCAGATACAACATTTTAAATCATGCAAAAGTAAATGTCACATAATACTGAAACAAAAAGAATACAATATTTAGAAACGAGATCTGGAATCGCAAAAGAAAACAGCCATAAAATCATGCAAAGACAATAACAAAAAGCTAGCCAGACAAGATCTCAAAGTCATGCATGGTAATTGCCAAAATTTTAACCAAAAAAAACAAAAAAAAGAAACTATCAGGTAACTCTGAGCAAAAACAAATAACAAATAATGCAGCAAAACAAATCAAAAATTGTCAAAGGCAAAAACAAAGCCAAAATATATAGAAAGAAAATCCTCACTGAAACACTCAGAAACAAATATTAACCATATTTCTCTCTAGGTAGCATAAAGTTGAATTTTTACAAAAAATCTTTTCGAAAATATCGTCTTCAAGTCTTTCCTTTTCCATGAAAATAAAATGACGAAGATTTGTTTTGTACTGATATAGAATATTGTAGCCACTTATATCTTGAATGGTAGCTCGACATCGCATTTTCCAAATAACTCTATGGAGTCGCCCGATAAGAAAGAGGCACAAGTGGTTTTTAAAACCGGTTCCCCAAATTCTGTTTTCATCCGTTAAATAAAAAAGAGGGTTTTTCAAATATTTGCGAATAATACTTTCGACAAATAACCAAGCATCGAGATGACTATTACAATTAATGAAAAGGTGTTCCAGTGTTTCCACTTCATCTTTACAGAGGGGACAGAGGTCGTCATCGCTAATACCGTATTTTTTTAATTTATCTTTAGTTGGCAAAATTCTGTGCTTGAGTTTGAACCAGGTGTCAACATCAGTACAGTCCAAAATCTTACAATCGTCATTGATCCAAATGGTGTTCCAGTCGGGATTGTTGACCTTGAAAAGGTCTTCCCAAACTGTTTCCGCAACCGGCGGACTGTAATAGTGATCTGTTAAGTTATTATATATAGTTATAACATTCACATGACATAATTCCGAAATAACATCACCCTCTTTATTAATCAAGGTAACACTATTTAAAAGGTGATTAGGAGGGCCTTGCCTCGCTTCTCTGACATAGGAATCTTTAATTTTTCTTTTTAGACCGGCTACAATCCGACCGGCATTGATTGGAAGGATATTACATTTTTCAGCCAAACGATTAAAGGAAATGATTTCATTATTCTCCACGATTTCTCCTAGAGAAACAATACCCTGAGGTTTTAATATTTTACTGTCCAGTTCTTTCTCCTTATCGCCCGTAATAACGTTATTTTTCCAGAGGGGTAAAACACTCGTTTCATTTAAACAACAAAAATTATGGTCAACATTGAAACCGCTGTGAAAAAAATCAAAGATAAGGTCTTTGAAGAAGGGTTGAGTTTGAGGCACTACCGTTTTCGAATTTTCCAGGATGTACCAACCGAGTTTATTTCCACCGCTAGCTTGATGCAAACAATAATCGAAAAGGTATTTCCACTTGCCGGTGGACTCTCTATATTTCCTAAGAATGTTCATTTTTAAGGCGCGAAGTTTTAGTTTTATATCAAGCACACCCGTGCCTCCCTTTTCCCGGGAGCACAAATGGTAGTACGTTTGATTTTATCTAATTTGCCACCCCAATAGAAATCCCATTTAATTCTCTCCATTCTCCTGACGTAATCTTGGGGACATGAGAGAATAGGTCCATAGTAAGCTAGTCCTGATCCTATAAACATATTGACAACTATGGATTTTCCTTTTAGGGTCAGGTCTCTACATTTCCATTTATTAAAAATATATTTCATTTTATCGACTCGCGGGCCCCAATTTCTATCAGTATTATCGTCATTCCCAAAAAAGATACCAAGAATTTTCAAATGATCATTTATCCACGAAAATCCCCCCAGTTTATCTGTTCTATTTTTCCATTTGCCGAGCCATAAACCTTGAGTTTTTTGATAATTAATTTTCGACCCGGACCCTCTGCTGTAAATACGAAAAATATTATCCAAATGGTAGAAATCATTTTCCTCGGTTATAAAAATGGTCGTATCGTCCGCGTGTTGTATAAGTTTTAAGGACTGACTACTTTTTGGAAGGGAAACACCTTTAATAGAGGTATTATTTCTGACAAGGCAAGCTAGACCTTCAGCGCAAATAGAGTACAACAATGGTGATAAGGGGCAACCTTGTCTTATTCCTCTAGAAACTGAAAATGGGGCTGTGATAAAATTATTAACTATGACAGAGCTGGAAGGGTCGTTATACAGAATTTTGACCCAATGAATCAAACCTTGGGGGATTCCCATTTTATTCATGATCCCAAATAAGTATTTCCACTCTATCCGGTCGAAAGCTTTTTCCTGATCGATGCTGAGTATAGCACCGGGGTTATTTTCATTGTTAATATAACAAATTGCATCTCTGAGGGCCATCAAATTTCCCTGAATGTTTCTATTCTTAACCCCACAAGACTGATCTTCCCCGATAATAAGTGGCATAATAGTCTTCAAACGATTCGTAATAATTCTGGAAATAATTTTATTTAGTAGACTAATGGGACGCCAATTTTTCAGGTCATTCCTCTCTCCTCTATTTTTAAAAATTAGTCGGATAATGGCACTATTCATAGAACGGGGGAGGCTCCCTAAGAAATAACATTCATTTATAAGCTCTTTAAAATCATCTTTTATAATCGGCC
Source organism: Hippasteria phrygiana (assembly GCA_037893225.1). Classification (NCBI taxonomy): domain Eukaryota; kingdom Metazoa; phylum Echinodermata; class Asteroidea; order Valvatida; family Goniasteridae; genus Hippasteria; species Hippasteria phrygiana. The sequence continues at coordinate 277,407 of JAZGUH010000573.1, read as the reverse complement.
AAAAATGTTGGTAAAATTCTGCTGTTAAACCGTCGAGGCCTGGTGAACGATCCCTACTCATTTCTTTAACTGCACTAAAGATTTCGTTATCATGAAAATCACTGTTTAGATCCTCAATAACATCCTCTTAAAAATTAAAACTGGCAACATTATTACAATTTTTATCAAATGCACTATCAGCGATACCCTCGCTGGTATATAAGAACTGATAAAAGGTATTGACATGCTGACACATGGAAAGGGAGTCATTGAAAAAATGGCCGTTTTCGTCGACAAGCGAGCTGATCAAATTATTGTTGATCCTTTGTTTTTCCATATTTTTAAAGAAAAATGTTGGTTTTTCACTGTTCATTTTGTTAGTGTGGCACTTGATTCTCGATTGTTCTAGATCATCTAGCTGAAAAGATTAAATTTTTTGTTCGATTTCGTTAATAAGGACAGAACTTGGATTGTCGGCACTCAGTTGCCTAGCGAGGTCTTTTTGTAAACGAAGTCTATACCTCTTATCCCTGTTGTATTTTTCCTTTCCGTAATCCCTGATAATATCTTTTATTCTACCCTTCCCATAATCCCACCAAAAACGTAAATGGTCAAAATAATCTTTTTGGGTTTTCCAGTAGATCCAGAAGTTATTAACGCGATCAATACACTGCCTACCTTGTATTAATCGATTATCACAAATCCACCTACCGCTCCCCAACTCGACGTTACAATTTTCGATTCTACAAACAACTGCAAAATGGTCACTCATACCTAAAGAATTCACATTGGCATTAGATAAAAAGCGTTGTAGGTGATTGGAAAGAAAAACATAATCTATTCTGCTGCTCTTTTTAAGCCCGCGGTGAAAGAAGGTGTACCCTTGTTCGTCGGGATATAAATTTCTCCATATATCAATAAGATCGTGTTTATGAATAAGGTTGCGTAATTCAAGAAAACTTGTATCTTTAGTATTTTCCACGTCGAGTTGACAATTGAAATCTCCGACTAAGACCCAGTTGCAAGTGCTACTTTTGTGTAAGTATTTGGAAAGATTTTTTAAAAAGGTAGTCCTAGTATTCATAGCATTTGGAGTGTATAGACCTAAAATATTTAAAGTCATCCCTTTCCATGTAAAATCGCATGCAACGATTCTGCCCCGATTATCACGATCTGGATTGTCCAGTTTAATTCCACTCCGTCCCGATGCCAGGATAGCCACTCCCCTAGAATCCCTCTCCCCATGACTGAAAATAATGTCCCCACCCCATTGCTTTTTCCAAAATTCTTCATCTGTGCTAACACTGAGTTTCTTGAAGGCAGATTATATCGTATTTTTCCCTGGTCAAATGGTTGAAAATAATATCCCTTTTTTGATCGTTACGAAGCCCATTTACGTTAAGTGTGACTATCCTGAGCATGAGAAGGAGTGGAATTAAAATGGCCATAGTACATTACAAGAGGACGGCAGATCAAAACAAATTTAAAAACATGGCAAACAAGGATGAGGGCAAAATGAGACTGTTTACCTCTTATAACGATTTCCCTCTTCCTCTCCCTCGCGGACTCGTCATGTGAGAAGTTCCCGCTGACTGGAATGCGGCTTCCTCCGTTTGTTTTTTTGGCCAGGACACGCGTTTTTTGCGTAGTCTTTGAACACCTCCTCTAATGTAGGTAACGAAATCGTCATTCTGTTCTTGACTGTTCGCGATTTGATCTCGCGTGTGGACTTCCATGTCTGACGTGTCGTCGTCGTCCTTAGCGTGTTTGCTTAAACCGTATAACTGAACGTGACACTTTTCCTTTGCCAAACATCTCTGATACCTTTGACAACCTTGGTATGAAAAGACCATTATTTTTTTCGACTTTGGATATGGCGTCAGGCTATTGGCAAATAGCTTTAGAAGACGACGCTAAAAGGAAAACTGCATTCATTACCCAAGATGGTCTGTTTGAATTTAATGTTATGCCATTTGGTTTGCATAATGCTCCTTGTACGTTTTAAAGGACCATGCAAGAGGTACTGCGAGGATTGCATTGGAAAATTTGTTTAGTGTATTTGGATGATGTAATTGTTTACAGTAACTCCTTTACTGACCATCTGAAACACTTGCGACAAGTATTTGACAAGTTCAGAGAAGCAAATTTGAAACTTAAACCAGAGAAATGTGCTTTTGCTAAAGATAAGATAAAGTATCTCGGGCACATAGTTAGCTCTGAAGGTGTTGCCACTGATCCAGACAAAATCAAAGTTGCCAGTGAATATCCAGTGCCCAAAACCGTATCTGAAGTTCGAACTTTTCTAGGATTTGTAGGGTATTATAGACGGTATATTAAGGATTTCAGTAAGATCGCTCATCCTTTAACTGCTTTAACCCGCAAAAATATTCAATTTGGATGAACAAAAGAATGTGATGATGCATTTATACTGTTGAAACAACATCTTATTCAACCACCTATTCTTGCATTTCCTCAGTTTGATGGTTCTGAATTTAGTCTACAAACTGATGCTAGTAGTAGAGGACTTGGTTTTGTATTATCACAGGTACAGAATGGTAAAGAACGTGTAATAGCATATGGTGGACGATCTTTAACTACAGCAGAACGAAATTATTCTGTTACTGAATTAGAGGCATTAGCTGTAGTTGAGGGAGTTAAGAAATTCTCATCATACCTGATTGGTCCTCGCAAGTTCACTATTATTACCGATCATCAAGCATTGAAGTGGTTGTTTAATGATAAACATTCCTCGGGCCGTTTAGTCCGTTGGTCATTGTATTTACAATCGTATAATTTTATCATTGAACATAGACCAGGGAAGAAACAGGCAAATGTTGATGCACTTAGTAGATCTCAAAAACTCAACAATATTGTTGAAGAAGATGAGATAATTTCTGTTAACTTACAGTCGACAGTAGATCCACACACGTGTTTTAATGACCATCCTGAACATTTTGCAAGTAGTGATGTGCAATCTAGTCAGACAACAGAACCTCGAAATGTTAAATATCAGTATAATAAGCGTATTGGTCAAAAGATGGAAAAGTATGTAAGAAAAATACCAGATGTTTACGAAAATCTTGATTTGGATGAAGTAAGGAAAGAACAACAGAAAGATGTTTTTGCTAAAACTATGATAGACCTACTTAAGTCCGATATTGTACCAGAAAATGACAAAGAAGCACGTAAATTACTACTGGAAGCTAATCAATATTTTGTCTATGATGGTATTTTGTATCATGTATGGTATACTCCTCGGACACGAAGATTACCTGAGCGAGACATTGTTCAATTGTATATACCACAGACCTTAGTGGATACAATTCTTTATCATTGTCATGATCATGTATTGTCGGCTCATTTTGGATTTCATAGGACTTATAGTAAAATCAGACAAAAATACTTTTGGAAATTCATGCATCGAGACGTAGATAACTGGGTACGATCTTGTGAATCCTGTGCTAAAACAAAACCGCCCAAACATAAGGTTGTTGCGCCACTACTTACCATGGAAATTGCTGAACCATTTGAAAGAGTTAGTGTTGACATTTTAGGTCCACTTCCTGTAACTACTTCTGGTAATCGATATGTATTATGTTTTACAGATCACTGTGCCAGATGACCAATGTTAGTTCCTATATCTACCATGGACGCAGTGACTATTGCTACCGCTTTCTTTCGAGAAGTCATATGCAATCACGGTTGCCCTCGTATGTTGCTCAGTGACAGAGGTGCAAATTTTTTGAGTAAAATTGTAGCAGAGGTCTGTAAATTAATGAGAACTGATAAGATCAATACAAGTCCATATCACCCTCAATGCAATGCAGTGCAGGAACGATTTAATGCAATCATTCTCGATACAATTTCTCATTATGTTAACAAATTTCAAACTGACTGGAATAAATTTATTCCCGCTATTCAATTTGCGTATAGAAGTACACCGGCAGACAACTCTGTGGGTTTCAGCCCATTCTTATTATTGTACGGCCGGGAAGCAGTATTGCCCATAGATGTGTCGCTTTGTCCAAAACCAGAGTATAAAGATCGCACTGTTCGGGATTATTTGCATGACCTTATTTCACAACTGGAAGTGACGAGAGAGATTTCAAAACGGAATTTGCAGTTGAACCAGACCTCAATGAAGAAACGATATGATGAACGTACTCAGAACGTTCCGTATCAAGTTGGGGATGTAGTATATTTATATATTCCTGCTACGCAAAAGGGTCTTTCTAAGAAACTTCAACAGTTTTGGTGCGGTCCGTATCTGTTGATCGAACAAACCGGCCCTGTCAATTTCAGAATTCGGAACCTTGAAAATAACAAACTGCTAAAAGCTCCAATTCATGTTAATCGTATGAAATTTGCTTATGACAGATTTGAGCGACCAACTAACAATCAAACACCAGTAGATCTTGATCAACAAAAACCAATTTGGAATTTGGAAGATGCAGATTGTCCGACATCGTCTTTTGAACCATTGAAAGCCACTCAAACACAAGATAGTAAGTTATCTCACATTCCAGGATTGCCTAATATTGCTAACTCTCAAGATGAGTATGAAGTAGAGAAGGTTTTACGAGGAAAGTTTGTGAATAACAAATTGTATTACTTGATCAAATGGAAAGGCTTCACAAATAGCAAGAATACTTGGGAACCAGTAGAAAACCTTAATCAAACTTTACAGGATTTTTTACAGCGTAATCCGGTGAGGATTACTGGCAAACCAAAAATTTAAATGTTATGTATGTATTAAAGTTTTTATGATTTAAGCATTGTCTCGGCTCCAAGTAGCTACAACAAGATCGGATCCGGAGCAGTGTTTGACGTTCCGCCTTAAACGTTGGATTCGTGGAAACCGATGATCGGCCGCATCGAGTTCCTCCAACTACCTCTGAAACATCATGGAAGATCAACACGCGAGATGGACAGCTTATGTAAATTAATTGATATTTATTGTGTAAAATGATTTATTAATTGTCCTTTAATATTAAATTGGCAGGAGCCAATTTGAAATAGAAGGGGCGTATGTGATGCATCTGGAATACTTTAATTATGTAATGCACCTGGACTGCTTTTGTTGATTATGCAATGATTACAGGTGTGGGATCCAGATCCGAATCCCTTTATGTTGGATTAATCTTATTACGTAATGTAACCTATTTATTTTAGTATAAGAACCCTGTCTTGGCCCACGCTAGTCCGTCTGTGTTCCGGAGGCGTGTGGTCGCCATAGATGTGTTCGTAGTTCCATATTAAGATCCACTGTTGAGCCGGTAGGCAGTGGTTCGTGATACTGGATACGGAGTTAATACCAAATAAATTGCTGAATACGGAAGTTGACGTTTCGGTGTCTGTTTGTCCGAGTCCATTTCAGTGATGAGGTTAGGGTCCCGAAGAGACGGTTAATCCGTCCATCACAGAAGTGCTCTTACTTCCATCAAATGATTTCCTTTTCCTGGCTTTCTGTCCGACGCCTTCATCCCAGAAACCTTTGGATATAGGGATTCGGCTCAGGGTTTTCTCCTTCGGTTTCTGCCTTGGTCCGGTGAGGGCATCTTTGAACGGGGTCTTGGATTGTTTCTTGGTTCTTTGGGGATCAGCTTTCTTGTCCCCCTTGTTCGCTTTGCCTGTGCTGTCATCCACGTTTGGTTGGGTCTCCTGCGTCTCCTGCGTCTCCTGCGTCTCTTCCATCTTGTCTGCGTCGTCGTTGGCCCCCTTTTCTTCCTCTACCACATCTCTCATTTCATCGCCCATCTCATCTTGGCTATCTGGTTGGTCGTCTTCTCCGGTCTCATCACGGTCGTCTTCCTCGGTGTCATCATGGTCATCTGCGGCCTCATCACGGTCGTTATCGGTGGAATCGTTGTATTGGTCGTGCCAGGCAGCCCTGTGTTGGGCACTTCCGCAAACGAAACATCTGCCACGGACTGGACAGTCCCTAGCCATATGGTCAGTCTTTTCGCAAATTTTGCACGTCTTTTGTTGACCTCTGTAGCGTACGGGTAGAGAGAAACTACCTACTTTTAAGAAACTAGGGATTGGTTTGGTCACATTCTTAACCAGGCAGCTCCGTACAGTTTCTATCTCCTCATTGAAGCTGTGGCTTCGCCTTCTTAGATTGGCGACTGTCCCGTATGCAGAAAGGGCACTCACAACAGCCTGGTCCGCCATTTCGTAAGGCGCTTTCACGTATGCAACTATTGAGTTCTGAATATTAGCCCGTTCGCATTGGATTAGCACGTTGTGCAGCATAATCCCGTAAAGCGCTATCCTTTCACAGTGCCCTCTCACTGTCAAACGTAACGTTGTACCAATTGTTATTTAGCTCCGCGATGCACTTTATTGTGGATGCGGTAGAGAGCTCTTTGTTCACCGCTCTGTAGACTTCCTGAGGCGTGACTCCCATTACGTCCGATTCCTTGCTGGGCGGTGACGTGGTACGGACGTGTTTCTGTGTGGCGCGAAATTTAAATTTAAATTTTGCCCATCATCAACGGCTGATCTTTGATCATTTACTTTACCTTTTTAGGACACAGGTAAGCAACATCATTTAATCGCGAGGTGTATTGAAATAATGACATCGGCCATGGCCGATTTATCCACAGATTCAGTCTCAGATTCTGATGACATATCATGGGATAAACTCTCGCAACGAACCCCAATGGAAGCTCAAGATCATATAGAACATGACGATCATCCACGATCAACCCTTGACGTCATATATAGCCAGGCACAAAATAAAACCCAGTTCCAAACCCAAAACAGAAAACGACCAAAGTCTAGTTACAGTGACATCTACACAGATTCAGAAGGCGACACTCCTACTGAACATCGCCGAAACACATATAATGCATACCAAACTCAGAGTCAACCTACTCTAGTTATTATTAACTCACCCGATGTTAAACTAGCCAGGATCAATCCTATCAAAATTGCCAAAGCCCTGAATAATGTGGGAAAAGACTACATTAAGAATGTTTCTAAGAACAATAAAGGGGGGATTACTGTGAGATGCCACACTCCAGCACAAGCAAGACAACTCAAATATATCAGTCAACTTGATCAATGGGCAGTAACAACAGAATATGCCAAGTCCGAAACTCAAAGCAAAGGTGTCATATATGGAGTGGAAACTGACATTACCGATGATGAAATAATGAATGCAGTTAAGAAACACGGAGTCATTGAGGTCAAGCGCCTTATGAGAAAGCGAGACGGAAAACTTGAAAAAAGCTTATCTGTCTGTTTGACCTTTAATACTCCAAACCCACCCACCAACATGCAACTAGGATACGAACAATTTACAGTGAAACCATTTATTCCACCAGTGATTAGATGTTTCAACTGCCAGAGACTTGGCCATACCGCCACCAACTGTAGAAGTTATACACGATGTGTACGATGCGGGGGGCCCCACTCATTCGAACAATGCAACCAAAGGGATAATATCAGGTGTTGTAGATGTGGAGAAAGCCATTCATCTGCATACGGAGGGTGCAGTACTATGAAGCATGAACGAAAAATCCAAAGCATCAGAGTCACCTACAACATCTCATATGCAGACGCTGCCAAAGCAATAAAAGCGGACATCTCAATCCGTCCAACCCAATCAACACCCTCGCTAGCGCAACCATGGATGACTGTTTCACCCGCCATGACACAATCTACAACAAACAATAAGAACAAAGAATATCTGCTGCGTCCAAACACAAATGCCACAATGGGAAACACAACAGAGATGCCACCGCCAATCACTGTGACAAAACCCCGCAAAATCTCCAAAGACGCAAGCACGCAGACTAACACAACCGAAGCAACACAAACTGAATACACACAATGTATATGGAATGAACAATATCTAACTGAACTTCTCACTGGCACGCTACAAATATGGGACACTCTCAAAAACAAGGAGGAAAGACATGTGGCAATCAAGGAACTTATTAACCACATCATACACGCTGACAACCCTCCAACACAGACCAAAGATGCGCAAGGGAAACAAAGAACTCCCACTTGTGCCAATACTAGGAACGACTCGGGTCGAAAATCAACCCAAAACAAAGCTAATACACATCCGACCCAATCAAACACAGACTCGCTGGAAACCCGCACTCCGACCAGCTCTCATCAAACGACTAAAGGAAAACCAAACAAAACTTCATGATATTTCTCATTATGGTACTAATTGTACAATGGAATGCCCAGTCTCTGTCAGCTCATAGTAACGAATTTAAATCCTATATTAATAATTGCTCCTGGACTAAAAAACCAGATCTTATATGTATCCAGGAAACCTGGCTCAAAGAAGGGAACAGTTTTTCTCTACCTGGATACGACATTTACCGTCACGACAGACAGAACACAGGAACTAAAAAAAGGGGAGGAGGCTGTGCATTCATTGTTAAACGTGGTCTAGCCTTTAAATACATACAGGGTTCTTATGACACTCCCATTGAGTATCAAATTGGTGAATTGTTCGATATCCACAAAAATAAAATTAACATCATTAATATATATAACCCCTGTAACACCTTATCTGATAGTTCTCTGAGAGAGATCTTTAATAAAACTGATAAACCTTGCATAATTTGTGGAGACTTAAATGGTCATAACCCCATATGGGGCAGCTCCAAACTTGATCATAACGGCAAAATAATCGATGATATTAACACTGAATTTGATATGGTCTGTATTAATTCTGGTGAGGGTATACAAGAGTTGATACATCTCATGGTACCTTCTCCTATATCGATGTCACCTTTGTATCACCTAATATAGCTGCTAAATGTAACTGGACAGTTCTGGATGATTCTTGGGGAAGTGATCACTGCCCTATTATTATTGATTATAACCATTCCTTTTATAAAAACAAAGGCAATCTCACACCTAAATGGTCCATTAAAAAAGCAGACTGGAATAAATTTCAAGTTGCATGCAATCAGAATATATCTGAACCCAATGTTTCAGATAACATTGATGATACTTATAACAATTTTATCAATGAGCTTGAATCAGCCATGAACTGTTCAATTCCCAAAACCAATCCTAATTATCATAAAACCCCTACTTCCTGGTGGAATGATGAGTGCAAACAGGCAATAGATAATGAGAAAAATGCTTTAAAAATCCTTAGAAAAACTCGTCTTCCCACAGACCTTATACAGTATAAAAGGGCGTGTGCAATTGCCAGGAAGACGATTAAAAATGCCAAAAGAAAAGACTGGGAAAGTTTTTGCAACGAAATAAATCCCAAAACCAACACCAAAATTATTTGGAATAAAATTAAAAGAATAGAAAAAACTCGAATTACAAATAGCATCCCTGTTCTTAACCACAAAGGCACAGATGCAATTACTGACAAAGATAAGGCTGAAGCTTTCGCCGAGAGCTATGCAAAAGTTAGCAGTACAAACAATTACAGCCCTTCATTTATCCCCTATGAAAATTCTTAACTATCTACTTATTATCTTTAACATGATATGGTATACCTCACAATGCCCCAAACAATGGAAGGATGCTATCCTTATTCCTTTCCTTAAACCCGGGAAAGATTCCACCAACCCCCTATCATATAGACCAATTGCCCTCACATCTACCTTCTCTAAAATTATGGAACGTATGGTTAACTCTCGACTACTCTGGTATCTAGAAACCCACAACCTGTTATCAAACCATCAGAGTGGCTTCCGAAAAGGAAGAAGTACCAAAGATCATATCATCAATTTGGAATCTTCAATCAATAAAGCCCGGAGTAATAAAGAAAGCACCCTTGCCATTTTCCTTGATATTGAAAAAGCTTATGATATGCTCTGGCGCAAAGGTATCGTTATTAAATTACACTCTATGGGTATCTATGGTCGGATAATAAAATGGATTGATAATTTCCTTACAGATAGAAAAATTCAAGTCAGAATCAATTACTTTCTTTCTAAAGAAAGAATTATGGAAAATGGTGTTCCACAGGGCAGTGTTATCAGTCCTCTTCTCTTTAACGTTGCTGTCAATGATCTCTCCCATCATGTGGTTGATGCTAATGTCTCGCAATATGCAGATGATATCGCCATCTGGAAATCCAACAGGAACACATCTTACCTGGAAAAGAAAATTCAACAAAACCTTAACAATATCAATTTGTGGTGTGACAAATGGGGTTTCAAGTTGTCCATCCCCAAAACAATTGCGGTTTTTTTCACCAACAAAAAACACTTCGATATCTCCTTACACATCAAAAACCATAGATTGCAGACTGTGTCATCGGCCAAATTCTTGGGAGTCATTTTGGACAGTGGGTTAACATGGAATAAACACATAGACAGTATCATCACCAAATGTAAAAAGAGACTTAACATCCTTAGATGCATCTGCGGTATTTCCTGGGGGGCTGATTGCAAAACACTTTATCAGCTCTATGAGATGTATCAACTCTTGTATACCCTCACCAGAATTAATACAGACCATATCAAATTCAGTGTTAATATCATCGATTATTTTGCCGTTATGATCAAGTTTGGAGCTGCCCCATATGGGGTTATGACCATTTAAGTCTCCACAAATTATGCAAGGTTTATCAGTTTTATTAAAGATCTCTCTCAGAGAACTATCAGATAAGGTGTTACAGGGGTTATATATATTAATGATGTTAATTTTATTTTTGTGGATATCGAACAATTCACCAATTTGATACTCAATGGGAGTGTCATAAGAACCCTGTATGTATTTAAAGGCTAGACCACGTTTAACAATGAATGCACAGCCTCCTCCCCTTTTTTTAGTTCCTGTGTTCTGTCTGTCGTGACGGTAAATGTCGTATCCAGGTAGGGGAAAACTGTTCCCTTCTTTGAGCCAGGTTTCCTGGATACATATAAGATCTGGTTTTTTAGTCCAGGAGCAATTATTAATATAGGATTTAAATTCGTTACTATGAGCTGACAGAGACTGGGCATTCCATTGTACAATTAGTACCATAATGAGAAATATCATGAAGTTTTGTTTGGTTTTCCTTTAGTCGTTTGATGAGAGCTGGTCGGAGTGCGGGTTTCCAGCGAGTCTGTGTTTGATTGGGTCGGATGTGTATTAGCTTTGTTTTGGGTTGATTTTCGACCCGAGTCGTTCCTAGTATTGGCACAAGTGGGAGTTCTTTGTTTCCCTTGCGCATCTTTGGTCTGTGTTGGAGGGTTGTCAGCGTGTATGATGTAGTTAATAAGTTCCTTGATTGCCACATGTCTTTCCTCCTTGTTTTTGAGAGTGTCCCATATTTGTAGCGTGCCAGTGAGAAGTTCAGTTAGATATTGTTCATTCCATATACATTGTGTGTATTCAGTTTGTGTTGCTTCGGTTGTGTTAGTCTGCGTGCTTGCGTCTTTGGGGATTTTGCGGGGTTTTGTCACAGTGATTGGCGGTGGCATCTCTGTTGTGTTTCCCATTGTGGCATTTGTGTTTGGACGCAGCAGATATTCTTTGTTCTTATTGTTTGTTGTAGATTGTGTCATGGCGGGTGAAACAGTCATCCATGGTTGCGCTAGCGAGGGTGTTGATTGGGTTGGACGGATTGAGATGTCCGCTTTTATTGCTTTGGCAGCGTCTGCATATGAGATGTTGTAGGTGACTCTGATGCTTTGGATTTTTCGTTCATGCTTCATAGTACTGCACCCTCCGTATGCAGATGAATGGCTTTCTCCACATCTACAACACCTGATATTATCCCTTTGGTTGCATTGTTCGAATGAGTGGGGCCCCCCGCATCGTACACATCGTGTATAACTTCTACAGTTGGTGGCGGTATGGCCAAGTCTCTGGCAGTTGAAACATCTAATCACTGGTGGAATAAATGGTTTCACTGTAAATTGTTCGTATCCTAGTTGCATGTTGGTGGGTGGGTTTGGAGTATTAAAGGTCAAACAGACAGATAAGCTTTTTTCAAGTTTTCCGTCTCGCTTTCTCATAAGGCGCTTGACCTCAATGACTCCGTGTTTCTTAACTGCATTCATTATTTCATCATCGGTAATGTCAGTTTCCACTCCATATATGACACCTTTGCTTTGAGTTTCGGACTTGGCATATTCTGTTGTTACTGCCCATTGATCAAGTTGACTGATATATTTGAGTTGTCTTGCTTGTGCTGGAGTGTGGCATCTCACAGTAATCCCCCCTTTATTGTTCTTATAAACATTCTTAATGTAGTCTTTTCCCACATTATTCAGGGCTTTGGCAATTTTGATAGGATTGATCCTGGCTAGTTTAACATCGGGTGAGTTAATAATAACTAGAGTAGGTTGACTCTGAGTTTGGTATGCATTATATGTGTTTCGGCGATGTTCAGTAGGAGTGTCGCCTTCTGAATCTGTGTAGATGTCACTGTAACTAGACTTTGGTCGTTTTCTGTTTTGGGTTTGGAACTGGGTTTTATTTTGTGCCTGGCTATATATGACGTCAAGGGTTGATCGTGGATGATCGTCATGTTCTATATGATCTTGAGCTTCCATTGGGGTTCGTTGCGAGAGTTTATCCCATGATATGTCATCAGAATCTGAGACTGAATCTGTGGATAAATCGGCCATGGCCGATGTCATTATTTCAATACACCTCGCGATTAAATGATGTTGCTTACCTGTGTCCTAAAAAGGTAAAGTAAATGATCAAAGATCAGCCGTTGATGATGGGCAAAATTTAAATTTAAATTTCGCGCCACACAGAAACACGTCCGTACCACGTCACCGCCCAGCAAGGAATCGGACGTAATGGGAGTCACGCCTCAGGAAGTCTACAGAGCGGTGAACAAAGAGCTCTCTACCGCATCCACAATAAAGTGCATCGCGGAGCTAAATAACAATTGGTACAACGTTACGTTTGACAGTGAGAGGGCACTGTGAAAGGATAGCGCTTTACGGGATTATGCTGCACAACGTGCTAATCCAATGCGAACGGGCTAATATTCAGAACTCAATAGTTGCATACGTGAAAGCGCCTTACGAAATGGCGGACCAGGCTGTTGTGAGTGCCCTTTCTGCATACGGGACAGTCGCCAATCTAAGAAGGCGAAGCCACAGCTTCAATGAGGAGATAGAAACTGTACGGAGCTGCCTGGTTAAGAATGTGACCAAACCAATCCCTAGTTTCTTAAAAGTAGGTAGTTTCTCTCTACCCGTACGCTACAGAGGTCAACAAAAGACGTGCAAAATTTGCGAAAAGACTGACCATATGGCTAGGGACTGTCCAGTCCGTGGCAGATGTTTCGTTTGCGGAAGTGCCCAACACAGGGCTGCCTGGCACGACCAATACAACGATTCCACCGATAACGACCGTGATGAGGCCGCAGATGACCATGATGACACCGAGGAAGACGACCGTGATGAGACCGGAGAAGACGACCAACCAGATAGCCAAGATGAGATGGGCGATGAAATGAGAGATGTGGTAGAGGAAGAAAAGGGGGCCAACGACGACGCAGACAAGATGGAAGAGACGCAGGAGACGCAGGAGACGCAGGAGACCCAACCAAACGTGGATGACAGCACAGGCAAAGCGAACAAGGGGGACAAGAAAGCTGATCCCCAAAGAACCAAGAAACAATCCAAGACCCCGTTCAAAGATGCCCTCACCGGACCAAGGCAGAAACCGAAGGAGAAAACCCTGAGCCGAATCCCTATATCCAAAGGTTTCTGGGATGAAGGCGTCGGACAGAAAGCCAGGAAAAGGAAATCATTTGATGGAAGTAAGAGCACTTCTGTGATGGACGGATTAACCGTCTCTTCGGGACCCTAACCTCATCACTGAAATGGACTCGGACAAACAGACACCGAAACGTCAACTTCCGTATTCAGCAATTTATTTGGTATTAACTCCGTATCCAGTATCACGAACCACTGCCTACCGGCTCAACAGTGGATCTTAATATGGAACTACGAACACATCTATGGCGACCACACGCCTCCGGAACACAGACGGACTAGCGTGGGCCAAGACAGGGTTCTTATACTAAAATAAATAGGTTACATTACGTAATAAGATTAATCCAACATAAAGGGATTCGGATCTGGATCCCACACCTGTAATCATTGCATAATCAACAAAAGCAGTCCAGGTGCATTACATAATTAAAGTATTCCAGATGCATCACATACGCCCCTTCTATTTCAAATTGGCTCCTGCCAATTTAATATTAAAGGACAATTAATAAATCATTTTACACAATAAATATCAATTAATTTACATAAGCTGTCCATCTCGCGTGTTGATCTTCCATGATGTTTCAGAGGTAGTTGGAGGAACTCGATGCGGCCGATCATCGGTTTCCACGAATCCAACGTTTAAGGCGGAACGTCAAACACTGCTCCGGATCCGATCTTGTTGTAGCTACTTGGAGCCGAGACAATGCTTAAATCATAAAAACTTTAATACATACATAACATTTACATTTTTGGTTTGCCAGTAATCCTCACCGGATTACGCTGTAAAAAATCCTGTAAAGTTTGATTAAGGTTTTCTACTGGTTCCCAAGTATTCTTGCTATTTGTGAAGCCTTTCCATTTGATCAAGTAATACAATTTGTTATTCACAAACTTTCCTCGTAAAACCTTCTCTACTTCATACTCATCTTGAGAGTTAGCAATATTAGGCAATCCTGGAATGTGAGATAACTTACTATCTTGTGTTTGAGTGGCTTTCAATGGTTCAAAAGACGATGTCGGACAATCTGCATCTTCCAAATTCCAAATTGGTTTTTGTTGATCAAGATCTACTGGTGTTTGATTGTTAGTTGGTCGCTCAAATCTGTCATAAGCAAATTTCATACGATTAACATGAATTGGAGCTTTTAGCAGTTTGTTATTTTCAAGGTTCCGAATTCTGAAATTGACAGGGCCGGTTTGTTCGATCAACAGATACGGACCGCACCAAAACTGTTGAAGTTTCTTAGAAAGACCCTTTTGCGTAGCAGGAATATATAAATATACTACATCCCCAACTTGATACGGAACGTTCTGAGTACGTTCATCATATCGTTTCTTCATTGAGGTCTGGTTCAACTGCAAATTCCGTTTTGAAATCTCTCTCGTCACTTCCAGTTGTGAAATAAGGTCATGCAAATAATCCCGAACAGTGCGATCTTTATACTCTGGTTTTGGACAAAGCGACACATCTATGGGCAATACTGCTTCCCGGCCGTACAATAATAAGAATGGGCTGAAACCCACAGAGTTGTCTGCCGGTGTACTTCTATACGCAAATTGAATAGCGGGAATAAATTTATTCCAGTCAGTTTGAAATTTGTTAACATAATGAGAAATTGTATCGAGAATGATTGCATTAAATCGTTCCTGCACTGCATTGCATTGAGGGTGATATGGACTTGTATTGATCTTATCAGTTCTCATTAATTTACAGACCTCTGCTACAATTTTACTCAAAAAATTTGCACCTCTGTCACTGAGCAACATACGAGGGCAACCGTGATTGCATATGACTTCTCGAAAGAAAGCAGTAGCAATAGTCACTGCGTCCATGGTAGATATAGGAACTAACATTGGTCATCTGGCACAGTGATCTGTAAAACATAATACATATCGATTACCAGAAGTAGTTACAGGAAGTGGACCTAAAATGTCAACACTAACTCTTTCAAATGGTTCAGCAATTTCCATGGTAAGTAGTGGCGCAACAACCTTATGTTTGGGCGGTTTTGTTTTAGCACAGGATTCACAAGATCGTACCCAGTTATCTACGTCTCGATGCATGAATTTCCAAAAGTATTTTTGTCTGATTTTACTATAAGTCCTATGAAATCCAAAATGAGCCGACAATACATGATCATGACAATGATAAAGAATTGTATCCACTAAGGTCTGTGGTATATACAATTGAACAATGTCTCGCTCAGGTAATCTTCGTGTCCGAGGAGTATACCATACATGATACAAAATACCATCATAGACAAAATATTGATTAGCTTCCAGTAGTAATTTACGTGCTTCTTTGTCATTTTCTGGTACAATATCGGACTTAAGTAGGTCTATCATAGTTTTAGCAAAAACATCTTTCTGTTGTTCTTTCCTTACTTCATCCAAATCAAGATTTTCGTAAACATCTGGTATTTTTCTTACATACTTTTCCATCTTTTGACCAATACGCTTATTATACTGATATTTAACATTTCGAGGTTCTGTTGTCTGACTAGATTGTACATCACTACTTGCAAAATGTTCAGGATGGTCATTAAAACACGTGTGTGGATCTACTGTCGACTGTAAGTTAACAGAAATTATCTCATCTTCTTCAACAATATTGTTGAGTTTTTGAGATCTACTAAGTGCATCAACATTTGCCTGTTTCTTCCCTGGTCTATGTTCAATGATAAAATTATACGATTGTAAATACAATGACCAACGGACTAAACGGCCCGAGGAATGTTTATCATTAAACAACCACTTCAATGCTTGATGATCGGTAATAATAGTGAACTTGCGAGGACCAATCAGGTATGATGAGAATTTCTTAACTCCCTCAACTACAGCTAATGCCTCTAATTCAGTAACAGAATAATTTCGTTCTGCTGTAGTTAAAGATCGTCCACCATATGCTATTACACGTTCTTTACCATTCTGTACCTGTGATAATACAAAACCAAGTCCTCTACTACTAGCATCAGTTTGTAGACTAAATTCAGAACCATCAAACTGAGGAAATGCAAGAATAGGTGGTTGAATAAGATGTTGTTTCAACAGTATAAATGCATCATCACATTCTTTTGTTCATCCAAATTGAATATTTTTGCGGGTTAAAGCAGTTAAAGGATGAGCGATCTTACTGAAATCCTTAATATACCGTCTATAATACCCTACAAATCCTAGAAAAGTTCGAACTTCAGATACGGTTTTGGGCACTGGATATTCACTGGCAACTTTGATTTTGTCTGGATCAGTGGCAACACCTTCAGAGCTAACTATGTGCCCGAGATACTTTATCTTATCTTTAGCAAAAGCACATTTCTCTGGTTTAAGTTTCAAATTTGCTTCTCTGAACTTGTCAAATACTTGTCGCAAGTGTTTCAGATGGTCAGTAAAGGAGTTACTGTAAACAATTACATCATCCAAATACACTAAACAAATTTTCCAATGCAATCCTCGCAGTACCTCTTGCATGGTCCTTTAAAACGTACAAGGAGCATTATGCAAACCAAATGGCATAACATTAAATTCAAACAGACCATCTTGGGTAATGAATGCAGTTTTCCTTTTAGCGTCGTCTTCTAAAGCTATTTGCCAATAGCCTGACGCCATATCCAAAGTCGAAAAAAATAATGGTCTTTTCATACCAAGGTTGTCAAAGGTATCAGAGATGTTTGGCAAAGGAAAAGTGTCACGTTCAGTTATACGGTTTAAGCAAACACGCTAAGGACGACGACGACACGTCAGACATGGAAGTCCACACGCGAGATCAAATCGCGAACAGTCAAGAACAGAATGACGATTTCGTTACCTACATTAGAGGAGGTGTTCAAAGACTACGCAAAAAACGCGTGTCCTGGCCAAAAAAACAAACGGAGGAAGCCGCATTCCAGTCAGCGGGAACTTCTCACATGACGAGTCCGCGAGGGAGAGGAAGAGGGAAATCGTTATAAGAGGTAAACAGTCTCATTTTGCCCTCATCCTTGTTTGCCATGTTTTTAAATTTGTTTTGATCTGCCGTCCTCTTGTAATGTACTATGGCCATTTTAATTCCACTCCTTCTCATGCTCAGGATAGTCACACTTAACGTAAATGGGCTTCGTAACGATCAAAAAAGGGATATTATTTTCAACCATTTGACCAGGGAAAAATACGATATAATCTGCCTTCAAGAAACTCAGTGTTAGCACAGATGAAGAATTTTGGAAAAAGCAATGGGGTGGGGACATTATTTTCAGTCATGGGGAGAGGGATTCTAGGGGAGTGGCTATCCTGGCATCGGGACGGAGTGGAATTAAACTGGACAATCCAGATCGTGATAATCGGGGCAGAATCGTTGCATGCGATTTTACATGGAAAGGGATGACTTTAAATATTTTAGGTCTATACACTCCAAATGCTATGAATACTAGGACTACCTTTTTAAAAAATCTTTCCAAATACTTACACAAAAGTAGCACTTGCAACTGGGTCTTAGTCGGAGATTTCAATTGTCAACTCGACGTGGAAAATACTAAAGATACAAGTTTTCTTGAATTACGCAACCTTATTCATAAACACGATCTTATTGATATATGGAGAAATTTATATCCCGACGAACAAGGGTACACCTTCTTTCACCGCGGGCTTAAAAAGAGCAGCAGAATAGATTATGTTTTTCTTTCCAATCACCTACAACGCTTTTTATCTAATGCCAATGTGAATTCTTTAGGTATGAGTGACCATTTTGCAGTTGTTTGTAGAATCGAAAATTGTAACGTCGAGTTGGGGAGCGGTAGGTGGATTTGTGATAATCGATTAATACAAGGTAGGCAGTGTATTGATCGCGTTAATAACTTCTGGATCTACTGGAAAACCCAAAAAGATTATTTTGACCATTTACGTTTTTGGTGGGATTATGGGAAGGGTAGAATAAAAGATATTATCAGGGATTACGGAAAGGAAAAATACAACAGGGATAAGAGGTATAGACTTCGTTTACAAAAAGACCTCGCTAGGCAACTGAGTGCCGACAATCCAAGTTCTGTCCTTATTAACGAAATCGAACAAAAAATTTAATCTTTTCAGCTAGATGATCTAGAACAATCGAGAATCAAGTGCCACACTAACAAAATGAACAGTGAAAAACCAACATTTTTCTTTAAAAATATGGAAAAACAAAGGATCAACAATAATTTGATCAGCTCGCTTGTCGACGAAAACGGCCATTTTTTCAATGACTCCCTTTCCATGTGTCAGCATGTCAATACCTTTTATCAGTTCTTATATACCAGCGAGGGTATCGCTGATAGTGCATTTGATAAAAATTGTAATAATGTTGCCAGTTTAAATTTTTAAGAGGATGTTATTGAGGATCTAAACAGTGATTTTCATGATAACGAAATCTTTAGTGCAGTTAAAGAAATGAGTAGGGATCGTTCACCAGGCCTCGACGGTTTAACAGCAGAATTTTACCAACATTTTTGGCCGATTATAAAAGATGATTTTAAAGAGCTTATAAATGAATGTTATTTCTTAGGGAGCCTCCCCCGTTCTATGAATAGTGCCATTATCCGACTAATTTTTAAAAATAGAGGAGAGAGGAATGACCTGAAAAATTGGCGTCCCATTAGTCTACTAAATAAAATTATTTCCAGAATTATTACGAATCGTTTGAAGACTATTATGCCACTTATTATCGGGGAAGATCAGTCTTGTGGGGTTAAGAATAGAAACATTCAGGGAAATTTGATGGCCCTCAGAGATGCAATTTGTTATATTAACAATGAAAATAACCCCGGTGCTATACTCAGCATCGATCAGGAAAAAGCTTTCGACCGGATAGAGTGGAAATACTTATTTGGGATCATGAATAAAATGGGAATCCCCCAAGGTTTGATTCATTGGGTCAAAATTCTGTATAACGACCCTTCCAGCTCTGTCATAGTTAATAATTTTATCACAGCCCCATTTTCAGTTTCTAGAGGAATAAGACAAGGTTGCCCCTTATCACCATTGTTGTACTCTATTTGCGCTGAAGGTCTAGCTTGCCTTGTCAGAAATAATACCTCTATTAAAGGTGTTTCCCTTCCAAAAAGTAGTCAGTCCTTAAAACTTATACAACACGCGGACGATACGACCATTTTTATAACCGAGGAAAATGATTTCTACCATTTGGATAATATTTTTCGTATTTACAGCAGAGGGTCCGGGTCGAAAATTAATTATCAAAAAACTCAAGGTTTATGGCTCGGCAAATGGAAAAATAGAACAGATAAACTGGGGGGATTTTCGTGGATAAATGATCATTTGAAAATTCTTGGTATCTTTTTTGGGAATGACGATAATACTGATAGAAATTGGGGCCCGCGAGTCGATAAAATGAAATATATTTTTAATAAATGGAAATGTAGAGACCTGACCCTAAAAGGAAAATCCATAGTTGTCAATATGTTTATAGGATCAGGACTAGCTTACTATGGACCTATTCTCTCATGTCCCCAAGATTACGTCAGGAGAATGGAGAGAATTAAATGGGATTTCTATTGGGGTGGCAAATTAGATAAAATCAAACGTACTACCATTTGTGCTCCCGGGAAAAGGGAGGCACGGGTGTGCTTGATATAAAACTAAAACTTCGCGCCTTAAAAATGAACATTCTTCGGAAATATAGAGAGTCCACCGGCAAGTGGA
Source organism: Hippasteria phrygiana (assembly GCA_037893225.1). NCBI lineage: Eukaryota > Metazoa > Echinodermata > Asteroidea > Valvatida > Goniasteridae > Hippasteria > Hippasteria phrygiana. Next base: position 257,089 of record JAZGUH010000573.1, on the reverse strand, counting down.
AATACCTTTTCGATTATTGTTTGCATCAAGCTAGCGGTGGAAATAAACTCGGTTGGTACATCCTGGAAAATTCGAAAACGGTAGTGCCTCAAACTCAACCCTTCTTCAAAGACCTTATCTTTGATTTTTTTCACAGCGGTTTCAATGTTGACCATAATTTTAGTTGTTTAAATGAAACGAGTGTTTTACCCCTCTGGAAAAATAACGTTATTACGGGCGATAAGGAGAAAGAACTGGACAGTAAAATATTAAAACCTCAGGGTATTGTTTCTCTAGGAGAAATCGTGGAGAATAATGAAATCATTTCCTTTAATCGTTTGGCTGAAAAATGTAATATCCTTCCAATCAATGCCGGTCGGATTGTAGCCGGTCTAAAAAGAAAAATTAAAGATTCCTATGTCAGAGAAGCGAGGCAAGGCCCTCCTAATCACCTTTTAAATAGTGTTACCTTGATTAATAAAGAGGGTGATGTTATTTCGGAATTATGTCATGTGAATGTTATAACTATATATAATAACTTAACAGATCACTATTACAGTCCGCCGGTTGCGGAAACAGTTTGGGAAGACCTTTTCAAGGTCAACAATCCCGACTGGAACACCATTTGGATCAATGACGATTGTAAGATTTTGGACTGTACTGATGTTGACACCTGGTTCAAACTCAAGCACAGAATTTTGCCAACTAAAGATAAATTTAAAAAATACGGTATTAGCGATGACGACCTCTGTCCCCTCTGTAAAGATGAAGTGGAAACACTGGAACACCTTTTCATTAATTGTAATAGTCATCTCGATGCTTGGTTATTTGTCGAAAGTATTATTCGCAAATATTTGAAAAACCCTCTTTTTTATTTAACGGATGAAAACAGAATTTGGGGAACCGGTTTTAAAAACCACTTGTGCCTCTTTCTTATCGGGCGACTCCATAGAGTTATTTGGAAAATGCGATGTCGAGCTACCATTCAAGATATAAGTGGCTACAATATTCTATATCAGTACAAAACAAATCTTCGTCATTTTATTTTCATGGAAAAGGAAAGACTTGAAGACGATATTTTCGAAAAGATTTTTTGTAAAAATTCAACTTTATGCTACCTAGAGAGAAATATGGTTAATATTTGTTTCTGAGTGTTTCAGTGAGGATTTTCTTTCTATATATTTTGGCTTTGTTTTTGCCTTTGACAATTTTTGATTTGTTTTGCTGCATTATTTGTTATTTGTTTTTGCTCAGAGTTACCTGATAGTTTCTTTTTTTTGTTTTTTTTGGTTAAAATTTTGGCAATTACCATGCATGACTTTGAGATCTTGTCTGGCTAGCTTTTTGTTATTGTCTTTGCATGATTTTATGGCTGTTTTCTTTTGCGATTCCAGATCTCGTTTCTAAATATTGTATTCTTTTTGTTTCAGTATTATGTGACATTTACTTTTGCATGATTTAAAATGTTGTATCTGATTTAATATCTTGCTTTCATAGTACACGTACTAGTATCATTGTTTTCATCGTTTTTGTTTGCACACTTTCAGTTTCATGATTGTTGTTTATATACTTGAATTATTATAATTATTATTATTAATATTGTCATTATTTCCATGATTTTTTTTGTGGGTGTCAATATTTGAATAATTGTTAATTGTTAAATTGCTAATGTGATTAATTCACTACTACTATTTGTTTTGCAAGTGTCTAATTCGGACTGTTATTGTTTTGCTTTTAAGTGGTATGATTCGGGAATTTATGTCATTTTTCGTCCGTTTATATTTTGTGATTGATTGATGAAAATGCGTTTTTTAAATAGTTTACTTTGTGATTGATTGATTGATTTTGCATGATTCGTGATTCATTTTTGTATGATTTGTGTTTCCGTATTTATTTGATGTATTGTTTCCGCCATGATTATTTGATATTTTGTTTTGCATAACTACACTTTATTGTATTTACTTTGCTTTGTATTTTGTACATATGTATGTTTGACTTTTCTCGAAGAGTTCTAACGCTATGAAGATAGCAAAGGTCTCAAATTGTTGCGTTGGATCTAAGCTACCCCTACGTGTACAAATTACTGGAGTTGGTGAATATTCCATGTAATTATCAACAGGGAAAGGAGGGGCGTTCATCTGACAATATTTGGCAAACGTTAAGCAGTCACAATGCAGTAAACGGGAGAACGCACACAGAGTTCACGGGAAGATTTTTTTGCGAGGTTTGAATTTTCTCAAAGAGTTCTAACGCTATGAAGCTGGCGATGGTCGTAAATTGTAGCGCTAGATCTAAGCTACCCACACGTGTAAACATTACTGGATTTGGTCAATATTCCATTTAATTATTTATAGGGAAAGGAGGGGCGTTCATCTGAAAATTTGGCAAACGTTAAGCAGTCACAATGCATTAAACGGAAGAACGCACACAGAGTTCACGGGAAGATATTTTTGCGAAGTTTGAATTTTCTCGAAGAGTTCTAACGCTATCAAGCTGGCTATGGTCTTAAATTGTAGCGCTAGATCTAAGCTACCCATACGTGTAAAAGTTACTGGATTTGGTAAATATTCCATTTAATTATGTATAGGGAAAGGAGGGGCGTTCATCTGAAAATTTGGCAAACGTTAAGCAGTCACAATGCAGTAAACGGGAGAACGCACATAGAGTTCACGGGAAGAAATTTGTTGCGAGGTTTTTATTTTCTCGAAGAGTTCTAACGCTATGAAGCTGGCTATGGTCTCAAATTGTAGCGATAGATCTAAGCTACCCCTACGTGTAAAAAGTACTGGATTCGGTCAATATTCCATTTAATTATGAACAGGGAAAGGAGGGGCGTTCATCTGAAAATTTGGCAAACGTTAAGCAGTCACACTGCAGTAAACGGGAGAACGCACACAGAGTTAACGGGAAGAAATTTGTTGCGAGGTTTGAATTTTCTTAAAGAGTTCTAACGCTATCAAGCTGGCGATGGTCGTAAATCGTAGCGCTAGATCTAAGCTACCCACACGTGTAAACAATATTGGATTTGGTCAATATTCCATTTAATTATGTATAGGGAAAGGAGGGGCGTTCATCTGAAAATTTGGCAAACGTTAAGCAGTCACAATGCAGAAAACGGGAGAACGCACACAGAGTTCACGGGAAGAAATTTGTTGCGAGGTTTGAATTTTCTCAAAGAGTTCTAACGCTATGAAGCTGGCTATGGTCTCAAATTGTAACGCTAGATCTAAGCTACCCCTACGTGTAAAAATTACTGGATTTGGTGAATTTTCCATTTAATTATGAAGAGGGAAAAGAGGGGCGTTCATCTGAAAATTTTGCAAACGTTAAGCAGTCACACTGCAGTAAATGGGAGAACGCACACAGAGTTCACGGGAAGAAATTTGTTGCAAGGTTTGAATTTTCTCGAAGAGTTCTAACGCTATGAAGCTGGCGATGGTCTCAAATTGTTGCGCTAGTTCTAAGCTACCCCTACGTGTAAAAGTTACTGGATTTCGTAAAAATTACATTTAATTATGTATAGGGAAAGGAGGGGCGTTCATCTGAAAATTTGGCAAACGTTAAGCAGTCACAATGCAGTAAACGGGAGAACGCACATAGAGTTCACGGGAAGAAATTTGTTGCGAGGTTTTTATTTTCTCGAAGAGTTCTAACGCTATGAAGCTGGCTATGGTCTCAAATTGTAGCGATAGATCTAAGCTACCCCTACGTGTAAAAAGTACTGGATTCGGTCAATATTCCATTTAATTATGAACAGGGAAAGGAGGGGCGTTCATCTGAAAATTTGGCAAACGTTAAGCAGTCACACTGCAGTAAACGGGAGAACGCACACAGAGTTAACGGGAAGAAATTTGTTGCGAGGTTTGAATTTTCTTAAAGAGTTCTAACGCTATCAAGCTGGCGATGGTCGTAAATCGTAGCGCTAGATCTAAGCTACCCACACGTGTAAACAATATTGGATTTGGTCAATATTCCATTTAATTATGTATAGGGAAAGGAGGGGCGTTCATCTGAAAATTTGGCAAACGTTAAGCAGTCACAATGCAGAAAACGGGAGAACGCACACAGAGTTCACGGGAAGAAATTTGTTGCGAGGTTTGAATTTTCTCAAAGAGTTCTAACGCTATGAAGCTGGCTATGGTCTCAAATTGTAACGCTAGATCTAAGCTACCCCTACGTGTAAAAATTACTGGATTTGGTGAATTTTCCATTTAATTATGAAGAGGGAAAAGAGGGGCGTTCATCTGAAAATTTTGCAAACGTTAAGCAGTCACACTGCAGTAAATGGGAGAACGCACACAGAGTTCACGGGAAGAAATTTGTTGCGAGGTTTGACTTTTCTCAAAAAATTCTAACGCTATAAAGCTGGCAATGGTCTCAAATTGTTACGTTGGATCTAAGCTACCCCTACGTGTACAAATTACTAGAGTTGGTGAATATTCCATGTAATTATCAACAGGTAAAGGAGGGGCGTTCATCTGAAAATTTGGCAAACGTTAAGCAGTCACAATGCAGTAAACGGGAGAACGCACACAGAGTTCACGGGAAGATTTGTTTGCGAAGTTTGAATTTTCTCGAAGAGTTCTAACGCTATCAAGCTGGCTATGGTCTTAAATTGTAGCGCTAGATCTAAGCTACCCCTACTTGTAATAATTACTGGATTTGGTCAATATTCCATTGAATTATGTATAGGGGAAGGAGTGGTGTTCATCTGACAATTTTGCAAACGTTAAGCTGTTACAATGCAGTAAACGGGAGAACGCACACACAGTTCACGGGAAGATTTTTTGCGAGGTTTGAATTTTCTCGAAGAGTTCTAACGCTATGAAGTTGGCGATGGTCTCAAATTGTTGCGCTAGATCTACGCTACCCATACGTGTACAAATTACTGGATTTGGTCAATATTCCATTTAAATATGAACAGGGAAAGGAGGGGCGTTCATCTAAAAATGTTTGGCAAACGTTAAGCAGTCACAATGCAGTAAACGGGAGAACGCACACAGAGTTCACGGGAAGAAATTTGTTGCGATGTTTGACTTTTCTCGAAGAGTTCTAACGCTATGAAGATGGCAATGGTCTCAAATTGTTGCGTTGGATTTAAGCTACCCCTACGTGTACAAATTACTAGAGTTGGTGAATATTCCATGTAATTATCAACAGGGAAAGGAGGGGCGTTCATTTGAAAATTTGGCAAACGTTAAGCAGTCACAATGCAGAAAACGGGAGAACGCACACAGAGTTCACGGGAAGAAATTTGTTGCGAGGTTTTAAATTTTCTCAAAGAGTTCTAACGCTATGAAGCTGGCTATGGTCTCAAATTGTTGCGCTAGATCTAAGCTAGCCACACGTGTAAACATTATTGGATTTGGTGAATATTCCATTTAATTATGTATAGGGAAAGGAGGGGCGTTCATCTGAAAATTTGGCAAACGTTAAGCAGTCACAATACAGTAAACGGGAGAACGCACATAGAGTTCACGGGAAGAAATTTGTTCCGAGGTTTCTATTTTCTCGAAGAGTTCTAACGCTCTGAAGCTGGCTATGGTCTCAAATTGTAGCGCTAGATCTAAGCTACCCACACGTGTAAACATTATTGGATTTAGTGAATATACTATTTAATTATGGACAGGGAAAGGAGGGGCGTTCATTTGAAAATTTGGCAAACGTTAAGCAGTCACAATGCAGAAAACGGGAGAACGCACACAGAGTTCACGGGAAGAAATTTGTTGCGAGGTTTGAATTTTCTCAAAGAGTTCTAACGCTATGAAGCTGGCTATGGTCTCAAATTGTAACGCTAGATCTAAGCTACCCCTACGTGTAAAAATTACTGGATTTGGTGAATTTTCCATTTAATTATGAAGAGGGAAAAGAGGGGCGTTCATCTGAAAATTTTGCAAACGTTAAGCAGTCACACTGCAGTAAATGGGAGAATGCACACAGAGTTCACGGGAAGAAATTTGTTGCAAGGTTTGAATTTTCTCGAAGAGTTCTAACGCTATGAAGCTGGCGATGGTCTCAAATTGTTGCGCTAGTTCTAAGCTACCCATACGTGTAAAAGTTACTGGATTTGGTAAATATTACATTTAATTATGTATAGGGAAAGGAGGGGCGTTCATCTGAAAATTTGGCAAACGTTAAGCAGTCACAATGCAGTAAACGGGAGAACGCACATAGAGTTCACGGGAAGAAATTTGTTGCGAGGTTTTTATTTTCTCGAAGAGTTCTAACGCTATGAAGCTGGCTATGGTCTCAAATTGTAGCGATAGATCTAAGCTACCCCTACGTGTAAAAAGTACTGGATTCGGTCAATATTCCATTTAATTATGAACAGGGAAAGGAGGGGCGTTCATCTGAAAATTTCGCAAACGTTAAGCAGTCACAATGCAGTAAACGGGAGAACGCACACAGAGTTCACGGGAAGAAATTTGTTGCGAGGTTTGACTTTTCTCAAAAAATTCTAACGCTATAAAGCTGGCGATGGTCTCAAATTGTTACGTTGGATCTAAGCTACCCCTACGTGTACAAATTACTAGAGTTGGTGAATATTCCATTTAATTATCAACAGGGAAAGGAGGGGCGTTCATCTGAACATTTGGCAAACGTTAAGCAGTCACAATGCAGTAAACGGGAGAACGCACACAGAGTTCACGAGAAGATTTTTTTGCGAAGTTTGAATTTTCTCGAAGAGTTCTAACGCTATCAAGCTGGCTATGGTCTTAAATTGTAGCGCTAGATCTAAGCTACCCCTACTTGTAATAATTACTGGATTTGGTCAATATTCCATTGAATTATGTATAAGGGAAGGAGTGGTGTTCATCTGACAATTTTGCAAACGTTAAGCTGTTACAATGCAGTAAACGGGAGAACGCACACAGAGTTCACGGGAAGATTTTTTGCGAGGTTTGAATTTTCTCGAAGAGTTCTAACGCTATGAAGTTGGCGATGGTCTCAAATTGTTGCGCTAGATCTACGCTACCCATACGTGTACAAATTACTGGATTTGGTCAATATTCCATTTAAATATGAACAGGGAAAGGAGGGGCGTTCATCTAAAAATGTTTGGCAAACGTTAAGCAGTCACAATGCAGTAAACGGGAGAACGCACACAGAGTTCACGGGAAGAAATTTGTTGCGAGGTTTGACTTTTCTCGAAGAGTTCTAACGCTATGAAGATGGCAATGGTCTCAAATTGTTGCGTTGGATCTAAGCTACCCCTACGTGTACAAATTACTACAGTTGGTGAATATTCCATGTAATTATCAACAGGGAATGGAGGGGCGTTCATCTGACAATATTTGGCAAACGTTAAGCAGTCACAATGCAGTATACGGGAGGACGCACACAGAGTTTACGGGAAGATTTTTTTGCGAAGTTTGAATTTTCTCGAAGAGTTCTAACGCTATGAAGCTGCCGATGGTCGTAAATTGTAGCGCTAGATCTAAGCTACCCACACGTGTAAACATTACTGGATTTAGTCAATATTCCATTTAATTATGTATAGGGAAAGGAGGGGCGTTCATCTGAAAATTTGGCAAACGTTAAGCAGTCACAATGCAGTAAACGGGAGAACGCACACAGAGTTCACGAGAAGATTTTTTTGCGAGGTTTGACTTTTCTCAAAACATTCTAACGCTATAAAGCTGGCTATGGTCTCAAATTGTTACGTTGGATCTAAGCTACCCCTACGTGTACAAATTACTAGAGTTGGTGAATATTCCATTTAATTATCAACAGGGAAAGGAGGGGCGTTCATCTGACAATATTTGGCAAACGTTAAGCAGTCACAATGCAGTGTACGGGAGGACGCACACAGAGTTTACGGGAAGATTTTTTTGCGAAGTTTGAATTTTCTCGAAGAGTTCTAACGCTATGAAGCTGCCGATGGTCGTAAATTGTAGCGCTAGATCTAAGCTACCCACACGTGTAAACATTACTGGATTTGGTCAATATTCCATTTAATTATGTATAGGGAAAGGAGGGGCGTTCATCTGAAAATTTGGCAAACGTTAAGCAGTCACAATTTTCACGAAGTGACTAATCCGCCCACGCAGCACAAAAACTGCGTTTTGAGAAAATCGCATTTCAAGTTGGTCGCTTTTTGCCACTGTCATTTCGCCTTTCTTGTAATCGAAACTTCGAAATCTTTTCACTGATATGACAGTTTATTAGTTGTATAACATGACCAGATACCTATTCATACAATCGGGTGCGTAATTAAAGAGCTGTTAATTGCCAAACAGATTCGCCACTTCGTGAAAACGCAAAATCCGGACCTCAATGGATTCGCCACACACAACGCGCGGATTCGCCACTTCGTGAAAACGCAAAATGCTGACCTCAATGGATTCGCCACACACAACGCGGGGATTCGCCACTTCGTGAAAACGCAAAACGCAGAGGTCAATGGATTCGCCAGTGAAGTGCTGCTTTTCCAATGAATATCACAGAACGCTTTCCTATGGGGATGCGATGGAATTGAGTGGGCGTATGGCTCGTTGGGAGATGGGAGGGGGGGGGGGGGCTTTATCGCAAATGCTGTTTTGAAAAGGCAGTTTACTCGTTCTTAGGCCTAGGCAAAATCAGTCTTTAAGTACTAACAGATTATGGTTATTACAGTGGCCCAGAATTTCAGAAATTATACTGTTTGACAGAATGCTGATGATGCACTACAACTCATGAGTGTTCACTACAAGTTAACTCCAAAGCAAAGCACACAAAAAACAACTAAGATTGAAAGGGCAATTTCTTTTTTTACAATACCAACATTTTTCTATTTTATTTTTCCTTTTCAATTCAAAGTCAAGCAATGCATTTTTAATAGTTATTTTTTTCTCAACCAGATCTACGGCACTTAATTATCGTTTTTCTTTTATGAAGCAAAGTGCCAGTATTGAAAATTATTGAGCAATGTGCATTAAAAGCTTTAATAAATTTCATTCGACATTTCTTATATATCTGTGTAAAAAAATACCGTTCATTGTTAATCAGTTCATTCTTTAAATGTTCATTGTTAAAGAGTTCAATTACGCAACCTGAACGAAAGTTGAGGATAAGCAGAAATTAATGTTTCTAAATTAACTGCAAATATTTCTGGAGCTTCACTTTAAAAATTACTGATTAATTTAATTTAATTCACCAGTAGTTCTGCTAAAATGTATGTGATTTGAAGCTCGAAAAGGGTGAGAATTCTTTCTCCACTGCTACTTTTGAGGTACTAAAATGTCCTTTATTAAACCTTAAAACGTTTCCAAGAGGAACACTTGGTGATTCATCTTAAATTTATAAACTTAAAATTAGTGTATCGTAGCAATTTCTGAATTGTGCAAGAACGTGGGGAAACAGGAACTAAGAAAAAGACAAACACAACAATCGAAAAAATGATCACAGTTTGTGTCCCGAGATCAAAGTGTGCCACAAGCAGTGGATTTCTAAATCAACATGTTTATAAAAGGAAGGTGTGACACATCCATTCTGAGATGCACACTTGCTTTGAAGAAAAAATAGCATTTTACATTGGAGCTTTGAAGGTTGAAGCGGATATATTTTGTATGCAAAACTGCAAGTAACAACCTTTCATTGTTTAGGAATGCTAAGAATCAAAAAGATTTAAAAGAAGAAAAATATTAGGTGAAGGATTGTTGGGCAAGAAGACATATAATTTAGGATGCAGGGTAAATATTTACGACCTCGGAATCGATAATAATATAAGGCTTATTTTATAAGCTGTAGATACAAAGAGAGTTAAAACCTAAAAAGTCTCGAGTCACTGGAAAACCTGAACTAACTTAAGTGAACTAATCACCTAAGAAATTTACAAATTTAAATCAACAACAAAACCACAAAGTTCAATCAGTGGTTAAGGTACAACTTGCAGGCTTCTATAATTTGACAGCTTGCCAGCTAAGACAGAGCAAGCTAACGCCATCACATTAAAAGTGATGAAGGTACTTTACAAATTTTCACAGAAGTGTTATAAAATGTTCATTGAGCCATCAAAAGTATAACACAAATTAAAACTAAGAATTTGTTGGACCAAACTACATGTATAGTCAATTATGTTTAAGACGAAACGATTAAATAAACTGGAGGCAGACATGTTTTGGGTAAAGAGACAGGCAAAGGCCTGGTGTGATCTTGGTCCAATTTAGTATGACCTTCAATTGCACATTGTTCATTTACATTATCAGCACAGAGATGAACATTATGCGAAATACATGTATCGTCTGTTGCTCAAAGCATAAAAACACAAGCACTCCGGACAGGCTGCAAAGACTTTTTTTTCACAGATGAAAGTTATCACGAGAAACTGGTGTTAACTTGTTTGGTCCGTCTTGGTGGAATGTGAATCATCACCTGGAGATAAAGGGAAAGAAAAAAAAACATCAATGAGATGTCTTCTAAGAGAAGAGATCTCGGTCTGACCACAAGTAAAGGCTCAAACGATAATAAGTTATAAAAATCAGCTTATATGGAGTCATGTTGATTTTTCGAACTTAAATTTGTTGATATGTGTCAGTCTTAGGCCTACAACTACTTCCATTTGAGAATAATACTTAGCTCTGGCCATTGTTAAAAGATTGACTTTGCATCAAAGAATATGCTAATCAAAAGGCAAGTCTATAAATTACTGGAGCACTGTGGTCACCAACTTGGCCCACTTTGGAAGCATTCTGTAGAAGTATGCCATATGTCATTTTACTGTGTGTACTCCAGAGCTCAACAAAGCAAAATCTGAACCGACACTACGTACCTGCTTTCTTTTTGACATCAGCATCAGGATCTGAATCCCAATTTTCTCAGATGAGGAGTCGTCCTCGATGTCCAAATGCCAGTCCTGAGTAAAATAATTTTGTGAAACATTTTTAGTTATGGAAAAAACAGGGGTTTCAAGATATACCTTATTATGAAGTCTCAAAAACTCATAACAAGACGATAAACAAATGATCAATTTGGGGGAGGAAAGTCCTTAGGTATTCTAATCCATAAAATCGGGCAGGAACAGACAAACGCCTTGTTGGCCTATGCAATATATCTAGTCACAGAGATGGAAGACTCGGCAATGCTGCTGTTCCATTCATTATTGTCAAGTTAAAGGATTTCTGTGCCTGATGTGGTATCATTTACTCAAGGTTACCTTGATTGTGTTGTCCACAGATGACAAGGTTGTTACATGGCCAAAGAAACTGAAACCGAGGATTATCTGCATTCACAGGGAGACCATGATTCAACGGCCAAGAGTAATGTGATCTAGGCTGAACATCTGCTTTATGCCTGTAACTAAAAACACATTTCAGACTGTGACAGTGACATTTGATTGTTTGTTTTGGTCCATCCCCTATTACTTGGACCAAACTTCTGATGCTCAGGCTTGTGATTATCTTTTGTTGTCTACATTACGACTGTTGGTTTATTTCATTGAAACAATAGTTTTCATGGTGTGCCAGGATCTAAGTATTACAGCACAAATGTTCTTGTAATTCAACAAATGAAACAGGAAAGATTTGTTTTAATACCTCCACTAAAAATTGACAGGAACAGCATAATCTTGGAAAATAATCAACCATCCTTGATGAACATGTGTCACAACCTGTTGTTTCAAGATTTATGTGAGCAAAATTAACATGTATGTAATCACTTTGAATACACAGTGCAAAGGCTAGAACATCTAACACAGAAAACACAAACTTTCTTCCCTTATAACTACACGAAAATTCCCCTATAATTCTCAAAATTAAATTTTGTGCCTCATGTTTTATTGTTTATACAATTCTGATTTTGGTAGGGGTATTTAAGTAAAATCTTTCCTAAAGATGTTCTAGACTTGGCACTGTGTACTATACTCAAAGTGTTCACATACATGTACATGTTTATTTCTGTCAATTTTTTTACTGATTTTGCAGACATAAATCTTGCAAAAACTGGTTGTGCCACATATTTAGACACTTATTATCAATGAGGGTTGGTTACTCCAAGATTTTGTTGTTCCTGACCGATTTTGGTGGGGGGTATTATAGTAAAATCTTTCCCATCTAACAAAGAAAACACAAAAGAAATTCCCTACACTTCACTAAAATTTCCTACAATGCACGACTAATTCTCAAAATTAAAGCTTGTGCCACGTGTTTACATGTTTATACAATTCTGAACACCAGTGGATGGTTATTTTCCAAGATCTGCTGTACTTGACTGATTTTGGTGGAGTATTAAAGTAACATTTTTCCTTTATTGCATAAAGATGGGAAGCGTTGAACATTATAAACGGCACGGCATTTGCAGTACCTCGCCTACACAGCATGAAGTTCCTATACTAATGCGTGTATTTCCGACACATTTATTTCGAGCACGAAAAAATAGTACCAACATGGCAGTAACATTAATCTAACTATAAATTCAGTTTCGAAAAGAAATGTGGATTATCAAGGCAGTACGAAGTTTAACTCTAAAACCAGACAAAAAGGAAAGAGCGTACAGTAAGTGTTTGTGGTTACCTGTTTCGCATAGCCTCGGATTTCTCGTCGCCATGGTGGTACGAGGTGAAGACGAGCTAGTTCTGATTACCGCACCCGCATTGTCGCATTATTATAATGTAGCCCTGAGTTAAAGGTTATTCGCCACTTCGTGAAAACGCAGCTTCTGTGCGTCGCGTTTTCACGAAGTGGCGAATCGCGATTCGCCACTTCGTGAAAATGAAAACTCCGGAGGGCAACGGATTCGCCACTTTTGCAATTAGCCTCATTAACTAATTAGACGGTTTCAAGTATTGAAACTTTGCAGAAGTGTGAAGGACATCAAATTGAGTCAAAATATCGAAAAAACCGATATTGCAAAAATAAATGATTTTCGACGGATTCGCCACTTCGTGAAAACGACGACATGCAGAAAACGGGAGAACGCACACAGAGTTCACGGGAAGAAATTTGTTGCGAGGTTTGAATTTTCTCAAAGAGTTCTAACGCTATGAAGCTGGCTATGGTCTCAAATTGTAACGCTAGATCTAAGCTACCCCTACGTGTAAAAATTACTGGATTTGGTGAATTTTCCATTTAATTATGAAGAGGGAAAAGTGGGGCGTTCATCTGAAAATTTTGCAAACGTTAAGCAGTCACACTGCAGTAAATGGGAGAACGCACACAGAGTTCACGGGAAGAAATTTGTTGCAAGGTTTGAATTTTCTCGAAGAGTTCTAACGCTATGAAGCTGGCGATGGTCTCAAATTGTTGCGCTAGTTCTAAGCTACCCATACGTGTAAAAGTTACTGGATTTGGTAAATATTACATTTAATTATGTATAGGGAAAGGAGGGGCGTTCATCTGAAAATTTGGCAAACGTTAAGCAGTCACAATGCAGTAAACGGGAGAACGCACATAGAGTTCACGGGAAGAAATTTGTTCGAGGTTTCTATTTTCTCGAAGAGTTCTAACGCTGTGAAGCTGGCTATGGTCTCAAATTGTAGCGCTAGATCTAAGCTACCCACACGTGTAAACATTATTGGATATGGTGAATATTCCATTTAATTATGGACAGGGAAAGGAGGGGCGTTCATTTGAAAATTTGGCAAACGTTAAGCAGTCACAATGCAGTATACGGGAGAACGCACACAGAGTTCACGGGAAGAATTTTTTTGCGAGGTTTGAATTTTCTCGAAGAGTTCTAACGCTATGAAGCTTGCTATGGTCTCAAATTGTAACGCTAGATCTAAGCTACCCCTACGTGTAAAAATTACTAGATTTGGTCAATATTCCATTTAATTACGAACAGGGAAAGGAGGGGCGTTCATCTGAAAATTTGGCAAACGTTAAGCAGTCACAACGCATTCAACGGGAGAACGCACACAGAGTTTACGGGAAGATTTTTTTGCGAAGTTTGAATTTTCTCCAAGAGTTCTAACGCTATGAAGCTGGCTATGGTCTAAAATTGTAGCGATAGATCTAAGCTACCCATACGTGTAAAAAGTACTGGATTCGGTGAATATTCCATTTAATTATGAACAGGGAAAGGAGGGGCGTTCATCTAAAAATTTGGCAAACGTTAAGCAGTCACAATGCAGTAAACGGGAGAACGCACACAGAGTTCACGGGAAGAAATTTGTTGCGAGGTTTAAATTTTCTCAAAAAATTCTAACGCTATCAAGCTGGCGATGGTCTCAAATTGTTACGTTGGATCTAAGCTACCCCTACGTGTACAAATTACTAGAGTTGGTGAATATTCCATGTAATTATCAACAGGGAAAGGAGGGGCGTTCATCTGAAAATTTGGCAAACGTTAAGCAGTCACAATGCAGTAAACGGGAGAACGCACACAGAGTTCACGAGAAGATTTTTTTGCGAAGTTTGAATTTTCTCGAAGAGTTCTAACGCTATCAAGCTGGCTATGGTCTTAAATTGTAGCGCTAGATCTAAGCTACCCATACGTGTAAAAGTTACTGGATTTGGTGAGTATTCCATTTAATTATGTATAGGGAAAGGGGCGTTCATCTGAAAATTTGGCAAACGTTAAGCAGTCACAATGCAGTAAACGGGAGAACGCACACAGAGTTCACGGGAAGAAATTTTTTGCGAGGTTTGAATTTTCTCGAAGAGTTCTAACGCTATGAAGCTTGCTATGGTCTCAAATTGTAACGCTAGATCTAAGCTACCCCTACGTGTAAAAATTACTAGATTTGGTCAATATTCCATTTAATTACGAACAGGGAAAGGAGGGGCGTTCATCTGAAAATTTGGCAAACGTTAAGCAGTCACAACGCATTAAACGGGAGAACGCACACAGAGTTTACGGGAAGATTTTTTTGCGAAGTTTGAATTTTCTCCAAGAGTTCTAACGCTATGAAGCTGGCTATGGTCTCAAATTGTAGCGATAGATCTAAGCTACCCATACGTGTAAAAATTACTGGATTTGGTCAATATTTCATTTATATATGTGTGACACCATGGATCGGCGTCGAAAATAGGGAGACTTGGAATAAGGCCAGTGTTACGTTGACATAGACTGCGATTCTTTATTCTGTGAGAGAGTGAAACAGGATGACGTTAGTCGGGTGAATCAGAGTGTTTGAATGTGTCTAACAATTATTTAGGTAAACAGTTAAAAATCCAAACTAAATGTACATGTAAAGATAAAATTAACTTTCTACTGATTTATCCAATCAAATATATGCAACCTCAATGTAAATAATAATAATAATAAGACATGGCTAAATCAATGAATGAACTACAATAATTTAACAATATGGCGATTCGCGCCAAACGATCAGCGTGGGCTGCCATCTTTCAGCCAAACCATTATTCCAAAACATACATTAAATGCCACAAACGTTTCATATAAATGCAAGATAGTGAAATGTACAAAGATAAGTTGATAATAAAAGTAGGAATGAAAATCAATGAAAATAATTATAAAGATAAGAAATCAATTAAGCAAAATATATTACCTGTGAGAGAGTGAAACAGGATGACGTTAGTCGGGTGAATCACAGTGTTTGAATGTGGCGCGGAAGGAAGGTTGCCGGATCTAGTTGAACTATTTTACAGTAAGTGGCGGAGTGATATTTATTATGTAGTCATGTTTAAAGGAACTAATACAGGTTAAAGGAACTAATGAAAATTAAAAGGGGGGTATATTCTAACCCGTCACATATGAACAGGGAAAGGAGGGGCGTTCATCTGAAAATGTTTGGCAAACGTTGAGCAGTCACAATGCAGTAAACGGGAGAACGCACACAGAGTTCACGGGAAGAAATTGGATGCGATGTTTGACTTTTCTCGAAGAGTTCTAACGCTATGAAGCTGGCGATTGTGTTAAAATTGTTGCGTTAGATCTAAGCTACCCATACGTGTACAAAATACTAGAGTTGGTGAATATTTCATTTCATTATGGACAGCGAAAGGAGGGGCGTTCATTTGAAGATTTGGCAAACGTTAAGCAGTCACAATGCAGTAAACGGGAGAACGCACACAGAGTTCACGGGAAGATTGTTTTGCGAGGTTTGAATTTTCTTGAAGAGTTCTAACGCTATAAAGCTGGCTATGGTCTCAAATTGTAGCGCTAGATCTAAGCTATAAATACGTGTAAACATTACTGGATTTGGTGAATATTCCATTTAATTATGAATAGAGACAGGAGGGGCGTTCATCTGAAAATTTGGCAAACGTTAAGCAGTCACAACGCACACGGAGTTCACTGGAAGAAATTTGTTGCGATGTTTGACTTTTCTCGAAGAGTTCTAACGCTATGAAGCTGGCGATGGTCGTAAATTGAAGCGCTAGATCTAAGCTACCCACACGTGTAAACATTACTGGATTTGGTCAATATTCCATTTAATTATGTATAGGGGAAGGAGGGGCGTTCATCTGAAAATTTGGCAAACGTTAAGCAGTCACAATGCAGTAAACGGGAGAACGCACACAGAGTTCACGAGAAGATTTTTTTGCGAAGTTTGAATTTTCTCGAAGAGTTCTAACGCTATCAAGCTGGCTATGGTCTTAAATTGTAGCGCTAGATCTAAGCTACCCATACGTGTAAAAGTTACTGGATTTGGTGAGTATTCCATTTAATTATGTATAGGGAAAGGAGGGGCGTTCATCTGAAAATTTGGCAAACGTTAAGCAGTCACAATGCAGTAAACGGGAGAACGCACACAGAGTTCACGGGAAGAAATTTGTTGCGAGGTTTGAATTTTCTCAAAGAGTTCTAACGCTCTGAAGCTGGCTATGGTCTCAAATTGTAGCGCTAGATCTAAGCTACCCACACGTGTAAACATTATTGGATTTGGTGAATATTCCATTTAATTATGGACAGGGAAAGGAGGGGCGTTCATTTGAAAATTTGGCAAACGTTAAGCAGTCACAATGCAGTATACGGGAGAACGCACACAGAGTTCACGGGAAGATTTTGTTGCGAGGTTTGAATTTTCTCGAAGAGTTCTAACGCTATGAAGCTGGCGATGGTCGTAAATTGAAGCGCTAGATCTAAGCTACCCACACGTGTAAACATTACTGGATTTGGTCAATATTCCATTTAATTATGTATAGGGAAAGGAGGGGCGTTCATCTGAAAATTTGGCAAACGTTAAGCAGTCACAATGCAGTAAACGGGAGAACGCACACAGAGTTCACGGGAAGAAATTTTTTGCGAGGTTTGAATTTTCTCGAAGAGTTCTAACGCTATGAAGCTTGCTATGGTCTCAAATTGTAACGCTAGATCTAAGCTACCCCTACGTGTAAAAATTACTAGATTTGGTCAATATTCCATTTAATTACGAACAGGGAAAGGAGGGGCGTTCATCTGAAAATTTGGCAAACGTTAAGCAGTCACAACGCATTAAACGGGAGAACGCACACAGAGTTTACGGGAAGATTTTTTTGCGAAGTTTGAATTTTCTCCAAGAGTTCTAACGCTATGAAGCTGGCTATGGTCTCAAATTGTAGCGATAGATCTAAGCTACCCATACGTGTAAAAATTACTGGATTTGGTCAATATTTCATTTATATATGAACAGGGAAAGGAGGGGCGTTCATCTGAAAATGTTTGGCAAACGTTGAGCAGTCACAATGCAGTAAACGGGAGAACGCACACAGAGTTCACGGGAAGAAATTGGATGCGATGTTTGACTTTTCTCGAAGAGTTCTAACGCTATGAAGCTGGCGATTGTGTTAAAATTGTTGCGTTAGATCTAAGCTACCCCTACGTGTACAAAATACTAGAGTTGGTGAATATTTCATTTCATTATGGACAGCGAAAGGAGGGGCGTTCATTTGAAGATTTGGCAAACGTTAAGCAGTCACATTGCAGTAAACGGGAGAACGCACACAGAGTTCACGGGAAGATTGTTTTGCGAGGTTTGAATTTTCTTGAAGAGTTCTAACGCTATAAAGCTGGCTATGGTCTCAAATTGTAGCGCTAGATCTAAGCTATAAATACGTGTAAACATTACTGGATTTGGTGAATATTCCATTTAATTATGAATAGAGACAGGAGGGGCGTTCATCTGAAAATTTGGCAAACGTTAAGCAGTCACAACGCACACGGAGTTCACTGGAAGAAATTTGTTGCGATGTTTGACTTTTCTCGAAGAGTTCTAACGCTATGAAGCTGGCGATGGTCGTAAATTGAAGCGCTAGATCTAAGCTACCCACACGTGTAAACATTACTGGATTTGGTCAATATTCCATTTAATTATGTACAGGGAAAGGAGGGGCGTTCATCTGAAAATTTGGCAAACGTTAAGCAGTCACAATGCAGTAAACGGGAGAACGCACACAGAGTTCACGAGAAGATTTTTTTGCGAAGTTTGAATTTTCTCGAAGAGTTCTAACGCTATCAAGCTGGCTATGGTCTTAAATTGTAGCGCTAGATCTAAGCTACCCATACGTGTAAAAGTTACTGGATTTGGTGAGTATTCCATTTAATTATGTATAGGGAAAGGAGGGGCGTTCATCTGAAAATTTGGCAAACGTTAAGCAGTCACAATGCAGTAAACGGGAGAACGCACACAGAGTTCACGGGAAGAAATTTGTTGCGAGGTTTGAATTTTCTCAAAGAGTTCTAACGCTCTGAAGCTGGCTATGGTCTCAAATTGTAGCGCTAGATCTAAGCTACCCACACGTGTAAACATTATTGGATTTGGTGAATATTCCATTTAATTATGGACAGGGAAAGGAGGGGCGTTCATTTGAAAATTTGGCAAACGTTAAGCAGTCACAATGCAGTATACGGGAGAACGCACACAGAGTTCACGGGAAGATTTTGTTGCGAGGTTTGAATTTTCTCGAAGAGTTCTAACGCTATGAAGCTGGCGATGGTCGTAAATTGAAGCGCTAGATCTAAGCTACCCACACGTGTAAACATTACTGGATTTGGTCAATATTCCATTTAATTATGTATAGGGAAAGGAGGGGCGTTCATCTGAAAATTTGGCAAACGTTAAGCAGTCACAATGCAGTAAACGGGAGAACGCACACAGAGTTCACGAGAAGATTTTTTTGCGAAGTTTGAATTTTCTCGAAGAGTTCTAACGCTATCAAGCTGGCTATGGTCTTAAATTGTAGCGCTAGATCTAAGCTACCCATACGTGTAAAAGTTACTGGATTTGGTGAGTATTCCATTTAATTATGTATAGGGAAAGGGGCGTTCATCTGAAAATTTGGCAAACGTTAAGCAGTCACAATGCAGTAAACGGGAGAACGCACACAGAGTTCACGGGAAGAAATTTTTTGCGAGGTTTGAATTTTCTCGAAGAGTTCTAACGCTATGAAGCTTGCTATGGTCTCAAATTGTAACGCTAGATCTAAGCTACCCCTACGTGTAAAAATTACTAGATTTGGTCAATATTCCATTTAATTACGAACAGGGAAAGGAGGGGCGTTCATCTGAAAATTTGGCAAACGTTAAGCAGTCACAACGCATTAAACGGGAGAACGCACACAGAGTTTACGGGAAGATTTTTTTGCGAAGTTTGAATTTTCTCCAAGAGTTCTAACGCTATGAAGCTGGCTATGGTCTCAAATTGTAGCGATAGATCTAAGCTACCCATACGTGTAAAAATTACTGGATTTGGTCAATATTTCAATTATATATGAACAGGGAAAGGAGGGGCGTTCATCTGAAAATGTTTGGCAAACGTTGAGCAGTCACAATGCAGTAAACGGGAGAACGCACACAGAGTTCACGGGAAGAAATTGGATGCGATGTTTGACTTTTCTCGAAGAGTTCTAACGCTATGAAGCTGGCGATTGTGTTAAAATTGTTGCGTTAGATCTAAGCTACCCCTACGTGTACAAAATACTAGAGTTGGTGAATATTTCATTTCATTATGGACAGCGAAAGGAGGGGCGTTCATTTGAAGATTTGGCAAACGTTAAGCAGTCACATTGCAGTAAACGGGAGAACGCACACAGAGTTCACGGGAAGATTGTTTTGCGAGGTTTGAATTTTCTTGAAGAGTTCTAACGCTATAAAGCTGGCTATGGTCTCAAATTGTAGCGCTAGATCTAAGCTATAAATACGTGTAAACATTACTGGATTTGGTGAATATTCCATTTAATTATGAATAGAGACAGGAGGGGCGTTCATCTGAAAATTTGGCAAACGTTAAGCAGTCACAACGCACACGGAGTTCACTGGAAGAAATTTGTTGCGATGTTTGACTTTTCTCGAAGAGTTCTAACGCTATGAAGCTTGCTATGGTCTCAAATTGTAACGCTAGATCTAAGCTACCCCTACGTGTAAAAATTACTAGATTTGGTCAATATTCCATTTAATTACGAACAGGGAAAGGAGGGGCGTTCATCTGAAAATTTGGCAAACGTTAAGCAGTCACACTGCAGTAAACGGGAGAACGCACACAGAGTTCACGGAAAGAAATTTGTTGCGAGGTTTTAATTTTCTCGAAGAGTTCTAACTCTATGAATCTGGCGATGGTCTCAAATTGTTGCGCTAGATCTAAGCTACCCATACGTGTACAAAATACTGGATTTGGTCAATATTCCATTTAATTATGTATGGGGAAAGGAGGGGCGTTCATCTGAAAATTTGGCAAACGTTAAGCAGTCACAATGCAGTAAACGGGAGAACGCACACAGAGTTCACGGGAAGAAATTTTTTGCGAGGTTTGAATTTTCTCGAAGAGTTCTAATGCTATGAAGCTGGCGATGGACTCAAATTGTTGCGCTAGATCTAAGCTACCCATACGTGTAAAAATTACTGGATTTGGTCAATATTCCATTTAATTATGTATAGGGAAAGGAGGGGCGTTCATCTGAAAATTTGGCAAACGTTAAGCAGTCACAATGCAGTAGACGGGAGAACGCACACAGAGTTAACGGGAAGAAATTTGTTGCGAGGTTTGAATTTTCTCGAAAAGTTCTAACGCTATGAATCTGGCGATGGTCTCAAATTGTTGCGCTAGATCTAAGCTACCCATACGTGTACAAAATACTGGATTTGGTCAATATTCCATTTAATTATAAACAGGGAAAGGAGGGACGTTCATCTGAAAATTTGGCAAACGTTAAGCGTGCCCAATTTTTTTAAACGTCAGGTCGAAAAACACAGTCATTTGGTGCCCAGGTTGCGTGGTAGGGGCCTCAGCTAGTCCATTGTATAGCGTGTGCAGTTATGCGCTAATGCAGCAAAATCAGTTGGAAAAACTTACTCGCTAACCTCGGCCATCGTTCAGCTGAACGTGGGTCTGAGGAGCTGGAGATTGGTCTGGAAGTTGCTGAGAAGTCACTCTTTCCATCAGTATCAAGATTGTGCGCAATTTTGTTAAACGTCAGGTCGAAAAACACAGTCATTTGGGGCCCAAGTTGCATGGTGGGGGTCTCGGCTAGTCCATTGTATAGCGTGTGCAGTTATGCGGGAATGCAGAAAAATCAGTTAAAAAACGTACTCGCTTATCTCGGTCATCATTCAGCTGAACGTTGGTCTGAGGAGCTGGAGATTGGTCTGGAAGTTGCTGAGAAGTCACTCTTTCCATCAGTATCAAGATTGTGCGCAATTTTGTTAAACGTCAGGTCGAAAAACACAGTCATTTGGTGCCCAAGGTGCGTGGTGGGGGCCTCGGCTAGTCCATTGTATAGCGTGTGCAGTTATGCGGGAATGCAGCAAAATCAGTTGGAAAAACGTACTCGCTAATCTCGGCCATCGTTAGGCTGATCGTGGGTCTGAGGAACTGCAGATTCGTCTAGAAGTTGCTGAGAAGTCACTCTTTCCATCAGTATCAAGATTGTGAAGATACATGTATGCCCTAATAAGCGAAAATTGTGTGACGTCATGCTGACGTCATCAAAAATTAGTTGTTTTTTTAAACGCTTGTAAGGGTCAATCCGATTACAAAAATGCATACATTGAATTTTTCTGTACCCAATTCCAAAATTTCATGATCGTGGCTCACTCAAGTAAGAAATAACAGCTATTTCAAAATTTAGACCAAATTCAATATAACACAAAGGAATTCTAGGAAGGGAAGATAACCATCGCTTAAATGTGCTTGCTGTTTATAAAAGGGGTTGATTTCTAGTCTTTTTTCAAGTCGCTGAATTTTTGAAGTTTTAAAATCGTAACGTTCTTTTCAATATATCCAGCGAACAAAACAAAATATTTTCAAAATTCTTTTTGATATAGCTTTGGTATGCCTCAAAGATATGCCCTAAAAGGCGAACATTGTCTGACGTCATGATGACGTCATCAACAAATCGTTTTTTTAAACGCATGTAAGTGTCAATCCGATTACAAAAATGTATACATTGTATTTTTCTGTACGTAATTCCAAAATTTCATGATCGTGGCTCACTCAAGTAAGAAATAACAGCCATTTCAAAATGTAGACCAAATTCAATATAACACAGGAATTCTGGGAAGGGCAGATAACCATGGCTTAAAGAGGAACTAAAACGGCAAATTTCTTTTTTACTTTTTTGACTTTTCTGACAGTTTAAATACTCTTTTAACTGATGGAGATTAGTTTGCAGACGAGAGGAATTGTTTTACAAAAAAAAAGGGTTGTTATTCGGAACCATTTATCCTGTTTCGCGAAAGCTCATTATGTATGTTAAATGTATGTACGTGACCCCGTGACGAACACGTGTAGAGTCGGTTGGTGCTGCAGCCAAACACTATGCATGTACGTACGTGGAGTTGATGCTGCTGAAGAGTTTTTGTCGACCTAACTCCTCCGTTTTCCCGTCTATTTTGTCTAATTTTGATATTATTTCAGTATAAGCATGGTTCTGAGATAATCATTATGCCTCGATCGTGTGTAGTTGGGGGTTGCACGAGGAACAGCGACAAAAACCCTGACCTAACCTTACTGCGATTCCCAGTGCTGAATGGAGCTCAAAGGCGACAGTGGGTCCGCTTTGTAGACAATACAATATCTGATTTTGGGCTGTCGAAATGGTCGAAAATATGTGCAGAACATTTCGCCAAAGAGTGTATAGATGATAGTGTTAGTATGAAAACTCAGCTGGGTTTGTAGGCACAATTCTGTTTGAAGGCTGGAGCCATTCCAACTCTAGGCACCGAGCATTCCAATCGTGCCCCGGACTCACGCGCACCACCGCGACGACGTTGCCTGCGGTTGCCGTCTTGAGTAGCCAGAGCCCCGGCCGTCTCCCTGTCCACGCTCGCTTGACTCAACATGCATTGTACACGCACGGTACCACATGCGCTGCATGCGATTGAGTCTGGTACCTTAAAACAGAAATTGTGTGTATGGTTCTGAGAAGGTGCGGGTCCTTATGAGGGCTGCATATAAGCAAAGTCGCAAGACTAGAGTATAGCATCAGCTCACACACAACTCACTGCGCAGGTTCCAATAAAAGCCGACTGCAAACAAAGGAAAGTAAGACTCATAACTAGCTTTCCAGCAAGAACAAGCCTACAACTCTAATTCTAAATGTGTCTCACAAAGATGTCAACACTTTAAAATATGTTTATCGTAGTGTTACTCCTGAATCATGAGCAAAAAGCACAGCAAGTTATACTAGCCTTAGACAAAAAAATACGTACAGACTCTACGTAAAACATTGTCGTATAATACAGTGACGTCATATGTTTCTACACGTATACGTCAATACTCGCGCGATACGGCACGCAGTTGACCTCGGCCTTTTCTGAATCGAGTCAAAGTGGTTCAGAAAGAAATGGCTCAAAAACATTTTTTTTGATTTTTCAGATTCATGAAACTTGTTACATTAGTTTTGGGGAGGCATAAACTATCAGATTAGTTCCTCTTTAAATGTGCATGCTGTTTATAAAAAGAATTGATTTGTAGCCTTTTTCAAGTCGCTGAATTTTTAAATTTTTTTAATCGCAACATTCTTTTCAATATATCTAGCAAACAAAACAAGATATTTTCAAAATTCTTTTTGTTATAGCTTTGGTATGTCTCAAAGATATGCCCAAAAAAGCAAAAATTGTGTTACGTCATGATGACGTAATAAACAAAATATGTTTTTCAAGTCGCTAGAATATTCCACATAGCATTGTAAACGTTTTCCTTCTTACCGGCCACTTTGGCTACTTTTAAACTTGACAGACACTTACCCCAACTGTTCATGACGTCATCACATGTCACGTGACGTCATGTTAAAGGTATAATAATAATAATTTGGGAGGCTAATCATCCTTACTCGCAGCTTGGATGCTGAATTGCGAAGGACGCGGCTACAACGTGGTCGAGTCGTTGGCAAGGCGCCTCTGGCAGCCGGCCTACATCGACCCACATAATGACCACGGAGCACATCCAGAGATCAAAAGTGTTTGATTTTTCCGGAGGGAGGAAAGCCGGAGGACCCGGGGAAAAACCCTCGTGGCACAGGAGAGAACCAACGCACAACTCTACTCACATATCGTCCGAGCCGGGAATCGAACCCGGGCCACATTGATGAGAGGCGAGCACTTTACGCACATGCCACCCAAAGGTGCATTTTTCAAGGGCCCAAATCTAGAGAACGGTAGGTCCGATTGCATACATACCTGGTATGTTGGTAGATCAGCTCATGTTATAGATGAAAATTGAGGTGACGTCACGGTGACGTCACGGTGACGTCATCATACGATTTTATAATATTGTTTAGGTTTTTGAACTCTAAAATTTGTTAAAGCCATATCTTGTCAACAGAACATGCTAAATTCAAAATTCTTTTTGTAATAGCTTTGTTAGCTCCTAGTATCTTTCACATAAATGTGAAAAATGTGTGACGTCGTCATGACGTCATCAAACATTTGCTTTTTTGAAACACATAAAAAATTATAAGGGTACGTCCGATCGTCATAAAAATTAGTGGGTAGGTAGATAGTGCTACTAGCATGTAAAATCCAAAGTGAAGTCATGATGACGTCATCGGCGGATTTTCTATGATTGTTTTTGTTCTATCCCAAATCCCATAGACTGTACACAATTTTTTTTAAATAGCCACTTTGGTCACTAAACAATCTCAGGTCTTAACAGACTAAACACAATATAGACCCTAAGCTAAAATTCAATAGTAAAAATAACGGAAAAGCCCTCTGTTCTGTTGACCAACAGACAGAAAGAGCTCCAGTTGTTATTTCTTTTTATTTAAGGCAGCTTAACAAAAGAATGGTTGAAACAGGGTACAAATCGAATGTTCAGATTTTATAAAAAGAAACAACAAACAAACAAACAAACCAGCCAACAATGAATATAAAAAGAAACGGAAAAGAGTAGCGGTCTCACTGACCACCTCTAGCAAGCTGGATCAACCACTGCCGTTTAGGCTTAATCGGCGGCGGAACCGGGGGGGGGGGGCACTTTTTCTACTGGGGGGTTTGCGCCCCCCCCCCCCCCCCCCCACAATTATTGGCAGGTCCTTTAATATACACAGTGAGCTAAGCTAAAATGGTAGATTGTCTCAAAATTTACTGCCCCCCCCCCACTTTGTAAATCCTTCCGCCGCCGTTGGTAGGCCCATACTTCAAGGTGCCCTACTATGACGATCAACCCCCCCCCCCCCCCCCCCCACCACCCCACCCCCACCCCCTCCCCCTTCATCTTGCTCAGAAGTGAAATACATTATTTCAATTTGACGATTTATGACACTATAATAATATACTGCGGCGCTTTACTGCATCTCCAAACATCATCTGTCCCAAGGAGTCTCAGTGGCCGATCCAGCTGGGAGGGAGGGGCATTACTGGGGCGCGCGCACTGGAAAATAATTATTTTTAAATGAACTTTTAACCCCAAATGGTAGGGCTACGGTATAGAGTACCAAAGTGATGACGTCAATCAATGCAATGTTTGGAACCAGAATAAATTCTAAACTGAATGTGTTTGGAACCATTGCCGCGGCAACTGACGTCAGACTTTGGTACTCTATACTGCGTGGCTGCTAAGCACTACCACCCCCGGCAAATGGAAATCTGAAAACCGAATTTTCAGAAGCCTAAAAAGGATTTTTACTTGTATAGTGACCGTGCAATTTTAAGCGTGGCACCACCCCCCCCCCCAAAAAAAAAATATCGAACGAAAAAATCTGCCCATATTAACATATCGAAAATTGTTTTCGAAATTTCGAATTACTGGCGACCCGCCAATCTTTAAGCTTGCGGAAGAGACGCGAAAGCAACCGACGGAATAAAAGCCAAAATAGAAAAAGGTACCTTCTCTGTTGAAATAGAACATAATTGTACTATTTAAAAATTCGTTGGAAGAAATTATTTTGAGGAGCACGGACAGTATAACTTTAAATATCAAAATGTCGCTATTGTGAGATAAGGGGCCGTCCATAAAGTACGTATACGCACAAAATGCTGACTTTTTGGACCCCACTCCCCCCCCCCCCCCCTACGCATGGCATACGCAGTGGCTGCAACCCCCCTCCCCCTGTACGCATACGCATTCCATATCTCTTTTTGACTTCTCAGACTACCCTATTCTACCATCAAAAATCGTCACAGTACACCTGCTGTAGTAGTATGATTCGCACGTCGCATCCAAAGACTGAAATAAATCACAAAATGTTGACAGAAAAGAAATGTAAATATTGTTATTGACGGACCTGGAAATGGTGGAACAGTGATATATTTTGCACCAAAACAGCAGTCAATAATGACATGAATCAAAAAACGAAAACAAATATCCTGATACACTATTTTTTGCATAGTTTGCTCTTGACTTTTCATGAGTGGTTTGAGATAGTGAAAAACGCTTTTCACAAAAATATGTGTTTAAACAAGAGGCAGTTGATATACAAGACGTATATCTTTTTTGTTATTTTGTTTACCTCCAGTACAAGAGCGATTTTGGACAGCACGCGGGTGAAATTTATACATTTTAATTATACGCTCCAATGTACACTGTCGGTTTATAAAGCAGTTTTTTTTGTTGTTGTCTAAAAATAGGCCGGAGTTGGCTGGCGGTGGCGCTGGCAAGACTAATTTACTTTTGTTTGGGGTGAAGGGAACTGTGTTCTAACTGTTTGTGGTAACAGTTCCTGTGGTAAACGTTTCCTGTGGTAAACGTTTCCTGTGGTAAACGTTTCCTGTTGTAAAATGTATTTATCCTGGGCTAATAGTCCAATGAAATATACTGGTACAGAATTTAATACAGTTTTGACAAACAATGAAATTCAACTCCTCTTTGAAACTTTATGAAGGACTCTTATTGATCTGCCCATCAACGAAGCTCGGTAGGTAGTTAGTTCCAATCACGGCATCCCCTTGTAGATAACCAGCTGTAACTGGTCCTCTTCAAGTGAAGTACACCCCTGTAATTGTAAGGAAAAAACACAAAATACGAACAATAAGTTTTCTGTACAGGAACGGAACATCTATCTGTGTAGAAAACTATTTTATAACTTTTGGTACAGTTCAGATTTACTTTAACAAGTCCAAAAGTACCCCTAGGCTAGGGTGCATGCAAAATCATATTAAAATTGGAGGATTTGTGACTTTTAAAGAAAGTACATTTTGCATCGTGTTTAAAACTATTAGTTTTTGTTTTTTAGGTGCATTTAGCAGTACAGTCACACACATACATTGTACACGAACCAGCGGAATGCCCCTTATTGCCCTGAAATCCCCCGATAAGCAGACAAAATAGGTCTCGGTTTAATAACACGGCCGGAATAATGTCTCCGTTCACGGGGACATTTTTTAAGATGGGGTTTCTGGTCATAAAATCTTGCATTAACTAACCCGTTTCACTGTCAGATACGAGTAAACTTTCTGACATGATTTTCCTATTTTGGCGTACATGTATGCAGTTAACCCAGAAAAATAAGGCAAAATAGCCTAAACAAAAACAACCGGCCCTCGAAGTGTCATGTTTGATTTTGTGCCCAATTTCCGGCATCGCCATTTTGACATTAAATTTCAAGAATCATTGAGGAATAGCTCATCAGCATGATCAGGGAGAGAGTTCAACACTGCTTAACTTTAAACTAATGCTACCCATTTCATATGCCCATACACGTAGCCTACATCACGGAGGAAGGAAAGGGGAGTAAGGCCCTACATGTACGTACACATGTGCACAGTCATGACAGTGCAGAAATGGGGGCACTGCATGTGCGGAGGCCAAAAATAAATCCTTCAAATTTCACGAAATTAACTTTAATTATAACCATTTAAACTCACCAGTAGATGCAGTAAACTCCCTCATGTCACTCAGGATCTAATATGTTCCAGCAGATGTTGAGATTTTGGCTCAGATACGACAAATAATTGTAGGCTTGTCTTCTCTTAAATCTTTTTGTTCAAATCTACCACCTTTTGTACTGACCGCTTAAAATCGATATTCCTACGCATGAAATGCACAACTGCCTCCATTATCCCGTGATTTTGGTAAAGCATTTATCATCAAAGTAATCTTTTTTTATTCTAAACTATTGTATTCACAGTACACGTACAATGTACATGCACACTGGACATGCAGTGTGCGGTGTGTAGCTAGCTAGCTTTTGACTGCACTTCTGATTCATTTATGATGCAATCACTCAAGTCTGCTAAAGTGTTATAACTGAGACTTGTTTCAAGTCTGCAGGAATTTTCTTGTGAAGACTGAATGGTCAATTTGCACTTTTATAATTGTTTTCAGTGTGTGCAGCCAAATTTATACTTATCTCACATTGACACTGACAATTTATATGCAATTATAATTTGTAATTGTATTTTTGTATAAGACTTTTAGCATTAATTCATTTTTAAATATTTTTGACCATAATTAGACTTGTAAGTCTGTAATTGTCTTCTTGTGTAGACTGAACGGTTTTGAGCAATTTGTTTAATCATTGTCATTGTGTGCGGGCAATTTTACTTCTTGTACATTGACACTGATGGACTTTGGATTACCAATTTTTAATCATTTTTATCGATTTTTTATTATTTTTTGTACTGTGTCATTAATTTCTTATGACATTTGTTTGAATTAATCTTGATCAATTAACCGCCGTATAATTAGTACTCACGTACAGAATGACTGCACAAGTTGTTATATTGTTATATTTCAGTTTAATACAAAACATAAAAATATAAATAGTAAAATATTATTTAACATCAAAGCCCAAACCCATGACATGTATTCATTAAGTACCACAGGAAAACCACAAGGTGTTCTGTGTTTATATAGCACGGTAGGCCTAACCCTGTGGTAATCTGTCCTGTGGTAATCTTTGTTGTATCCAGCAGTATCACAGGAAAAGCAGCTGATTACCACATCAATTTATGTGGTACTCTCCAGCATATCATTCTATGGTAGTACCACAGGAAAACCACAAGACATGGGTGTTTTACCACATATTTATGGTACATGTACTTGCTTCACATCACACTAGCTGTGGTAATTTCTGTAGTAACTACCACAAAAATACAACAGGACATCACACTGTCCTGTGGTATAGTTTCTGTGTAAACAACAATGTATCTAGTAGGTACCACAAGATACCACAGGACCTCACACTGTCCTGTGGTATCCAGCGAGTACCACAAAAAATACCACAGGGCATCACACTGTCCTGTGGTAATTTCTGTGGTATCTAGTAAGTACCACAAAAATACCACAGGACATCACACTGTCCTGTGGTATCCAGTAAGTACCACAAAAAATACCACAGGACAACACACTGTCGGGTCATTCCTATGTGTCCCGCGGGTTCTAGGTGTCCTGCGGGTTCTAGGTGTCCCGCGGTTTATTTTTTAGCAACCCTCACAAGTATTCTCCACTTCCGTGTCACTTATTTACCGAAAAAAAAAACATACTACGGTGGCCTGTAGGTGACATTTAGATGTTTTAAGCAATTCGAGATATCTTGGTCTCCGGCGGGTGATAAGGTAGACGCAATCGAGATATCTCGGGATACGTCATGAAAGAGTTAATTGGGTATTTTCGGACAGCTGAATTGAAAACTCTCCAAAAAGTCCACTTCTAAATCCTAATGATAGGGGCCTATGGCTCAAGGCACGTCAAGGTACCCCTGTGCTGTGGTTTTTCATGTTTCTCCCTCGTGGCATGTAACGCCGGGCGGTTATGCACGATTGCACGGGCCCATTCCACGAATGTATGTTTACCGGGAAATGCAGTTTCGGGGGAAAACCCAGAATCTCAGCTGGGAATTTCAGCCACGTGAGTCCTTTTCGTGCGGATTTTTGTGCCATTTTGTGCACAGTAGTCACATCGTAATTGGACTTATTATTCCATGCCTCAACGATGTCAGAATAATCGCCCGATCACTACCTTAATTTTGTTTTCTTTAATCAAAAATAAAGTAGTATTGTTTTTGAAAACGTGGGTTTCGTGAGTTAACAGACTAGGCCTACAACTGGAGAGGTTTCAAATACGTACCCAATGCCCCCAAAATTACTCAACCTTTCCCTACAATCGGGACGCATAGAACCCGGGACGCATAGAACCCGGGACGCATAGAACCCGGTACACATAGGAGTGCCCCACACTGTCCTGTGGTAATTTCTGTGGTATCTAGTAAGTACCAAAAAAATACCACAGGACCTCACATTGTCCTGTGGTATCCAGTAAGTACCACAAAAAATACCACAGGGCATCACACTGTCCTGTGGTAATTTCTGTGGTATCTAGTAAAGTACCTCAAAAATACCACAGGACATTTTTGTAAGGGAATGTTGTTTAATTGATAAAATTAATTCAGTTTCCTCATTAAATTTAAGAAAATTCTAATAATGATTAACTTTTCCACATGTATAATTAGCTATATTTAATTAATTTCGGATTTTAGAAATTCCTGAACGAGGATCGTATTCTCTGGTCGCTCAGAAACCACAGACTGAGAAAACGTGGCGCCCTCTTTCTGCAAAGACTGTCTAGCTCCGTAGGGCCAGACCCGTTTTTTGAAATTACTCCCTTTGTGTTTATTTGTACCTTCTTTATATTAGATCAACCTACCACACATAAGTTAATGTTGCCGGAAGACCTCAATTTTAACGAGAAATTACACAGAATGACCCTTACTGATTTCTTTAGGTTGACAAAAAAAAAAAAATTCCTGTATAGTCTCAAAATTTGCTGGAATATTGAGAGCAGTGTCGTAATTTAACAAAAAGTAAAGTCAGATTTTTAAAAAACTTTTCTGCCAGCTTCAGAAACATGTCTTGCCTGTGACAGAATAACCCATAAAATGAAATTTTGCATGCCTCACAGAAAATCGATTTATTTTAATAACTTCACAGTAAATTTGTTTTTTTTTTTAAAGTAATTCTAATACCCAAATAGGTATTCCACGGTTTTGAGTCATTTTTGTGTGGACTGGGCCGGTCAGTTTAAAATTTTGAATCTTCCAGTTTTTACTACAGGCGTAGAGCAAATGCACGCGCGTCAACGCTCAACATATTAGGTAGTGGTACTAAGGGGTTACACTTCAATTTGTTGACGAAAATTATGAATTTTGACACTGGAATATATTGGAATATACCATTCTCCGCTCTCTTTGACATTTCTACCGAAATTTGATGACGAAAAATGCATTTTTTCAATGCAAACCACAGACTGAGCAAGACGTTACGAAGTTACTCCCAGTGCAGTCTGTGGTTTGTACACTGTGTATATAGCATCTCCAAAAACAGCTAAGAAAATGTTTTATTCAAAATAGTTTAAAAGTAGGAGAGGGAAGATTTTTCTTATACTATAAACACTTATATCACCGAGTTCGAGGCAGGATTTTTCATCCTCTCTCTGCCCCTAAAATAGGCCTATGGGGGATAGTAATGATGGTGGGCCCGTATGATTTAGTGGCGCGTCGTCTAACCATAGAGCAAAGGACAGGGGCAGATTTCATGGAGCTGCTAAGCACAAAAGTTTGCTTTGCACAAAAACGTCGGCCTTATTAAAAACAGGTTACTACAATACTAGCCAAAATTCAATGTGATTTCCATGATAAGCAAACATCTGACTACCAGTGACAAGTAATACAAATTTGGTTGGTAATCATGTTTTTATCAAGGATTAATTTTCATGCTAAGGGGGGTGGGGGAGGGGGGCGAAGGGGTCGGACGACCCCCCCCCCCCCCTCTCTTTTTGCTGTATGGTCCGCTTGACATTTTTTTTTTCGTCGCATAAATTGACAGCGGCGATATAATGTGGCCTATTAGTACAATACAGGCGTAAGGGGAGCCAAAAGAGATTTCTAGCCACACACCCCACTACCGCTTTTCTAAATTATCTTGCGGGGCCCAAAACATTTTGAAAAAAAATCTGAAACACATCCACTTTCACTTGAAAAGTGAATCTTAGGAATTCTTTTTAAATCTCTTGGGGGGATGTGTTGGGTAACAATAGTCTGGAGAGTGTATGGGGTATAGGGACCCTCTGCCCCATATCGTGCTGGGTATAGTAAACGGGTACAAGCCAGCTAGACTGATTCCCTGACCTCACAATTACCAAACATCGATAATATGCTTCGTTTATGATCTTAAGTGGGACAGGGAACAGACTACAAGAACATGATTGTTTTTCTTAGTTTTTCCAGCATGATATGGGGCAGAGGGGTACCCCCCGCTTTTTGTCCCTAAAACCCTATACACTCTCCAGACTATTGTTACCTTAACCTAACACATCCCCCTAGACATCTAAAAAGAATTCCTGAGATTCCCGGAACACAATGACCAACACAAAAGAGGGGGGGGGGGGGGGTTTCCTCTGCCCCATATCGTGCATCATATGCCGAAACGTCAAACAAGTCAGTGTAACAATATTCGCTGTTAAATACTCACCCCCCAAATCCATCAATTTTTTAAAATTACAGCAAATGCAAATGATGCATATTCACTTTAAACACACCAACGTGACATGCTCTTGACCAATTGGGTGAGTGAAACTTGCTGAGTCATTTATAAATGATTAGTAAAATAATATCACAGGAAATATCATAATGTCCATAGGTTGTGTATAAATAGAGATTACTTAAGTCAGTAATTGGGAGTCAAGGACAGTGTGTTCTGGTACGGGGAAGCATTCTCATCCACTGCGCTGCACAATCAGTTCAGGGGACCTCAAATGGCGATGACCAAACCCCCATATACATCGATCTGCCCGTACATACACAGCCTGACCATGGTTCCTCCATGGCCCGACCAACTACCATCTTGAAATCAAATCCAACAATGTTTCATGAGTCAAGTCAAGTGAGGGGGCCATGTATATGCTCCAGAGAAAACTTAATCCGATATCGCAACTTACTCCTATATCGCAGAAACCACGATGCAACTCTCTTACCCCCTAAGTGGCCCAATTTATGTAAAAGCGGATGCTGTGAACAGGGTTCATCCTCAAGGAAGCATGTCTCGTGGCCAAATAAAGTGCACATGACATTTGTGGAGGATGCGGTGTCTACTGAAAACGTCATGTAGGTGGTAAAGATGCATAGCTGTCAAGGGACAAGTTCGATCAGCAACTATTTGTCAACCACTAGTCAGTGTTCCTTGGTAACCTATGCACAAAATATATCCTGGGCACCTGGCAAAATAGACCAACGGTCGACACCTTGATTGAACTTGTTCTAGCTAGGTGGCCCAATGCTTGGAGATTCCCCCGTCAGTAGTAGCATAGAGTCATTCATGTCTACCAGTTCTTCATCCCGACACACGACACTAGCTGAATTCCTGTAAGACAAAATACGATTTTTGAATAACATCTGGTTACTGAGCAACCATTTTTCCTTAGCTGGGTGGGAGGGTGGTCCGGAGGGTGGTCCACATGATGGGCACTTTATTTTTAGTTTGTTTGTATCATTCGGGGAGGCTGTTTTATTTGTAATTTACATGTAAAAGTATTACAAATTTGAAACGCTATTTTCATACACAGCTAATGTGCCATGTGGACACCCTGTGTTTAAACCCTGGATTAAAACCCTGATAAGGAATACAGTACTTTTAAGATTTTGATTATTTTGTTAACCCCTAGTGAAAAAAAAACTTCTACTCCTTTCCACCCACATTGCCTGTCAAGCTGTCGGTCATGACTGCAGACCTTGCAAATCAAACAATTTGCCTCAATAGGGCCTTAAACATAAACAAATGTAAAACTATGTTTACCTTATTCTGATTAGTAACATACGTATTATACATATTCATAGGCAATTTGGGTGGCAACAATGGGAAGGTTTGAAAATCACCATCAAGTCAAGTGTGTCAATTCTGCAACATGGCTCCCTGGAGGCTTTTTCAGGAGAGGGGGGGGGGGGGAGGATTTAGGTCAGTTTTCTTAAATGGTACGCTGGAGGAACTAATATCGATCAGGATAAAAACAAAACAATCTTTGCAGTTAAGCGGATATGGGGGGGGGGGGATACACCCATCTTCCAAGCCACGAAACTTGGAACATTCCTAACTTTCTTTCTTGACAGCATTGATTAATAGTGTTGACCACGTTTGTAAAGCAATGGCATTTGGAAAGAACAATGTTACAGATTTATCGGTTATCTTTACCATTTTAAGTGGCTAGCCCCATGTCCAGAATTTAGTTGCGACTACAGAGTACATTTAACCCTAACCCTCCAGGGCATGTTTGCTAGAACCCTGCCAGATGCATCAGATTGCAGAGTGAAGCAAAGTGAAGTTGTCACCACAGATGCACTGTGCTGCGTCTGGCAGGGTTAGGGTTAAAATAAATATTTGCCTAGTGCAATACCTTGACAGCTGAAACTGTTTCTTGATAGTGTCGATGACTGCCAACTACAAAGATCCTGATGTTTTCAGTAGCAAGAAGACTTTCACCCATCATGGCAGTCGAAACCTCAACAGCCTTACATCACTGACATGGGAGGAGCTTTTCGTCTGGAACCATGTCGACTGTGTTGATTAACACCTCATCCATTTCACGATTGTAAATCTGTGGACAAATTTATGAAAAGAGATAAATGTTTTTACACGTGTTGGGAGGGGGAAAAGTGGGGCATGGCCATCTTCAAGGTGTGAAGTGAGAATTTGTAGGACCAACCATTCAAAAAATCATAAGAAATGTGCCAATTGTTTTTGGGGTTTTTGGGAGGGGGGGGTGTTGGTTTCCAGTTTTGAATTGGCGGTGCTTTCAAGAGCCTTTACAAATATGATCAAACTGAACACATCAAGTTCACACATTGCAGATGACATGGCATCAGTCCCTTATATTTTTAAAAAGCTCCATCGGAGGGGGGGGGGGGGGGGGGGAGTTACCTCCTCTGGCTACGCCACTTTGACTTTTTCTATCATGCCCATTTACTTTGTACAGAAGGTCTAAGGTGGAGGTGAGATATGAAAGTCTCCAAAAATTTCAGTTTGAAGTTGTTTGTCTGCTGTAGAGCATGCCACGAATGATTGGAACGTTCTGAAAATCATCATTATCCATGCATGCCATTGCCAGTGTTATTGACTCAAGCCAGTGACCTGGACTCGACTCAGACGAGTCGTAATTTTGTAGACATGTAACTTAATGACGAGAAAAAATGACTTGGTGTCATCTCTGGCCATTGCTCTGCCATTTTTTACTTTTTGCTACGATAACAACACACATGCTATAATGATCCTTTCTAACCTTCCTGAATCCACTAAATAAAATTCAAACACTGTGCAGTAAACCAATGGCACATCATATAGCCCCATGTAAAGTAATGGTGCCAATGCTGTCCAGTCCTGAATCCATCAAAATACAAGAAAATGTTGGGGTGGATTTTGGCGGATTTGCGGCGGTTAGTGTTTTAATTAAGGTGAATATTCCCAATTCTAAACTAGATGGGTTTCAGGACTGGACAGCATTCGCGGTTTCGTGTGTTCATACATCAGTGCGACGCCTAATGCATAATTCATAACAAGACCAGTTTCTGCAGCCGCCGAGTACGGTGCAATGACTTCTCACGAAACATCCACGCGTCGTACATGACACGCTACTCATGCATAATTCATGAGCAGACCATTTTCAACAATCACCGGGTGCCCTGACTTCTCTTGATCACAGCGATGGTACAAACAAGATGGCCGCCCCATGTTAAGACGTTTTGGAAGGTTTTTGAGCATTTGTCATTTTTGAAGACCTCACAGCCGGACAAAATCAGCACTGTAGAAATTGCCAACATCTCAGTATTACAATGATGTAGGCCCTATAAGTGTTCAGCGATAAGAATTTAGGGAGATATTTGAAATCAAAGTCGACAGGTTGAAAAACTCGGCGTGTAGGGGTGCCGTTGGAGTAGGGCTGTAATGCTGACAGTAAAAAGTCAGAAGTAAAAAAAATAACAATTTACAGCCCTATTTGTAGGGGTAGAAATGGCGGGTAACGTGGCGCATCGTCTAACGTGGTACACTTTGAATGTTTCCCTTTGCATCATGCCTGAGTAATAGTTTTGCCCCAAATTACACAGAAAGTTAAATTCTGGCGAGTTTAAAAGATCTGTCTATAAATCTTTAGCATACTGACCAGTTTCGAAGTTAAGAGAAAAATGTCATTTCAACACGATTTCCCGATTTAATTTTTAAGCATGCAGTGAACCCTTCTGAAATGTGCCAAAACGTCAGGAAATAATTTTCTGACAAACATGAAGTTGGGTTTGTGAAAGGAGATAATGATGACTGATCATAAATTTTAAACTTGTGAAACAGTCGTAAGTGTTAACATTTTAGGATTTATTGAAATCTTTTCAAGTGTGCCAAGTTACCCTCTGCCCAATACTGTGCCCAATTTCTGGACACCACATTTTTGACTTTCGGACTAATTTCAAATCAAGAGTCTAAAAAACCTCACATGATTCGTAAAGCAAGTATTATTAAGGTAAGAGTACCAATAATCAACTGAATAAATTTGAAGTTCATCAACTTACAATAGACGTTTGTCAAAACCATCTGACAAAAGTTGGGAAAAACGTCGACATGGTTGGTGGTGTATGGTATGGTCGAAGTGCGCCACGTCAGCTGCACGTTAGACGACTCCACCAAGGCCTAGGCCTAGATCATTGCATTGTAACGTTTAAGTAGGTCCAGACAAAAATCAAATACAACAACAAATACCTTTCAACAACTCACTTTTTCTTCAGCCAGGCTGTAATTTAATTAAAAACGCTTTAAAGTTTTATTAAAAGTGGGTTACGTGCACGTATGTAGGGCCTACATGTAGCATGTACACGTTCGTCCATGTCTATGATGTATGTGCAACTCGATCGGCTCTAGACTGGTACACTGTCCTAAATCGGAATACAGCACTAAATTCGAATCCAGTCTAATACAGCACATGCATAAACCACAGACTGAGCTAAAAAGTGTATGCAGATAAGAACCACAGACTGTAAAACGTAAGAGTCTTAGGTTCAGCCAAGGCCCCTACGAAAACAAATGTGCATACACTCAGTGATGGAAAAAGCTGGATTCGCATCGCAAAAGGCAATACATTTTTAACAAAAAGCGAGACAAACTTGAAAACGATTAGCAGTTTTTGCGAATGAAAATTTCTCATAAGATCATGCAGAACGACGGCAAACGCTCGACACCCCTACCATACCAAGTGCGGTGGGTGACGACGGAAACTTTAACTTTGGATGTAAAATGATTTAATAAATCGAACTCGCCCACTGTTTTTATCCGATCCGTTCAACACGCTGACGCAATCTCACCCCCAGTCAGTCTGTGGTTTCTTTCAATGGTTTTGCGCGATAAGGACAGTTTAGTACGTGTAGTTCGGTACAGTACCATGTGGGCGCAGACGTTCACAAACCACATAATCTCATCTCAGCCCCGACAAACCACCTCAATCACTTACAATTAAACACTAAATTGTATGTTTAATATTGTTAATCAACTGTTTTATTCTGGCAAGTGTTGCAACCACCCGCGCTCTGTCGTGGCTCGTTAAGTCAGATGCACACGTAAATGTGTATTTGGTTATACAATTGTAAGGAACGAAGTTTACCAAAAAACAAAAACAAACAATGTTAAAGTATGCGGGTTTTTCTCTTTTTATTGTCTAACTTCTTGACCGTTCTGGCTCAAGGATAAAGTTCACGCGACCCCGAGATAGGCGAAAAACCAGAGAAAAACCCAGTTCAGGTAACCCGGGGCAAAAAACTCTGGAAAATTTCTATCTGACCCCTGAAGGCGATCGAGCACTGCTTAAAACGGCAGAACGAGCTCCAGGGTCCGCAGTTATACAATGCGACTATATATATGCGTATAAATAATACAAGGGAAAGGGTGAAACATAATATACAATGTAATAGGGGGAAAATGAGTTGTGTGGCGTGGTGATTGCGAATGCCACCAAACAGCATTTCAACGCCTTATAAACGCACCCCGGTACTCGCTTCACCGCACTCTAAAAAAGAGGGGGAATTTTTTGTTGGGTAAAAAGGTTGGGTACAAGAATTGTGTAATTTTTGCTCAAATTTGAGCAAAATGAGAATTTTCCTTTTACCTCTTACTTGTGAAAATGAATAAAACTGCTGCAAACTGCTGACTGACTGAATGGACCTGAAATATACGTTTCAAACTTAAGCAAGTTCTTTCTCAAAGGCAAATGACAGAGTACAAGAAACAAACATGTAGGGAACACACATGCATGAGGGGGTGGGTAAAGAAACACAAAAGAGGGATGCAAAGGAGCATGGCAGTGGGTAAACATCAAAGGGAGAGGAAAGGACAGCCAGGAAGACAGGGACAAAGAAGTGTGGTTTGGGTAAGGATGAAGGAGGGGAGGGATTAAGAGGAAGGTTGAAGCTGGGGAATTGGACAAAGGAGTGTGGTAAGGGGGGGGGGGGGGGGGTTGAATTTAAGGTGGTAATAGGGCAAGAGAAGGAACAAAGAGAAGTGGCAAGCATAAACAGGAAATGGAAAGACAACCCCATTTGGCCAAAAGACCCCAAGAGGGTTTGCCAGGAGGATAATTTGTAAACAAATGACAATGGGGGGAAAATTAAAAGTTAATCATTCCCTTCCTGGATGTTGAGACCATGTGGTTGAATAGTCCGAAGACGTTTCATCAAAACTTTATCTCGGCTGAGGCGAACTGAGTCCTTGCGGTGGAAAAGTGATTCTATGCCCTGTAGAATCATATCAGAAATGGAATGGTTAGGCAAGTTGAAGTGATGATCGATCGATGGCCATAGAAACACTTTTTGAGCGTGTTCTTGGTCTCCCCGACATAGTGGCTACCACAAACCCTGCAAGAAATGAGATATATGACATTAGAGGTGTTGCAAGTAATGTTGCCATTGGTTCTGTGAGTAGTTCCAGATGAATGGCCAGAAAAGTCAGACTCCTACACGTGAGTCTGGCAAACAACACACCTGGAATTGCACTTAAAAGTACCATGCTGTATGGGAGGGAGTAGTAGAGAAAGGAGAGTACTGCCCCTCCCCTGTTTTCCCTCCTCTCTCTCCCTCCCTCTTCCCTCCTTTTTCCCCCAAGAAATTTCAAAAATCAAAATGAGAAAATCGCAAGATTCCAAAAAAGGGAAAACCCCCAAATTTTTAGGAAGTAAAATAAACAACAAATAAATAAAAAAAAATAAAATAAAATAAAATAAAAAAATTAAATTTTATCTCTCTCGGCTAAATTCTTGGGGCAAAAAAGAATTAAAATTCTTTTTTTGAATATTTTAAATAAAATAAACATCTATTATAAAGGATGGAAAACAGAATGATACCCGCAACGGGCTACACGCGTTGGTCAAAATACTGCCTGAAAAAGTATAGCGACAAATATGCCATTACGTTGGGCCCACCAACCGGACGCGATGGCACGTATATCAGACAAGACTTTTTATCTGCCATAAAAAAGAACGAAGCGCTTTATAACAATTTGCGGTTCAAGTCTAAAGAATTATTAGAAAATTTAATCACCGATAAACACATCCCGCTGGGCGATCCT
Source organism: Hippasteria phrygiana (assembly GCA_037893225.1). Taxonomy (NCBI): domain Eukaryota; kingdom Metazoa; phylum Echinodermata; class Asteroidea; order Valvatida; family Goniasteridae; genus Hippasteria; species Hippasteria phrygiana. The sequence continues at coordinate 217,294 of JAZGUH010000573.1, read as the reverse complement.
ACCGGGAGAAGGGGTCGATACACTAAAAAAGATTTTGAATCTGCCATACGGCGATATTATAAAAAACCAGACGAGGAACTTGTCCCCTTGGCTTTTAACGAAACAACTCCGAGACCATTCAGAAATCATTTGCGTAATTATGAGATGAATATCGATAGAATTCTCGTAGATCCTCTAGCATTTTTTAACGAAAACAAACTTAAAATCATAGACGCGTTGAAAGGCGCACTAAACGAATTTAGAAGCTTTAAATTTCAACTCGCGTTTAAAGTTACGTTGAGAAAGTATAATCACGTAAACGACACTTTTACCGAAGAAACAAGTGTTTTTTTCGGGCTTCAATCGATCGTATTAAACGAAGGCGAAATCGAAAACCAAGTACAAGAACAGATAGATATCATAATCGAAAAAATAGAAAAATTTCAAACAAACAGAAGCGGTTGGGTAATTTACGATTTAACCCTTTCAGCCCCAATGGCGACTATAGTCGCCCATGCACTTCAGCCCCAATGGCGATTAAAGTCGACCATGAAGTGCTTTGTTCGTGAACAATGTGGAACAATGTGGTCACCACAGGCTGCGTGCCAATAAACAATGCTGGGGCTGAAAGGGTTAAAGGCACTCTATATCAATGTTTCTAATTACCAACCGATAAGAGGCGATTCTTACATTCCACTACCCCTCACATAATCCATAAAAAGGCAGTCGTCAATGTTAAAAACGAAGATCAGGAGTGTATCAGATGGTCGTTGAGAGCCGCCTTAGGATTATTTACTCCCTCTGTCAAAGAATCAATTAAAAACAACCCCAACTATACTATTCACTACGAAAGGAATTCTATCTTCGAAGAAGATGACGGATTAGATTTTAAGAACGTAGCGTTTCCAACCCCCATCACAGATATTGACAATTAATCGAAAAACAAAATAATCTCGCCATTAACGTTTTTGGTTATGAAAATAAAATGTTCCCGCTGAGAATAACTACTCAACGAAAACCGGTCATAAATCTGTTGTTATTTTCTAAAGGAGACAATAATCATTATTGTTGGATAAAAAACCTAAGCCGTTTACTGTCCAACGAAACTAAATACAACGGACGCAAATATTTGTGTACGTGGTGCCTGCAACATTTTAGTAGGCAAGATATTTTAGACAGACACGAGATAGATTGTAGGGGTGTTAGCCAAACCCCGGCTTTAGCGGTATTACCCGACTCAACCAACAACATTCTAAAGTTTGAAAACTTAAAAAATAGACAACCTGTACCTTTTACTATATACGCGGACTTTGAAAGTATCTTATTAACATTACAAACCCCAACGGACGAAGACGCGCAGACTAAAAAGACTCACGAACATAAAGCATGCGGCTATACGCTTATATCATAATCGAACCCGACGGTCAAGTTTTAGGCAAGCCCAAGACTTATAGAGGGACGGACGCAACATCAGATTTCTTATACAGTTTAACTCTAGAGAAAGCTAGAATCAACGAGATATTCGAGAATCCCAAACCCATGATTTTTATGTCCAAAGACGAATTAGCTCATAACGACGCCAAAGATTGTTGGATTTGCGAGTACCCCTTTAACTATAAAACAAACACTTGCGAATGCCATCCGGAAATTCTCGGTGAAGAATATATGATTGCGACCCCTTATGCTACGACTTAAAACAAAAAAGTCTTGAAGAACTACGAGCGATTGTAGACGACAAACACATTCCATTGGGTAATCCTACAGGTAAAAGAGGTCAGCATTTAAAAAAAGACTTGCTACGCGCCGTATGGTACCATCCTAAACCTAGAAGATTTCAAAGAGTCGATGTAGACGAGAATAAACCGAAAAGTAAACATCCTCCAATATTTTGTGGAATATGTGACAGAGAGATTTGCGCGTTTAGAAAAGTAAGAGATCATTGTCACATCACTGGCAACTACAGAGGAGCGGCACACATGTGCTGTAACTTGAAATTACAGATAAAACCCGGGAAAACGCCAATCCCAGTCATTATTCATAATTTAGAAAATTACGACGCTCATTTGATTATGCAAAGTATTTCGGAAACCTCTGGAAAACTAAAGTGCATATCTAAAACGTCCGAAAAATACATTTCATTTTCGGTAGGTCAACTCAGATTTTTAGATTCTTTCAAGTTTTTATCTACGTCGTTAGAACGATTAGTAGCCGCGTGTCCGAGAGATGCGTTTAGATATATCGATAAAGCGCTAGTGCCAGCCGACCCCGTTAAACGCGATCTTTTAATTAAAAAGGGTGTCTATCCGTACGAGTACATGGATGATTTCGAATGATTTAACGAAACTAAACTTCCCGATAAACGTCATTTTTATAGCGCTCTAACCAATTCCGATATAAGCGACTCGGATTACGAACCCGCTAAAAAAGTATGGCAGACTTTTGACATTAAAAACTTGGGTGAATATCACGACCTCTACGTATTGACCGATGTATTATTATTGACCGATGTGTTTGAAAACTTTAGAAAACTCTGTATAGTAAATTACGGATTAGATCCGTGCCATTATTTCACTTTACCCGGTCTAAGTTGGGACGCTTTATTAAAACACTCGAAAGTCAAATTAGAACTCTTGACTGATATAGATCAGCATTTATTCATAGAGAAAGGAACCAGAGGGGGAATATCTAGCGTGGGTAGTACTCGCTATGCCGAGGCTAATAACGAGTATCTAAAAGATTACGATCCCGATAAACCAAACTCGTATATTTCGTATCTAGATGCCAACAATTTGTACGGTTGGGCCATGTCTCAACCATTACCGTACGCAGATTTTAGGTGGATTGACAAAACAAAATTACCCCTGTTTACCACCGAATATATATTGTCTCTAGCCGATGACTGTTTTTGGGGGTGGGTACTAGAAGTGGATTTAGACTATCCAAAACATTTACACGACTTGCACAACAGTTATCCTTTAGCACCCGCAAACCGAGTCATTCCTTTAGAATCGATGAGTCCTTATCAGCTAGACTCGATGGAAAAAACAGGCTCACAACCGTCGAATGAAACCAAGTTGGTAGCGACGGGCGGACCAAGAAAGAATTACGTAACTCATTATAGAAATCTTAAATTTGACTTGCTTCACGGGCTAGTTATAACACGAGTACATAGGGTTTTAAAGTTTACTCAAGCGCCTTGGATGAAATCTTACATCAATAAAAATACCCAACTCAGAAAGGAAGCTAAGTCCGATTTCGAAAAAGACTTTTTTAAATTGATGAACAACTCGGTATTTGGCAAAACTATGGAAGATGTTAGAAAAAGCGAATGGACTCTCACTTGTTAAGAGTCCACGAAGAAACTAAAATTCGTAAATTGATAGCCAAACCAAATTACAACAGCAGGATAATTTTTGAACGCTGCGATCTATTAATGATAAACATGTATAAAACTCAAGTTCGTTTAAACAAACCCGTCTATTGCGGTATGAGTATTTTAGACCTTAGCAAACTTTTAATGTACGAATTTTATTACGATAAACTAAAAGTAAAATGCAAAGACAAAGTCGATTTGATTTATACCGATACGGACTCGTTGCTCTTACGTATTGAAACTGAAGACCTATACAAAGACATGGCAAAAGACAAAGAATTATACGACTTGTCAAATTATCCGAAAGACCACTTTTTATACGACGATTCTAATAAGAAAATAATAGGTAAGTTCAAGGACGAATGTGGTGGAAAACCGATCAAAGAAGTGGTTTGTATCAGATCAAAAATGTACTCCATTTTTATGGACGATGGGGAAAATATTAAGAAATCAAAAGGAGTCAAAGTATTAAATTCGGCCATAAATTCTGTACCGGGATCTACTTTTATAGTTTTAGGCCAAGACAAGGCCGATCTTTTGTAAATCTTTTTTATCGCCTCTACAACTTGAGTACTCGTTTTGTTGTCAAGGGTTCAGCTTCTTTATATCGAGTGGCCACATCAACAATCGTCAACGCGTATCTATAAGTTTTTCGTCTAACTACATCGTGAGGTAGATATAACAGATCCGCTTGATGCATTTCATTGGGTCGTGCTATAGTCTTATTGAGGCTCGTAGGTCTCGGGATATTACTGGGGGCCGGTAAATAAATTTGCCACATGGCTTGTTTTCTTAACCAATTTCTAACGGCTGACTCGGGTACATTGGCTTTTAGCGATAATTTTTTTATGGCGCCTGCGCCTTTCCAATATCCTCTAGGACTGTAAAATATTTTACTTAATTTTGTTTCCATTTTATTTTAACGACTTATTAAAAATGGTGAGTCTTTTAATTATGGGTGCTGGAGCTATAATAAGCGCTGTGGCATTTAGCGGAACGAGCTTCGCCTTTTCTAAGATAGGGAAAGGCGGTGCGGACGAAGAACGTAAACGACATGATTTGGCTTTAGAAAGATTAACTGAAGCTAAACAAGAGTGGGTGGAACAAAGAACCAAGGTTCTAGATTATCTAAACGATCGACTACGTAAAGAAGCCAGGGCTCAAAAAACATTTAAAAACGTAGATGAGGCGTTCAGAGAATATAACGAAGTAACCAACGAAGAGTTGCTATTACCTCGCGAACCTGTATTGTCGGACTTTTACGTACCCAGCGAAGATCAAAAAGATGGTGAAATTGCATTTATCTTAGGAGGCACTGCTATTTTAGGTTATTTAGTTTATAAGTTTGTTAAAAAAAAATGTTGGCTTTAAAATTTTTTTCTTCTGTTTCGTTAAGTAAAATGAACGCAATTTATGGAAGCAAGCTGAATCCTCACAAAAGTTAAAAAAATCCTAGAGCGTTGAAGGGGTTGAGACAATCGATGGTTATTACTCATACTCCTAGTACCGCGGGAGCTAACGATCAGTTGGTCGTTCAATTTCCTATGTTGAGTCAAGACGATGTAGTCGTGCCGGGTACTGTACGATTAGCTTTTAATATAGACTTAGAATCTGAAGGCACTAACGCCGATGATGAAAGAACTCTATATTATAACGTCGCACGAAATTTAATTAGTAGCGTAAGAGTCAAACTAGAAGGTAAAGATTTCATAGCGTTTACGAATGCCGATGTATATAACGCGTATAAAGACTTGTGGCGGCCAGCCAGTGCAAACGATGCATATCGAGGACTCGAAACTTCCAACGTTACGAGACTCAGAATCGGCGCTAGTGATGGGGATGCTAGCGCGAATGATGGAAAAGACAAAGCGATAGCCGATGCTTACGGTAATAGTTATTACATTCCTCTAGATTTTGAAATGCTTACTGATCATCAGCCTTTTATAGTTCATCGACGCTCAAAGATAGACTAACTTACGAATTTACATTTAACGATCACGCGAGCGTAGTAGAATCTACCGATACTAACGCGAAGTATAACATTTCGGGGTTAGATCTCGAGTTTGAAACGGTGACTAATAAAACATTGGCCGATAGTATCAGACAAAAATATCGAGGTAAAACTCATTTTCTATACGACAAAGTTCAAAGATATACGGTTATAAAGTTAAACAAGTCCGATAATACTTGGAACATTAATCTTAATCAAGCCATTAAGAGTCTCAAAGGTATACTACTTTATTTAAAGAATCGAGTGAAAAAGATCCTCAAATCTTTTATAATCCAAAGATGGAAAAAGTAGACGTTACGATAGAGGGTAAGCCAAATCAATTGTATAGTCAAGGCATGAAGCGTTATCAACACTGGGATGAGATTACCAAGTTTTTCGGCGACTCTAATACAGAATTTGGTGCTAGTGTGTGCAAAGACGTAGACTTACACGATATGACGCTAGGAGATTACTTAAGCACTAGTTACGGTCTTTGGCTAGATGCGAGGGTGACGGATGATAATAAAAGTCACGGTTCTGGTAGGAAAATAGGAGACGTAGGTGGCGGTATTTCTCTTCATTTAGAAAGAGAGGCTGAGACAGCTGGTGAACTATCGTGTTACGTTTTCTTGGGGATGGATGGTCAGTTGGTTCTCGAAGATGGAAGATTTAGCGGTAGTTACTCTTAAAATATAGTCCTTACTATAAATAAGCATGTTTCCAAAGACACCACACTGTGCGCTAATATGCGGTAGGACTAATTCGGGTAAAACTAAATATATTTTAGATCTATTAGAAACTACGTATAAAGATCACTTTGAAAATATTGTAGTTATTTGTCCTACGTTGAGCAACAACAAGACTTATCGCGAGAGACTTTGGTTGTGGTTAGATCCTGAGATATACCTATGCAATTTAGAGGTAGAAAAGGTGTCTCTCAACGAAGCTTCAGAATGTTATAGAGCTCGATTTAAAGGATCGCACGTTCTATTTTTGATAGATGATTGTAGCTCGGAACAAAAAAATAAAATATCGTAAGGCGGCGTACTCGCGTAGCTGCGACCGTAGTGGGTATGGGAAAAATAATTGCGTTTTAACAAAATTGGCGTTTAGCGGTAGGCACGACAATCACTACTGTTGGTTGATGACTCAAAAGTATAATTGCGTAATGACGGATTATCGAGCTCAAACTGCATTTGTCGTATTGTTTTATTGTAAAAATAAAAATAGTTTCTATGAATCAATGTCTCGATGAAAATGATGCGGTGCCTTTAGAAGAAAGATCGAGAATTAAAAAGATTTTAAGAGATGTGCCTTTTAGTAAATTATTGGTAAAAACTGATCCTCCAATCTGTTGGCAGTTGATCTATAGTTGAACTGTTAGATAACTGTTAGATGATCTATAGTTGATCTATAGTTGATCTACAGATAACTGTTAGATTACTGTTAGATGATCTATAGTTGAACTGTTAGATAACTGTTAGATGACCTATAGTTGATCTATAGTTGATCTGTTAGATAACTGTTAGATGATCTGATAGATGATCTATAGATCTGATAGATGATCTGATAGATGAACTATAGATTATCTAGTCATCTATAAAATATGATAGAATATCTAGACCTATTATTAAAACTAGTAATAGCCATCAACTTATCTTTATTTTCTTACGATTATATGTCTTGTAGAAATAAGATTAAAAAATATAGTTCTATTTTAAATGAGCAAATCGATAGAATCTCTAAACACGTTATCTCAAGAACCCAAGGTTCAAAGTGTAGCGAGTACGAGCGAGTCTCCAGATCTTAAAAGTTGTGAAAATAGACTTTTAGGTGTAGTTGCTGGTGGTGATTCTAAAAAATATTTCGGTAAAGAATACTCCGTTAATGAAATAGAAAATTTAACTACGGAAAAACAAGAAAAATTGTATAAAAAATATGAAGCCAAGCTTGGTAAAGAAATGATAGTCAGTTTGGGGGGGTTGCGTGTTGACTCTTTACGCAAAAGCTTTAGGCATGACTTTACTGCTGGCTTCACCATTTGGTTATAAACTTTGTTTAGATTCTGAAGAAGCCCTCGTTAATGACTTAGAAAAAGACCCTGTTATTTCTAGCAGTATGGCCAGTTTACTTTGCGAAGTGAATTACAATTATGGGACTTATTTATCTCCTTTGGTGGCTATGTTGATCACGACTAAACATTTACGAGTAGATAGTAGTATTACGAATAATAGTATTACGAGTAATAGTATTACAAATAATAGTAGTATTACAAATAATAGTAGTATTACTATAAAAGATGACTCCAGAAACGACAACGACGGATCAAGTAGCAGAGACTCCTCAAGAGACTCCTTAGCCTCCTCAGCCTCCACAGCCTCCACAAGAGTCAATAGCGAGAGTAACTAAAAAAAGAGTAAAAGACCCTAAAAGAGTAGAATTAGGAAAGAGACTGGCCGAAAGAAACAGAAAGATGAAAGAACAAATAAAACAAATGCAAAGTGTAGAAGAAGAAGTTCCCCAGCAAACGCAAACAGTTACGATGGGGAGCATTCCTAGCTGGGCAGTTGCGATAGTTGGTTCGGCTGTTTTAGGAATTGGATATCTTGTGCTTAAAAAGAGTATGGCAGACGCTGTATAGGTCCGCAGCAAAAAGTACGGATTACGAGCGAGGCCCCTAAAGTTGAAGAACTAATAGAAATGGAATAAATAAAAAAATAGATAACAAAATAAAATGTTAGTACAAGTAAAATGGATACTAAGAACGTTGCAAATACTCTTTATCACGGCGCTGTGTTGAGTTTGTTGACCGTAGGTTATACCATGTTGAGTAAAAAACTTTTGAAAATTAAGCCCGTCGATTTAGGAAAATTAGATGTAGAAGATACGATTAAAATCACCGCTACGGTTGGTGGTGCTCTAGCTACTCAGACTTGGTTGGTGAGCCAAGGAGTAATTCCTCAGAATGTGGTAAATACTACGTAAAATATAAAATGTTTTGTTTTATTAAAATGGCCGAAGGTGGAGAAGATTTCGAAATGGACGACCGTGGTCGAGAAGACGAACAAAATGATGCCGATGATGCCGATGATGATTTGGAATGGGAATATGGTGAAGAGACTATTTTTTCGATTCCACCCCTAAAAACGACGGGTGAAGCAATTTATAGATTAGAACAAATGTCTGGTCTAAGAAATACTGGTTACGCAGAATCGTTTTATGATTTTATGGAAAGCAAAGATTATAAAAAACCGACGAATATAAAATATGAAAAATTTCATAAAGAAAAAGATGGTATTTACTACGACAATATCTTGCTGACGGATAGACGCAACCCCCAAAAATTTGTAAGTATTGAAACGTTGAAAAGAAGACTTGCCGGGGTTTCTGGAGTTATATAAACCCGGTTTATTTATACGACAAGATTTGGGTTTATTAACGAAAAGAGAACTTGAAGTACGAGACTTGGAAGAAACGATAGATGAAGCATTTGATACTTACGTCAGTTGAGATATCTAAAGATATTGACGATCGCATACAACGTATGGTGGGGCCCGAAATTGATCCTGAATATGATCCCGAAACCGGTAGATATACAATTCCTCCCCCTCAACCAAAAGAAGTAGATGCCCAAGCGCAAACTGTAGGGCTAAATTACAGAGAACTTGTAGCTTCAGACAAAAAACTACAAACTATGAGCAGTAATGCCGAATTAAATTTATCCGAACTGCGTAAACTATAAGATAGACGCACCGAAATAAAAAATCCCTCGAAGTAGTAGAAACCGATAATGAGAGGCAAGACTTACTTAAAGAACGAGACGATATTGAAAATGAAATAGAGGGTAGATTAAGACTCAAGCGCGACATTGAACTAAGCATGAATAAACAATTCGTTAGAATCAAAGAAACGAGTAATAAAATATTAGAAAGAGATGCCTCGCTAGCGGAAAAGATTAGAATTCTGTTTCGAGAACAGGGTGTGACGGTCGTTAGTATATTGGCCGCGTTTGCTTTAGCGCTAAGTACGATCGTTGCTTCTATAATAGCGGCTGTTGGTGGCGGCGTCGCAGCAGCTGGTGCGGCGGTTGTTCCTGCTCCGACCCCCGTTACTCCTACACCCAAACCCGGAGGTGACTTGAAAGATTGGATAAGTAATCATTTAAAAAATTTGGCCAATTTACTAAAAAAGATTGGAGGTAAGTTATTAGCCGCTTTACCTGGTATTTTGGGTAATATCGCGAGTTGGTTGTTTAATCTATTAAGTAAGTCGATAGGTTGGTTGGCGGAACAGGTGTGGGCGTTATTGATCGGCGTCGGTACTTTGATTCTCGTATACATGCAAACAAATTTAAAATAATAAGTCGTATAAAATATACGACTTTATAAAATGACCGAAAGAAACGGACGAGTCTTCAGTCTTCAGGTTAAATAAAATCGAACGAGTGCAAAAAGAGATAGCCGCCGAAAGAGATAAGAGAGAACGGTTGCACAAAAAGTATAATAAAATTATTACCTGTTTATCTAACGCAGAGACCGTTATAGAATGTTTCGGAGCTTTATCCGGTACCATAGGCATAGCCAGCGTTGTCGGTGTCATTACTATATCTATAGGCGTGGTGCTAGAAGGCGTAGCTGTAGGATGCGTAGGTGTAAGTTTAGTATTAAAACGATTTAGTAAAAAGTTTAGAGGTAAAGCCAAGAAACACGACAAGATTAGAGTAGTAGCCGAAACAAAATTAAATACGATAAATGAATTAGTGTCTCTGGCCGTAGACGATGGCGATGTAAGTCACGAAGAATTTACCTTGATTAACGACGAATTAAGAAAGTTTTACGGAATGAAAGAAGCCATTAGAACTCAAACGAAAGCTAGAGAATAGTCAGATACGTCTACGACCGTAGGGAGTAGAAATCAAAAAGAAATAGACGATGAGGTCGAAAAGAAAGTTGTCGAGAGAATGGAGAAAGAAAAAAAAGATCTGATCGCAAAACTTACAACTTTAGATTAGAAATATGTAAAGAGTATAATGATACGCCCTACGAGCGTAGCTACGCGAGTACGAGTATGTTACCGCCTAATTATGAGAGTTTACAGCCTAGGCCTAGCGCTCCTTGCGAAGAATAGTTGTAGTTATTTATATAGTAGATCTATGTAACAGAAAAAACAACCCATCTCTACTGAGTGTAGAGGTGAGGGTTCTTTTTTTTGCCCCAAGAATTTAGCCGAGAGAGATAACATTTTATTATTATTATTTTGTTTTTTTTGGCTTCCTAAAAATTTGGGGGTTTCCCCTTTTTTGGAATCTGGCGATTTTCTCATTTTGAATGTTGAAATTTTTGGGGGAAAAAAGAGGGAAGAGGGAGGGAGAGAGAGGAGGGAAAACAGAGGTGGGGCAGTACTCTCCTTTCTCTACTACTGAGGGGATGCAACTAAGGTGGGGACCTCGGCACGAACAATCAGGTCTCGTAGATTGCGGGGGCGCCTATAAGCCAATACTGGGTTGTCAGGGGCGGCACGGGCAAGGCGATCTGAAGTATGAAGGATATGATGGTTGTCATTAATTATTTTATGAAAGGGAGGGGGACTAGGATGAAAGGTGGTGACCAAGGGAATCTTGGGGTCGGCATTAGTGCTAGGCGTCCTTGAGAGCCAAATCTCTGGTGATAGATTTGGCTCTGGCGATAGCACGTTTAACTTGGCGGTAGCTGTGGCCCCTGGCAACCAAGTTAATCTTCAGTACCTGTACATGATGGGAAAAGTCAGAATTATTAGAACAAATCCTTCTGAGTCTAAGTGCCTGGCTGAATGTTATGCCTGTCTTGCAATGCCTGGAGTGACAGCTGGAGGAGTGGAGGTACTGGTGGGTGTCTGTGGGTTTAGAATACAGATCAGTGGTTACAGAGTTGTCTTCCTTGCGGATGGTGAATCTAGGAAGTTGGTCTGATGCACTGAATACTCTGATGTAAACTTTATGGTTCTGTGGAAGGAATTAATGTGATTAATGAAAGTCTCCAGACTGTCCTGATCACTGGTCCAAATGAAAAATACATCGTCAATATATCTCCACCATACCCAGGGGCGACATGGTGCTGAGGCAAGCATGCGCTCTTCGAGGTCGCCCATGAAGAGGCATGCAAAGGAGGGGGCCATGCGAGTGCCCATGGCTGTACCATGTACCTGTAGATAGTGTTTACCTAGGAAGGAAATATTGTTCTTGGTTAGTACAAGTCTCATGAGGGTGCCAATATCACTGATGGGTGGGGTTGTGTGTCCTGCCTTGGCCAGGGCCGAGGAACAAGCACGAATACCCTCCTCGTGGGGGATGTTGGTGTACAGGGATGAGACGTCAAAAGTCCCAATGATGGCTGTGCTGGGAATCTTGTTCTTGATTCCTTCCAGCTTGCGCAGGAAGTCTGGGGTGTCATGGATGTATGATGGCATCTGTGGAACGAGGGGTTTGAGAAAACTGTCAATAAACAGGGAGATACGTTCTGTTGGTGAACCATTACCAGAGACAATGGGCCTACCGGGGTTGCCAGCCTTGTGAATCTTTGGAAGGAGATAAAATCTGGCAGTCCTACAGTGAGAGGGAGAGAGAAATTTATGAGCTTTCTTAGACAGCTGGTCACGTGATCGCATATCGTCCAGCACCTGTTGTATCTCTTGAGAGAATGTACCTGTGGGGTCAGAGTCAAGGCAGATGTAGTTAGTATGATTGTTCAACTGGCGGTGGGCCTCGTCAATGTACTGATGACGATCCATGATGACCACTGAACCTTTGTCGGCCGGCTTGATAATGATATCAGTACGGGAGGGCAAGGCATTCAATGCCAAGCGCTCCTCTCTGCGGAGATTGTCATGAGTTCTGTGGACAAAGTTATCAGGGTTAGTGACTTGAGAACTGACAACTTGAACATAAGTCTCGAGGGCTGGTACACGATTCTTGGGGGTACCCAGGTACTTTTGACACGGAACGGTTCTGGGTCACATCAGTCAGAATTAAGGATAAACTCTCGGAGACGGATCCTACGATAGTATTCCGTGAGATCATGGCTGTTCAGCGTCAGATATGGATGAGGAAGAAAGGTTAACTACAGTATTGGAAGGGGGCGGTGGTGTAGACTGGTGCCTGGGGCGTCTGAAGCGTCTCTGTCTGCGTTGATGTTGCTTGGTAAGCAAGCCACCAATCTTCGTGTTTCTCCTGTTAAGCAGAACAGAGTAAAGGTTAGATACGCTCTTATCAATCTCATCATGGAATTTACTGTATCTGGTGTCAGAACAACTGGATCTAAGTTCCGAGTCGAGGTGGGCAATATTCTGATGGAGGTTCTGAAGTGTAGTTTGACACTGTTGAGAGAGGACATTGATGAGTTTAATGGAGGTACCATGTAGAATTTGGTTCCATCTCCTTGTGTTACATTTGGTACACATTCAAAAGGTTAATTCGTACCAAACGATGGGTACAAAATCTAGCAGCCCAGCTGAAAGGTCACTTATTACCTTGCAAAAGGTTAAAAGTATTAGTTTACCTCTTATATACACTGTTAACATAAGTTAGTCATTTTGGCTGATAAATAAGTCAAAATGACTAATTTAGATTAGTCAATCCTAAATGACTAATTTAATCAACGCAGGACTAACGTAAAGGCAAACACTGACCAGTTTACGTTAGTCATTGCTGATATTTTGACTAATAAAAATCAGTCACGCAATTTGAGCAAAACTTTTTTTTTTCCATTGCTTTTTAGTGAAATTTGCCGGGATTAAATTCTTTGCACTAAAATAAGCGTTGATTTTCAGAATTGTATAGATTTGAAGCATTTTTGCAGTATGTCTTGAATAAATGATGACACTTTTCATTACCCAGACTATTCTTTAAACAGACTGTTGATCCCTTGTGGATTGTTTGACGAATTATTTATTATTTTATTTGAATCAATGAGTAGTATGGTAATTGCCGGTTCTATGTCATTTCATGTTTTTTCACTTTTCTCTCTAATTTTGCTGTGGGTACATACGTCAATTTTGTTAGAAACAAAATAGCCCAAAAAATCACCCAAAATTTTGCTGGGGTACTACACACCAAAATTAGCACAAAATCAAGAAAATAAAAAGTATTTTCCATATCCCACAAGTGTACGAAATCGCCGGGGTGCCCGGGCGAAAAAGTCGGATTTGTCGTAAGGCAAAAAAACCCTCACTTCTACACTCAGTAGAGATGAGGGTTTTTTTGTGTTATGTAGATCTACTGCGTTACTAACTACAACTACTCTTTGCAAGGAGCGCTAGGCCTAGTCTCTAAACTCTCTTGAACACTTGTGTAGCTAGGAGGATTATCTATACTCACGTTAGAATCACGCTCATACTCTTTACATATTTCTAATTTAAAGTTGTAAGTTTTGCGATAAGATCTTTTTTTTCTTTCGCTAGAAGCTCGACCACTTTCTTTTTGACCTCATCGTCTATTTCTTTTTGGTTAGAAACAGACTCTTCTCTCGCTTTAGTTTGTGTCCTAATAGCTTCTTTCATCCCATAAAACTTTTTTAATTCATCGTTAATCAAAGCAAATTCTTCGTGGGAGACGTCGCCATCGTCTACGGCCTGAGACACTAATTCATTTATCGTATTTAATTTTGTTTCTGCTACTACTCTAATCTCATCGTGTTTCTTAGCTTTACCTCTAAACTTTTTACTGAATCGTTTTAATACCAAACTTACACCCACGCATCCTATAGCTAATCCTTCTAACACCACACCTACAGGTATACTAATGATACCTACAACGCTGACTATGCCTATGGTACCAGATAAAGCACCTAAACATTCTATAACGGTCTCTGCGTTAGATAAACAGGTAATAATTTTATTATACTTTTTGTGTAACCGTTCTCTCTTATCTCTCTCATTAGATATCTCTTTTTGCACTCGTTCGATTTTATTTAACCTAAAGACTGAAGACTCGTTCGTTTCTATAGGGGTACTATAATCAACGGGCAATTTAGGGTAAATGGATTCTGCGGTCATTTTATAAAGTCTTATATTATTTTAAATTTTTTTGCATGTATACTAGTATCAAAGTACCAACACCTATCAATAACGTCCAAACGTGCTCCGCCAACCAACCGACTGACTTACTTAACAACGTGAACAACCAACTAGCGATAGCACCCAAAATACCAGGTAAAGCGATCAATAACTTACCCCCGAGCTTTTTTAGCAAATTAGCCAAGTTTTTTAAATGGTTACTTATCCAATCTTTAACGTTGCCTCCAGGCTTGGGCGGAACCGGAGTCGGGGTAGGAACAACCGCTGCAGCCGCCGCACCACCCCCACCAATAGCCGCCACCAAAGAAGCAACGATCGTACTTATAGCTAAAGCAAACGCGACCAATACACTTACGACCGTTACACCCTGTTCTCGGAACAAAATTCTAATCTTTTCCCGTAGAGAGGTATCTCCTTCTAATATTTTATTAACCGTTTCTTTGTTTCTCAGAGATTGGTTTTGGATACTTTCCGTATTGCTTCGTGCAGCCTCTAATCTAGACACTCTTTCATCTTCGAGATCTCTTAATTGATTAGCTAAGTAGTTTAGCTCGTTTTCATTTTCTGTTTCACCCAAGGCTACTTTTGTTTTAACAATTTCATCATCTATCCTACTCAGCTCGGCTAAATTTAATTCTAAACTACCACGGAGCGTTTGTAGTTTTTTGTCTAAAGCTGCAAGTTCTCTATAATTTAGCCCATCAGTTTGCGCTTGAACATCTACTTCTCTCGATTGAGTGGGAGGAATTGTTAAACCCAATTCTTCACTTATAAATATATTAACGTTTTTTTTAGGATGAGCTATTCTAATGTTACGTTTTAACGCATCTCCAACAACTAGAAATTTTCTAGGCTGATTTTCTTGAGTCAACTTAACATTATCGAAGTATATACCACTATCGTCCATTCTAAATCTATCTAAATCTACATAAAGAAAATCTGGTCTATCAAATCCTTTAGATTCCATATAGTTATAAAAATCGTTAGCTATTTCATAATTTCTATGATTTTTAAATGATGGGGCTATATACACACCCTCATCATTTTTCCGTCGTTGATTTAGATCGTAGTTGTCCCAATCAAAACCATCGTCACCATTGACATCTTGAAACTTATCATCGGCATCATCAGCATCATTTTGCTCATCTTCTCGGCCCACTTCATCCATAGATATAAAATCTCCACTATCGGCCATTTTATAAAGTCGTATATTTTATATGACTTATTATTTTAAATTTGTTTGCATGTATACTAGTATCAAAGCACCAACACCTACCAATAACGCCCACACATGCTCAGCCAACCAACCGACTGACTTACTTAATAACGTGAACAACCAACTCGCGATAGCACCCAAAATGCCAGGTAAAGCAGCTAATAACTTACCCCCCAGCTTTTTTAGCAAATTAGCCAAGTTTTTTAAATGGTTACTTATCCAATCTTTAACGTTGCCTCCTGGCTTAGGCATGGGAGTAACGGGCTTAGGCGGAACCGGAGTCGGAACAGGAACAGCAGCTGGTGCAGCCGCCGCACCACCTCCACCAACAGCCGCTACTATAGTAGCAACGATCGTACTTATAGCTAAAGCAAACGCGGCCAATACACTAACGACCGTCACACCCTGTTCTCGAAACAAAATTCTAATCTTTTCCCGTAGAGAGGTATCTCTTTCTAATATTTTATTAAACGTTTCTTGGATTCTATCTAATTGGCCATTCATGCTTAGTTTAAGGTTGTTCTCGAGACTTAATCTACTCTCTATTTCATTTTTAACATCGTCTTGTTCTTTTAATAGGTCTTGCATCTCATTATCGTTTTCTACTACTTCGAGGGCTGTTTTTATCTCCTTGCGTCTATCGTATAGTTTACGAAGTTCGGCTAAATTTAATTCGACATTACCGCTAATAGTTTGTAGTTTTTTGTCTAAAGCTACAAGTTCTCTGTAATTTAACCCCGCAGTTTGCGCTTGAGCATCTACTTCTCTCGGTTGAGGGGGAGGAATGTAATATCTACCGGTTTCAGGGTCATATTCGGGATCAATTTCGGGTCCAAACGTGCGTTCTATTTGATCGTTTACATAGTCAGCTAAATTAATGAGTTCTTGTGGACTGGCGTATTTATCATGTGCTTCATCTAAAAAGTGTTCTAACTCTCGCACGATTTGTTTTTCTTCTGTTAATAAACCCAAATCTTCATTAAAAAATGTAGTAAAGTTTCCGGACGGAAACCTCTCTTTAAAGTTTGTTTTTAACGTCGCTTTACCTACAAATCTACCGGGGGATTTTTTACTATCCAATTTAACACCGTCGAAGTAAATACCATTTTTATCTTTAGTAAAAAGTTCGTACCTAATGAGTTTTGGTCTAACTAAGCCGTCTTTTCCCCCCTCCCAAGAATCATAAAAATCATTAGCTAAACCTTCTTTATATATATCACGACGGTTATATATAATATCACCAGCTTCATCAACCGGCGTAGGCGGTTGTGGCTCAGCCGGTATGTCTAATTTATTATAGGTGGCCCAATCAAAACCATCGTCACCATTGACATCTTGAAACTTATCATCGGCATCATCAGCATCATTTTGCTCATCTTCTCGGTCCACTTCATCCACAGGTATAAGTTCTCCACCTTCAGCCATTTTATAAAGTCGTATATTTTATATTTTTACGTAGTATTTACCACATTCTGAGGAATTATTCCTTGACTCACCAACCAAGTCTGAGTAGCTAGAGCGCTACCTACCGTAGCGGTGATTTTAATCGTATCTTCTACGTCTAGCTTTCCTAAATCGGCGGGCTTAATTTTCAAAAGTTTTTTACTCAACATAGTATAACCTACGGTCAATAAACTCAACACAGCGCCGTGATAAAGAGTATTTGCAACGTTCTTCGTATCCATTTTACTTGTACTAACATTTTATTTTTTTTATTTATTCCATTTCTAATAGTTCTTCAACTTTAGGAGTTGAAGTTGCGATCGCAACCCCCACCCCCACCTCTCGATGTGTATATACAGGTTTACTCTGTTTAAACGCGAGATATCCAATTCCTAAAACAACCAAACCAACTATCGCATATCCCCAGCTCGGAATGTCTCTCATCGTTAGCGCTGGCGTTTGCTGGGGGGCTTCTTCTTCTTCTATACTTTGCATTTTTTGTATTTGTTCTTTCATCTTTCTATTTCTTTCGGCCAGTTTTTTACCTTGCTCTACTCTTTTAGGGTCTTTTGCTCTTTTTTTTGTGACTCTTGATAGAGCCGACTGAGTCGGCTCTTGTGGAGGCGGAGCTGACTCTTGGGGAGGCGGAGCCGGCTCTTGGGGAGGCGGGGGAGTCTCTGCTACTTGATCCGTCGTTGTCGTTTCTAGACTCATCTTTTATAATAATACTATTATTATTTGTAACGCTATTATTACTACTATCTACCTGTAAATGTTTAGTCGTGATCATCATAGCCACCAAAGGAGATAAATAAATCCCATAATTGTAATGCACTTCGCAAAGTAAACTGGACAAGCTGCTAGAAATAACGGGGTCTTTTTCTAAGTCGTTGATAAGGTCTTCTTCAGAATCTAAACAAAGTTTATAACCGAATGGTGAAGCCAGCGGCAAAGTCGCACCTAAAGCTTTTGCGTAACAGGTCAACACGCAACTCCCCAAACTGACTATCATTTCTTTACCGAACTTGGCTTCGTATCTTTTATATAGCTTTTCTTGTTTTTCCACAGTCAAGCCCTCTATTTCATTGACGGAGTATTCTTTACCGAAATATTTTTTAGAATCACCGGAAGCAACTACACCCAAAAGTCTATTTTTGGACGTAGTTGCTTCTGGGATCGTCGCTATGGTCGTGGGTGTAGCAGCTACTATTGGATGAGGTTCTTGAGATAACGTGCTTAGAGATTCTATCGACTTGCTCATTTAAAATAGAACTATATTTTTTAATCTTATTTCTACAAGAAATATAATCGTAAGAAAATAAAGATAAGTTGATGGCTATTACTAGTTTTAATAATAGGTCTAGATATTCTATCATATTTTATAGATGACTAGATAATCTGTAGATCATCTATTAGTTATCTATCAGCTATCTATAGATCATCTATTAGTTATTTAACAGTTATCTAACAGTTATCTAACAGTTATCTAACAGTTATCTAACAGTTATCTATAAACCATCTATTAGTTATCTAACAGTTATCTATAAATCATCTAATAGTTATCTAACAGTTATCTAATAGATCATCTATAGATCAACTATAGATCAACTGCCAACAGACAGGAGGATCAGTTTTTACTAATAATTTACTAAAAGGCACATCTCTTAAAATCTTTTTAATTCTCGATCTTTCTTCTAGGGACACCGCATCATTTTCATCGAGACATTGATCGAAACTATTTTTATCTTTGCAATAGAACAATACGACAAATGCAGTTTGAGCTCTAAAATCTGTCATTACGCAATTATACTTTTGAGTCATTAACCAACAGTAGTGATTGTCGTGCCTACCGCTAAACGCCAATTTCGTTAAAACGCAAGTGTTTTTCCCGAGCGCCGCCTTACGATATTTTATGTCTTGTTCCGAGCTACAATCGTCTATCAAAAATAGAACGTGCGATCCTTTAAATCGAGCTCTATAAAATGCTAAAGCTTCGTTGAGAGACACCTTTTCTACCTCTAAATCGCATAGGTATATCTCGGGGTCTAACCACAGCCAACGCCTCTCGCGATATGTCTTGTTATTACTCAACGTAGGACAAATAACTACGATAGTTTCAAAGTGATCTTTATACTCAGTTTCTAATAGATCTAAAATATATTTGGTTTTACCCGAATTAGTCCTACCGCATACTAGCGCGCAGTGTGGTGTTTTTGGAAACGTTTTATACATATTTAATAGTAGAGACTATTTTAAGAATAACTACCGCTAAATCTTTTAAGGGGTACGGCTTATTTAATAGTAGAGACTATTTTAAGAGTAACTACCGCTAAATCTTCCATCTTCTAGCACCAACTGACCATCCATCACCAAGAAAACGTAACATTTTAGAGAACCAGATGCCTCAGCCTCTCTTTCTAAATGGAGAGAAATACCGCCACCCACATCTCCTATTTTCCTGCCAGAACCGTGACTTTTGTTGTCGTCGGTTACCCTCGTATCTAACCAAAGACCGTAACTAGTGGTTAAATAGGAGCCTAATGTCATATCGTGCAATTCTAAGTCTTTGGACACGCTGGCACCAAATTCTGTATTAGAGTCGCCGAAAAACTTGGTAATCTCATCCCAGTGTTGATAACGCTTCATGCCCTGACTATACAATTGATTCGGCTTACCCTCTATCGTAACGTCTACTTTTTCGATCTTTGGATTATAAAAAATTCGAGGATCTTTTTCGGCCGATTCTTTAAATAAAAGAAGTATACCTTTGAGACTTCTAATGGCTTGATTGAGATTAATGTTCCAAGTAGTATCGGACTTGTTTAACGTTAAAACCGTATATCTTTGAACTTTTTCGTATAGAAAATGAGTTTTACCTCGATATTTTTGTCTGATATTATCGGCCAATGTTTTATTGGTCACCGTTTCAAACTCGAGATCTAACCCCGAAATGTTATACTTCGCGTTAGAATCGGTAGATTTTACTACGCTCGCGTGATCGTTAAATGTAAATTCATAAGTTAGTCTATCTTTGAGCGTCGATGGACTAAAAGGCTGATGATCTGTAAGCATTTCAAAATCTAGAGGAATGTAATATCGGTTACCGTAAGCGTTGGCAATCGCTTTGTCATTTCCACCATTCGCGCTAGCAATCCCATCGCTAGCGCCGATTCTGAGTTTCGTGACGTTGCTATCTTCGAGTCCTCGATACGCATCGTTCGCGCTGGCTGGTCGCCACATGTCTTTATACGCGTTATATACATCGGCATCCGTAAACGCTACGAAATCTTTACCTTCTAGTTTGATTCTTACGCCACTAATTAAATTTCGGGCGACGTTATAATATAGAGTTCTTGTATCATCTTCGTTAGTGCCTTCAGATTCTAAGTCTATATTAAAAGCTAATCGTACTGTACCCGGCACGACTACATCGTCTTTACTCAACATAGGAAATTCAACGATCAACATACTGCCAGCCGATGCGATACTAGGATTATGAGTAATGACCATCGATTGTCTCAACCCCTTCAACGCTCTAGGATTTTTTAAACTTCTGTGTGGATTCAGTTTGCTTCCATAAATTGCGTTCATTTTACTTAACGAAACAAAAAAAATAACAAGCAAAAAACTTTTAAACAAACTTATAAACTAAAAATCCTAAAACAGCAGTGCCTCCTAAGATAAATGCAATTTCACCATCTTTTTGATCTTCGCTGGGTACGTAAAAGTCCGACAATACAGGTTCGCGAGGTAATCTCAACTCGTCGTTGGTTACTTCGTTATATTCTCTCAACGCCTCATCTACGTTTTTAAATGTTTTTTGAGCCCTGGCTTCTTTATGTAGTCGATCGTTTAGATAATCTAGAACCTTGGTTCTTTGTTCTACCCACTCTTGTTTAGCTCGAGTTAATTGTTCTAAAGCGAGGTCGTGTCGTTTACGTTCTTCATCCGCACCGCTTTTTCCTATCTTAGAAAAGGCGAAGCTCGTTCCGCTAAATGCCACAGCGCTTATTATAGCTCCAGCACCCATAATTAAAAGACTCACCATTTTTAATAAGTCGTTAAAATAAAATGGAAACAAAATTAAGTAAAATATTTTACAGTCCTAAAGGATATTGGAAAGGTGCAGGCGCTATAAAAAAATTGTCGTTAAAAGCCAACGTACCCGAGCCAGAAGTTAGAAATTGGTTGAGAAAACAAGCCATGTGGCAAATATATTTACCAGCCCCCAGTTTTATACCGAGACCTACGAGTCTCAATAAGGTTATAGGGCGACCCAATGAACAACATCAAGCGGATCTGTTGTATCTACCTCACGATGTAGTTAGACGTAAAAGATATAAATACGCGTTGACGATCGTCGATGTGGCCACTCGATATAAAGAAGCTGAACCCTTGACGAATAAAACGAGTACTCAAGTTGTAGAGGCGATAAAAAAGATTTACAAAAGATCGCCCTTGTCTTGGCCTCTCACGATAAAAGTAGACCCCGGTACAGAATTTATGGCTGAATTTAATACTTTGATGCGGACTCGCAACGTCGCAGTACAGAAAGGCGATGTTGGCAATCATAGAGCTCAAGGTATAGTAGAAAGATTTAATCGTACTTTAGCCGAAAGATTATTCGGTCATCAATACGCTCAGGAAATGTTAGAGCCTACCGAGCGTAGCCGCGAGTGGGTAAAAAGATTGCCCGATGTCATAAAAGCGTTAAACAACGAAGAAACTAGATTGATATCGACTATGAAAGGTAAACCGTTAACTCCTCTAGCGGCTATGTCTCAGTTAGAAATAAAACAATTGAGTTCCTCGGGACTCAAGAGCCCCGAAGTCGCGCTAAGCGTAAATGACGATATCGTTAGATATCTTTACGCTCCTGGAGAGCTCGAAAAAGACGTTAGAAGAAGAGCTACCGATCCTATTTGGAGCTTGGAAATGTATACGATTAGAAGGAGAACGACGAATCCCGGACAACCCGCGTTGTACTGGCTGACTCACGGCCCCAAGAGATCGTTCGTTAAGAAAGAATTAATGGTTGTTCCGTCAGATACTGAGTTACCGCCTTCTTCAGCGACGTAGAATATCGTAAGCTAGATACCCAACCCCAGCAGCAGCCATTAATCCAACGACCAAAGCCGTTTTTTCTTGTTCGTGCGAGTCTGGGGGTGGGTCTAAATTTTCTAAATCGTCTAAATTCTGCTGGGTTACTGCACTCGCGTAGCCGGGCGTACGCCTCTTTTTTACGGGAGATGGTGGGGGTGGTGCAGGGGTTGTTGGGGGCGTAGGTGAAGGGGTTGGTGTAGGGGTTTGTGGCTGAGGGGGTGGCTCTGACTCTGGCGTTGGTGAGGGTGGCGTAGCTACGACGTCTGAGTTCAAGTTGATATTTAACCCTATCGGCGCGCCGGGCGTAGCTATCTGTATATTATTATTATAACCTCGATGAATACCGACTAAAAGCTCCATATTTGATGGAATCAAGTATAATCCTGGGCCAATCACAAAGTTTAACGAGCTTCTAGCGTACTGTAAAGAATCTTGAAATCTGGTTATAGAAGATTCCAAGTCCGTAGGGCTGTTTATAACGCCTTCTACTATATTTTCAAATTGTCTTTGGGCATCTAATCCGGTACCCGCGGTTAGTATACTCGTTTTTGCTTGGGCTTGCGCGCCGAGTATGGCGTACACGTACGTTCTAACGCTTTCGTTTATTTGTTCTATACCAACGTCGGTAAACGAGCTCTTCTGGAGTATAAACTTTCTAAAACCGAGTCGTACAACGTCTACGGATTGTCTGATATACATGACGGTGTACTTACCGTACTTATACGTATCGTCCGGCGTGGTAAAACCCATTTTGTAATAACCACCAGGTTGTGGATCTAAGTCTTCCTCATCGTGTACATAATCTATACCGGGTACCGGTAAATATTTATGCGAGCCTCTATCGTAATAGTACGCCGTACCTAGACCCGCTGATGCTAAGTCTACGGTCTGTTTAAAACTCAAGTTTGGATCCACTCGAAAGCGTTGAACGACGTTGGTATAAGCACCGTGATCGATGCTATTGTTTAGATCGTCGAATGCGTCGTCGTTTGGAATTGGGCATTTTAGAAAGTATAGTATCTTTCTGATCGTGAAATATACGTGAAACTTGAATAAAGCCGATATTACGGGGTTTTTGTGTAGCAACGATTCTAGTCCTACGCCGCAACCATAAGTCGCACACAAAAATGCAAAGTTGAGTTGATTTTGATAAAACGTCATGGGGTCCGATGCGTAACGTTCGACCACTTCGTCGCTCTTCACGTCGGACATTTTATAAGCGCTAAATATATCCGCTAAATTAGCGATAAAACTCGCGTTCGTGTTGGCGTTTACGATAATGTCAAGTTGACTCAAGTGCATGTTCAACGGGGTACTCTCAGGGGTAATTGCTTCGTACTTATCGCTCGTCGTCGGGTCGTCTTGGCCTCTAACTAGATTCACGATATCTAGAGCATTCGTTATCGTTCGATTATTAACGTCTAAAAATTTCATAAGTGTAGTGAATTTCATTTTAATTTATAATAAACCAAATATTTTTTAAAGCTTTTGTAAGCTTTAATAAAATGGAATCGCACGTTTTTGAAATGTTTAATAACGAACGAACGTTTAGATTGTCAAAACCTATAGATAACTCTAAGGGGGATTACAGTATGAGTTTAACCAGCGCGATATTAACCGCGGGTTTCTACAACATGGCTAGCAATAGCGAAATTCTCTATTTTATACATCAAATCGATCCAAACACTGGTAAAGAAACGGGTAGAACGGATGGTAAAATTGATATTCCTGCTGGATATTACGATATAGATTGGATCGAAGAGAGACTCAGTAAATTAGTTTGGTTAGAAGTCTCCGTAGATAAACTTAATAAAAAAATATCTTTAAATGTAACGGAAGAAAATAACGTTCTACGCTTTGATAAAAACATTAAACAATTGTTGGGGATAACGGTCAAAAACTTAGTTTTTGGCGTAGATTATGTAGGGCATTATAATACAATGCCCGTCGATGCAATTTTTTTACATTGCGATCAGTTATCTACGTCTAATAATTTCTATAACGGAGGGGGAACGCACTTGCTAGACGTTATACCGATAACGAAAAGAGACGATACGATTATCGAGCGTGCAAGATTAACCGCTCGTAGACTCGTGGGTGATAAGATAAACCAACTTAGCTTTAGTATCAGAGACCGAGACGGCGATTTAATAAATAATCGAGGAAAAAAGATTAGTTTTAACTTGACGATAGGTAAATTTTAAGAGATTTTTGAAGATTTTTTAGCTTAAATAAAATGGAATCGCACGTTTTTGAAATGACCGATGACGAACAAACGTTTAGACTGTCAAAACCTATAGATAACTCTAAGGGAGATTGCTGCATGAGTTTAAACAACGCGATATTTACCGTTGGTTTTTTTAATATAGCTCAACGTATGACTATAGCATGGGAAATAGTTACAGGCACTAATGCAACTAACGGCGAAACGGTAATTCCACCTGGAAATTATACTATCGATGAGTTAGTAGTCGAACTTAATAAATTAAGATTGATCGTAGTTTTCGTAGACAAGATTAATAAAAAGATTATTTTTAATCTCGGTATAATATCGACAAATCAATATCTTCATATTACTTTCGATTCATATGCTCGAAAAGTGTTGGGTCTACCCTTTAATTGGAGCCCTTTGAGTGATGATGAACTTGTAGGGCATTATAATATAAATTATGTGAATACAATTTTTTTACATTGCAATCAGTTATCTACGTCTAATAATTTCTATAACGGAAAGAGCACGCACTTGCTAGACGTTATACCGATTGTATATAGTGAGGCTTATTCGAATGTAATAGCGACTGTACAGAATAAAAGAAAAACTGTCATACCTCTAATTAGGAGTAAAATACCCGAACTGAGTTTTTCTTTCAGAGACTGCGATGGCGAGTTAATCGAGAATAACCATAAGAAATTTATTTTTCGAGTAGATATTTATCGATCGTCTTGTTCTGGTTAGAACGATGATCCTC
Organism: Hippasteria phrygiana; assembly: GCA_037893225.1. Taxonomy (NCBI): domain Eukaryota; kingdom Metazoa; phylum Echinodermata; class Asteroidea; order Valvatida; family Goniasteridae; genus Hippasteria; species Hippasteria phrygiana. The sequence goes on along the minus strand of JAZGUH010000573.1, from coordinate 192,173 downwards.
TGGCTAGAATAGACTAAAGGCTAGAATGATGACCGTAAGCCAGAGTGTCTATACCATTAGGTAAAATATATCTCTTCGTATCTAAAGGATTTAACGATTGCTTGACTTGAGCCTCCGTGTATATCATGTGACGCTCAGTTCCAAAACGAATCATCTTGTTTGAATAGCATTCGTTCGATAAAACACATCGCTTATACTTTTCGTAAGATAGATCGTTGTTTATAACCACTCGGTTTACGCCTTTGGCCTTCTTTATACAGTCGTAGCTACTCTCGTAGGGAGTAATATCGTGTTCCCCGTATAAAATCGAGTACATCTTCGATCTGATGCAAGTAGCTTCGCTTATGACTTTTCCCCCGCATTCGTCTTTAAATTTACCGATAACTTTCTTGTTAGTATCGTCGTATAAAAAGTGGTCTTTCTCGTAGTTAGAAAAATCGTACAAGTCAGACTGTTTTTCTAGATTCCGATAAACGTCTTTCGTATAGATAATCAAAAGCAGCGAGTCCGTGTCTGTATACATCAATCTTACTTTATCGCCATACGTCTTTTTTAATTGGTTGTAATAAAAGTCGTACATTAGAGTCTTCGATAAATCTAAGATACTAACGCCGCAATAGATGGGCTTATTTAAATACGTTTTCTTTTTGTACGATTCCACGAATGAGAGACCGCATTCTTTAAACGCCGTAGTAGACTTGTAACAAGGTTTAGAAACTATTTTTTCGTATTCTTTTACTTGATCGTTTCTCAGTAGCACACCATCTATTCTATTTCTAACATTTTCCATCGTTTTGCCGAATACAGAATTATTCATCAATTTGAAAAAATCTTTTTCGAAATCCGACTTTGCTTTAGTTCTGAGTTGCGTGTTTTTATCGGTGTACGATTTCATCCTAGGTTTTTGTTTAAATTGTAACGCTCGATGTACTTTATTTAGTTTTAGGCCTAGCCTCAAACACTGTTTCAAATTGACGTAGTGCAATACATATTTTTCTTTTCGATATAGCGTACCGGTTAATTTTTTTACCTTGGTAGAGTCTCCTATATCACTCGTCAACTCTCGTTGATACTCCGATAACCATTCTTCAGGTATGATTATATTATCGGCGGCTAAAGGATAATCGTTGTGTAGATCGTGTAGTTCGGCTGGATATTCCAGGTCAACTTCGAACATATATCCCGTTTTAGTATCATCTTTTAACGCCATGATACGGTCGTGGGTAAATTGTTTAGTACAGACCCATTTAAATCCTCCGTAAGGTAGCGGTCGACTCATGGCCCATCCGTAGAGGTTGTTGGCGTCTAGATAGAGAATATACGAATCGGGTTTATCTTGATCGTAATCTTTCAGGTACTTATTGTTGGCCTTAGCATAGCGCGTACTACCAACGCTCGATATTCCCCCTCTTTTCGCTTTTTCAAAAAATATATGTTTATCTACATCGGTTAATAATTCTAATTCTATTTTAGTGTGTCTTAATAAAGCGTCCCAACTTAATCCCGGTGCTGTGAAGTAGTTGGCTGGATCCAACTTGTAATTCGTTCTACACATTTGTCTAAAATTCTCGAATACGCCTGCTAGTAATAGAGTATCCGTGGTTACGTATAAGTCGTGGTATTCGCCCATGTTTTTTATGTTAAATGTCCGCCATACTCGTTGCGCGCGCGAGTAGTCTTCGTCCGTTATATGTTTATCTTTTAGAGCGCTGAAAAAAGATTCTTTCGGTGGCAGAGTAGCTTCGCTAAATCGTTCAAAGCTGTCCATGTACTCGTATGGATATACACCCTTTTGTAATAAGATGTCTGCGTTTTCTTCGCCATAACGTTTCAGGAGTAGCCTAAAAGCGTCTCTCGGGCAAGACATTACCAATTTGTCGAGACCGCTAGACATAAAATGAAACGAGTCTATAAATCTATATTGGCCGATCGAAAATGAAATGTATTTTTCTGAATTTTTGGGTATACACCAGATATCTTGTTGATACTTAGAAATACCCTGCATGATCAAGTGCGCGTCATAGTTTTCTAAGTTGTGAAAGACGACCGGTATTTTCGTTTCACCGGGTTTTACTCGTAATTTAAGATTACAGTAAGCGTGTGCGGCTCCTCTGTACTTGCCTGTAGTGTGACAATGATCTCTTACTTTTCGAAATTTGTTAATTTTCTTTTGGCAGAACATACATGTTTTCTCGACGTATCCCTTTTCGTTTTTGTACGTGTATTCTTCCAGTTCTTCTTTACTTTTGGGTTCTACAGGTTTGCAGCACAGGCAATTACACGAGTAATTTGGATAAATTGGTTTTTCGCAAATCCAGCACTCGTTAGAGTTTAGGTGTACAACCTCTTCTTTTAGCGTATATATTATCGGCTTAATGCGAGCTAGTAATTCATTAATCTTAGGTTCGAGTTCTTGCAACGAGGTTATAAAATTGTCTATAGCGCGTTCACCTCTATAAGTCTTTCGCCTGATCTGTCGACCATCGCATCTAACTACAACGTACGAATAGCCGCAGGCTTTGTGTGTTGCGATTTTACCCTCAGCCTCTCTTTCTGGTACTTCCGCAGCTACACTCGTAGAGGGTACCAAGATAGATTCAAAATCGGCGTATATGACATAGGGTGCATCTTGTAAATTCTTAAAGTTTTTAAACATTAATTTGCTTTTGTTCAAGTATTTGTTCGCATTTTCATGCGGCATTTTAACGGTAGATAAAGCAGAGTCTATTCCTTCACAATCTTTTATGTGTATGTCCAGCTTCTCTTTCGAACTAAAATGCGTTAAACATCTTAAGCAAAACAGTTTACGATGCTGACTATTGGTAGCGCAATATAAGAATCTAGGTAAGTCACTTATCCAACAATAATGACCGTCATATAATAGCAAACTGATAGTTTCTATATCGTATGGCCTTTTAGATAAATATAGCGGATATATCAAGCCCCTTTTATCTTGTGGATAGGTTTTATTTTTGCAGTCTGTATCATACCCCAACACGTTTATACTTATATCGTTTTGTCTTTCTATTCTCGGTATCTGATGTATGGGTGTGGGAAAGTCTATGTCCTTAAAATTTAATCCGTCATCGGTTTTATAAGTAGATGGATTATTTCCGCGAAATTGGTACTTTGGGTTTGTTGCTAATTGGTTTTTAACTCTATCGGTATATATACCTAGGGCGGCTCTTAAACACCATCTTATACACTCTTGATCTTCGTTTTTGATATTAAATGTTGCGTGTTTGTTAGTTATATATTCGGGTAGTTTTACGTAAGAAGCGCCTACCAGAGGCTTAACTCTGTTTATGTTTATGTAAAACGCGACTATTTTATCTATAGTCCAACCACTTCCTTTATTCGTAAATTTATCTATCTGAGATAATATAGTTTCATATTGTTTCCCGATAGTCGTAGCTATCTCACTCTTGTTTAATACTCGATTTTGGTAACTAAAATGAATAGCGGTTTGTGTTGTAGTCTTAATACCTGATTTTTTTACATACTTTATTTTAATAGCGATCTGTAGTTTCATCGTTTTTATTTTTATTAATTCAGCTACGATTTTGTTTTTGATCATCGACGTATGGGTGTTGTAAAATTGCTCCGGATCGTCGATAAACAGACTCGGAATCAGTTCCAAATTTCGATAACTGTTTTCAAATCTTCTAGTCTCTCGAAAGTCTGCTTCTCGAAAAGTATTTTGCTCCTTAAATCTTTTTATAGCTTCGACGTAATCTTTTTTTATCACTCGACCATTTCTACCCGTTGAGACGACCCGAATATTTTTATCGTGCGCGAGTCGCTCTAACGAAGCTTTAGATCGTATTCTCAAATTTTTAAATTTGGCTTCTTCTTCTTTTATAGCTCGAATATAATCTCGCCTGATATACGTATTACGGCGTCCTGTTGGTGTTTCTAAAGATAAGTTATACTTATCGATATATCTTTTTAAAGATATTTTGTTCCATCTATTGTATCCTCGAATCATAGGTTGTGTTTCCATCTTTATAGTAACATAATATAATATTTTTAAAAAAAATAAAAAAATAATTAATTTTTTTTGTCGTATGTTATTTTAGAGCAATATCTTTTTTCGCCCGGGCACCCCGGCGATTTCGTACACTTGTGGGATATGGAAAATACTTTTTATTTTCTTGATTTTGTGCTAATTTTGGTGTGTAGTACCCCAGCAAAATTTTGGGTGATTTTTTGGGCTATTTTGTTTCTAAAAAATTTGACGTATGTACCCACAGCAAAATTAGAGAGAAAAGTGAAAAAACATGAAATGACATAGAACCGGCAATTACCATACTACTCAATGTAAAAAATTACAAATTATGGCTTAAATACGTCGCCTTCACCGAATCGGTGATTCGTCGTGTGACCTTGGTGTGACTAAGAACACTATCTTAGCCCTTTGACTAAAAACAACTAGTAACACGAAAGTGATTAAAACCACGTCCGCAATACCGCGCGCTAAAAAAAATCGGCAGGGCCGCCATTTTTTCTAACGGACAGCGTATACATGTAAATGTACGTTGTGCTCTGTCAGTGCAGCTGCGTTTCGCATAACCAGTATTTAATACCAGAATTCTGTTGAAATCATCCTGATGTTTGGTAAATCCTGTTCCTGTTGATACGGCTTTGGAGCTGTTGGATCTCAGGTAAGGCCTAAATCTTTTTACGATTGTAATTTTTGTCGTGAAAACTGTGTAGTGCTCATCCATTGTGATTCATTTATGCAATGGAAAATTGCGTATGCTCTAGGTCTACAAGTACTCTCATGTAGTAGGGTGTTATAATACAAAATAAACGGATATTAAACAGAAAGATTTTACTTTAATACCCCCCCACCAAAATCGGTTAGAAACAACAAATCTTGGAAAATAACCATCCATTTGTGTTCATAATTATATAATAAACACTTGGCACAACTTTTAATTTTGAGAATTCTGTTGAGACATTTTAGTGCAATATAGGGGAAACATTTTTTGTTTTCTGTGTTAGAACTAGAAGTTCTTGGCAGTTGGCACCATGTATAGTCACTCCAAAGTGTGCACATACATGTTGATTTTTTCCTAAGTTTGTACTGATTTTGCTGAAATAAATCTTGAAATAACAGGTTGTGCCACATGTTTAGACAGTTGTTGTCAAGGAGGGTTGGTTATTATTTTTCAAGATTTTGGTGGGGGTATTAAACTTAAAGTAAAATCTTTCCAACCAGGGTCAACTGTTACGTACCGAGTCAACTCGTACGTACCGAGTCAACTCGTACGTACCGAGTCAACTCGTACGTACCGAGTCAACTCGTACGTACCGAGTCAACTCGTACGTACCGAGTCAACTCGTACGTACCGAGTCAACTCGTACGTACCGAGTCAACTCGTACGTACCGAGTCAACTCGTACGTACCGAGTCAACTCGTACCCATTTTTTCTTTTTTTGTACATTAAAAAACCCGGTAATTTGGTAAACCTTAATTAATGGGTTCGTTTTTGTTTTGTTTTTTCATGGTAATTGATTGGACGTTATGTACACAAATCGAAAAGTCAATCATTATGAATTATCTAAAAATAGGAGAGGGAGTAGCATAAGAAAGTATCATTCAGAATATTAAAACGAAAGCAGATAATAATTCAAACCAATGCAAAAAAAACCTAAATAATGCGACATTCTCCATGAAAGATGTTCGCACAGTTATCCGTTACCAGTCGTCCAGTTTCTGAGAAAAAAAAGATATGAAGTTTGAAATATTAAAAAGACAGTGGGCATATATGAAAACTTATTAAATACTAAATCATGCACAGGGAGCTAGGGAGTTGACTGTGGGTACAAGTTGACCGGGGGTACGAGTTGACCCAAAATCGGTTTATTGATATGCGCATTATGGGCTTGTTTATTTTCTCCCAAATAATATTTGTTTGGGGGGGGGGGATCTTGAGTGTTTGTAATATGCATACCTGGACCCATGTGGGATGTCGACAACTCAACCGTTGGCCGACTCGAACGTTTACCAAGTCGTCCGTGTCTCAACGGACGACTTGTCTCAAGGGACGACTTGTCTCAACTCTCAACGGACGACTTAAATTCCTATTTGATGCGAAGGCGGTCCAGTTGTCTCGAGTCTAGTCGGCCAACGGTCGAGTTGTCCGAGCTCCCACATGTGATACATGCACATGATAATCATTATGCATAGACAACTTGATTGTCTGTGCATAATAAAAGACTAGTTGTCTGTTAAGAATATGCCTAGCACAGTCAAGTTGTCTCCATGTCAAAGTCTCAACGGACGAGTTGGTAAATGATAGTTGTTGCACTAGTCCAGTTGTCTCAGTCTGACATTCATAATCAGCATATGGATGAGGTATTTTTACACCACGGCACAGTTTGGATTATAAACATAATTTGGCAGTATAATATGCTCGGTTATGTAAAAAAATTAGGCTTTGTTCACATGGTTTTTATCATTGTCTAAATGAAGTGAAAAAAACCCAAAAGTGTCAACCGATCCATCAGAAAATTATACAAGCTTACTAAAATGATTAAAATTGCTGTAAATTCTGTTGTCCAGCATGTCTCTTCCTTTTTTGTAATTTGAACTGTTAAAAAACCTACGGTTGGTAAAAATTTTCAAAAGGAATGGCGGCCATCTTTAAATCAAAAAGTGCCTCCTTCCTTTAAAAAAAAAAACCTGCACAATAAAACATTTTTTTTTACTTGGCCTTAGCTACATGTATGGCATTTGTATGCTAACTTTTTTCAAAGTAACATGTATAACATGCCATTTGTCTATGATTTTATTTTACTCTCAGGTGTTCCACAACTGTGACGAGATCTCCAAGCTAAGTTGTGGAAGGATTCTGCCAGCAGAAAGCTCTCAGTCCTGCTCCCAGACAAAAGCCACCGGAGGAACTGCTCACTAGCTACTTGGTAGTGCAAGCTCTGGGCAGTGAACCACCTCCCCCCCCCCCACACCTCCCTGAGAAGGATCATCCTCAGTGACTTGGCTGTGAAGGGGAATCTTTTTCCCACCATTTGGCTAAGAGACGACACGAGTTGATTCTGCCAGCAAAATGTTCTCGGTCCTGCTCTCAGACGTTAAGCCAACAGCAACTGTGTTGTAGCTACATGTACCCGGTAATGCAGGCTCAGGGCAGTTTTATTCTTAAATTCTTGCCAAAAATATTCAGTTGGAATTAGTGTTATTAAATTGAGTAAGAAACCATCTTTAGGTTAGACAAATTTGTTTTATCAGTGTCAACAATCGTACTAGTCCCTAAGCATATTTTTAAGGAACAAAAGTCTTGCCAAGGACAGCAGAATTTAATTCACAATGTTTCATTTACTTCTCATGAGTATTAAGTGTCAACAATCATACTTAGTAATTTACTGAAATCTGTAAAAATTGCTTTGTGTTTGGAAACAAAAATCTTGCCAGTGATGACAGGATTTCATTTACAGGTTCTATTTTCCTCATTTAATTACAATTTGTGGCAACATGAATTTTATATTCTTTAATTCAAATCCGGTTGCATTGCAATAAGACTGTTTGAAAAGATTATGACTCGCTTGCTTCATTTTCTTTTGTTTTTACAGGAAATAAAACCTTAGTCACATGACTATTGTGATTAGTCATCATTTTGAATGACTAACTGGAAAAGTCGGGTGACTAACGTTTAGTCCTTTCAGACACCAGTTGGATTTAATCAGAAGACTAATAAATGTTAGTCCATTTGACTAACTTATGACTAATATTCGACTAATAAATATTAGTCATCTGGCTTGATGACTAACTTTAGTTGGTCCTTTCAGACATAGGGCAGGACTAACTTTTATTAGTCAAAATGACTAACTTATGTTTACAGTGTAGAGCTAAATTGTACACCCCATTTGTGTTGAATTTTGTGTGATTGGGTACTGTAGAGCCTTGGCACCATCACTTTGCATGGGACTTGATGCCCTGATTTTGTCTAAGTACAAAGAATGTGCCATTGGTTTACTACACAGTGTTGGAGTTTGTGTGGTTAGGGAAGGATTCTAGTAAAAAGCCTTGGGCTGTTAGGGTAATGAAGTAACTCAATGAAGTTTGTTATGTTTACTTTGGTTAGGGTGCTAATGCTAACGTAGCTTAATGTTGTCTTCTTTACTTAAAGTAAGCAACTTAACGTTAAAGGGACACATTTTGCTGTTTAGAAATGTTCCTTACCTTTGATAAGAGTTGTTCATGCAAAAAAACACGTATAATGTGTTGTAATTAGTGAGTAGTGATTACAAAACAAAAAATTTGCCGCTTACCCCCGACATCTGACCCGCGAAACATAGACTTATTTCCAGCACTAAATACCACCGTCTAAATAATGCGCAAAATACGCTGTAAGAGTCTTTAGGCTGGCGCCGCAGCTAGTGGCCTTGTGAACCTATCAGATGATCGCCAGGTACAATTCTCTACTTCGCGACGCATACATATCGCCAGTGCTGTGCGCCGTGCCACAGTACATCAAAATGGATCAACAGAACGTACTTCAACCAGATGCGACTGGAAATACGACTGGTGAACACAGTCCGCCATTTTGTGGAGTCAAAAATTTGGTTCTACAAAATGGCGGACCGTTATTTGTCACGAAATTAAACAAAAACCACGCAATTTGAAGGGATAGTTATGTGAATCTTTATATTCTACTTTTAAAAAAGCTTCCCAACCAAATCCATTTCAGTTTTATAGCCCAAATCGCAAAATCCAAAGCAATGTGTCCCTTACCAGCTTATTATTTTGACATGTTTGGCACTGCACAGTTGCAACACGGCTAGCCCCACCAGTAGTGTGGCTGGCGGATTTGACATCGGGCTGATCCTTAGCCACACGTCCTACCTAGTCCGAGTAACTTGGACCCTTTATCGCCTTTTTTAACATTTGGACATGATCTGGCGATAGTAGGGTCTAAGGCGATTGTGCGATAGAGAATGGCTTCTAATTCAATTCAAATAAAAAATTCAAAATTCAACCAATTACAACGGTCACCAAAATACTAGATACGCCACCATCTGAACAAGTGGAGTTCCATGATCAGATGAATGTACCAAGGTTTGCTTAACATCCAAATAAAAAGTGAAATTTTACCGTTTAATTCCCAGAGACCCTCGCAGAACATGTCTTTTCGCTTTCTTGGAGTTCAAATAGTGAGTCCGCGACCTTACATGACGTATGTCACCCTGATGCGCAGCGCCCGCATGCACCGCGCGACAACCTGTTTATGCCGGCGACTGTTTCGTGAAGAATTCCCTCCCCCACTACGCGCGTGCAACCTCGAATATATAACTCTATGGAATCAATATACAACTGTACTACATGTATCTACACACGAACACGTACCGCGACCGATACCACTCACGAAACAGTCGCCGGCATAAACAGGTTGTCGCGCGGTGCATGCGGGCGCTGCGCATCAGGGTGACGTAGTCATGCAAGGTCGAGGAGTCACTATTTGAACTCCAAGAAAGCGAAAAGACATGTTCTGCGGGCAATAGGTATTTTGCGGAACTTGCAGAACGTGCGGAACTCTGCGGAACTCTGCGGAACTCTGCAGAACAGGGAAGATTAGACCGAATAAATTCAAAATATCGACTTCAAAGACAGAATAACGTTCAAACTTCACTAATAAGTACTTAAATCTTCATGCATTTTCCCTTGAATTAAAGAAATTTCAACATTTAACGTTAAAACACTTCTGCAACGCTAGTCGTGACAATAATCTTTATTATGTCCAGAACACATGCTGTAAAGGGATATATCATTTACAAACCAAGTGTTAAATGAACGGGTCCTGTTCCTAAGGCTGTGGGGAGGGGGCATGTTTGCTGTTGCGGAACCAACATTAACAATTATCGCAATGATGTAATTTTACCACAGACAAGTGTCTTATATCCCCAATAACTCCTCTGAGTATTTTCTCGGGAAATTTCAGTAGAAAAGGCATTTTATTATAAGAGTTCCGCGTTTTACCCAGGTAGGTTATTCAGCGGAATTTGCTGCGTGCGTTATAATGCACGGCTGCATACCTTGTCGTCCAAGGCTGGGGAGGGGGCATGTTTGACGCTGCGGAACCAACCTTAAATATGATTGCAATGATGTAATTTTACCACGGACAAGTGTCTTATATCCTCAAAAACTCCTCAGTATTTTCTTGGGAAAATTCAGTGGGGAAGGCATTTATTTATAAGAGTTCCGCGTTTTACCCAGGCAGGTTTTTCAGCGGAAGTTGCTGCGTGCGTTATGTACGGCCGCATGCTGTACACGGTACAAAATACAACCGTCCATGGCTGGGGGAGGGGTCATGTTTGCCGCTGCGGAACGTACATTAAAAGTGATCGCAATGATGTAATTTTACCACGGACAAGTGTATTATATCCTCAATAACTTCTCCCTGTATTTTCTCTGCAAAATTCATTCGGGAAGGCATTTAATTATAAGAGTTCCGCGTTTTACCAAGTCAGGTTTTGGGGATTTGATTCGTGCGTTATAATGCATTTATAAGTCAGGTTTTTGAGTGGGATTTGCTGCGTGCGTTATAATGCACGGCCGCATACCCTGTCGTCTAAAGCTAGGGAGGGGGCATGTTTGCCGCTGCGGAACCAACATTAAAAATGATTGTAGTGATGTAATTTCACCACGGACAAGTGTCTTATATCCTCAATAACTCCTCTGAGTGTTTTCTCGGAAAAATTCAGTGGGGAAGGCATCTATTTATAAGAGTTTCGCGTTTTACCAAGTCAGGTTTTTGAGTGGGATTTGCTGCGTGCGTTAATGCACGGCGGCTGCATACCTTGTTTTCCAAGATGGGGAGGGGGAATGTTTGCCGCTGCGGAACCAACATTAAACATGATCGCAATGATGTAATTTCACCACGGACAAGTGTCTTATATCCTCAATAACTTCTCTGAGTATTTTCTCGTGAAAATTCAGTTGGGAAGGCATATATTTAAAAAAGTTCCGCGTTTTACCAAGTCATGTTTTTTAGTGGGATTTGCTGCGTGCGTTATAATGCACGGCCGCATACCTTGTCGTCTAAGGCTAGGGAGGGGGCATGTTTGCCGCTGCGGAACCAACATTAAAAATGATTGTAGTGATGTAATTTCACCACGGACAAGTGTCTTATATCCTCAATAACTCCTCTGAGTGTTTTCTCGGAAAAATTCAGTGGGGAAGGCATTTATTTATAAGAGTTCCGCGTTTTACCAAGTCATGTTTTTGAGTGGGATTTGCTGCGTGCGTTATAACGTACGGCCGCATGCTGTATACACGGTATACAAATTACAATCGTCCAAGGCTGGGCAGGGGGCATGATTGCCGCTGCGGAACCAACATTAAAAATTATCGCAATGATGTAATTTTACCAAGGACAAGTGTATTATATCCTCAATAACTTCTCTCTGTATTTTCTCTGCAAAATTCAGTCGGGAAGGCATTTATTTATAAGAGTTCCGCGTTTTACCAAGTCAGGTTTTTGAGTGGGATTTGCTGCGTGCGTTAATGCACGGCGGCTGCATACCTTGTCGTCCAAGATGGGGAGGGGGAATGTTTGCCGCTGCGGAACCAACATTAAAAATGATCGCAATGATGTAATTTCACCACGGACAAGTGTCTTATATCCTCAATAACTCCTCTGAGTATTTTCTCGGGAAAATTCAGTCGGGAAGGCATATATTTATAAGAGTTCCGCGTTTTACCAAGTCATGTTTTTGAGTGGGATTTGCTGCGTGCGTTATAATGCACGGCCGCATACCTTGTCGTCCAAGGCTTGGGAGGGGGCATGTTTGCCGCTGCGGAACCAACATTAAAAATTATCGCAATGATGTACTTTTACCACGGACAAGTGTATTATATCCTCAATAACTCCTCTGAGTATTTTCTCGGGAAAATTCAGTAGAAAAGGCATTTTATTATAAGAGTTCCGCGTTTTACCCAGGTAGGTTATTCAGCGGAATTTGCTGCGTGCGTTATAATGCACGGCTGCATACCTTGTCGTCCAAGGCTGGGGAGGGGGCATGTTTGACGTTGCGGAACCAACCTTAAAAACTATTGCAATGATGTAATTTTACCACGGACAAGTGTCTTATATCCTCAATAACTCCTCAGTATTTTCTTGGGAAAATTCAGTCGGGAAGGCATTTATTTATAAGAGTTCCGCGTTTTACCCAGGCAGGTTTTTCAGCGGAAGTTGCTGCGTGCGTTATGTATGGCCGCATGCTGTACGCGGTACAAAATACAACCGTCCATGGCTGGGGGAGGGGTCATGTTTGCCGCTGCGGAACGTACATTAAAAGTGATCGCAATGATGTAATTTTACCACGGACAAGTGTATTATATCCTCAATAACTTCTCCCTGTATTTTCTCTGCAAAATTCATTCGGGAAGGCATTTAATTATAAGAGTTCCGCGTTTTACCAAGTCAGGTTTTGGGGATTTGATTCGTGCGTTATAATGCACGGCCGCATACCTTGTCGTCTAAGGCTTGGGAGGGGGCATGTTTGCCGCTGCGGAACCAACATTAAAAATGATCGCAATGATGTAATTTCACCACGGACAAGTGTATTATATCCTCAATAACTCCTCTGAGTATTTTCTCGGGAAAATTCAGTCGGGAAGGCATTTATTTATAAGAGTTCCGCGTTTTACCAAGTCAGGCTTTTTAGTGGGATTTGCTGCGTGCGTTATAATGCACGGCCGCATACCCTGTCGTCTAAGGCTAGGGAGGGGGCATGTTTGCCGCTGCGGAACCAACATTAAAAATTATTGCAATGATGTAATTTCACCACGGACAAGTGTCTTATATCCTCATTATACTTGGACTCATTAAAAGGACGGATATGTTCCAAACCAATTTTTGTTGTTTAGCCACAGCTTTTCTGTTTTATTCCAAACTTGTGCCAGATACCAAAATGATGAGGGCAAGCTGGCATCAACAAGATGTAAAGCAGGTATAAAGTACACAATGTATGGCCACCCAGGGCATAAACAAAGGCCTCAACAGGCCAACTGAAAATGGGCTCCCAGGCCCCAGGGCTAATCAGGCCCGCCGGCTATAATCATGTCAAATGTCAATGAATGGGCTCCCATGCCCAATCAGGCCCACTGGCTAATCATGCCAGAATCATATAAGCACATGTAATTATGTCATAAATTTTTTAGCAACAGCCTGGTTGTAATATGGGACATACATACAACCAACCCCTTATGGTACAACAGAGGGAGTGGCTGTTCCCTTACACTTTTAACATCACACTGTATTACAGAGCAATTATCAACATTAGTAACAATAGCCATAGCAACAATAAAAACTCATGTGTGTATAAGGGAATGAGTCTTCCATTCCTGTTTCAAACGCCACACGCGCACAGCGCGCCCCAACAGGAGGAAGACAACTTTGTAACTATTTAGTCAAACCTCATCTGACAGGAGTCACATAACGCTCTGCATTGCAGCCACTTACTGAATGATGTGAGACGCAATGCCTGCTACAAAGTCCGACAGCAATATGCTCGTACCCGCATCATTTAGGTGAACCCCATCTCGATGGAACAGAGCATGATTTTTCCAATGAAATTTGTCATGGGGTAAAAAGGAAACCCCAAAATGCTTGCATCGGGACCGTGCCCACCTATTAATTGAGCGGCGGGTGTGCTCCAAGGCACTTTGATCATTGGCCCCAAAATAAAATAGTCTTGGCAAAATGGCGGACCACACAACTAAAGTATGGGGGTAAGACTGCACACAAAATTGCATGAAGTATGCAATTCTCTGCCTAATTTGAAATAGGTCAGAACGAACTAAATCATTACTTCCCAAGTGTACAATTAAAACAGCTGGGGGAGGAGACCTCATGGAGCACAGCATATCAGAGAGGTCACACAAACCAGCCCCACCCCTGCCATTCCAGGAAATTTGTACAGGAACACCCAGTGGTCGACGAGCACGACGAACAAGTGAGTCCCCAACTATCCAAGCCGTTGCGGAACCTAATCATGCCAAGGAAAATCAAAACGGTTAGAAAAAACTGCATGAAACTATCCAGTAGGATGTGAACCTGGATGTGAAACATGCGGACGGATATATGAAAGCACTGCTTGTGAGCGCCAGCGGCCCAATTCCTGAATGTTGGGTAAGGGGGCCCCCAAGTCATACGCTGTTGTTGCTGCACCTATCCGAAATGAGTGAGACTGGAAATTTTGCCCCACAAGCCCTAAATGTACTAATGCCTTCTTGAGGACAGCACTGAACTGAAACTTGGTAAGCGGACTTCCATCAAAATGACAGAACAGAATACCTTGCTGTTTCGGGCGTATTAAAATAAATGCATGCAGAGCTTGGACTGGACAAAGTGTTGAATCATCAGCTTGTGCTAAACAAACAATTTGAGGGGGGCCAAATTGATTTGTTTTACTGCGTCTCATGGAAATTTCAACTGCATTTTCAGCCTTGTGCGAACAACAAAAACGCACATCCCCAATACGCATAGCGGACTCCTGTACTGTATGCCCAGAATTTGCTGCAAACTCCCCTACACGCATGAAACCAAAGAAAGCACATAGCATAACTGCTTTGAACATGGTACTTTCGTAATGGGACGTGCACACCACTGGCAACGACTGCAAGATTTTTAATAGAATAGGCAGTGAAATAGGTACCCTGTCATCGACTATGGGACTGTCCCGACGGGCTCCCTCTAAAAGCTTGGAAATTAGGAAATCCTTAGTGGGATCCGACCAACCTTGCACCATATGGAAATGACCCACCCCCGTTACATATGTTGAAATTGTTGAGGGGGACATATTCTGTAATGACAACCATGCCACAAATTCCCGCACCATTTGTACTGTGGCTGGGAGAACTGCTTCATGACGGCTTTGCTGCATAAATCGACCAAAAGCATGCCAGCCACTGGCATAAGTCTTGTGAGTGTTTGCTGTCCAAGCCAATGATAACAAACGGTCCATCTCAGTAGTGTGTTGGGTCTATAGTGGACTCATTAGCATAATAACAGGAAAAACAAAAGGCACCTAAGAATCTTTAGGGGACTAATTAGCATAAAATCAAAAAAAAAAAAAATTTAAATAAAAAAAAACAGAAAAAACATAAGAAACCTAAAAATCTTGATAGGACAGCGTAGGACGTAAGAATCTTAATAGGACAGAACCTAAGAATCTTTAGGGGACTAATTAGCATAATTAAAGGAAAAACAAAAGGAACCTAAAAATCTTGATAGGACAGCGTAAGAATCTTAATAGGACAGCGTAGGACCTAGGAATCTCTATAGGACAGTGTAGAACCTAGAAATATTTATCAGACAGGGTATGTGCATAACCTTGGAGGAAAAAAAAAACCTGAGAATATCTATAGGACAGGATATAAATTGTGAGAGCCTAAAAATCGACCGATCAGAGTGCAATGAATTTAGAAACATATATACAGTAACTGTTTCGAGCCGACTACGTCATTTAGCAATTTATCAACCTCAAATCAAGATGGAAGACTCCGGAATCGAGCCTGACCCCTTTCAACGAATGAGCCATTTATCTACGTTACCAACGGAGTTTCAGTTGAGTCAGCTTGCTCATAATCTCTTGAAAGAAAGCGATCACGTAGCTTTAAAATTGGGATGTCGACAACCATGGGAGATGGTCATGTATGCTCTAGGATCTTCAAACGCAGACATTTTTAAACACAAGGAAGAAAACAGATATAACGATTGGGCGCAATGTTTTAGCGCGCTAATCCAGTGGAAACAACGCCTGTACCGAAATGCCACGATAGACAGGATTATTTCCGTTTGTCAACAATGTAATATAACTCACAGCGCTTATGAATTTTTGTTACCGAGCGCATAACCAAAGGGGAAAATTCATGGTCGAGATGTGGTTGAAGTTATAGTCCCGAAAAGGACTGGTTTATTGTACTTACATAAGAATCATCGATGTCGATCTCGGGATGTAATGCTGTCTTGCTGCGAGAAGAAATATAATGAACGCAACAGAATGGAAATCTCTCTTTCTTGAATATGTGGTGGCCCTTAAAAGGACCGGTTGGTTTTTGATGAACGGTCTATGGGGGCCTACGGGTTTCCGTACCGTCGATAAAGCCACCTCGCCTTCCGAAACGATATTCTCTTGTCTACGCTGACCACCCCTTTGGCTAGAAGATCCTTGAACATCTGGTTAATCTCCCACCTGCAGAATTCCAAGTAGCCCACTGGAAATCTAAGCTTCACTTCTTCCTCATATTTCCAGAGTTTATCTTCAACAATGCCTGCCGAAAATAGGTCCTCAATACAAAAGGTGTCCATGATGTAGGATGTCTGGAGTATGTCTGGAGAAGCTGATTGTGGGAGGTTTTATAGACAAAGGTGGATTCTAAATTGTGCGGGGAAGGACTCTAATGTTTCCCCTTCATTGAACGGTGTTCAACGGCTGTTTACCAACACTTAGATAATCCGTGTGTGCACATCCTGGACCCCATTAGGCTTGACCGGACCAACACTTAGATAATCCGTGTGTACACATCCTGGACCCCATTAGGCTTGACCGGCCCCTACCCGGAAAACAGAACTGTAAAATCCCCCCTGTGTAACTATAGTCTGAGAAGATCCTATTTCGAACAATCAGGTGTTTTTCATGACAAGACCCCCCATAAAATCATATCTTTCCCCACTGATATTTTGTATTTCTAGGGTTCTAGTGATCGTTATAAATCTTAACCATCATTTTGAATATAGTTTTTCCGAAATCAAACTTCATTTTCGCCCTCAAAAACGTAATAAATCTGAGCAAGCTTGAGCACCGTCTTGGGTGGTTTATGAACCCTCGACGGATGTTTACCAACACTTAGATAATCCGTGTGTACACATCTTGGACCCCATTAGGCTTGACCGGCCCCTACCCGGAAAACAGAACTGTAAAATCCCCCCTGTGTAACTATAGTCTGAGAAGATCCTATTTCGAACAATCAGGTGTTTTTCATGACAAGACCCCCCATAAAATCATATCTTTCCCCACTGATATTTTGTATTTCTAGGGTTCTAGTGATCGTTATAAATCTTAACCATCATTTTGAATATAGTTTTTCCGAAATCAAACTTCATTTTCGCCCTCAAAAACGTAATAAATCTGAGCAAGCTTGAGCACCGTCTTGGGTGGTTCATGAACCCTCGGGGCGTTGCTGCCCTCTTGTTTATACTTATTAGTCCTGTTTACTTTATTATTGGGGGGTATCGTGTCCGCCTTTGTTTCAGCGGATGTAATTGAATCTTATCGGGGCTTATGTAAATGAGTCCACTAAAGATTCTTAGGTCCTATGTTCTGGTGTATAAGAGGAGTAGCCAGCTAGCAAAAAAAGAACAACAACAGTTTTTACTGCTTGAATTCGCGCCGCACCGATTGTTGTAGATATCCTCAACACCACCACCACTCTCATCACCATGTTCTTTAGAATATCTGATGTTGGTTCGTTTTCTATGGCCGATTGCCAGGTCTGTCTCAGTTTTTTTGTGCTATCTACTGATGAAAAATGTGCCATCTTGCAACGCATGCAAGAGCTCGAGAATGTGAATGATCATGGCGAAGACATTCAGCCAGGTGGTAATCTGGCCGTCGAGCTTCTGGTGGATAGGGAAGAGCAATGGCCCTGTGCGCATCTGGTGGAGGGGTATGATGAAAGCGGCAATGATAATTTGCCCCCATACTACGGCGGGTCTGGTGATAATCTGGACATTCTACCCGCTGAAATTTTAGAGGGATTGGAGCAGCCCTCCGCATATTTCTTTGACGGGGACGCGTACGTGAACTGGAACGAGTTTGAGGAAACTTGGACTCAGATGGGTGATGTTGCCACTACCGAGCCACCACACGGAGTTGATGAAGACGTCGTTTCGACACCACCGCTCGAGTACATCGATGATACCGTGGAAGCCCTGCTTGATGAAATTCATGCGGAATGGGAACAGGCCTGTGCATATTCAGAGGACGAAGAAGTCCACGTAAGCTGGGACGAGTCTAGGAAAACCTGGACACAGACCACTGAGCCGCCATCACCCCCCTGTAATTATGTGAGCGACATGAACAGTTACGGGTGTGTCAGTGTGGGGGACCAGCCGGGAACCAGTGGGGGGCAGCCGGGAACCAGTGAAGGAGCAGCTGTGGGGCCTACCCAGGTTGGCTATGGGCGTGTCAGCGTTGGGGAGCAGCCAGGTACGAGCGGAGAGGGGTCTTCCGGACCGGGTAACGTGGGGGGTAGCGGAGATGATTCCGAGTCGGAATGGAGCGGGGATGACGAGCGACCACGCAAGCGACTCAGACATGCAGCGCCAACTGACTACTACAAAATTGTGAGTGTAAATGAGAAACATATTAAAAAATTTCAAGCTTACACGTACGATTATAACATTCAGTTTAGGAATTTAGAAGAGGCAAGCCTTCAGGAGGCTATGTCACTTTTAGGGGATATTTTTGAGAGTATTATTGAGCGTTTAGGGGAAGGTGTTGAACCTGATGATAGGGTACGGATGGTGTTTAACTCACCGGTCTTAAATTTTCCCATATCACTTCCGTTTATGCGTATGGATCTTTTAACGGCCGAGCGTCTGTTTGATAGAATACAGACGGTCTTAAACAGCTATCAGTTCATTAGATTTGATGATACCATTACGATTCACTTTGTACACATGAAATGTAAGAAAGGGGGAAAAACTAATACCCCGGCCCGTCTCCTAAAACTCCAAGAACTTCTGGCTAGTAAAAGAAGTATTGTAAAAATTAGGGATAATGGGACTGGGACCTGTCTAGCACGCGCTATTGTGGTTGGTATAGCCTGTCAGGAGCAAAGTGGTAATGAATTAACCTACATTCTCAAAAACAGACCTAAACACATAGATCCTCTCATCGCCGAGTTGCATAACAAGGCAGGCATCAGACAGGGAACGCTGGGCGGGATCGAAGAGCTCCAACGGTTCCAGGATGTATTGGGAAATTATAGATTAATTGTATTGTCCAGAGAGCACTGTTACGCCAGCATTTTCAAAGGTCCCGAGAAACCCAGAACGATCTATTTACATCTAGCTAGGGGGCATTACGATGTAATCAGATCCATGTCAGCGTTCTTGAATCGTAGTAATTTCTGCGAAGTGTGTCTGAAGGGGTATAATAATGCACGAACGAATCACGTTTGCAATATCGCATGTAAATTATGCTACTCTGTGGGGTGCAAGACTGGCCAAATAGATACATGGGTACACTGCCCCGAGTGTAATCGTAATTTCAAAGATGCCACGTGTTACAATAACCATAAAACTAGGATGATTGGTAAAAATACCGTGTGTCAGTCATTTTACAGATGTAGCGTTTGTGATGCTTACGTGAGTACCGCCATTACTGCCAAGCGCGGAAAGCATTCTTGTACCAAGAAATTCTGCCCCACCTGTAATGAAATGGTGTCATTTGATCATAAGTGCTATATAAAGGTCATTAATAAAATGGATAAGAAGTCGGGCATGCACTCCTCGTTTCATACAAATGAATCTGTAGAAGATATCTCGTGTATGGACGCCGCTGCTGTAGAAGAGTCAGTAGCGTGTGAAGATGAGGTTAAATCAGAGCAAAGCAAAAAGAAAAAGAAAGCAAAGCAGCCGCTGAAGTACATATTTTTTGACTTTGAATGTACTCAAGATGGTGGTACTCACGTTCCAAACTTATGCGTAGCAGAAATGGTATGTGAAATTTGTTCGGGAAAGCCTGATGATTACAGGTGTCCATTTTGTACAACGCGTGTAGTGTTCAAGGGGGACAAAACTCAAAGTCAGTTTTGTGAGTGGTTATTTCAGTCGCCCACCACAGACCATTCTATCGCTATTGCACATAATGCCAAGGGTTATGATTCATACTTTCTGCTGGAGTTTTTGTTTGAAAACGCATGTATCCCTTCTGTTGTGTACAGTGGTGCGAAGGTCATGTCGATAGATATTCCTCAATACAACCGCAGGATTATAGACTCGCTAAATTTCCTGCCCATGGCTCTGTCGAAGTTACCTGCTACTTTCGGGCTAGACGAAATGAAAAAGGGATTCTTCCCTCATCACTTCAACACGCGGGCCAATCAATGCTACGAAGGACCAATCCCTGCCGAAAGTTACTATGACCCCGATTCAATGTCAGAGGGGAGACGAAAAGAATTTAATACGTGGTATGGGGATCAAAAAGAGAAGAATGAACCTTTTGATTTACAAGAGGAATTACTTTCGTATTGCGTAAGCGATGTTGACATTTTGAGGCGATGTTGCATACAGTTTCGTAAGTTGTTTATGCAGGTATCTTCGACAGGGCCTAGGGATCCGGGGGTTGACCCGTTCAAACAATCAATCACAATAGCTGCTGCATGTAATCTGATATTCCGCAGAAACTTCCTGAAAAGAAATACAATCGCAGTTCTACCTCCGAATGGTTATAAGGCGTCGGATAAACAATCCCAGAAGGCAATCATGTGGTTGAATTGGATGAGTCGTATGGAGGGGGTGCACATTTTGCATGCTCGTAACGGGGGTGAACTGAAAATAGGAAAATACAAGATGGACGGATACAGTGAGGAAGGGAGCTCGGTATATGAGATGAACGGGTGTTGGTTTCACGGGTGCTCTTCGTGTTATCATCCCGACACAATTCACCCCCTGTACCAAATTCCAATGCACGAATTATACACTAGGACCATGGAAAAGAAAGCTTTCATTCAAAAACAGACGGGGCTTGCATTTGTAGAAATGTGGGAATGTGAATGGGATAAGCTTTATGCGTCTTTCACGAGAGACGTTCGTAAATCCTTAGCAGAAGGAATAACAGATCCAACTTTGAGTGAGCTTAACCCTAGGGATGCGTTCTATGGTGGGCGAACAAACGCAACTCGATTATTTTATGAGGTTAGCGGGGGTGAAAAAATCCAGTATGTGGATTTCTGTTCTCTGTATCCGTATACCAATAAATACTGTTCTTATCCTGTGGGGCATCCTAAAATCATAACCGACAATTTCCAGGACATATCGCAGTATTATGGGTTAATTAAATGCACAGTACTTCCTCCAACCTCGCTGTACCATCCTGTTCTCCCCTGTAGAGCCGTAGGAAAACTAATGTTTCCCTTATGTCGTACATGTGCTGAAACTGAACAAAAGACTCCTTGTCGCCATAGTGATGAAGATAGGGCTCTAAGTGGAACGTACGTCACGCTCGAAGTAGAGAAGGCGGTTGCGTTAGGTTACGTCATCCAGCGGATAGATGCTGTGTGGCACTTTGAAAGACGAGAACAGTACGACCCAGTCACTAAATCGGGTGGCCTATTCTCAGAATACATAAACACGTTTCTGAAGATTAAACAGGAAAGTTCGGGAATACCCCAGTGGTGTAAAACGGAAGAAGATATTCAAAACTATATTTGTGAATATGAAAGAAAAGAGGGAATTTTGCTCGATCGTAAAAAACTTGTAAAGAACCCTGGACTTAGAGCGCTGGCCAAGTTGATGCTGAATAGTTTCTGGGGGAAGTTCGGTCAGAGAGTTAACATGCCTAAAACCGAAGTGATTACCGAGCCATCTCGGCTTTACGAACTTCTGTATTCAGACGACAAGGTTGTAAATAGCGTGCAATTTTTCAACGACGAAATTGCAGAAGTGAAATTTTCTGATGACGAAGAATTCGTAGCTCCTAATCCGAGAACAAACGTAGTTATTGCTGCGTTTACCACCGCCCATGCTAGACTGAAATTGTACTCTGTACTAGAAATGCTACAGGACAGAGTTCTATATTACGATACAGATAGCGTGATCTATGTCGACAGACCAGGGCTATATAACCCCCCTTTGGGTGACTACCTGGGAGAGCTAACGAATGAAATAAACAAAAAGGATGGAGATCACATTCAGAGTTTTGTTTCAGGGGGGCCTAAGAATTACGCCTACAAGTTAGATACCGGTAAAACATGTTGTAAAGTCAGAGGGTTCACGCTCAACTTCAAGAATGCGCAACAGATAAACTACGAGTCGGTGGTACACATGGTAAAAAATGTAGATGCATCACCAATAACAGTAACCAACCAATACCAAATTACCAGAGAACCAAAGACTAAAAAGATCAAAACGAAATCCCTCTCCAAAGACTACAAGGTTGTTTACAACAAACGAGTGATTCTTGATGATTATAATACCGTACCGTACGGCTATCACCGTTCATAAAGTATAAGGTTGGGCCGTACTGTTCTCATTTTATCCTTGGTCGTCATGGCAGACACACCTCTCTCTACTCTGTCATTACGACGCTCGATGATACCGATATTCTTGACATGTATTATTATTATTTCTTTGATTGTGTTTGGAAGTGAATTATCCAGTTTTGAAAGGGATGAATTGTTGGATAGTTTAAATACCGTTGTATCGAATTTAAGGAGTGACAATAATACTTTGTACGATATTGTATAATTTTGTTTTGCTCCATGATATGACGTCATACATGTTATTAGTTATTTAGATTTCTTATGTTATGTCACTTTACCGCATGGGCACGAAACTTCAGCATCCTGCAACATTTTGCGTGGCAGGCCCAACGAGCTGTGGTAAAACTCATTGGGTCAGTAAATTAATAAGGCATCGTCAACATGTGTTTATTGAACCGCCTGAGAGAATTTTGTGGTGTTATGGTCAGTATCAGCCGGCTTACGAGGAACTGTCTCGCGATCTACCTGATGTTCAGTTTGTGGAGGGGTTGCCTGAGGATTGGACGGAACTCATCGACCCGAAGTACAGAAATCTAGTGATTTTGGACGATTTAATGCTCGAATGTGGACGTGATCCCCAAGTCACAAAACTTTTTACTCAAGGATCGCACCATCGTAATTTATCCGTGATCAATATAGTGCAGAATTTATTCCACCAATCTAAAGAAAGCAGAACGATTAGCCTGAATTGCCACTATATCGTGCTGTTCAAGAACCCCCGTGACCGGTCCCAGATTGTAAACTTGGCCAAACAGATGTACCCAGGACAGACTAAATTCATGGTCGAGGCCTACGCGGATGCCACCAGTCAACCCTATTCATACCTCTTTGTTGACCTCAAACCGAACTGTCCGGAAGAACACCGTCTGAGAACAAACATTTTCCCCGGTCATCCAATTTACGCCTATGTGCCTAAATAGGACCGCTCTGTGCTAATTGCATTCATTCATCATCATGACTCGACGGCTGAAGGACAATGCCCACACGCTGCACGTGTTGAGTAAATCAACACCCCGGAGAAGGAAAGTCATTCTTCAGCACGCGGACAAAGAACTCATGACATGCCTTTGTGAATGCGCCCTAAACGTATTAAAAGGCCGTGTGCCACTAACGAAGAGTCAGAAGAAAAAACTGGCACGACACAAGAAACATCTAAGAGCTCTGGCTGATAAGAAGACTTCTTACTCGACACGTAAACGACTGTTGGTTCAGAAAGGTGGATTTCTGGGGCCGCTGTTAGCCCCTATTTTAAGCACTCTCGGAGGTCTCCTGTTTCCCAAGTAATGCGCTACGCCAGAAAAACAATGATTAATGCTCCTACCGATCAGGTGACTAGGGCCATACAAAATGTTCTTCTCACGCGTAACGCTACTCAGACCAAGCTGCAAAGACTGGAAGAAGACATGAACAATATTTTGGTTAGGACAGACCTTCCGGATGACGACAAGGTGGCTCTGTATCAGCAAACATTACAGCAGTATCTTCAATACGATCAGGCCCGCAAAACCGAACCCATGTCCGTTACCATGTCAATGCCTAGATCCGGTGGAACGAGCGGCCGGGGAATACATGGAGACGATGCACCGCTGGATGCTACTGGACAACAGACGGGGAGGCCAACACCATCCACAGAGGATGACCTAACACCGCAAATTCTCGCTAGCGTACCAAAAACACTGCATCGCAAAGCTAAAATATTGGTAGATCAGTTGAAAAATAATGACGTCATGACTTGGAACAAAAATGGTGAACTTGTGTATGAGGGAAATATTGTAAAAGGTTCAAATATTATCGATCTTGTAAATGACGCCTTAAGAAGTAAGAAAGGCTTCACCCCCTTAGGATTTCAGTATTTTACACGGGGGTTGGCAAAATCCAATGCTCCTGAAAGTATCATTGGTAATGAAGCACGACGTAGTGTTGTCCGGAAATATAAACAATATGGCTCTGTTGAAAAACGGTTGTTAGCAGACCCTCCCACTATGGTTTCACCTCGTACACCGATTGGAGCTCGAAGGCGAGCTAGGGTTATTTCTACTCTATTGAGACCCAAAAAACGCTTACACTGGGAAAGCATATAATAATATGTAATAACTGATTGACGGTAACTAGGCTTTCGTCATCATCCCGTGTATAATCAATGATTGATGTGATTCTAAGTTTAATTTTGTTTTGTTAATTAATGTATTTTTTTAATCAACGGGTTTTTATTCTATATTTAATTGTTTCGCTTCAATATTCCCATATGTAAGAGTAACTTTTGAAAAAAAAACGGCATAAAATAACGTACAAGCAAGAAAACCAATATTTGTAAATAATAATGTGTTGTTTTATTGAAGTACGCAATAAATCATTTATATACAGTGATGTGAAAATGGAAACAAGTTTTCATGGTTTTTTTTATCATGCGTTCACAATGTCTAATTCTAACCTTTTTTTTATCTGTACATGTATTTAACTAAATCTTAAGAGTAAACAACGGTTTTCTCAAACTTCTTAAACCAAAGTTAACTAATACTACTTTTTTTTTTGTTAAATCGTATTTGACTATTTCTCTTTTTTTTTTTCCTTTTTTTTTTTGTTTGTTTGTTTGTTTGTTTTTGTTAAATCAGCTTTGACTATTCTATTTTTCTTTTAAAACCATAATTAACTAACACTACTCTTGAAAACTTAATTCATTATTTTTGTTTAACACAAATCTGACGACAAATCAATTCTAAGTCCGAAACTGGTTCGGCTACGTCATATTTTTCCTCTATAAAATCTTGAACGAGAACATCGTTGATTAAATAGTCTTCCGTAAACACGGATACAATAACATTCATTGAGATATCTCTACACCTATGCATCAAGTAAAAAAGGCAGTGATGTCCACACACTACAGTATTCAAAGACTGCAAACGAATCATATTATGAACAGAATGTACACTGTTCTTTTCTAAAAAATGTAAAAAATAATGTCCGTAGGCATCAGGGGGTAGCCCGTAAGAATCAAAGAATTCGGCTCGTCTGTCTTGAGTGAAGTACACAGCCAGCCAGTGAGTGCCCGGTTCATTGTTTCTATCGCTGTTAACGATATACACGCTGGGGTAATTAGTAACTGGGGGTAACCTATCCGCTGGAAATACACCGCCCAAGTAGCGTCGAGTAAAGTTATCCTTTTTGAGTACTTTTAAAAGTTGTACGCTATCCATCAAGTCATTCAGTTGGAGTAATCAATCAGAATATTCCGGCTCCCGTCCACTTCTAGGATACTCTCAAACTCACTGTATACCAACACGTTGACGGTTGTTGGTAGTGCCGTGGCAAACTGAAGCTCCATACGCAAGTTACTGCGCTTTACCAGGTTAAAATGAGATCCGCATGACATATCGGGGGACAGATCAAATGCATAGAGGGAGTACCCTGCCTCGTAATCCTCTCTGTTAATCTGATTGCCTATGTCCTGGTAGAGTGTATTTATACCCGAGTACAAAGTTTGATACGCCATCATGTACGTGCCATCTTTCCCGGAAAATTTAGGCTGGAGAGGCCGCCACGGTGTCTGCTCGTTGTCCACGTACAGTCCAAGGAAATTTAAACCGTAATGCTTGAAATTGAAAGGGTTCTTGTTGTATTCACCGTTGTAAGCCGCATTGTCCACCATTCCGATCACCACGCGTTTGGGTATCTGACCCAAGAATAGGTTTTCGCGGGTAAATGACTGATTTCCCTGTGGAATGGAAAATGTTTTGACTTCCACTCTGGGCAGAGGATATTTCGCAGTTGCACTTTGCAGCGTTTTAGCATGGGCCAAGGCCACCGTGGGCCTGACAATGACTTTTCTCACGTAGAGAGAAGCGTCCAAGATTTTCACTCTGTAGTTCTGATCGGCCTGGGGGGTTAACAGACAGAAAGAATTCTTGCTGCGATGGAACTTTAATTTCAGGTTGACACCGTTCAGTAAAAATCTATCTTGAAAAAATATATCCCCGTGAATCGGTCCTAGCAGATCGATTATCTTACTCTCTTCGGTAAATTTATACCGTCTTTTCAACCCATCGTTGAAATTATCATCCAGCGTAGGATCGTTAGCATCCATTTTCCCAGCGGTGTCTTTGTAAAATAAGGCCGCGGTCAGCTGAGACTGCTTGGCTGCCGGTCCATAGGTCAAAAGGGTTTCCATTAGGGCACGGTACGCGTACGTGTTTGAAGATGACGAGACGAGTTTATCGTTCAGCATGACGTCTACCTCGGAGAACAAGGAGTGCAGGAACAGATTGACGGGTCCGACGGGTGTATCAGCGTCGAGGTCAGTACCAGTTTTGCTTACAATTTTTGCCTTCACATTCAATAGAGTGTGCGACAAATCCAGGTAGTGTTCGGTCGATCCGGTCACGTTGAATTCTATAGAGTCCGAGTCTATTATATTGGTCAAAGGGTTATACTGTACCCACTGGCCTTTTGTAATAGACGTCTGGGTGGGTGGGACAGAAAATAGATCCAATTCTGACTTTGTACATTCGCCCGAGTGTTTGCTGATGAATGCCATTTTGCGTTGTTATTGCTAATCAAAGATATCGGGGGTCCTCTTCGGTCGCTTACTGGGGGGCTTTCTGCGCGATACACCAGTTGCACTCCTTTTTAAACGTTCCCTCTGCCGGGTACCTTTTTTAGAAACTCCTTCCGTAGCGCGTGACACCATTTCCCTTCCAGCCTGCTGTATTCGTTTTTTTGTAGCAGTTTTCATATTTTGACCGTTGAGGGCGTCTGAGGCAATTTCGACTCCTGTCTTTAAAGCCTGCTTACCAAGCATTTTTGCTCCTTGTTTGATAACCGGTAAAGCCGATCTAAAAAGACCCCCTAAAATATTTCCAAGTCCGTATCCTCTTTGAACCGGGGCACCCCTGAAAAAATCACCCGAGCCTCCGGCCTGGTTTCGGTAGTATCTCTCGTAGTCAGACATTTTTAAAACAGTGCAGGGCGACTTCTTCGGAAATGAAGTGTTGTCGTGAGTTTCCCACGCTGAAATGGCACTTTCTCGCCCGTGTCCGTTCTTATATCCATGTGTATAACCTCAAAGTTTTTCCTTTTTACAGGAACGTAATGAGGTGTGTTAAACGTATGAGCAATTACATCTCCCTGCGTAGCCCCCGGTGTCTGTACGGGGACAATTCTCAGTAATGGCGCGCTCACATCTCCCACTAACTGGTTCTCGGCAATGTCGCAGTATACGTATATGCCGTAAAATCCACCGTTCACATCCACTGGTAAATGTCCATGTACATTTACATTGACCGCTTTGAATTTCAATCCCAGCGTGCGATACAGCTGATCGTTAAAATGAATGTAGGCCCCCTCCCTGAGTTTTATTTTAACTCTTCCGGTGTGCCTATCCAGGTTGATGGTGATATTATTTCTACCAGTTTCGCTCATTTCCCTGTTAATAGCGTCGATAATTTCCCGAACAGAATGGTAAAACCCAGGCGATATCCTGCGATAGGTCTGCACAACGCCGTGTTCGCTGAAGGTGAAGGAGTTATTGTCTTCGGTGACATTATACCAAGAAAAAGGATAATGGACTTCTGTCAGTGCAACTTCCCAACTACCGGTCAGATTAATTTGTTTTACCAGACGCGTTGTGTAACTAGCCAATGTATTGTCCGGATACAAAGATAGGGAAGAATTACTGGGCAGTGTGACGTAAAATTGCGTAGATGACGATGCCATATTACGTCCTTACTTCTGCAGATTCGTCACCCAACTGTTGAATGTTGAAGGATAACCCAACCATTTAACGAAATATTCTGTCTTGCCCTTCCTCTTGCGCTTACGAATCACTCTCTCCACTCGGTAAAGATCGTCGGTTTTGCGAATCTTTTGTAATTCCTGCTCATAAAATATACCCTGAATTTCTTCACCCAAATAATCCTTCAGCTTATACACAGGTCTTTTTTGACGTCCATTGCGTTTGGCCACCGTGAATATTTCTTCGGACCACCCTGGAAGGTATGACTTTTCGAACGTCAATCGCTGTTTACTGACTCTCACTTGATCACCGACTTCAAATTTAAACTTTGAGGAAAGTGTTTGCCTCGAGAACAGATTTTTCCAAACTAGACTTTCATTCTCACCATCCACCTCCGAGGGTTTCATTTTGATTGAACGGTGATACGAATTATTGTATACCGTCACTAGTTGTGGTAATACAGCGATGTACTTTAGAGATTTTGCGTGGGTAAAATACCGCCACATCCGGGACTTTAGAGTTCTGTTGAATCTCTCCACGATAGAAGCCTTCACTTCGCTGTTTGTTGTATAGAAATGTACGTCTTCAGTTTTAAGAAAATCCTGAAACTGACGATTGGTAAACTCACTGCCTTTATCGGTATGAATCATTATGGGCTTTCTCCGGCTAGACTTAATATTCTCTTTAAAGGCTTCAGTCAGAACCTTTCCAGTTTTGTTTTTCAAAGGAATCACCCATGCGTATTTAGAAAATACATCGATCCATGTCAATAGGTATTTGTTTCCATTGTTGTACTTTGCTAGATTGGATAGGTCCACCAAGTCCAACTGATGTATTTCGTCCCGTCCTACGGATAAGACTTTATTTCTAGGGTACCTCTTTCTTGCGGGTTTATGTAACGTATACACATCCTGACTACTAAGAAAGTCTTGTATTTGCTTTCGGGTTATCTCGTACTTGCCCTCTTGCTTCGCGGCACGATACAATTTGTCAATACTGCTCAAACCACTTTCACGATCTATGTCGTAATACAAAGTCTTTAAGTAACTCTCGCGACCATCCATGATCCGACCTTACTGATGCATAATATAAAAATGACAGTGTATTATATTTATCTAACCTTTATTCTGAACAGACGGGTCTTTACATAAATGAACACAACTTTAAAAATTTCTATCATTTTTTTTTTTTATTTTATTTTTTTATTGCTACTATTTTGCATTATTCTTTTCAACGACATTTTTACGAAATTACATTTATTTATTTGTTAAGTAGACAGCAATTATGATGATAGTAACATTTATTTAACATAACAGTCATTAAGCAAAAATACATTTTTGTTTTGTTTTTGTTTTTTTTTTCTTTTTAAAAGTTAAACATTTGTTTAAACACTAACTTTACTGAGCAAAAGAAAAGAAATAGAATTAAACACAATCCTTAAACAAAATAACATTATATTGAATCGATGCATTCGTTTAAACACTAACTTTACTGAGCAAAAAGAAATCTAAAATTGATTATAAACATGAAGTCTGCAAACAGTCATTTAACAAAAATCATTATTTTAAATTAATGCATTCGTTTAAACACAAACAAATGGTGGATACAAATTATACTTTAAAATAATTTCCATCCGCGTGGCAAGTGTCGTACAGAACTGAGTCATTGGTCCTATTTTTGACGTGTAAGTTGATGTACTTGGTGAAGAGACGGTTTGTGCCGTGAATAGTAGGAAAGTGTAAAGCAATGCGTTTGTTGGCACTCGCTGTTAAATTCCATTCCATTCTACAGCTCCCTAAATCAGTATCAACGATTTCATCTAAAGCTTGGTCAAAGTACCTCTCTACCTTTTCAGATATAGGCAGCATCATACAATCATGATTTGTCTGTGTCAC
This sequence comes from Hippasteria phrygiana, assembly GCA_037893225.1. NCBI lineage: Eukaryota > Metazoa > Echinodermata > Asteroidea > Valvatida > Goniasteridae > Hippasteria > Hippasteria phrygiana. The sequence goes on along the minus strand of JAZGUH010000573.1, from coordinate 162,253 downwards.
GTCATCCATCATGGGAAGATTACATCCATAACATTCTTTTCCACAGATTTTTTCTACGTTCTTTAGAATACGGGGGACTATAAGTGATTGGATAATATTAAACGCAAGTTCCTCACAGCTTCCTTTCTCCATCTCCTCCTGGTTTGCCGAGACGGATACATCGTGAGCCCCTTCAGAGTCGGCCACCACGTCCGAGTCCAGCACAAGTGTAGCACACGCGGCAGATGCAGCGGACGTAATAGGTACATCCTGGTCATCGCTGTCACGCTTCATCTTCTTCGCACGTTCTTGATCCTGAAAGGGTAAGAAACAAAAACAGTTCATTAGCGTTAAAAGTCATGTAATAATTGAACAATGGGTCTGACCTGTGTGAGATAGTGAAGAAAACAAACAATAAAGACCGTGATGATACATACCTCTAGTTCTTCGACAGCCTTGGTGATTGCAGGTATCATCTCTACGAGCGTCTTCCACTCCTTCACCTTCAAGTTGATACCGCGAGGGCCGATCCAGTATCCCTTGCCCTTAATCTGTACGTAGTCTCGAATCTTCACATAGATGTCACCCTTAAAAGGCTCCACCACGGCATGCCGCATATCCGTGATCTGAAACCTGGTTGAGGTGGATGGTTCCTCCTCTCGTTTGCGCTTCATAGGAGTAGTAGGCGGAAAGGATGTACTGCGATCTTCAGCACGGGTAACCATACGCTGTTCTAGTCGCTGAAGTCGCTCAGGGTCGGCATCGGCTAACCACTTGGGCTTCACTGGCGTGTACTCGCGTACTTCGTGACGGCTACCAGCTACATCGTATGACGAAGAAGATGAGGTAGGTGCATTGTAAAATCTCATTGGTGCGGCCATCTTTATCGGTGGTGTCGTTCTCGACGTCAGGTTGTTGGATACGAGCGAACTGATGGTACACACGAACTCGGCGCTCTTTATGCCCCCTCCTGCTGTCCGCTAGAGATTTTTAGGCTCTCACAATTTATATCCTGTCCTATAGATATTCTCAGGTTTTTTTTCCTCCAAGGTTATGCACATACCCTGTCTGATAAATATTTCTAGGTTCTACACTGTCCTATAGAGATTCCTAGGTCCTACGCTGTCCTATTAAGATTCTTACGCTGTCCTATCAAGATTTTTAGGTTCCTTTTGTTTTTCCTTTAATTATGCTAATTAGTCCCCTAAAGATTCTTAGGTTCTGTCCTATTAAGATTCTTACGTCCTACGCTGTCCTATCAAGATTTTTAGGTTTCTTATGTTTTTTCTGTTTTTTTTTTATTTAAATTTTTTTTTTTGGGGATTTTATGCTAATTAGTCCCCTAAAGATTCTTAGGTGCCTTTTGTTTTTCCTGTTATTATGCTAATGAGTCCACTGTAGACCCAACACACTACTCATCTCTGACCCTACCATACTTGGGGAAGGTCGGGCAAGGGGCTCATGTGCAGTTGTGCCTGGGGCGCTACAGCCCGAAAACGCTCTACCTGGAAACGTGACAAAGAGTCCGCAATATTATTGTGCACCCCTGGGACGTGAACTGCCTTAAATGCAATGTTAACTCGTAAACACTGCAGCACAAATATTCTGAGAAGATTCATGATCTTTGGACAGTGGGACGTCTGTCCATTGATGATGTGAACAACTGCCATGTTATCTGAATGAAAGCGCACTTTCTTATTGGCCAATTTTGGAGCCCAACACTTTACGGCAACAACTAGCGGGTAAAATTCCAGAAAGGCAATGGATGGTGGATTTATATGGACAGATGGTGGCCAACGTCCCTGTACCCATTCCCCCTGGAAATATGCACCAAAACCGATACTTGCCGCTGCATCTGTAAATAACTCCAAAGTTGCATTGGATTCCCAGCCCATATCGCAAAAGGTAGATATGCCATTAAAATGGGTCAGGAACTCTAACCACATAGCCAAGTCTTGCCGTGCGCCAACCGATACCCGTACCCTGTGATGTGGTTTAATTAGGCCTTTTGTCAGACTAATTAGACGCCTTAGAAAGGCTCTCCCGGGTGCTACCGCCTTACACACAAAATTCAGTGCACCCACAAGAGACTGAACTTCTACCAGGGTTAACTTGTGTTTGCTCAGTGCATATTGTATTTTAGCTGTAAGTGCAGTGACCTTCACTGGGGGCACCCGCACTTGCATTTGAAGGGAGTCAATCTCCAGGCCCAGGTAAGTTATTACTTGTTGTGGACCTTCTGTCTTCTCAAGGGCAAGGGGAACCCCCAATTTGTTACACATTGTCATGAAATTGTCCAGCAGTTGTTTACATCCGGACCCTGATGTGTCAACAAAGAGAAAGTCATCAAGGTAGTGTGTAATTAATGATGACTTTGAAATCTGGCGTGCGTGAAATTCAAGAAATGTGCTAAACTTTTCAAACAGTGCACACGAGATCGAACAGCCCATGGGTAAACATTTGTCATAGTAATATTTCCCACTGAACGTAAAACCAAGCAGCTCGTAGTCAGCTGGGGCCACTGGAAGTAAACGAAAAGCTGACTTTATATCTGATTTTGCTAGCCATGCCCCTCTGCCAGCTTTATGAACCAACTCGACTGCTGTATCAAATGAGGCATAATGGACTACACATTGCCCCGGATCGATATAGTCATTAATGGAACCCCCAGCTGGAAAGGAAAGGTGATGAATTAAACGGTATGTGTTAGGCTCATGCTTTGGCACTAGCCCGATGGGTGAGCACTTTAGCTGGGCAAAAGGGGGTGTATCAAATGGACCAGCTATCCTACCGAATTGCTTTTCTTTCTCAATTTTATCCAGAACAATATTTGGGAATTCTTTTGCAGATTTGAGACAGTCAGCATGGCGGCCCACTCGTGGGCCATTGAAGCCTAGAGAAAAGCCAAAATTAAAACCATTTCTCAAAGTGCACGCATCATCATGATTAGGGTAAACTGTAAGCATCTCATTAAGTACATCTAACTTAATTGGTGTGGGGGCCACGAAAAGTTGTAACATTAGGTTGCCCTAATGCGACCCCTCTCTTTACCGTTGCTTTGCCAACCTCTGCTTGTGCTGGTTTTGCACTAGCTGCAGATGGGCGAGTGTAGCCCTTCTTTACCATGTTTACCGCCCCAGTACGAGAGAAATTACTGCGGCATACGTGCACCCCATGACCTCCCTGGAAACATTTACTGCACTTGTGCTGGAAGCGGCATGCCCCAAATTGACAGCCTTTGTGGCTGTTGAATGCAAAACAAAAGCCTTGCTTGGACCCTGCAGATCCAGATGAATTCGCATTACTGTAAGTGGGCTGAACAAAACTTGGTGCAGTTACTGCAGCCGCTGCAACTGTGAGCCACAATTCTGTGTCCACTTCCCCCCATGATCGCATTGGGTCAGCTTCTTGCCGTAACCTAAATTGGTCATCATAAGCTTTCCAACCCCACCCAGGGAATTGGAGAGCTGCTGTACGAATGATCTCTGCGTACTTAAGTAATTCTCCCCAGCGATTAGGGTGCTTCATGAGGTACACTGACATGAAAGTGTGAAATGCCGACTGCCATTTATCGAGTGAGTCAATTTTCTTCCGAGGTTTCGCAGCCCGTTTGAAAACCATTTTGTCCCCAATAACAGCCAATTCTAATTCCTGGCTGTTGTCAATGCTAGCAATTGCAGCAGCAGCATTATCCTTATACAAAAGGGACAAATCGACAAAGGTGCCTTGCCATATTTTTGCTTTGATAGCCATTGGAAGTAAGTAACCCAAAGGGGCGCAATTGCTAAGAGTCGGCAAAGGCTGAGGGGCTAGAGAAATCACTGGCATGCCAGCATGGACAGAGCCACTAAGCCTACTAACGTTAACGTTAGACTGATCGGTATTGCAAGAAATCTGGCCAAACCCAACTAAGTTACCTGCAGACTGTGGGGTTATTGATCCCGAAGATAGATTGACTCCTATCGACACTGGAAGATTAGGCTGCGGACTGGAAATGCAATTCCCATTGCCGAACTCCGGTAGGCCTAGGCCCATTGCAGAAGTAGGCGGAACTGATGGGTTACGCTCAACAGCAACAGGCGCGGTAGGCCTAAGACCAGGTCCATCAGTTTGCTGCTGGTTTATTTGCCACACTTGAGAAGGTGTATCGGACGGAGTGACATTTGCACCTGACGTTGCCACTTGGCATGCTTGGAGTGTGGCCGATGTGGCAGTAGTATTCTGCCTATTTATTCTCGCTGAACTTCTCCGTGGCCGCTGTGAGTTGATCCGCCTAATCGCAGCTCCAACAGTCGGCTGCTTTTGTTGTCGTCGCGGCATGATTTCTTTGCACAAGAATTATCCAGGAATTGAGCAACAAGGGGATCCTAAAAACCACCAGCTCCTCAGTTCAAGCAGACATGGCAGAGAGCGGCAGAAATATAATTTCCAGCTAGGTGTAGGCCCTACAGCCTAGTAGCAGTAAATTCTTTTGCAAAACAAGGCAGCCAACAAAATGTCTGGAAGTTCAAAATAAATCCTGTGCAATAGCCACTGCTTACTCAGTAGATCACAATCCACATTCAAGGCAATACAGAAGAAATTCCACAGTCATGCCAGTCCATGTAAAATTCAAGAATAATTCCCTAAGTCATTCACACTGCAGGCTAAATTATCCATGGGATAGAACTTCACAACACTCATGACATGCACAGACACAGCGTGTGTGTAAAATGTGTACACACTCCAAAAAGTCATGTAGCCTGCTCTGCTAGCTGTGACAGAATGAACCATGTGGAGCTATTCCCTCCAAAATTCCAAAACTTTATACACTACAGTCACCTGATTGGTTGCTATGCACGCTGCATTATGCCCATTGGTCAAATCATGGCATAAGTTGCCAAATATTCGCCGCCAAAACTCTTGACTGTGAGAGGTCCATGAAAATGTATGGTAGCCAATCATATTCATATATGCAAATTCCCATGTAGAGTGACCCCATATTTGCATAAACTCACATTGTACATAAAGTCAATGGCAATACAGTAAACACAGCTTGTATGTGGCTGTAACTGTTACTTGTACAGTGTAACTGTTCAAATCCAGACACTCAATAAACTGTGCAAAGCAAATGGTACTATGCAGCTGCAAATTGCATTTTATGACTGAATTAACTGGCATTCCCCAAGTATAAAGGATTTTATCAAATTATTTTGATAAAATTTCATAACTCCTCTGAGTGTTTTCTCGGGAAAATTCAGTCGGGAAGGCATATATTTATAAGAGTTCCGCGTTTTACCAAGTCAGGTTTTTGAGTGGGATTTGCTGCGTGCGTTATAATGCACGGCCGCATACCCTGTCGTCTAAGGCTAGGGAGGGGGCATGATTGCCGCTGCGGAACCAACATTAAAAATGATTGTAGTGATGTAATTTCACCTCGGACAAGTGTCTTATATCCTCAATAACTCCTCTGAGTGTTTTCTCGGAAAAATTCAGTGGGGAAGGCATTTATTTATAAGAGTTTCGCGTTTTACCAAGTCAGGTTTTTGAGTGGGATTTGCTGCGTGCGTTAATGCACGGCGGCTGCATACCTTGTTGTCCAAGATGGGGAGGGGGAATGTTTGCCGCTGCGGAACCAACATTAAAAATGATCGCAATGATGTAATTTCACCACGGACAAGTGTCTTATATCCTCAATAACTTCTCTGAGTATTTTCTCGTGAAAATTCAGTCGGGAAGGCATATATTTAAAAAAGTTCCGCGTTTTACCAAGTCATGTTTTTGAGTGGGATTTGCTGCGTGCGTTATAATGCACGGCCGCATACCCTGTCGTCTAAGGCTAGGGAGGGGGCATGTTTGCCGCTGCGGAACCAACATTAAAAATTATTGCAATGATGTAATTTCACCACGGACAAGTGTCTTATATCCTCAATAACTCCTCTGAGTGTTTTCTCGGGAAAATTCAGTCGGGAAGGCATATATTTATAAGAGTTCCGCGTTTTACCAAGTCAGGTTTTTGAGTGGGATTTGCTGCGTGCGTTATAATGCACGGCCGCATACCCTGTCGTCTAAGGCTAGGGAGGGGGCATGTTTGCCGCTGCGGAACCAACATTAAAAATGATTGTAGTGATGTAATTTCACCACGGACAAGTGTCTTATATCCTCAATAACTCCTCTGAGTATTTTCTCGGAAAAAATTCAGTCGGGAAGGCATTTATTTATAAGAGTTCCGCGTTTTACCAAGTCATGTTTTTGAGTGGGATTTGCTGCGTGCGTTATAACGTACGGCCGCATGCTGTATACACAGTATACAAATTATACAATCGTCCAAGGCTGGGCAGGGGGCATGTTTGCCGCTGCGGAACCAACATTAAAAATGATTGTAGTGATGTAATTTCACCTCGGACAAGTGTCTTATATCCTCAATAACTCCTCTGAGTGTTTTCTCGGAAAAATTCAATGGGGAAGGCATTTATTTATTTATAAGAGTTTCGCGTTTTACCAAGTCAGGTTTTTGAGTGGGATTTGCTGCGTGCGTTAATGCACGGCGGCTGCATACCTTGTTGTCCAAGATGGGGAGGGGGAATGTTTGCCGCTGCGGAACCAACATTAAAAATGATCGCAATGATGTAATTTCACCACGGACAAGTGTCTTATATCCTCAATAACTTCTCTGAGTATTTTCTCGTGAAAATTCAGTCGGGAAGGCATATATTTAAAAAAGTTCCGCGTTTTACCAAGTCATGTTTTTGAGTGGGATTTGATGCGTGCGTTATAACGTACGGCCGCATGCTGTATACACGGTATACAAATTACAATCGTCCAAGGCTGGGCAGGGGGCATGATTGCCGCTGCGGAACCAACATTAAAAATTATCGCAATGATGTAATTTTACCAAGGACAAGTGTATTACATCCTCAATAACTTCTCCCTGTATTTTCTCTGCAAAATTCAGTCGGGAAGGCATTTATTTATAAGAGTTCCGCGTTTTACCAAGTCAGGTTTTTGAGTGGGATTTGCTGCGTGCGTTAATGCACGGCGGCTGCATACCTTGTCGTCCAAGATGGGGAGAGGGAATGTTTGCCGCTGCGGAACCAACATTAAAAATGATCGCAATGATGTAATTTCACCACGGACAAGTGTCTTATATCCTCAATAACTCCTCTGAGTATTTTCTTGGGAAAATTCAGTCGGGAAGGCATATATTTATAAGAGTTCCGCGTTTTACCAAGTCATGTTTTTGAGTGGGATTTGCTGCGTGCGTTATAATGCACGGCCGCATACCTTGTCGTCCAAGGCTTGGGAGGGGGCATGTTTGCCGCTGCGGAACCAACATTAAAAATTATCGCAATGATGTAATTTCACCACGGACAAGTGTCTTATATCCTCAATAACTCCTCTGAGTGTTTTCTCGGGAAAATTCAGTCGGGAAGGCATATATTTATAAGAGTTCCGCGTTTTACCAAGTCAGGTTTTTGAGTGGGATTTGCTGCGTGCGTTATAATGCACGGCCGCATACCCTGTCGTCTAAGGCTAGGGAGGGGGCATGATTGCCGCTGCGGAACCAACATTAAAAATGATTGTAGTGATGTAATTTCACCTCGGACAAGTGTCTTATATCCTCAATAACTCCTCTGAGTGTTTTCTCGGAAAAATTCAGTGGGGAAGGCATTTATTTATAAGAGTTTCGCGTTTTACCAAGTCAGGTTTTTGAGTGGGATTTGCTGCGTGCGTTAATGCACGGCGGCTGCATACCTTGTTGTCCAAGATGGGGAGGGGGAATGTTTGCCGCTGCGGAACCAACATTAAAAATGATCGCAATGATGTAATTTCACCACGGACAAGTGTCTTATATCCTCAATAACTTCTCTGAGTATTTTCTCGTGAAAATTCAGTCGGGAAGGCATATATTTAAAAAAGTTCCGCGTTTTACCAAGTCATGTTTTTGAGTGGGATTTGCTGCGTGCGTTATAATGCACGGCCGCATACCCTGTCGTCTAAGGCTAGGGAGGGGGCATGTTTGCCGCTGCGGAACCAACATTAAAAATTATTGCAATGATGTAATTTCACCACGGACAAGTGTCTTATATCCTCAATAACTCCTCTGAGTGTTTTCTCGGGAAAATTCAGTCGGGAAGGCATATATTTATAAGAGTTCCGCGTTTTACCAAGTCAGGTTTTTGAGTGGGATTTGCTGCGTGCGTTATAATGCACGGCCGCATACCCTGTCGTCTAAGGCTAGGGAGGGGGCATGTTTGCCGCTGCGGAACCAACATTAAAAATGATTGTAGTGATGTAATTTCACCACGGACAAGTGTCTTATATCCTCAATAACTCCTCTGAGTATTTTCTCGGAAAAAATTCAGTCGGGAAGGCATTTATTTATAAGAGTTCCGCGTTTTACCAAGTCATGTTTTTGAGTGGGATTTGCTGCGTGCGTTATAACGTACGGCCGCATGCTGTATACACAGTATACAAATTATACAATCGTCCAAGGCTGGGCAGGGGGCATGTTTGCCGCTGCGGAACCAACATTAAAAATGATTGTAGTGATGTAATTTCACCTCGGACAAGTGTCTTATATCCTCAATAACTCCTCTGAGTGTTTTCTCGGAAAAATTCAATGGGGAAGGCATTTATTTATTTATAAGAGTTTCGCGTTTTACCAAGTCAGGTTTTTGAGTGGGATTTGCTGCGTGCGTTAATGCACGGCGGCTGCATACCTTGTTGTCCAAGATGGGGAGGGGGAATGTTTGCCGCTGCGGAACCAACATTAAAAATGATCGCAATGATGTAATTTCACCACGGACAAGTGTCTTATATCCTCAATAACTTCTCTGAGTATTTTCTCGTGAAAATTCAGTCGGGAAGGCATATATTTAAAAAAGTTCCGCGTTTTACCAAGTCATGTTTTTGAGTGGGATTTGATGCGTGCGTTATAACGTACGGCCGCATGCTGTATACACGGTATACAAATTACAATCGTCCAAGGCTGGGCAGGGGGCATGATTGCCGCTGCGGAACCAACATTAAAAATTATCGCAATGATGTAATTTTACCAAGGACAAGTGTATTACATCCTCAATAACTTCTCCCTGTATTTTCTCTGCAAAATTCAGTCGGGAAGGCATTTATTTATAAGAGTTCCGCGTTTTACCAAGTCAGGTTTTTGAGTGGGATTTGCTGCGTGCGTTAATGCACGGCGGCTGCATACCTTGTCGTCCAAGATGGGGAGGGGGAATGTTTGCCGCTGCGGAACCAACATTAAAAATGATCGCAATGATGTAATTTCACCACGGACAAGTGTCTTATATCCTCAATAACTCCTCTGAGTATTTTCTTGGGAAAATTCAGTCGGGAAGGCATATATTTATAAGAGTTCCGCGTTTTACCAAGTCATGTTTTTGAGTGGGATTTGCTGCGTGCGTTATAATGCACGGCCGCATACCTTGTCGTCCAAGGCTTGGGAGGGGGCATGTTTGCCGCTGCGGAACCAACATTAACAATTATCGCAATGATGTAATTTCACCACGGACAAGTGTCTTATATCCTCAATAACTCCTCTGAGTGTTTTCTCGGGAAAATTCAGTCGGGAAGGCATATATTTATAAGAGTTCCGCGTTTTACCAAGTCAGGTTTTTGAGTGGGATTTGCTGCGTGCGTTATAATGCACGGCCGCATACCCTGTCGTCTAAGGCTAGGGAGGGGGCATGTTTGCCGCTGCGGAACCAACATTAAAAATGATTGTGGTGATGTAATTTCACCACGGACAAGTGTCTTATATCCTCAATAACTCCTCTGAGTATTTTCTCGGAAAAAATTCAGTCGGGAAGGCATTTATTTATAAGAGTTCCGCGTTTTACCAAGTCATGTTTTTGAGTGGGATTTGCTGCGTGCGTTATAACGTACGGCCGCATGCTGTATACACAGTATACAAATTATACAATCGTCCAAGGCTGGGCAGGGGGCATGTTTGCCGCTGCGGAACCAACATTAAAAATGATTGTAGTGATGTAATTTCACCTCGGACAAGTGTCTTATAACCTCAATAACTCCTCTGAGTGTTTTCTCGGAAAAATTCAGTGGGGAAGGCATTTATTTATAAGAGTTTCGCGTTTTACCAAGTCAGGTTTTTGAGTGGGATTTGCTGCGTGCGTTAATGCACGGCGGCTGCATACCTTGTTGTCCAAGATGGGGAGGGGGAATGTTTGCCGCTGCGGAACCAACATTAAAAATGATCGCAATGATGTAATTTCACCACGGACAAGTGTCTTATATCCTCAATAACTTCTCTGAGTATTTTCTCGTGAAAATTCAGTCGGGAAGGCATATATTTAAAAAAGTTCCGCGTTTTACCAAGTCATGTTTTTGAGTGGGATTTGATGCGTGCGTTATAACGTACGGCCGCATGCTGTATACACGGTATACAAATTACAATCGTCCAAGGCTGGGCAGGGGGCATGATTGCCGCTGCGGAACCAACATTAAAAATTATCGCAATGATGTAATTTTACCAAGGACAAGTGTATTACATCCTCAATAACTTCTCCCTGTATTTTCTCTGCAAAATTCAGTCGGGAAGGCATTTATTTATAAGAGTTCCGCGTTTTACCAAGTCAGGTTTTTGAGTGGGATTTGCTGCGTGCGTTAATGCACGGCGGCTGCATACCTTGTCGTCCAAGATGGGGAGGGGGAATGTTTGCCGCTGCGGAACCAACATTAAAAATGATCGCAATGATGTAATTTCACCACGGACAAGTGTCTTATATCCTCAATAACTCCTCTGAGTATTTTCTTGGGAAAATTCAGTCGGGAAGGCATATATTTATAAGAGTTCCGCGTTTTACCAAGTCATGTTTTTGAGTGGGATTTGCTGCGTGCGTTATAATGCACGGCCGCATACCTTGTCGTCCAAGGCTTGGGAGGGGGCATGTTTGCCGCTGCGGAACCAACATTACAAATTATCGCAATGATGTACTTTTACCACGGACAAGTGTATTATATCCTCAATAACTCCTCTGAGTATTTTCTCGGGAAAATTCAGTCGGGAAGGCATTTATTTATAAGAGTTCCGCGTTTTACCAAGTCATGTTTTTGAGTGGGATTTGCTGCGTGCGTTATAACGTACGGCCGCATGCTGTATACACGGTATACAAATCACAATCGTCCAAGGCTGGGGAGGGGGCATGTTTGCCGCTGCGGAACCAACATTAAAAATTATCGCAATGATGTAATTTTACCAAGGACAAGTGTATTATATCCTCAATAACTTCTCTCTGTATTTTCTCTGCAAAATTCAGTCGGGAAGGCATTTTATTATAAGAGTTCCGCGTTTTACCCAGGTAGGTTTTTCAGCGGAATTTGCTGCGTGCGTTATAATGCACGGCCGCATACCTCGTCGTCCAAGGCTGGGGAGGGGGCATGTGTGACGCTGCGGAACCAACCTTAAAAATGATTGCAATGATGTAATTTTACCACGGACAAGTGTCTTATATCCTCAATAACTCCTCTCAGTATTTTCTTGGGAAAATTCAGTCGGGAAGGCATTTAATTATAAGAGTTTCGGTTTTACCCAGGCAGGTTTTTCAGCGGAAGTTGCTGCGTGCGTTATAATGGACGGCCGCATGCTGTGCACGGTACAAAATACAATCGTCCATGGCTGGGGGAGGGGTCATGTTTGCCGCTGCGGAACGTACATTAAAAGTGATCGCAATGATGTAATTTTACCACGGAAAAGTGTATTATATCCTCAATAACTTCTCTCTGTATTTTCTCGGGTAAATTCAGTCGGAAAGGCATTTATTTATAAGAGTTCCGCGTTTTACCAAGTCAGGTTTTTGAGTGGGATTTGCTGCGTGCGTTAATGCACGGCGGCTGCATACCTTGTCGTCCAAGATGGGGAGGGGGAATGTTTGCCGCTGCGGAACCAACATTAAAAATGATCGCAATGATGTAATTTCACCACGGACAAGTGTCTTATATCCTCAATAACTCCTCTGAGTATTTTCTTGGGAAAATTCAGTCGGGAAGGCATATATTTATAAGAGTTCCGCGTTTTACCAAGTCATGTTTTTGAGTGGGATTTGCTGCGTGCGTTATAATGCACGGCCGCATACCTTGTCGTCCAAGGCTTGGGAGGGGGCATGTTTGCCGCTGCGGAACCAACATTAAAAATTATCGCAATGATGTAATTTCACCACGGACAAGTGTCTTATATCCTCAATAACTCCTCTGAGTGTTTTCTCGGGAAAATTCAGTCGGGAAGGCATATATTTATAAGAGTTCCGCGTTTTACCAAGTCAGGTTTTTGAGTGGGATTTGCTGCGTGCGTTATAATGCACGGCCGCATACCCTGTCGTCTAAGGCTAGGGAGGGGGCATGATTGCCGCTGCGGAACCAACATTAAAAATGATTGTAGTGATGTAATTTCACCTCGGACAAGTGTCTTATATCCTCAATAACTCCTCTGAGTGTTTTCTCGGAAAAATTCAGTGGGGAAGGCATTTATTTATAAGAGTTTCGCGTTTTACCAAGTCAGGTTTTTGAGTGGGATTTGCTGCGTGCGTTAATGCACGGCGGCTGCATACCTTGTTGTCCAAGATGGGGAGGGGGAATGTTTGCCGCTGCGGAACCAACATTAAAAATGATCGCAATGATGTAATTTCACCACGGACAAGTGTCTTATATCCTCAATAACTTCTCTGAGTATTTTCTCGTGAAAATTCAGTCGGGAAGGCATATATTTAAAAAAGTTCCGCGTTTTACCAAGTCATGTTTTTGAGTGGGATTTGCTGCGTGCGTTATAATGCACGGCCGCATACCCTGTCGTCTAAGGCTAGGGAGGGGGCATGTTTGCCGCTGCGGAACCAACATTAAAAATTATTGCAATGATGTAATTTCACCACGGACAAGTGTCTTATATCCTCAATAACTCCTCTGAGTGTTTTCTCGGGAAAATTCAGTCGGGAAGGCATATATTTATAAGAGTTCCGCGTTTTACCAAGTCAGGTTTTTGAGTGGGATTTGCTGCGTGCGTTATAATGCACGGCCGCATACCCTGTCGTCTAAGGCTAGGGAGGGGGCATGTTTGCCGCTGCGGAACCAACATTAAAAATGATTGTAGTGATGTAATTTCACCACGGACAAGTGTCTTATATCCTCAATAACTCCTCTGAGTATTTTCTCGGAAAAAATTCAGTCGGGAAGGCATTTATTTATAAGAGTTCCGCGTTTTACCAAGTCATGTTTTTGAGTGGGATTTGCTGCGTGCGTTATAACGTACGGCCGCATGCTGTATACACAGTATACAAATTATACAATCGTCCAAGGCTGGGCAGGGGGCATGTTTGCCGCTGCGGAACCAACATTAAAAATGATTGTAGTGATGTAATTTCACCTCGGACAAGTGTCTTATATCCTCAATAACTCCTCTGAGTGTTTTCTCGGAAAAATTCAATGGGGAAGGCATTTATTTATTTATAAGAGTTTCGCGTTTTACCAAGTCAGGTTTTTGAGTGGGATTTGCTGCGTGCGTTAATGCACGGCGGCTGCATACCTTGTTGTCCAAGATGGGGAGGGGGAATGTTTGCCGCTGCGGAACCAACATTAAAAATGATCGCAATGATGTAATTTCACCACGGACAAGTGTCTTATATCCTCAATAACTTCTCTGAGTATTTTCTCGTGAAAATTCAGTCGGGAAGGCATATATTTAAAAAAGTTCCGCGTTTTACCAAGTCATGTTTTTGAGTGGGATTTGATGCGTGCGTTATAACGTACGGCCGCATGCTGTATACACGGTATACAAATTACAATCGTCCAAGGCTGGGCAGGGGGCATGATTGCCGCTGCGGAACCAACATTAAAAATTATCGCAATGATGTAATTTTACCAAGGACAAGTGTATTACATCCTCAATAACTTCTCCCTGTATTTTCTCTGCAAAATTCAGTCGGGAAGGCATTTATTTATAAGAGTTCCGCGTTTTACCAAGTCAGGTTTTTGAGTGGGATTTGCTGCGTGCGTTAATGCACGGCGGCTGCATACCTTGTCGTCCAAGATGGGGAGGGGGAATGTTTGCCGCTGCGGAACCAACATTAAAAATGATCGCAATGATGTAATTTCACCACGGACAAGTGTCTTATATCCTCAATAACTCCTCTGAGTATTTTCTTGGGAAAATTCAGTCGGGAAGGCATATATTTATAAGAGTTCCGCGTTTTACCAAGTCATGTTTTTGAGTGGGATTTGCTGCGTGCGTTATAATGCACGGCCGCATACCTTGTCGTCCAAGGCTTGGGAGGGGGCATGTTTGCCGCTGCGGAACCAACATTAACAATTATCGCAATGATGTAATTTCACCACGGACAAGTGTCTTATATCCTCAATAACTCCTCTGAGTGTTTTCTCGGGAAAATTCAGTCGGGAAGGCATATATTTATAAGAGTTCCGCGTTTTACCAAGTCAGGTTTTTGAGTGGGATTTGCTGCGTGCGTTATAATGCACGGCCGCATACCCTGTCGTCTAAGGCTAGGGAGGGGGCATGTTTGCCGCTGCGGAACCAACATTAAAAATGATTGTGGTGATGTAATTTCACCACGGACAAGTGTCTTATATCCTCAATAACTCCTCTGAGTATTTTCTCGGAAAAAATTCAGTCGGGAAGGCATTTATTTATAAGAGTTCCGCGTTTTACCAAGTCATGTTTTTGAGTGGGATTTGCTGCGTGCGTTATAACGTACGGCCGCATGCTGTATACACAGTATACAAATTATACAATCGTCCAAGGCTGGGCAGGGGGCATGTTTGCCGCTGCGGAACCAACATTAAAAATGATTGTAGTGATGTAATTTCACCTCGGACAAGTGTCTTATAACCTCAATAACTCCTCTGAGTGTTTTCTCGGAAAAATTCAGTGGGGAAGGCATTTATTTATAAGAGTTTCGCGTTTTACCAAGTCAGGTTTTTGAGTGGGATTTGCTGCGTGCGTTAATGCACGGCGGCTGCATACCTTGTTGTCCAAGATGGGGAGGGGGAATGTTTGCCGCTGCGGAACCAACATTAAAAATGATCGCAATGATGTAATTTCACCACGGACAAGTGTCTTATATCCTCAATAACTTCTCTGAGTATTTTCTCGTGAAAATTCAGTCGGGAAGGCATATATTTAAAAAAGTTCCGCGTTTTACCAAGTCATGTTTTTGAGTGGGATTTGATGCGTGCGTTATAACGTACGGCCGCATGCTGTATACACGGTATACAAATTACAATCGTCCAAGGCTGGGCAGGGGGCATGATTGCCGCTGCGGAACCAACATTAAAAATTATCGCAATGATGTAATTTTACCAAGGACAAGTGTATTACATCCTCAATAACTTCTCCCTGTATTTTCTCTGCAAAATTCAGTCGGGAAGGCATTTATTTATAAGAGTTCCGCGTTTTACCAAGTCAGGTTTTTGAGTGGGATTTGCTGCGTGCGTTAATGCACGGCGGCTGCATACCTTGTCGTCCAAGATGGGGAGGGGGAATGTTTGCCGCTGCGGAACCAACATTAAAAATGATCGCAATGATGTAATTTCACCACGGACAAGTGTCTTATATCCTCAATAACTCCTCTGAGTATTTTCTTGGGAAAATTCAGTCGGGAAGGCATATATTTATAAGAGTTCCGCGTTTTACCAAGTCATGTTTTTGAGTGGGATTTGCTGCGTGCGTTATAATGCACGGCCGCATACCTTGTCGTCCAAGGCTTGGGAGGGGGCATGTTTGCCGCTGCGGAACCAACATTAAAAATTATCGCAATGATGTACTTTTACCACGGACAAGTGTATTATATCCTCAATAACTCCTCTGAGTATTTTCTCGGGAAAATTCAGTCGGGAAGGCATTTATTTATAAGAGTTCCGCGTTTTACCAAGTCATGTTTTTGAGTGGGATTTGCTGCGTGCGTTATAACGTACGGCCGCATGCTGTATACACGGTATACAAATCACAATCGTCCAAGGCTGGGGAGGGGGCATGTTTGCCGCTGCGGAACCAACATTAAAAATTATCGCAATGATGTAATTTTACCAAGGACAAGTGTATTATATCCTCAATAACTTCTCTCTGTATTTTCTCTGCAAAATTCAGTCGGGAAGGCATTTTATTATAAGAGTTCCGCGTTTTACCCAGGTAGGTTTTTCAGCGGAATTTGCTGCGTGCGTTATAATGCACGGCCGCATACCTCGTCGTCCAAGGCTGGGGAGGGGGCATGTGTGACGCTGCGGAACCAACCTTAAAAATGATTGCAATGATGTAATTTTACCACGGACAAGTGTCTTATATCCTCAATAACTCCTCTCAGTATTTTCTTGGGAAAATTCAGTCGGGAAGGCATTTAATTATAAGAGTTTCGGTTTTACCCAGGCAGGTTTTTCAGCGGAAGTTGCTGCGTGCGTTATAATGGACGGCCGCATGCTGTGCACGGTACAAAATACAATCGTCCATGGCTGGGGGAGGGGTCATGTTTGCCGCTGCGGAACGTACATTAAAAGTGATCGCAATGATGTAATTTTACCACGGAAAAGTGTATTATATCCTCAATAACTTCTCTCTGTATTTTCTCGGGTAAATTCAGTCGGAAAGGCATTTAATTATAAGAGTTCCGCGTTTTACCAAGTCGGGTTTTTAAGTGTGATTTTCTGAAAATCGTTATAATGTACTGCCGCAGGCTGGTCAACCATTTAATTTCATCAATAGACCAGTTTTTGTTTATAAATTCAAATTTATGCACACATGCGCATAAATGGGACCTGAATGCAAAAAGAAAAATCGGCCCATTGAAAATGTACAGGGGTCCAAAAAGTGTTGGTGTTTTCTCTCAATTTCTCTAAGATTTGTCCCATTTGGCTTCTGAAAAGTCCCTGAAATCGTCATAAAAAGAAAACGTTTGAAAATGTTTTCGTCCCGTGCGTACGAGGCCAAAGGAATTAAGCAGGGCTCCTTTCCATACGAGTCCCAACAACTAACTAACCGTGTGCTTCGGGGTACCATCCACGTTGCACTTTTTGCCGCTGACCGTGTCGCAGCGTGATTTTCGCGTGGGGCGGCCCGGGCTTAACGCACAATCTCCGGTCAACCTGACCGTCTGTGCACGGTGAAACAATTATTTTGTCCGGCGTGGATGGCTGAAGCACATCGTATACTGATGTGTGCAACTGTAATCCTCTCGTGAATGTCATTCTAGTATGACGGTATTTTCACTATTTTGGTGCTGAATAGAAAAATATACATTCTCTAATAATGCTCAGTATCACTTCAGAAAGTTCAGTTTGTTTTAACCAATGTCGTGTATAATACAGTCAAAGAATTGCAATTCTTAAACCACCGTTACATTTGACATGTTTTCTCTAGAGTGTTCAAGCAAATAAGCCTTTCATCAAACAATAATTTGTACCTGAGAATATCCTATAGCTTTTACACGATGACTTTGACACATCATTACCGTCTGTTGACTTTTCATAATTATTTGGACAAAATATACATCATTATTGGCCTGAATTAAATATTCTATTAATCAAAAACAAATTTGCAAATGATCATCAACTAGTTCTACAGGATCAGGGGCGGTTTTACATGTACACCAATTTTGAGGCCTTGCACTATTCTTGGGAAGATAACATTCTTTAAGTTTTGGAAACCTTTAGTTTTTTGTTGTAAATTTCTATTGTTTCTTCTTCTTTTTTTTTGGGGGGGGGGGGGGGGGGGGGTTGAGCCCCTTCGTAGAACTATGTCTGTTTACAATTTAGGAATGGCCACATTATTGTAATTTCTTGTTTTTGTTCTTTTTAAGAAATCCGAATGTGTTATTCTATTATATTTCCTTTATTATGATTTGTTTCCATTGTTTATTTTGTTTTTTGGGGGAAGGGCTAGGGGGACTTAACTCTTTATTTTGTCTCGCATCCATACACGCTACAGCTTAAAACCATGGTTGTTCTTGATGTTTTTCGCCACCAAAATAGCGAAAATACCGTAATACTAGATTGAAATTAACGAGAGGATTACAGTTGCACACGTCAGTATACGATGTGCTTCAGCCATCCACGCCGGACAAAATGATTTCACCGTGCACAGACAGTCAGGTTGCCCGGAGATTGTGCGTTAAGCCCGGGCCGCCCCACGCGAAAATCACGCTGCGACAGTCAGCGGCAAAAAGTGCAACGTGGATGGTACCCCGAAGCACACGGTTAGTTGTTGGGACTCGTGTGGAAAGGAGCCTTGCTTAATTCCTTTGGCCTCGTGCGCACGGGACGAAAACATTTTTTAAATTTTTTATTTTGTACCCCCAAAAACCACTTAGATCAGAAAGTAATACCTATGACGATTTCAGGGACTTTTCAGAAGCCAAATGGGACAAATCTTAGAAAAATTGAGAGAAAATGCCAAATATTTTTCAAATGTTTACATTCAAATTTGTTTTTTATGGTATGTGCTTTCTGATTCGTATTTTAATTTAACGTGGTCCAAACATTATAGCAGAAATAAAGAATGAAACATAAAGACCAGGCGCGGATCCGGGGGCCGGGGGCACGTGCCCCCCTGTAAATTGAGATTTAAAAAGGGGGGAGGGAAGGTGAGGGAAAAGGAGGGGAGGAGGAGCAAGCAAGCTAGTCTGGTTTCCTGACCTGATTCCTCGACGTCTATAAATTGCTATGTTTCGTATACCCAGCACGATATGGGGCAGAGGGTACCCACCTATACACTCTCCGGACTATTGT
The DNA here is from genome assembly GCA_037893225.1 of Hippasteria phrygiana. NCBI lineage: Eukaryota > Metazoa > Echinodermata > Asteroidea > Valvatida > Goniasteridae > Hippasteria > Hippasteria phrygiana. Next base: position 143,533 of record JAZGUH010000573.1, on the reverse strand, counting down.
TACCTAACACATATCCCCTAGAGATCTGAAAAGAATTCCTGAGATCCTAGGAACACAATGACCAACACAAAAGAGGGGGGGGGGGGGGGTCCCGGTTCCCTCTGCCCCATATCGTGCATCATAATGAGAACTTGAGGGTCAGGGTACCGTGTGGAAATTACAATCGCAGATGACAATTTTCTGTCGGACTCGACGCCACAATGAAGCACGATATGGGGGAAAAGGGAACCCCCCCCCCCCTCTTTTGTGTTGGTCATTGTGTTCCCGGAATCTCAGGAATTCTTTTCAGAAATCTAGGGGGATGTGTTAGATAACAATAATCTGGAGTGTGCTTAATGTATAGGGATAAAAGGGGGGGGGTACCCTTTTTCCCCATATCGTGCTGGGTATCCGACGCCACACTCACAGAAAAAATTACACAGGTTGTGTAAAATTTTACATAATTGCAATGTGCCATACGAACCTGCTAATAGTTAGGTAAAATTTTACACAACAGGTGTTGGGTAAGGTTTTTCATAAAAGTTTGGTAAAATTTTACTTTCAAAATTGGTACGAACATTTGCCTAATATCTCGGTAAAAGCAATTTGGTAAAATTTTACCAAATTCAGAAGTTAAAAAATACGTCGTTTCTATGTAGAATGACTAGAATTTTACATTATTTTAAGGTGTTGTTTTTACTGTTTCACCATGTCAAAAGTTTACTAAATCTTCAGGTAATTTGGTATTTATTAATAAAAGGTTAAATAAGTTTCTCATAAGTGAAATAAATCAACACATAAACAAGAACATTTAATGCAAAACATAACTTTAAATTTATTCTCAATCACTTATTACAATTTCCAAGTAATCATTGTCCAATTTTATTCAATATTTTTAGTTATAATATGCTTCAGAAGTATTGTTTGTCCATAATTCAGTGTTGATTTGCAACAATAACAACAGCAAAACACAAAGTTCAACAGTTGTATACATGTGTGACACAAAAATAAGTGGGTCTTTAAGGATAAAGCTCTAGACTGGTCATCAAAACTCACAGGTATCTCATTAATTAGATTAAAAGAGTTCAAGCTAAAAACTACAGAAAATCTAATCTTTTTAAGCTAGTTTTTCTTTCTCAAAAGATACATTATCAGGTTTGTTTTTTAGTTGATGGATAAAATACTTAGCAAACAAATGCAACCACACAGTTACTTATTATGAGTGAGGTTCTTCAATACAACTGTCTCTTGAATAGTTTAATTAGCATCACATGTCAGACAAACGATTTTGACTCTTTTAGGTGTACTTGTAAGAAAAGTCAGTGGTCATTTGAAATATGGTCTATGTAGTTTTGTTCAAGGAAACAATTTTTTTACTTTGATGAACTTTTTCTGGCTTCAACAAACTACCAATCGAAGATTCCTAAAAACTTCTGGAAAATGTTAAATCCACAATAATGCAGTCTGCTTAAAATTCAGTACACTGAAATGTTTTAGAACTTGGCAATCATAAAGATTGCCTTGTACTGTACTGTTCTGATCACTGTTGAATTTTCAGGTGCGAAGAAAATGAAAAGAATAACAAACTTAATTTTTTGTTTGTTTACATATCTGTACTGTTTTAATTACTACAACTTTTTATGGTCATTAATTAAACTTTAGATTACCTGAAACAATTATGATGGGCGTACATTTTACTGGAGCTGAAGTCTCTAAAGTCTCTGATAGTGCTACTTTTGACAATGCCCTTGATGCCATACACTACTGATTCTAAGAACTCCCATGCCCCATCGCACTTATCCTGATACTGTAGGCTACACACAAAGTAGGACTTGAAACATACATCAAGTGCTTTAAGAAGTGGGATGGTTGCATAGCCCTCCTCTCCATGATCACTTAGACTTGTGGTGATGGTTGAGGCGGCCGATTTACTTACGGTCAAGTACCGTGTTCCAAGTCCATGTTTTCCTAAAGAAGTACAAAAAAGCAACATAAATACTGTGTACATAAACCAAATCCCTAATTCTTTACAACAAAGAAGAAGTCAACTTGAAAAAAAAATTCTTTGCTAAACGTGTATAGCCATGTAGGCATGAACTTTATGTGCATTTTAATGATTTAGACTTCAACATAGAAACAAACTGAGCAAATTCAGTGAAGCTAGCCCGGCAACCTCTATAAACAGCACTTCAACTGAATGACAGATCTACAGTAAAAACTAGCACTAGCATTTGAAAAATATTGGGGAGTGTGTAGATCTTAAATGGTTCACAATGCTGCTCAGGGCAGGACATGGACAAAGTAAATGTTCCTGAACTGGAGCCGAGTACATGGGCAGGCTAAGAAAGGAAAAGTTGTGGGCAGAACCAGCAAAAATTTCACTACCTTCAAAGAGCATTGTAGTTGTCATATTTTTAGTGCATATGACTGAAACTGTACTTGTATACTATTCTATAGTTGATGGCAGTGCATCATTAACATTATTATGCCTGTCATATTTGTCTTGTGACGGGCGACTTGCATTAAAAAAAATATTTTGACCAGGGTCAAAAGGTTTCATAATAAAGGTCTTAAAGTTGATGCTTTGTTCCAGGCCTAATTTTAGAGTGTGAACCGTTAATAAAATAAAAGATGTAAGATTTAGCTACTTACTCTCTGGAAGTCCATGAATGTTCCTGAAGACTCACTGAAACTGATAGGCCTCCTCCCCCTTCCTTCTTCCAGTAAACAGAAGTGGAAGAACATGTATGGCCAAGTTCTTCCTTTGTTCTGGATAAATAAGAATATACAACATTAATTATATAAACAACAGCAATAATGCCATGCTTTTTTAGAAAGTCGTCATGAACAGTCGCCATGAACAGAAAAACATACTTTGCAACAGCTCCGACATTTGGGGGCTTCAAAAATATAATAAACGCAGTGGCTATTGTTACGGCAGCCCTCGTTACGGAACTGCCTATTGTAACAATAGCGTTTGAAAGTCGCGTTACGGCTGCCGTAAAAATAGCCACTGCGTATAACAAAATGTACAATATACGAAGGAAGTCCAGTATTTTAGCCACATCTATATGGATTAATAATCCGTTTTTGACAGTCCGCGCCACTGATTTATACACCGGGTATGCTATTTGTGTACCATAACCATCGCAGCCTACAGTGTGTGACAGGCCTGCATGTAAATGTATAGGCCTACATCGTAGCCTACATTGACTTTCTCAAACACTTTCACCGGCGTCCCTGCACTGCCGATGTTTTACAAAATCAGTAGCTCTACACTGAAAAATTACTGTACCAAATTGTGGCATGTTGGCCTACGTTATTGTTTACCTTCGAATGTCCATATCAGATGATCAAAACACAACCCGGACAGGCTTTTCTTCATGTTTTCCGTCGAAGCTCGTTGTGCACGACACGTCCGTTATGAATCGATGCGAAGCACATGGTGTCGAATACCCCTTAACTAAGTAATATTTACACAACGCGTGACAGATTTCACATCGAATTGTGTAAAACTTACGTGGTCGCTATGAAAACTTGAGCAAGATTACATAACTTGTGTAAAAAACCTAAATTAGATTTAAAACAAGATATTTTAAACTTACAGAATAGTTGCGTATTATATTTTGGTCATATTTTACTTAACTTGTGTAATATTTTACCAAACTGTTTTTACCGATAATTTTTTTACCATTCATTTTGTGTGTGCAGTACACATAGGCCTCGGCCTACGAAGTACGATAAGTCTATTATGTCTTGCAGCCGATCTGCCGATGGTTTTAACACAGGGCAAGGAACAGTCTGAAATCAATGTTAATGAAATTGAATTAATTTGTGATAAAATTGGCCGGGGAAAACCTATATTAAAACCCTCCCTCTCTTAGTGCTAAAACGGAGCCAGATACCCTACTTATCAAAACCTATCGAGTGATAAGTTTTGACATTTGACAGTCTTGTATATAATAGGCTGATGTTGGTACAGTATATTGATAGGCCTTGGAAATTTTGTCAACTTGAGGTATAGGCATGGTGTGCAGTGATATGCAGTAATAGATAGGGTGGGTTTAACCGGTGCTGCCGAACTGTTGATACCTGGTTTATGATCTTTAGAAGTGCCGGTACTCATGGAGGCTGGCCAGCGTATGGTAGTGACCCTTAGAAGACCTCTGAGGTGCTTAGGGAGTGCTCGGCAATGATTGATCTAAACCAAAAAGGGAAATTTGTTGGCGGATCGTTTTCATTACTTTATTTTCTTTTTTCCAAAAAATAAAACCCACCCAAAAAATAAAGAAATCCAGAAGAAAGGAAAAATCAGAGGAAAGAAATATAAAAGTATGAAAGAAAAAGGCATTGATGATTGATGAACAGATTTTATGGTGAACATCTGTGAATAATCTGAGCCCCCCCCCCCCCCCCCCATTTTTACAATTCAACACTAATCACCCGCAAATATCAATTCCGCTGCATGCACTGCTGGGTCAACATGCAGCGGCGCGGCCCTTGTCACAGTATTCATGGTCACCATATCTATCAAACCCTGTTGATATGTTTGGATATAGTTATGAACTTATATTGTCTATTATGGGAGCGGAGGTAGGTAGGTTTTTTGATAGGTTCTGATAGTTATAATAGTAGGAGGATGGTTAAACAAATTGAAAGATCAACCTCCGACCTCCAACATAAAGGCGCCCCTAATGGAACAGTTTCTGCCTAACTCATTCAAATTAAAGTCTAAACTAATGCAAAATAGACGGATTTTAGGTGATATAAAGAAGAAAATTAGTCATAAAGAGGCGCAGTTTGTGGCGGTTTTCCCCGGTTAATGGCCCCCGACTCACCGGAACGATTTACCCCAAAGAGGGTCCGGATTCGTTTGAATTGCATGGTATATAAACTGAAGAACATTGGCTGCAAACTCAACTGACGAACTGCCCGACTTCTGGCTAAAAGCAAACACAAAGCCCGATCTTCAGATCGCAAACTCTAAACTCTAAAATCAACACTCTAAACTATAAACTCTAAAACTAAACTGAACTCCCCCTCGGCTCTATCTCTTATACCCCCTTTTTCCTAATATTCTATTATTTTCATACAACTTGTTTGTTCACCCTACTCTGGGCTTTATCAAACCCCTATTTCGAAAAGTCACTGACAACCAGAGTTTGGTCCAAAAACAATGTTTCCACTCTGCTCAAATTGAGTCCGTATAACATTCTCCAAAGTGCTCAAAACACACATGTTTTTCCCCTTCAATTAAGTTATTCTTTAAACTACGCCCGCCCGTCCATCCACAACGTCATTTATACTTCTCACAACACCCTGTCAGCCCACTGACAGTTCCTTTTTTTTATTTCCTGTAAAGACTTGTGCCTGACGTCCCTTGCCACGCTCCGGAACTTCCAGTCCCAACCTGCAAGGCTGCCTTGTTCTTTGTTATGAGAAAATCCCCCAAACATCTAATACCCAATGGACCATGACCAGGCAGTCGATCTGCCCTCCACTGGTTCAAAAGTTCAGTCACAGACCTATATTTTCGCTACACAGCATCCCCTAGGTAAGGTTTGGTCCGCCCCAGTCTATCTAACCGACAACTTATGAACGCAAAATGTCTGGTGAACTACACAAAACAACATGTGCTGCAAAATAAGAATAACACATTAAGTGATAAATGACAAACATTTACAAAAATATGGCCCGCACCCGTACCCCTTACAGAGGTTTTACAGTCCCATTTTTAAACTGCGCGTGAAATATCACGTCGTACGTGCGCGTGACCCTCTCCTCATGACTTTTGTCACCGTGTCCGTGAGGGCTTTGTCTATGGTCCAGAGGTCTAATCTCTCCGTTGTATTAGTGTCCGATTTGGGCAGTGCAGATGCTCCTTCGCCGTCTCCTGTGTCCGGTGTTCCCTGGCCATCTCCTGTGTGCTCGGTGTCCTCGGCGTCTCCCTTGTCCTCCTCGGGAAGATTGCTCCCAAACGAGCTGAGCATGTCTGGGTCCAGTTCTAAGTCCGGCATGCTGTCAGCATCCTCCTGGTTTCTTAAACTCCCACTGCACCCTCGGAGGTAGGTGGCTTACCCCTCAGCGCACCGGGCTGCTGCCGGCCGGTTGGGTGTTGCTGAGTCTCGGCGTCAAGGACTCCTCTTTCCCCTCATCGCCCGGACCAGCAGTGGCCTCTGCCATCAGGCCACCCGGTTGCTCCTGGTCTCCACAAAGGTGGGCGCGCCACCTGTGACAGGTGGTGTCCATTCACCCCGCTTTCCGGCCACCAGATAGAAGTCCGGCTTGGCCCTTCTTTGATAGGGTTAATCTTGGTAATGTACGGGTTTCTTTCGCATCCTGGCCGGCCGTTTAAGTTTCCTTTTGTTCGTCCCCGGGTGCTGCATTTACCTCCCGCAAGGTATCCTCATACAGGATCATGTTCTTAGGCTGAGCTTGGCCAGCAGCAAACTCGCCCTGTGGTCACTTCACCCACATGAACGCAAGGCTCCTCCAAGGAACCCATGTAACCTTCGTTGTCCCCCCGAATTACATCTCCCAAGGTTATATCCTCAGCCGGTGGAACCTCCACCATTTTAGTCACAGATTGAGCATCCCTCACCAACTCAATCTCTGGTTCCTGAAGAGGTACCAGATTTGGCTCCTTATTGACTGATGGGGTCTGATACTCCCACCCTTCAATGGGGTCCCCCTCATAGCATTTCAAGCGGTCGTAATGAACAACCTTATCCTTGCTACGAGGTTGGCGTTGGATCCCGAAGGTCACATTTGACAGCTGCCCAACTATCAAATAGGGACCCTCCCAGCGGTATTGCAACTTTGGGGAAAATCCCATTTTCTTTGCAGGGCTGAACAGCCAGACAAACTGCCCCGTTTTTAGCTTCTTTCCTGCTATCCCCTTGTCGTAGTTGCGCTTTTGACGCCAAGCACTCCTTTTCAGGTGCGCTTGTGCCCTCACATGCGCATCCTGCATTCGCTGCCTAAGCTCCAAGGCATAATCCTAACTGATACTTCCCCTCCCTCTATACAGGAGGTGTCTCCATGGTCAGGTCCAGGGGAGTGAAACTTCTCTCCGTATAACATTAACATGTTAAGTGTCTCTCCGGTAGACTGCTGGGAGTACACATGCAAACATTGCATACGGCAGTTGTTTATCCCAATCTCTTGTTATAGGATCTATCATCACCGCGATCATTGTGCGGAGTGTCCGGTTGAACCGCTCTATAAACCCACCGGACTTGGGGTTATAGGGTGTTGTGCGCGTTTTATTTAGTCGGAGATTAATGCACACTTCAGAAAACACATGGACTCAAAGTTTCGGCCCTGATCTAAATGCAACTCTGTTGGAACCCCAAAACGGCAAAAATACTCCTCAACCATCTTACTGGCCACTGTTTCCGCTGTGGCGTGGGGTAGCGAATACGCCTCTACCCACGTGAAATAATCGCCAACCACCAAAATCAACTTATTACTCCTCTCTGTGGTTTCTGGCAGGGGCCCTATCAGGTCTAGTGCAACTATAGCCATCGGCTCACTGACAACTCCCTGTTGCATGTAGCGCAGTCGTCGGTTTTTCCTGGGAGGGGATTTCTTACGTTCACACGTGTTGCATGCACTTCCTCACCCATGAACGCACATCGGCATTCACCCTACTAGTACCATAGTGTTTTGCAAGTGCTTTCCTATGCCAAAGGTGACCCCCGGTTACCCCACCCCACCATGCAACTCGTCCAGTACGGTTGCACGCAGTTCACTTGCTTGCCACCTATAACCTTGGAACCGGAATTCGATTTTCACCGTCGGCACAGTACCCCATCGCGCAAAGCGATCCGCGCCCAGGACAGCCAATAGGTCTTTGTCTTTGTTGTTGCAGGGGTCACCTCCTGCCAATTCGGGGGGGGGGGGGGGGGGGGGGGGCATCTGACTACTCCTTTGCAAACAACCACCACCCCATTGTCTCGTCCTCGACTGTACTTCCCGGATGAAATCCGTTGTACACCAGGGTTTCCCAGTTACCACCCTAACCCGTGAATGCTCTGTGAGAGCACGGTCCCTGGGCGTGTCCTGATGCCCCTTGGCCTACGGGCTCTTGGTCCATCCACTCTTCATCCTCTACTCGACCACACTGTCGACAAGGCTTTCGGGACAACCCGTCTGCATTGCAATGCTTCAACCTGGGTCTATGGACCACGTTGAAGTCATACTCTGGGTCTATGGACCACGTCGAAGTCATACTCTGCGATGACTTCCAACCAAGGCCCTCCGGATCCATTAAGAACCACCGAATGGATGCATGGTCAGTACATAATATATTATAGTCACCTTCTGACCATAGATGTATGGTCGGAAGTGTCTCAAATATACCACCACTGCCAGCAACTCCCTTCTCGTCACACAATAATTGTGTTCCGGCTTCTTCAAAGCCCTGTTTGCATACGGAATGTTCTCTCGACGCCATCTTGTACCTGATGGGAGAGTACCGGGTACAGAAGAAATCAATATCTATGATGTACTCCTCCCCCTGAAGCCTTGGATAGGCCAACACTGGTGAGTCCTGAAGTCTGGCTTTTACTTCCACAAAAGCAGCTTCACACTCGTCATTCCACCCACACTGACGGGATTTGCAGCGGCAAACATGCCCCCTCTGCCCCCCCCCCCCCCCCCAGCCTTGGACCATTGCGGCCGTACATTATAACGCACGTACCAAATCCCGCTCAAAAACCTGCCTGGGTAAAACGCGTATAAATAAATGCATTCCCGATTAAATAATCCGGAGAAAATGCTGAGAGAGGTTCGTCGTTTGCCCGGCAGAAGGTCAGAAGGACGAAAAATGGGTCAAAGGGGTCAAATTCAGGTTTTGGGGGTAATCGATAGAGTATTGGAATATCGTCTCAAGTGGCTACGTCATTCTGACGTAATCAACAAAATGAAAAGGACCAAAGGAGATTTTGCATTCTTTACCGGCAAAAGGGCGTTAGCGTGTAATACCAATGTAACAATACCTGATAAAAGTGCGTTCACCTCTCCACTTCAGTAGCTTACGCGCCCTTGGAGCGAATTTTGTTCCCAACAAAAGGTCATTAGCATTTCACATGTCGCTTAAAGAGCAACTAAAACGGCAATTTTGTTTGACTTTTTGGACTTTTCCGACAGTTTAAATACTCTTTTAACTGATGGAGATTAGTTTGCAGACGAGAGGGATTTTTATATTAAAAAAAAAGGGTTGTTATTCTGAACCATTTATCCTGTTTCGCGAAAGCTCATTATGTATGTACGTGACCCCGTGACGTACACGTGTAGAGTCGGTTGATGCTACAGCCAAACACTCTGCATGTACGTACGTGGAGTTGATGCTGCTGGAAGAGTTTTGGTCGACATAACTCCTCCGTTTTCCCTTCTATTTTGTCTGATTTTGGTATAATTTTAGTATGACCATGGTTCTGAGATAATCATTATGCCTCGGTCGTGTGTAGTTGGGGGTTGCACGGAACAGCGACAAAAACCCTGACCTAACCTTCCTGCGATTCCCAGTGCTGAATGGAGTTCAAAGGCGACAGTGGGTCCGCTTTGTAGACAATACAATATCTGATTTTAGGGTGTCAAAATGGTCGAAAATATGTGCATAACATTTCGCCAAAGACTGTATTGATGATAGTGATTAGTATGAAAACTCAGCTGGGTTTGAAGGCACAATTCCGTTTGAAGGCTGGAGCCATTCCAACTCTAAAGGCAACGAGCATTCCAATCCTGTCCCGGACTCACGCGCACCAGACCGCGACGACGTTCCCTGCGTTTGCCGGCTCGAGCAGCCATAGAGCCCGGCCGTCTCCCTGTCCACGCTCGCTTGACTCAACATGCATTGTACACGCACGGTACCGCCGCGGTGCGCTGCATGCGATTGAGTCTGGTACCTCGTAACAGAAATTGTGTGTATAGTTCTAAGAAGGTGCGGGTCCTTATGGGGGCTGCATAAGCAAAGTCGCCAGACTAGAGTATATAGCATCAGCTCACACACAACTCACAGCGCAGGTCCCAATAAAAGCCGACTGCAAACAAAGAACAGTATGACTAATAACTAGCTTTTCAGCAAGAACAAACCTACAACCCCAATTCTAAATGTGTCTCACAAAGATGTCAACACTTTAAAATATGTTTACCGTAGTGTTACACCTGAATCATGTGCAAAAAGCACAGCAAGTAATACTAGCCTCAGACAAACAAATACGTACAGACTCTACGTAAAACATTGTAGTATAATACAGTGACGTCTTATGTTTCTACACGCATACGTCATCACTCGCGCGATACGGCACGCAGTTGACCTCGGCCTTTTCTGAATCGAGTCAAAGTAGCTCAGAAGGAAAAGGCTCAAAAACATTGTTTTTGTTTTTTTCAGAATAATGAAACTTGTTACATTAGTTTTGGGGAGGCATAAACTACCAGATAAGTCCAAAAAGTCAAAAATAATTTTTGCGTTTTAGTTGGTCTTTAACCACACGTTTAAGCCAGAATGAATTACCGGCAAAAGGTTCTTAGAATAAAGATGAAAATAACTTAATTAAGCAATATTCTTATTTAAAAATGCAGAGCATTATTAGAAATATCAATATTTCTTATCTGACAATAATTCAACCTTTTCCGATTCTAAATTTTAGAAATGCCAACACATAAACTTTAAAGTCAATTTTCTCGGAAAGTGTAATTACGAGTCAAAGCGTCCTTAGATTCTTCTGCCGGGCACACCACGAGTTATTGAGGATATCAGACTATACATATTACTACATTGCGATCATTTTTAATGTTGGTTCCGCAGCGGCAAATATGCCCCTTCCCCAGCCTTGGACGACATGTTTGCGGTCGTTCATTATAACGCACGCAGCAAATTCCGCTGAAAAACCTGCCTGGGTAAAACGCGGAACTCTTATAATTAAAAGCCTTCCCAACTGAATTTTGCAGAGAAAATACAGAGAGAAGTTATTGAGGACATAATACACTTTTCCGTGGTAAAATTACATCATTGCGATCAGTTTTAATGTACGTTCCGCAGCGGCAAACATGCCCCCTCCCCAGCCTTGGACGACAAGGTATATGCAGCCGTGCATTAACGCACGCAGCAAATCCCACTCAAAAACCTAACTTGGTAAAACGCGGAACTCTTATAATTAAATGCCTTCCCGACTGAATTTTGCAGAGAAAATACAGAGAGAAGTTATTAAGGAAATATATAATACACTTTTCCGTTGTAAAATTACATCATTGCGATCAGTTTTAATGTACGTTCCGCAGCGGCAAACATGCCCCCTCCCCCAGCCATGGATGACATGTTTGCGGTCGTACATTATAACGCACGCAGCAAATTCCGCTGAAAAACCTGCCTGGGTAAAACGCGGAACTCTTATAATTAAAATCCTTCCCGGCTGAATTTTGCAGAGAAAATACAGAAAAGAGTTATTAAGGATATAATACACTTTTCCGTGGTAAAATTACATCATTGCCATCAGTTTTAATGTACGTTCCGCAGCGGCAAACATGCCCCCTCCCCCAGCCATGGACGATTGTATTTTGTATACCGTGTACAGCATGCGGCTGTACATTATAACGCACGCAGCAACTACCGCTGAAAAACCTGCCTGGGTAAAACGCGGAACTCTTATAATTAAAATCCTTCCCGGCTGAATTTTGCAGAGCAAATACAGAAAAGAGTTATTAAGGATATAATACACTTTTCCGTGGTAAAATTACATCATTGCGATCAGTTTAAATGTTCGTTCCGCAGCGGCAAACATTCCCCCTCCCCAGCCTTGGACGACAAGGTATATGCAGCCGTGCATTAACGCACGCAGCAAATCCCACTCAAAAACCTAACTTGGTAAAACGCGGAACTCTTATAATTAAATGCCTTCCCGACTGAATTTTGCAGAGAAAATACAGAGAGAAGTTATTGAGGATATAATACACTTTTCCGTGGTAAAATTACATCATTGCGATCAGTTTTAATGTACGTTCCGCAGCGGCAAACATGCCCCCTCCCCCAGCCATGGACGACATGTTTGCGGTCGTACATTATAACGCACGCAGCAAATTCCGCTGAAAAACCTGCCTGGGTAAAACGCGGAACTCTTATAATTAAAATCCTTCCCGGCTGAATTTTGCAGAGCAAATACAGAAAAGAGTTATTAAGGATATAATACACTTTTCCGTGGTAAAATTTTACATCATTGCGATCAGTTTTAATGTACGTTCCGCAGCGGCAAACATGCCCCCTCCCCCAGCCATGGATGACATGTTTGCGGTCGTACATTATAACGCACGCAGCAAATTCCGCTGAAAAACCTGCCTAGGTAAAACGCGGAACTCTTATAATTAAAATCCTTCCAGGCTGAATTTTGCAGAGAAAATACAGAAAAGAGTTATTAAGGATATAATACACTTTTCCGTGGTAAAATTACATCATTGCCATCAGTTTTAATGTACGTTCCGCAGCGGCAAACATGCCCCCTCCCCCAGCCATGGACGATTGTATTTTGTATACCGTGTACAGCATGCGGCTGTACATTATAACGCACGCAGCAACTACCGCTGAAAAACCTGCCTGGGTAAAACGCGGAACTCATATAATTAGAATCCTTCCCGGCTGAATTTTGCAGAGCAAATACAGAAAAGAGTTATTAAGGATATAATACACTTTTCCGTGGTAAAATTACATCATTGCGATCAGTTTAAATGTTCGTTCCGCAGCGGCAAACATGCCCCCTCCCCAGCCTTGGACGACAAGGTATATGCAGCCGTGCATTAACGCACGCAGCAAATCCCACTCAAAAACCTAACTTGGTAAAACGCGGAACTCTTATAATTAAATGCCTTCCCGACTGAATTTTGCAGAGAAAATACAGAGAGAAGTTATTGAGGATATAATACACTTTTCCGTTGTAAAATTACATCATTGCGATCAGTTTTAATGTACGTTCCGCAGCGGCAAACATGCCCCCTCCCCCAGCCATGGACGACATGTTTGCGGTCGTACATTATAACGCACGCAGCAAATTCCGCTGAAAAACCTGCCTGGGTAAAACGCGGAACTCTTATAATTAAAATCCTTCCCGGCTGAATTTTGCAGACCAAATACAGAAAAGAGTTATTTAGGATATAATACACTTTTCCGTGGTAAAATTACATCATTGCGATCAGTTTAAATGTTCGTTCCGCAGCGGCAAACATGCCCCCTCCCCAGCCTTGGACGACAAGGTATATGCAGCCGTGCATTAACGCACGCAGCAAATCCCACTCAAAAACCTAACTTGATAAAACGCGGAACTCTTATAATTAAATGCCTTCCGGACTGAATTTTGCAGAGAAAATACAGAGAGAAGTTATTGAGGATATAATACACTTTTCCGTTGTAAAATTACACCATTGCGATCAGTTTTAATGTACGTTCCGCAGCGGCAAACATGCCCCCTCCCCCAGCCATGGACGACATGTTTGCGGTCGTACATTATAACGCACGCAGCAAATTCCGCTGAAAAACCTGCCTGGGTAAAACGCGGAACTCTTATAATTAAAATCCTTCCAGGCTGAATTTTGCAGAGAAAATACAGAAAAGAGTTATTAAGGATATAATACACTTTTCCGTGGTAAAATTACATCATTGCCATCAGTTTTAATGTACGTTCCGCAGCGGCAAACATGCCCCCTCCCCCAGCCATGGACGATTGTATTTTGTATACCGTGTACAGCATGCGGCTGTACATTATAACGCACGCAGCAACTACCGCTGAAAAACCTGCCTGGGTAAAACGCGGAACTCATATAATTAGAATCCTTCCCGGCTGAATTTTGCAGAGCAAATACAGAAAAGAGTTATTAAGGATATAATACACTTTTTCGTGGTAAAATTACATCATTGCGATCAGTTTAAATGTTCGTTCCGCAGCGGCAAACATGCCCCCTCCCCAGCCTTGGACGACAAGGTATATGCAGCCGTGCATTAACGCACGCAGCAAATCCCACTCAAAAACCTAACTTGGTAAAACGCGGAACGCTTATAATTAAATGCCTTCCCGACTGAATTTTGCAGAGAAAATACAGAGAGAAGTTATTGAGGATATAATACACTTTTCCGTGGTAAAATTACATCATTGCGATCAGTTTTAATGTACGTTCCGCAGCGGCAAACATGCCCCCTCCCCCAGCCATAGACGACATGTTTGCGGTCGTACATTATAACGCACGCAGCAAATTCCGCTGAAAAACCTGCCTGGGTAAAACGCGGAACTCTTATAATTAAAATCCTTCCCGGCTGAATTTTGCAGAGCAAATACAGAAAAGAGTTATTAAGGATATAATACACTTTTCCGTGGTAAAATTTTACATCATTGCGATCAGTTTAAATGTTCGTTCCGCAGCGGCAAACATGCCCCCTCCCCAGCCTTGGACGACAAGGTATATGCAGCCGTGAATTAACGCATGCAGCAAATCCCACTCAAAAACCTAACTTGGTAAAACGCGGAACTCTTATAATTAAATGCCTTCCCGACTGAATTTTGCAGAGAAAATACAGAGAGAAGTTATTGAGGATATAATACACTTTTCCGTTGTAAAATTACATCATTGCGATCAGTTTTAATGTACGTTCCGCAGCGGCAAACATGCCCCCTCCCCCAGCCATGGACGACATGTTTGCGGTCGTACATTATAACGCACGCAGCAAATTCCGCTGAAAAAACTGCCTGGGTAAAACGCGGAACTCTTATAATTAAAATCCTTCCCGGCTGAATTTTGCAGACCAAATACAGAAAAGAGTTATTTAGGATATAATACACTTTTCCGTGGTAAAATTACATCATTGCGATCAGTTTAAATGTTCGTTCCGCAGCGGCAAACATGCCCCCTCCCCAGCCTTGGACGACAAGGTATATGCAGCCGTGCATTAACGCACGCAGCAAATCCCACTCAAAAACCTAACTTGGTAAAACGCGGAACTCTTATAATTAAATGCCTTCCCGACTGAATTTTGCAGAGAAAATACAGAGAGAAGTTATTGAGGATATAATACACTTTTCCGTTGTAAAATTACACCATTGCGATCAGTTTTAATGTACGTTCCGCAGCGGCAAACATGCCCCCTCCCCCAGCCATGGACGACATGTTTGCGGTCGTACATTATAACGCACGCAGCAAATTCCGCTGAAAAACCTGCCTGGGTAAAACGCGGAACTCTTATAATTAAAATCCTTCCCGGCTGAATTTTGCAGAGAAAATACAGAAAAGAGTTATTAAGGATATAATACACTTTTCCGTGGGAAAATTACATCATTGCGATCAGTTTTAATGTACGTTCCGCAGCGGCAAACATTCCCCCTCCCCCAGCCATGGACGATTGTATTTTGTACCGTGTACAGCATGCGGCCGTACATTATAACGCACGCAGCAACTTCCGCTGAAAAACCTGCCTGGGTAAAACGCGGAACTCTTATAATTAAAATCCTTCCCGGCTGAATTTTGCAGAGAAAATACAGAGAGAAGTTATTGAGGATATAATACACTTGTCCCTGGTAAAATTACATCATTGCGATCAGTTTTAATGTACGTTCCGCAGCGGCAAACATGACCCCTCTGCCAGCCTTAATGAAAGATGCCCTCTACAAGCAGCAAACTCGGCCCCATTTTCCTGGATTGCGTCGCTGTGTTGTTTCCATGCATGCGCGATGTGGTTTGCGCTTGAGCGAGAGTGAGCATGAGCATGCTTCAACCGAGTACTGCAAAATGGACCTGACCAATAGAGGACGCTGTGAATTACACTGTCATAATTCGAACTTATTTACGCTGAAAAAAAGTCAAGAAAATAAATAAATCCCTGAAGAAACGTTTTTTCCTTTTTATATAATAATGCATGTGATCGACCAGAATTGCCACGAGCGCCTTGACTAAAGGCTAGTCATACGGTGGACAGCGCCCTCTCTTGAAAGCTTTTTTAACCAGTAAACGGCTGTGAGACAAAATTCTGTTTCTTTATTAAGCACAGGTGCAACTCCGGACAAAACTGCTACGCATGTATAGCAAACTGCTATGCAATATTAATATTGCGTAGCAATAACTGCTACGCAAATTTTCTTGTCGTAATTATGCTCTGCGACAGCACTCCCCGCCGTGAAAATAGCTTGTCCGGTAGACCCACCTTAAATGTGAAGGTGTCGCCCTCGAGGAACCAGTGGACGCCAAGGGACCGCTGAGTGGGCAGCTCGTCATGGTTGAGGTCAAGGTCTCTCACGTCTTTGGCGATAGTTTCCCAAGGTAGTGCATTCATCACTGTTTTGCTATTTGATGCAATCTTATGGAATCGCAGATTCTTGGTGGCTAGAAAGTCGCGGGTGTGCTGTAGTAGGCTGATGGCTTTTCCTGCATTCGGCTGAAACGCGAGTCCATCGTCGACGTAGAAGTCGTGATAGATGAATTCTGCAACACCATCGCCGTGTTTGACTCGGCCCTCTTCGGCAACTCTCCTGAGCCCAAAAGTAGCAACTGCAGGGGAGGAAACGTTTCCGAACAGGCGGACATCCATCCTGTATTCTACGATAGGCTTCGTAGGGTCGTTGTCTTGGAACCATAGGATCCGGAACCGCAGGAAGTTTCGGTGCTTAGGGTTAACGTGGAAATTGTGGAACATTTGCTCCACGTCTCCCATAACTGCCACTTCTCCCCCGTCTAAATCTCAGGAGTATTCCCAGGAGGCAATTCATCTGAACGGGCCCATGCAGAAGAACCTTGTTGAAGGAGATGCCGTCAAATTCGGCACTGGCATCGAAGACGACTCGTATGCCCGACTTTTGTGGGTGTCGTACGGCAAAGTGAGGCAAGTACCATACGGTCCCGGGTGGGTGAGATGGCTCTTCGTTTGGCACAGGGGATGCGTGCTTCTTATCCAGTATCTTGCCGAAGAAAGCTTGATAGTCTGCCATCATGGTCGGTTTGCGGTGCAGTGTTCTGGGGAGATTGTTTAGTCGGCTCTGTGCTTGCGGACGGTTGTTTGGGAGCTGGACGTCTTTTCTTCAGAGGAAGGGGGAACTCCAGGTTGCCGGTGGAATTGGTGTGGGCTTGTTCCCTCATATGGGCCAGACCAGATATCGGTACCACCTAAGGTGGCAAAACATTACGGGTGCCAAATGCTTTGTAGGATCGACCTAAGTACAAAAACATGTGATAGCATTTCCAAATGAGTAGCTTAGTCTCTTTTTTTCTTAGTTTTGTGTTTTGCCATTAAGTTACACTATAATAGCATTCTACATGTATGTACATCCCTTAGCATATGGGTTGGGCTGATATTAATTACGCTGTTATTGCGCGTGATGTATGGCAATAAAATAAAGACAGGCGGTTGTTGAACAATAAAACTTATGCCAGTAGTGCATGTTGATTGTTGCAATAAATTGTTTCCGGGGGGGGGGGGGGGGGGGGGGGAGGTGGGGCCGGGGGTGGTGGTATGTTACAGTACTCTGGCTTGACAACTTATAAATATGCACTATTTCAGTGCTTTCCGCTGAACTATGTAAATCAACAGATACACTGTTGTGTAGTGCCTGTTAGTTGTCGAATTTCAAGCAAGTACTGTTTTGTTTACATCTCCCAACTTGCCCATATGAACCGAACGAGATTCATCGACATTCTCAAACTGGCATTATCAATTGGGAGCAGTGTTTGTAAAGCCCTGGTTGGGTTTCATGCAAAGACAGGTTGCGATACTGTAAGTACTTTTGCAGGCCGTGTAAAGTTAAATGCATTACTTACTACTTACTTGGTACTTGGTTGGTATCCTTCAAAACATTCCATCTGGGGAATTTAAGTTTTGTCACAAAGAGCATTTTTAATGGAGTCTGGGTTGGTGAGTGCCAATTTTTCAGTGTTCTTGGAAAAAATGAAGAAGCATATGTGTCAGTCCTGGCCTGGTGAAGTTCAGTAGCGTATCCAGCTTTTTTGTGCCAGGGAGGGCAAACAACGTCTGAACCGTCTTAAAGCCGTCGCAATGGATACGCCACTGGTGAAGTTGGAAATGTCTATTGTGTCCTCGTCGTGATCTTCCAGTTTTTGGGGTGATGTATTCGGTATGATCAATGTCCAATAATCCATTAAGAATTTTAAAATAGATGCGATACTGTTTTCTTCTTTCTTCCAAGGGTGTCCAATCAAGATCTTTAATGATAGCAGAGATGCTAGTGTCACGTCCATAGGTGTTTGAAACGAACCTTGCAGCTCTCTTCTGGACTTTTTTCTAATTCTTTAATGTTCTTTGAAGTGTGAGGGTCCCACGCTACCGTAGCGTAGTCAAGATGAGGTCGAACAAGGGTAAGGTACAGTCTCTCTTTGATGGAGGATAAAGTATGATGACAATTTCTTTTAATGAAATTAATGATTTTTGTAGCCCTGGCAGATGCATGCTGGACTTGCTTGTTCCACCGGAGGTCTTTTTGGTGGACTATTCCCAAATACTGACACGTATGTTTCATCTAGCCGAACTCCCATCATGCTGTAAGATGTAGTTCGTGGTGATCTGTTTCTAGTGATGTGCATGGTTGTACATTTCTTGGGATTAAATCTCATTCCCCAGGTCTCAGCCCAGTTTACCATGGTATCAAGATCTTTTTGAAATACGAGGACGTCGTCTGGTTTCTGGATGGATCTATACACCAGACAATCGTCGGCAAATAGACGGGTGGTACTGGAGACTTTTTGATGCATATCATTGATGTGATGGAGGAAGAGATGGGGTCCAAGAACTGTCCCTTGATGAGCACCACTGAGAACAGAGATCCAGTTGGATTGTCTACCATTTACGATACGTTGGAACCTTTTGGTGAGGAAGATGGCAATCAATTTTTTGGTGTCAGAACGAATTCCATAGTCGTCTAGTTTTACAAGCAAGCGATGGTGTGGCCTACCAAGTTTTTGCGAGGTCGTGGGTTGTCAAAATTAGTTGTTTCACAAGATCTAGCTTTTCCGAAGGCATGTTGATTGTCTGAAAGGATGTTCCACTCAGAAAAATGTTTCATGAGGCTACTATCAATTATATGCTCAAGAAGTTTGCAACAAACACATGTTAAAGACACTGGTCTGTAGTTATAGCTGGGTCTGTTGTTGGTCCTTTTCTATAAATCGGGGTAATGTTTGCCCTTCTCCAATCTAATGGTAGATCCCCAGAATCAAGTGACTGTTGGAATATGTGGCAGAGTATATGTGAAATCTCGTCAGCAGCTATCTTCAGAGCTTAATTTGGCACCTGGTCTGGGCCGATGGCTTTTTTTTTAGACATCAATATTTTGTAGCAACTTCTGGCAACAGTGATGGCAGTCATATCTGGATATGGACTTGATGGCATATAAGGTATAGTTTATCTGGACTGCTATCTTTATGAGTGAAGACACTCTCAAACTGTTTGGAGAGAGCTTCTGCTTTCGCTTGATCTTCAGGATGCAACTTCCCATCTACTTCCAGTGTTTGGACTCCAGTGTTATCCTTCCTTCTTGATCGTATACCACCGCCAGAAGTCCGTGGGATTTTCAGATTTAAGTATGTTGTTGACATGGTGTATGCGGGCACTTCTAATAACTTTCCCAACTGATTTCCTGACTTTTGTACATTTTTCCCGGTCAGAGCTGGACCCAGACTGTTTTGCTTTGTTGTAGAATTGTTTCTTTTTTAATGCAGAGTCTTCTGTTTTTTGTTGAAAACCACGGGGTGCGGTAATTACGACCCCTAAATACTTTATGAGGAACATTCGAAGAGACAAGGCTACAGATGGAATCACGAAACCAAGTCCAGTTCTCCTCAACAGAACAGTTGGAGAGATTTCTATCAAAGTAATCATTTTGAAGAACAGCAGCTTTTTCTTTGAAGTCTTGTTCGTCCACTTTCTTCCACAAGGGAACTCTACAGGGTAGCTTTTGGCTAAGAACAGCTCTTTGTAGCAAGCTTAGCCTTAATGACGCAGTAATCACTAAGTCCAGCATGGGGCTGCACATCAGATATCAGCGATTAATAGCTCGTCAATAGTAGATCCAAAGTGTTCTGGGTACCATTGGTGTCACGTCTAGTCGGAAATGTAACAAGTTGGGACAGATGGTTGTCATTGATGACATTTATAAGAGTTTGCTGAAAATGTCCTCCAGAGGCAGAAGTGGTATCACTCCATTCAATACCTGGTACAACCCTTCTATGCAAACATGCATTCTTAGCCATGTTGTTGTATGGGTCAAAATCAGTCAAGGTGATTGTTTTGACCCTTCTGCCACATGTACAAACCACATGTAATCTGATCATGTCTGTGTACAAGGTAAAGGCAGGGGAGGTGGAAGGAAATTTTGACTGATTTTGACCTTTTAAATAGCACAAGGGTTAAAGTGACCACCAACGATGATGAATGGTGACCGACAGTTGTCATTGATCTTATTTAAAGATTCGAGTCTTTCAATAGGCAAGGATATTGCATTTGGTGGACTGTAGAACCCGCCGATCAAGATAGAGACTGACCTGAAGCTGTTAAGAAAAGATCAGACTTACCAAGAGGCGTTTAATGAGCTTGAAGGCTCTTGGGAAGTATCACAGGAACTCTTTGGTGAGATGCAGAGGTTTACTTGATAAATGTAAGCTCCTGCCAGCCGCACCTCTCAGGTCAACCAACTACGTGATGAGCTGTGTTGGAACTGCATGATGTCCTGCAAGTGTGCGCTTTTGCAAGCTACCAAACTGCACATGTCTTGCCAATGGACTGAAGTACAAAGATTTGTGTAAACTCCAGACATGCACAAACCAGAAGGAAGTGGAGGATGAATTGGATGCTGAAGGTCAACTAGATGATTCTGATGACGATGATGAACATGACGAGTAACGTGAGTGGACAGGCAGCCGATACACAGAAATTAAACAAAAACAAAAACAAAACAGCTAAATGCTTTGTTGCCAACTTTCAATCTATTTTAGTAACCCTTCACTGTAGCTTTCACTTTTCATGTACAATTTGCCTTGCCATGCAGCTGACAATATGTACCACTGAAGAGCAGGTTGTTTTGTAACTATTGATGTGAACAGGATGTTGTGTGGTCATAAAATTTGCTTCTATTTAGTGTCATATACGTGCACATTGACACATGGCTAATGATATGACTTATTAATTACATCTAAGTAATACTCATTAAAGTATAGCGCCCTCTATAGACAGTTGCCATCACAATATATTGTGTCATTATTATGTGAAGTTCATCATCTATATCTTTGAAAGCATATTTGAGATATAGGCGATAAAACCTACATGTACACATGATGCTAATAAATTATAATTATGAATACTATATGAATGATATATATACAGGCAGTTTATGTTACTCTGACAGGTGCTATAATGGCAATTTTTCAAAATTTTACTTTCTAAATAGTTAAAACAGACCTAAACCAACACCTTTGAACTATTAATTAAGTTTGGTTTGTTTCACAGGGGACACAAACAAAATATTAATGTGTAAAACAATGTTTAGCTATCTGAAAAACTTGTGTAATGTATGAGTACATAAAATACGTCTACGAACAGCGCCCTCTAGATGTAATATATATTTTTACGTGATGTCATTTTAAAAACCTATAGCTAAACAATAATTTGACCAAGTTTCATATTTATACAACAAAGCATAATGGTGTAATTGCGAATTAATCAACTGTATCCTAACCTAACTGCTAAGGATTTATGTAGTAAGCTCATTCTTACTGGGCTCAAAAAAGTGGGCATTTACTACCACTAAGCTACCACCCTGGGATTGCTATCACCTCAATTTATCATCCTTAGACATAGACCTTTCAAAAAAGTGTTATTAGATTTTGCCACCTCAGGTGGTAGCAATCAGTGAAATTTTGGCCTCTGGCCCATGGACTACTTGTAGAATTCAGTGGTTTGAAAACAACCACGACTACATTCAAAAACATACTATTCCAATCGATTGTCAGTAGCCCTAGAAATCCAGTAATCAAAATAACATTTCCACTTGGCGTTCTCCGTGCAATACTTAGTTAACCATTTCAGTTTCAGACTTTCCAGTTTGTGTTTAACATTAATCAGGCCAGTGCCATCTTTATCAATGGGTCCTCTTATATTACGGTTAATCTTGTCTGGCTTCCCATTCCAATACAAATTCAAAATAATATTCTCAATCTCTTTCACAATTCAGTACAAGATACTACACTTCCAATGTAAGTAATTAGTAATACTTGGTCCCACCATGCTGTTGACAATAACTGCTTTGCCTCTCAATGTTAGATTCCGTTCTTTATAACGGTCATCAATGTCAGTATGAGGGATAATGACCCCCCTGCAGTGAAATGTTTGATCTAATTAGACTGGCTAAACCTTCAACACAAATGGCATAGAGTAAAGGCGACAATGGGCACCCCTGTCTAATGCCTCGAATGACTTTAAAGGGACTTCCTATAAAATGGTTCACTATAACACAGCTTTTGGGCGCTTGATACGAAATACTAATCCCTTCAATGAGAGAATGGGGAATTCCTAATTTCTTCATAATGGCGTATGTAATCCCATTCAATGCGGTCAAAGGCCTTTTCTTGGTCTATACTAATGGCCGCCGGTTCTTTATGATTAATATTACAATCATCTACCACATCTCTTAAAATCATAAGATTGTCGTGGATACATCTACCATGGACACCGCATCTTTGTTCTTCACCGATTATGTGTGGCATAATCTTACGCAATCGGTTAGTGAGAACTTTGGAGATAATTTTGTAGTCTACTGTTAAAAGACTAATCGGCCGCCAGTTTTTGAGCTCACTTTTCCCCCTATTTTTAAAAATGAGACGGATAAGAGCAGTGTTCATGGTGTTGGCAAGTAAACCTCTAGTTTTACATGCTTCAATGACTTGCAATAGATCATTTTTAAGTATAGGCCAAAAAGTGAGATAGAATTCAACAGTAAGTCCATCAATGCCCGGAGATTTGTTCTTACTCATTTGTTTAAGTGCTATTTCAACTTCGGACTCTGTAATGTCAAAATCAAAATCCGGGTCATCGATGGTCTTAGTGGTCACGGTGTTAAGGATTTTTGACACTATGAACATCTAATCCGTTAAATTCCCATTAAAAGTCCACTTTGCTGTGAAATTAATCCCTAAGGGATGTTTCACGGATATTTACCTGGGGCTTATAGCACTAATCCTGTAAGGGTTTTTTCCTGGTTTTTTAATGACCCTGGCCACTGAGGTATACCATTGGTCATACATAACGGTCAATAAACTCTCTATTGTAAACATTCTAAACACTCTGGAGGGCCAGGCAGCAGCCTTGCCAAGCTCAACCACAAGATTATAATACAGGAGTTTTCACAGATTCCACTACACAATCTGGCGCTAGTGGCTGAAGTCACCGAATTTTCATGGACAGCTAAACAAAGGACTTTTCTAAGGGTGTTTTCACGGACTCCTCATCTCCCTTAATATGTTGACAAAACCGTGAAAATGCTGGTTTACGGTAAATCAAGGGAAAAGTGGCTCTTTAACGAATTTTTAAGGGATAAAGATGTTCATAGTGTGACATCTGGATTTTATCAATACCATTCGAGGTATACAATTACAGGTAAAAGGCATTAACATGTTGGATTAAGAGTTCGGGATCTTCCAAAACCACACCTTTGTCATTAATTAAAGTCCGCATATTGTTATTTTTAATTTGTTGTTTCTCAACTGATAAGAAAAACTTGCTCGGTTTCTCACCTTCATTTTTGTTGTGAATGTGTGTTTTCACACGAGCTTTTTTCCACTCTTTAAATTCATGATTTTTTTGTTTGTCTTCCAAATCTTTCAAAAGTTCGGGATCAGTGTTGGAACATCCAGTAAGTCTTAAATAACGATTTTACAAGGAATTGAAATGCCTTTTCTCCTTTCCCGCTTTTTCTGTACTATACTCTCTGAGAACTTCTCTCAGTTTACTCCTTCCCATTTCCCACCAATCAACCAAATCATCGAAGGAAAATTTTCTAGTTTTCAAAAATTCCCCCCCCCCCAAAAAAACTCTATTAATACACTCATCGTCTTTGAGATTATCATTGTTACATATCCATCTTCCTGGTCCTCTGACAGTATCATTACCATTTTTCAGTTTTAGTAAAATGATAATGTGATCTGAAAACCCAACGGCACTAATACTTATCGAGTCCATTTGACTCATTAAGTCTTCAGACATCAAAATATAATCAATTCTACTTGGTTTTTGTAAGCCCTTTAGTAAGTATAGCTATTATCTCTAGGATAGGTCGTGCGCCACACATCTATTAAGTTGTGCTCTTCTCAAAAATTCTGAAAAAACCGGGATACAATGCTTATTATTACAAATCTCCTCGTCCACGGGACAATTAAAATCACCTCCAATAAAAATTATTTTTTCATTTATAATAACTTCATTCAGGTCTTTTATATATTGGATTCTAGGATATAGAACGTTGGGTGCATAGGCCGAAACAAGAGTAATATTTTCCCCATTCCAGTTAATCGTGGTTTTTGCCCAACGCCCCTCCTTATCATTACAAATATTGATTGCTTTTTTTCCTATTCTATTAGAAATAAGAATAGCAACTCCTTTAGAATTCCTAAGTCCATGCGAAAAAATGATTTGCCCATTCCACTGCTTTTGCCAAAGGGGCTCATCAGCCACTTCACTATGAGTTTCTTGCAAAAAGCAAATATTGATTTTCCGGCGCTCGAGATAATCAAAAACAACATTTCTTTTAACACTTTCTCTTAATCCATTACAGTTAATGGTAGCAACTGACAACATAAAAAGGGCAAGAATTACATTCAAAATGAAAATCATGAAGGAAATGGTCACTAACCAACAGTCTGATTGAAATTACTGTTTGACAGGATGACCTCTCCCGCGTCCCCTTGTGCTCTGAGCGTCAGTTCTATCCGTGGCCATCGCCCCTGTTCCACGTCTTTGGCGAAAACGCTGCCCAGTAAACAAAACACTAGAAAAGAACCAGTTTGTTTTGGTGAGTTGTTAGTGAATTTTAGGTATGGTGGTTTTTAAACCGCATTTTCACGTTTTAATCACGTAATTTCCATTGGGTTTAGAGGGAACTATGTTTTCACGTTCTAATCACACTTCAAAATCACCTGTTAATCAGGTGAATAAAGTAACGTGATTTCTGAAGGTTATTGTAGCTGGTGTAAATCACGTAATGTCTACTACTTATTCACTTGACCAAATAACGGGTTTTCAATCCGTCAATTTGTGGTGTTAAGAATAGGATATTATTTCGTTTTTGAACACCAATATATCTCGTCCTACAGTTACCATCAATTCACTGGTGAAGATCACGTTACTGTCACTGGTTATTCACCTAGCCATTTTACTGCTCTATGTAACGTAATTTTTTGGTGTATGAAACAGCTTATTATTTCGTTTTATAACACCAATTGTTTGGTTGTACAGTTACCATCAATTCACTGGTGAAGATCACGTTATTGTCACCGGTTATTCACCTAGGCATCTTATGCTCTACATAACGTGATTATTTGGTGCATATAACAGGCTAATATTTCGTTTTTGAAACACCAATATATCTCTTCTTACAGTTACCATCAATTCACTTGTGAAGATCACGTTATTGTCACCGGTTATTCACCTAGGCATCTTCCTGCTGTATATAACGTGGTTATTTAGTGCATAACAGGTAAATATTTCGTTTTTGAAACACCAATATATCTCTGTTACAGTCCAGTATTACCGCTGTGCAGCCCCCTCGTAAATACCTGCCTGTGTTAGCTAATCTCATTGTCGTTGAACCATTCAAGCATGTGACATGTGGGTATTTATCCACTGGTTGAAGTCTAATTAATTTCAATTCGAAACCAGAGACGAGTGTGACAACATCGAATTTATTTTGATAAATTGGCGTAGTCGACAGGATCACAAGTCGATAGTTGGTGTTTGATTAATGACACTTAGTTATTTTATCGACATTATACGACCGACGTCAAGAGCTCGAGAATTTGGTTTAGAGGGCCGGCGGCTGACTGCCCATCGATCGAATTAAGTCTCCCGCGAAATCTATTGTTGGCTACCGACGGGCACCCTGCGGAGGTGGGACTGAGGGGCCAACGGAATTGCGAACAATTTGGGTACCCAAGAACACCAAGAACTAAGTAAGAACATTTATTTGCCGAAATAATCTGGGTAAATGAAACGACGAATCGGAGGGCGAAATCAAGCAGCACGGCGACAACGGTCCTTGGCCTGGTTCACGATCGAGAAGCATCAGCTCAGCCCGCAAAAACTACCCTAGTCTGGTACCTTTACCATCTGGACTGAATTCAGCGAGTCCGATCCACGACCATTTTTCCCCAACGAAGCGCACCACGTAATCGTACACGTACCCGATCCATCGGGGGCGACGCGGCTGGCTAGAGAGGGCGCTGGCCGGGGAGTACGTGGAATCTTACATTTATACTGTACCGTACCGAGTGAAGTTAAGTCCTGGAGGAGTTGACGGTGGAGGCAGTTTCCGGATTCCAAAACGGAGCGTCAAGAAGGTTCAGCAATTCAAGACGAATCGTGAGTTCATAATCCCGCAAGTGATAATTTTCACGAATACACAAAAACTGAAAAACTGGTTCGAGTTGACTGATTGCAATTTGCAGGCAGACCAGAATGACCAGTGACAGTGTACGTATGATCATGGAAGAAGGAACACGATCTGTGCACGATTTTGCCGATGATCAGCATCATATCAGAGAACTGTGGTTTATGACCAATAAGAACTGGTGGAGGTTACATATTGGTGGTGGTTTAAATAAAATTTTGGACTGAATTGCGTGTGTTTTGACCGTCAACGATAATCCCATAGTTAATGCATTGAACCTATTTCGTGAGAAAATTTGTGAGTCTGGTATCATGTATCCCCACATGTAAACTCCATATCGCATGTGAAGTGTATAGTTTACTGACTAATTTTCCTTGTTGAATTTAAATTACATAACATTTTACAGAATAATTGGTGTTCGTAAAGTAAACAATTTAATTGAATGGTTTATTGAAACTTGGAGGTCATTTGTGTGATTATAAGGATTTTTTTTTTTTAAAGGTTGCAGGCATTTTGGAAACTCTTGGTGTAATTTTTGTGAATTAATTGTTTTTGGTTAATAAGTTTGAGCGCACTGAGAGTAATATTAATTGTACTTCAGAAACCCATGCAGGTTAAATATTGATAATTGTTAATAGCCTAACAATCATGACTGAACCATTAAAACCATTCCATATGATGAATGTTAATGAGTTAACTAATGAGTTGGAGAGTCGAGGCATAGGAACTGAAGGCACAACCAAAGATGAATTAATGCTTGATCTTTACACAAGTGAAATAAGCATGCATAATCCTGAGTTGAATAAAGGTGAAGCTAATTCTAACGGTTCAGACGTTGAACAGGATGACCAGATCAATCCTTTAAGTACATTTTCTGGAAGGCTTGATTACTCAAAATTGCATTTATAATTTATGAAGGAAGAAAAGGTCAAATATAGAGAAGAACGAAGAAGACTTAAGGAACTAGAACTTGAAGAAAGTGAAAAACAGAGGTTTTTGGAAGAAAAGAAACTTAAATTGGAAAGACAGAAATTGGAAATTGAAAAGTTAAAATTCCAATTAGAGCAACAAACCTTTGAAGAGACCCTGAAGCAAAAACAAAAACAACATGAAGAAACAATGGCTAGTAAGCAAGCTAGTGAAAAGAAAAAACTCATGCAATCCTTACTCACCAAAATGCAGCCACTTAAGGACCATGAACGTATAGAATTGTACTTGGAACAGTTCGAGAGGTGGGCACTCACCCAATCCATTGATGAAAATGATTGGCCTGTTTATATGCATACTCTTCTAACAGGAAAAGCCAAGGAAGCTCTCATGGGGTTGACCCTGGAGGACACCAAAAGTTACGACAAGATTAAGACGGCAGTTCTCGACAGGTACAACCTCACACCTGAAGAGTATCGACGGAAATTCCGCTCCTCACGAAAATCTGACACAGAGACGAACAGCGAGTGGGTCGTCCGCATGAGACGAGAGAGTCGACGTTGGTTTAAGTCACGCAAGGTGGACACTTATGAGAAACTCATAGACTTAGTGATTGAGGAACAGTTTCTCCGTAATGTCGGTCCGCAGCTGGCTGTATAGATCAAGGAAAGAGACTTTGACTCTTTGCAAGAGATGGGTACTGCTGCTGACAGATATAGTCGTGCCCATAACTGTCTTCGAACTGAAAAGAAAACCGATCAGCCAAGCACTTCCTCTCCTCTTCAAACAAACTCGTCGAATACCAAGCCTCAGTCCTCGTCGGTCAACTCACCGCAACCTTCATCAATTACCGGTCTGGCCCCGAGGAAGCGTTGTTACAGGTGCCATAGTGATCAACACCTTATTAAATCTTGCCCTAAAAAGGGTATAAACTTTGTTGACACTAGCACTTCAGCCTACCCAAGTAAATACTTTTACAAGGGAACAATTAATGGCAGACCAGCCAACATGTACATGGACACTGGAGCTACGGTTACAGTTTTCCACCCTCATTTCATTCGTGATACAGAGCTCCTTCATGATGTGGAAGCAGTTCGACTCGCAAATGGTATGGTGGATGGATGAGGTGCCCAAGGCACGTGTGACTCTACGCATTGGTGAAAATGAGGTAGAATCTGATGTCCTGGTTATGCACTGCCCATGTGATGCTTTACTAGGCAACAACATAGAACATTTGTGTGGGTCTGTAGTGACCAGAGCTGAGTCCCGACGTCTACATGCAATTGAGAATGAGGCAGACAACGAAAAACACCAATTAAAATCGAAAGCTTCAGGCGTCACAGTCGAACCCGACGAAACCAGCAACCTGAAAATTTACAACCGGCTTAACCCCAACACCCCTGAGTGGTTTCCAACAAAGGACAATGAGGTCGCTCGAACAACTGAGGTGAGCAAGCATCAGGACTTGTTTGAACTTGATCCTAAGAAATTACTAGTTGAGCAGAGACAGGACCCATCACTCACTTCAACCTGGGATCATGTTGTACCCACTACAGAACTCTCAGACCATCCATGCTGCTACCTTGTTAAAGAGGGACTGCTATATCGCAAGTGGCAAGTCTGTGGCCGCCCCGAACTAGTCCAACACCGAATCGTGGTACCAACCAAGTTCCGTGAGACAATTTTCTCATGAAGTGCCACTTTCCGGACATCTAGGAATCGAAAAAACAAAAACTCGAATTCTGCGTCACTATTACTGGCCGAATGTGATCAAAGATGTGAAAAACTGGTGTCGCAGTTGTGCGAATTGTCAGAAATCCGCAAGACGGTTTACTTCAGAGAGAGCTAAGTTAGTGACGACACCAACAATCGGTGAGCCGTTTTATCGAGTTGGGATGGATATTGCTGGACCCCTCAACCTGAGTAACAGACGGAATCGATTTGTACTCGTCATTGTTGATAACGCGACGCGCTTCCCTGAAGCAATTCCCATACCAGATATGAAGGCGACAACGATCGCTGAGGTCATGATGGAATTCTTTTGCAAGGTTGGACTCCCCCGTGAGATCTTGACGGATCAAGGCTCCAACTTCATGAGTGAGGTGATGCGTGAGATGTACACATTGCTTGGTGTCAAGCATATTGTAACACCAGTTTACCACCCCCAAACCAACGCTATTATGGAACGCTTCAATGGAACGTTGAAGGCTATACTTCGTCGACTCTCTGCCGATACTGATGCGAAGGATTGGGATGACTATATTCCTCTTGCCAACACTACAGAATTTAACATCAAACTCACCGACAACACACCCATTTTGCAGAAGTTCTACTCCGTCCCCCATGTACAACGCCAAACAATGAAAGATGAACTTGAATCACTACTTAAATTGTGAGTTATTGAGAAGGCCTCCAGCCCGTGGGCAAGCCCTACAATGTTCGTTCCAAAAAAGGGGGGGAAATTGAGGCTAGTACAAGATTATCGTAAATTGAACAATTTCACTGTGTTCGATGGATATCCCATGCCTTTAATTGAGGAAATCATTGACAAAGTAGGGCAGGCTGAGATCATTTCAACACTTGACTTGACTAAAGGTTATTACCAAATCCCCAGAAGGGAGGAGGACGGACCAAAAAGTGCCTTTGTAACACCATTTGGTTAATTTCAGTTTTCCAGGATGGCAGTTGGATTTAAGAATGCGCCTGCTTGCTACCAACGAATGATGGACACTATTCTGGACGGAGCTGATGGAGTGCGAGCTTTCCTTGATGACGTGGTTATCTACAGTAATACATGGGACGAGCACTTACAAAGGCTTGCTGAGATATTGGGTCGACTGCAAGGTAATGACGGCGAATCCTACGAAGTGTCGTATTGCAACGACTCAAGCTGAGTATTTGGGTAAACTTTATGGTGGAGGCGAAGTGAGTCCCTTGACCGAGAAAGTTGAAGCTGTTCGTCAGTTCTCTAGGCAAAGAACCAAGAAGCAAGTAAGACGCTTTCTAGGAATGGTAAACTATTACAAGGACCACCTGCCTAACCTGTCCCTTAAAGCTGTACCCTTGACTGACTTGCTGAAAAAGACCAAACCAAACCACGTCACGTGGAGCGCAGACTGTGAAATGGCCTTCCAAACTCTGAAGTCTGACTTGACGAGTTCGCCTGTGCTTCGTATTGCCGACCACTCCTTACCATTTCTGGTCCAGACCGCTGCTTCGGAAAAGGCTGTTGGTGCAGTGCTGAGCCAAAATCACAATGGTAAAGAACATCCAGTAGCTTTCGGGTCCAAAAAATTGTCGGACACACAACAAAGATGGTCGACAATTGAGCGTGAACTGTATGCCATAATATTCGCCATCGAACAGTTTAAGTACTATCTATACGGTACACATTTCATAATACAGTCTGACCATAAACCACTCACCTGGCTGAAAACAATGAAAAATCAGAATAATAAATTCATGCGATGGTCGTTGCTCCTGCAGCAATACCAGTTCACTGTGCAGCATCGCAGTGGGAAGGCTAGTGTAAACTGTG
This sequence comes from Hippasteria phrygiana, assembly GCA_037893225.1. Taxonomy (NCBI): domain Eukaryota; kingdom Metazoa; phylum Echinodermata; class Asteroidea; order Valvatida; family Goniasteridae; genus Hippasteria; species Hippasteria phrygiana. The sequence continues at coordinate 112,459 of JAZGUH010000573.1, read as the reverse complement.
ATTTTGTTGGCAGACCATTGGAGTAAACCTAACATTTGGAAAATGTGTATCAATCCGCACACTGTGTGCATGTGACTGCTGGTGATTTATCTCCCAAGTGCAGAGAGACATTATTAAAAACTGTGTGATGAAATTTAATGTGGCACACAACTGTATATTGATTTGGATACTGCAATATATTTATATATATATATATATATATATATATATATATATATATGTGAATTTGAAGTGACGTGGGAATTTTACATGTATTCTTCGAAAATTACACTTCTTATGAACTCAAAAAAGGGTTCTTTATTGTTCGCTCAAGTACTTAGTAGAAGGTAACTGGTTATTGCGTTAACTGGCCTGTTAATTTAAAGTTATTATTTATTTAAAGGCTCGACTACTCACTAATAATAACTGAATAAGGGAGGGGAGAAATTTTACAGTCCAGTATTACCGCTGTGCAGCCCCCTCGTAAATACCTGCCTGTGTTAGCTAATCTGATTGTCGTTGAACCATTCAAGCATGTGACATGTGGGTATTTATCCACTGGTAGAAGTCTAATTAAATTCAATTCGAAACCAGAGACGAGTGTGACAACATCGAATTTATTTTAATGTGCGTATACGGGTCGTAATAATCTCGTCTTACAGTTACCATCAATTCACTGGTGAAGATCACGTTATTGTCACTGGTTATTCACCTAGGCATCTTATGCTTCACATAACGTGATTATTTGGTGCATATAACAGGGTAATATTTCGTTTTTGAAACACCAATATATGTCTTCTTACAGTTACCATCAATTCACTTGTAAAGATCACGTTATTGTCACTGGTTATTCACCTAGGCATCTTATACTGCTCTACCTCACGTGACTATTTGGTGCATATAACAGGCTAATATTTCGTTTTTGAAACACCAATATATCTCGTCTTACAGTTACCATCGATTCACTGGTGAAGATCACGTTATTGTCACATGGTTATTCACCTAGACATCTTACTGCTCTACATAACGTAATTATTTGGTGTATGAAACAGGTTATTATTTTGTTTTTAAAACACCAATAGTTTTGGCTGTATACAGTTACATCAATTCACTGGTGAAGATCACGTTATTGTCACTGGTTATTCACCTTGGCATCTTATGCTGTACATAACGCAATTATTTGGTGTAGGAAACATGTTATTATTTCGTTTTTGAAACACCAATTTACCTCGTTTTACAGTTATCATCAATTCACTGGTAAAGATCACGTTATTGTCACTGGTTATTCACCTAGGCATCTTATGCGCTACATAACGTGATTATTTAGTGCAAATTTCACGTTGTTATTTCGTTTTAAAAACACCAATTGTTTTGGTTGTACAGTTACCATCAATTCACTTGGGAAGATCACGTTATTGTAACTGATTATTCACCCAGCATCTTAGGCCTACTGCTCTACATAACGTGATTATTTAGTGTACACTGTAAACAAGTTAGTCATTTTGACTAATAAAAGTCCTGCCCTATATCTGAAAGGACCAACTGAAGTTAGTCAGCAAGCCAGATGACTAATATTTATTAGTCGAATATTAGTCATGAGTTAGTCAAAATTACAAAAATTAATTAGTCTTCTGATTAAATCCAACTGATATCTGAAATGACTAAACGTTAGTCACCAGACTTTTGCAGTTAGTCATTCAAATGATGACTAATCACATTAGTCCTGTGACTAAAGTTTTATTTCCTATAAAAACAAAAGAAAATGAACCAAACGAGTCATAATCTTTTCAAACAGTCTTATTTCAATGCAAGAATAAAAGAATATGAAATTCATGTTGCCATTCTTTAATTGTAATTAAATGAGGAAAATGGAACCTGTAAATTAAATTCTGTCATCACTGGCAAGATTTTTGTTCCCAAATACAAGCGATTTTTACAGATTTAAGTAAATGACTAAGTATGATTGTTGACACTTAATACTTATGAGAGGTAAAAGAAACATTGTGAATTAAATTCTGCTGTCATTGGCAAGACTTTTGTTCATTAAAAATATGCTTACGGACTTAAGTATGATTGTTGACACTTATACACCCAATAAGAAATTTGTCTGGACCTAAAGATGGTTTCTTACTCAATTTAAAGATAACACTTTAATTCCAACTCTGAATATTGTTGGCAAGAATTCACAAATATAATTTAAGAACACACAATATTTGCGGGAACACCATGTATGGTGGCCCTGAAGGTACATAATCGGTCGTGAATATTTTTTGTGACGTCGTGAATGTATTCACAACCGGTCGTGAATATTTTCACAACGTCCTAAAACAAATTCACGACGTCACAAATTTTTCATGACTAGTCGCGAATTTTGTCGCAAATATTTCTTTCAGTAGCTTGGAGGGTATTTACCCGAACGCGCAATAGAGGGCATCATTACATACAATTCGTGTGTCATCATGGTAAGTACATGTAATGGTCGTTGCATATAGCATGCTCCATCGTACGTCGTGTCAAAAACTTCAATGGAGATGATGGAGAATTCAGATTGCTAAAAATATTTATGACCGGTCGTGAATAAATTCACGACGTCGGAAACAAATATTCACGACCAGTGACTGAGAACTTTGTACGTGTTTGCAGAATCCTTCCACAACTTGGCTTGAAGATCTCGTCACAGTTGTGGAACACCTGAGAGTAAAATATAGTCATAGACAAATGACATGTTATACATCATGTTACTTTGACAAGAGTTAGCATACAAATGTCATACATGTAGCTAAGGACACGTAAATAAACATGTTCATCGTTGGTTGTTTTTTTAAGAAAGAAGGATGCACTTTTTTTTCCTTTTAAATGGCCGACTTTCTTTTTTAAAATTTCCGCCAACCGTAGGTTTTTCAACAGTTTAAGATACAAAAAAGAAAGAGACATGCTGGACAACAGAATTGAACATGTTTACATTGATTTTAATAGTTTTAGTAAGCTTGTATGTTATTTTCCGATGGATCGGTTGACATTTCTGGTTTCTTTTTTCACTTCATCTCCACCGGTAATTTGTTTTTAAGAAATCCAGGTGGACCCAAAAAAGAAGCGGGCGGGTACGCTAATTTCGATAAACATGTTTTTTTTTACTTTGCCTAATTCACAATAGTATCCGAGGTTGCTAGGATAAGAAGTAAATTCAATATCTATAATCGACTTTGGCTCAAGTAAACTTGTCTTCAAGTTCAGAATCACAAAGAAGTGTCATCCACAATGATAAAAAAACCCATGTGAACAAAGCTTAATTTTCACATAATTTGGCAGTATGCTCGTGGTTATATTTCAAACTGTGCTGTGGTTTAAATATGCCTAATCCATACATGCTGATTATGAATGTCAGACAACTAGACCGTTTGCCAACTTGACTCGGGAGAACTCGACTGTGGAGACAACTGGACTAGTGCAACAACTCGACCATTTACCAACTCGTCTGTGAGACTTTGAGTTTGACATGGAGACAACTCGACTGTGCTTGGCATATTCTTAACAGACAACTAGCCTTTTCATTATGCACAGACAATCGAGTTGTCACACCGGTCGAGTCGTCCAAGCACCCTGATGATTATGTACATGTATCACATGTGTTTGCATACTACAAACACTCAAGACCACCCCCCCCCCCCCCCCCAAATATGAACTTATTTGCGAGAAAATAAACAAGCCCATAATGCGCATATTGTTTCTCCCACCCCTCCCCGTACACGTACCTCTATCCCTAGTATATGATGACCAAAATCCCCACCCTGAAGCTAAAACAAGCCTAAGGCAAGCTTCAGTTAAAACGTGACAAAATTTCGGGGTAACGTGGGCAGTGTTCGATTTAGACGGGTGCACGCATGCACTGGTGCATGTACTTTTTCCTCTGTGCACGTAAACCTCTGGTACAACGTTGTAGTCTTGGTCAAGTGCAAACAACCGCAACCGATCTGCTACCGTATTATTCCCAATGTACAATGGACGTACACGCAGCTAACATTGACTTGAGAAAAGACTCGTTAATCCGGCCCCCGCGACCTGGGGTTAGAGCAATTGATCAATAAAGCCAACCCCAAAAGCGCATCTGCGCGTGCGCGTTGCTTTGTTGCTAGTCTTGGTCAAGTGCAAGCAACCGCACTGAATGTCACCGTCTTATTCCCAGTGTGCAATGCATGTACAATGGTAGTATCATGTTCCACGGTGTCAGAAGGCTGTTCGATATTTTCATACCGAAATATCGGCCCAAAAATATCGCGATATTATCGTGATGACGTCACTTTTTCCTTACCGGAAGAACGGAGGAATAATTTTTCTTTGTAAATACCTGATGGAAATCACCACATGTACAGCATCATGATCTATGCAAAATGTTCAAAGTTGTTGAAATTGTCGGTAAGAGGGGAAGAACTGTTCCGGTACTTCTGAACACTGAGGCGATGACCTGGTTGAATGCATTGGTTGCCAAGAGAATTGAAGCGGGAGTAGCACAGGATAATCGTTACTTGTTTGCACGGTGTTGTTATGGGGGCCCGGGCCAAATACGAGGAAGTGACTGTCTCCGAGCATGCAACTGAAGCAGGCCTTGAGAATGCCGACAGCATCCGCTCTACAAAACTTCGGAAACATGTAGCGACCGCATCACAGATTCTTGCCTTGAAGGAACATCAGCTGGAAACACTTGCAGATTTCATGGGTCATGATTTGCGGGTCCATCGTGAATACTACCAGTTGCCAGATACTGTCCAGAGGGTCACCCAACTTTCACGACTGTTCCTGAGCTTGGAGAGGGGCAACTTGGCATCCTAGCATGGCAAATCACTACAAGAGTTACATGTGACTGGAGGTAAATATCTCACCATTTATGAACCTCCCCCCCGTGCCCCTCTAACCCCTCCCCTAATGCCTGCCTGCCTCCCTCCACCCCTTCCCCCTATATCCCCCCCCCCCCCCCCCCTCCCGAATGAAATGGCAAACTTGCCCTCAAAAAATGCATTGATCATTTCTTTGTATATTGGCAGAAGGCTTCACGACTGATGAGGACAGCAGCGATTCCTCCGACTACTCAGATTCGAATGATGATTCCAGTGCAAGAGGTAAGTTGTGTCTGTGTCTGTCTGTCTGTCGGGCGGGCTGTCTGTCTGTCTGATGGAACAAGGTACCTGCGCCAAAAATTGATGTTTTACAGTAGTTTAATTCTCAAGTTTTCTGTGTTATAGGACTGCGTGTAACCAGTGTCCCATCCACTAGTGAGGCACCTCCAATATCTGGACGAATGAAGCTGCGTCTGAGGACTGCACGAGAGAAGAGAGACGTGGCATCCCGGCCTGACAAATCACTGCAAGAGTTACCCGTGACTAGAGGTAAATACTGTCTAGCTGGCAGACACTCTCCCTCCCCTATCCCACCTTTTCTCCCCCCGGCCCTCCTCTCCGACCTTCCCTCCAACCCCTGCCCTAACTGCCTCCAACCCTTCCCCATTCTGTCCCCTCCCCTTCTATACTCCCTATCCTATCCTATCCCCCCCCCCCATGAAAATGCAAACTTGCCCTCAAAAAATGCATTGATCCTTTCTTTTTATATTTGTAGAAGGCTTGAAGACTGAGGACTGCAGCGATACCTCGGACTACTGCGACTCGAATGATGATTCCAGTGATAGAAGTAAGTTGTTTTGGTCTGTCTGTTTGGCTGTCTTCGTCTGTCTTTCTGTCTCCATTTGTCAGTCTGGCTGTCTGTCTGTATAAGGTGGCTGCGCCAACAGTGAAGGATTAAGTGCCTTAATTATCATGTTTTCTGTGCGTTATAGGACCGTGTGATACCAGTGTCCCATCCAGTAGTCGGCCACCTCCAATATCTGGACGAGTGAAGCCGCGTCCCTGGACTGCACGGGAGAAGAGAGACGTCACGGAGGGCTTACAGAGATTCTTCTTGATGAGGACACTTCCTGGCAAATTTGACATTGAAGCAAGCTGTCCGGTGGCACTTCAGACTCGAACGTGGAGGAACATTAAAGACTTTTGCAGGAACACAATGAAGCTCAATGGCCGTTCTAGTGAACGTTAAGGGTATTCTTGGCCTTGTGAACGGACACTCAAAAAGTTTGTCGGAGCAGAATTAGTGCTCAGTTGCTCAATACAGGCAACCACTTAAGAAATGCAAAGTGTGCACCACATAGCTAGGGATGCTCACTGATTTCAGAAGATATTACGAAACTGAAAGCCATCAGACATGTATCATATTGAGGACATCTTGTGCGCTGGCTGGGAGGAAATTAATAGTCTCTTGCCTATTTGGATTAGGAGAACAATGACCATCAGTTGAGCGCGATAATCTGTTGAAATAAGTTATTAAAATAGGACATAAAGTACCTTTCGTACAGAAAGACAATATCGGGAATCAAATGATAAGACATGATGTCATACGCCTAAAGGGCCTCTATTTTTCACAAACATGCCGGTTTTTGTATGGTGTCCTCAATTTGATAGACAACACTCGCATGATAGAAATGGCCTCTATTTGATAGAATACTAAGTATGTCCTCAATGTGCATTGGTGCACATGTATGGGTGTGTGTGTAGCGAGAGGGCGCTGTCGGCCTGCCGTGCGCGCTATACGTCGCACCGCTAAGAACGTCTTGGAACCAAGACTACTAATGCCGTTCGCGCCAGCCACCCAACCTCGTTACCATGGGTACGATCTTGCGGCGCCATGTTTTCCCACCATGCCTTGCGCGATCTTAACCCCTGGAATTGTGTAATTACCATATCCCACATAGTGGGATATGGTAATTAGACTGCAGTCGATGTGTTTAACGCGCGACGCAGTGTTTTTAGTAGGAAGGTTTTATTTGTAGAATCAATCTTTTGGAAGGATGAGATTAGCTAGCTCCTAATAATGATGCCTAATGTTTTTCCCGCCTGACGTTAAATCTAGCATACTGCACTGAGTAGTACTAACAGCGCAGCCGGCCTGGTGGGATCGGGAGGAAGGAAAAGTATGACGACCGTCATGACCGTTTCCGCCCATTATCGCCGGATGTCAGTTGTGTAATTTTCCAAATGTTTTTCTCAGCTCTTTTTCGCAAATTTGTCAAACCTTTCGACGCATCTTCTGCAGCGGCGGCAAACACTGTCATTGAGAATGAGCTGCTTTCTTGAACTGGATAAATGAGTAAATTTACTATCGATTGGAACAATTTGGATTTCCGGCCTCGACTCGAATTTATAATATGTGTGCCTTTTCTATCTCTGTTTAAACATAAAATACATGTATTTCCTGACCAGAAAAAATCCATATCGTTTATCGTAGCCACCAAGACTAGTGGCCTTGTCTTGATAATAGAAAAAAGTGCTCGGAGTCGTTTTGCTGATGTGACGTGACGAACAGGATGTTAACGCGGGCGCGAGCGCACACAGGGCGTTCAACATTCGGATTACGCGCGCGGTTCTCTTTAAGTACATAAATATTCATTTCGAATAGCCAGTCAGCGTCGTTTACGTTTTCCTCACGGCCAGGGGTTAGTGAAGGAACGCACACGCGCCCATGGAGTCGAGGATGCCAGCCACCCTACCTATACAGCAACAACAACCTAGCAAAGGTATGAGGGCGCCCTTCCCCATGAGCAGCTACATTTTCCTGTTTCACTTTTTCAGCGGAGTGTCCGATCTTTCCCCCAAAAAATTATACGATCTTTGCTAGCACGTACTGACTCGACTGTTCAAAGGATTTGTGAAGATGAGTGCAACTGTTTCCATATTGGGTAAGTTAATATTGGTAATCGTGTAATGACACTTCTAAGTTCTATGTTTTTACATGTTCCGTTCATAAATCTAAATCCTGCCCTCTTTCAACAAAATAGGCTAAACCTTTTTCGATATTCTCAATCTCATCATCAACAAAAGACAACATGATCAATACATTGTCGGTATGGTATGGTGTACTATTAGTATAAGGGCCATTGCTCCAACGGGGTAAGACACATGGAATTATCGTGGTAAGACACATGGAATGTCACGGTAAGACACGTTATTGACGTGGTAAAAGTGTTTATTGGCGCGGTAAGAAGAGTGTTTATTGGTGCGTTAAGACAAAGAGTGTTGATTGACGTGGTAAAAGAGACTTGTCTTTAGTGGCGTAGGCCGTAGTAAGAGTGTTGGACTGACGCGGTAAGAGACGTACTTGACGTGGCGACAAAGTGGGACTGACGAGGTAAGACTAAGAGAGGCTTCATGTAGCGTAGTAAGACTGGATTGCCACTACGGTGGCCGTTAGAGAACGTAATTTCAAAAATATATGTAAATCTTCAAAATCTTCAAAATTGGGTGGGGTGGAGTGAGGTGGGTGATGTGGGATGGGGTGGGGTGGGGTGGGGTGGGATGGGATGGGATGATGGGAAGGGTAATTCCAAAAATGTAAGGCTCTCCGTTAGCCTTACAACGATATTTGATTTTGGTCCCCGTAACTCAATGGGATTTGCAATACGCTCTTGTGATATCATTTACAATGTTCCAGAATTCCACTTTCCCAAACGTTAATCTCCCTAGAAGGTTATCCAATCCCTGCTACATCAGTCCGGGAAACCTACAAATTTGACAACGTTGTTAAAGACAATAGTTGTCAAATAGTTGTCAATTTGACAACTTCAAATTCAAGCGCAAAAGATGCAAAATTGGCACAGTTACGCACTCTATTTAGTCCATAATATTGTTAAACATTACCTTAACTAACTTTCTATCTGCGTAAATTCAAAAGTCGCCTGTGCATTTTGTCGTGATTCTCCTTTACTTTTCACCGACCACTCGGTCGAACCGTTCGTGACTGTAACGACGGCATTTTAGATTTCGTGTCATGTGACTTTGCATAAGTTAATTTACCGCGGCATGAAAATAATTTAGAAGATGCCCATTACATCGGCAGAAAAAAGTGTAATTTATTAACAATGAATCTGTCACGTGCCACGTAAAATTTGCATCGTGTTGTCCTATTAGCCTATAGTGTCGGGGCTGTCAGTGGAGCTCGATCGCCCGAGTCGTATGGTGGTTCCGTGAAAGATAGGAGGGGCCCCAAGCGGTGATACCTGAAAACACTGGGGAAAACTAACGGAAAACACACTACATAGGCCTACCGGAAAACACTCTAAACACCGAAAAACACAAAAAAAAAATAATAAATACCGGAAAACACTAAAAAAAAAAAACTAAACAAAAAACAAACAAACATTTACACCCAAAAACTCGGAAGTACACACATACCGTAAAACACCCCCAAAACACACACCTCACACCGAAAAACTCGCAAATACACGCATTTGTACAGGAAAACACCCCAAAAAATACACTTCATAACGAAAAACTCAGAAATACACACATACTTCACGCGAATGCGAAGTAAGTTTGACGTCATGAAACATTCGCATTTCGCAGCAAATATTTGCACCATTTTTTGAAGGGGGGGGGGGGCATCTTGTCTACACTGTGTAAAGCGCGTCATGCACACATCACCAAAGCGCGATGTAGACAAGATTCCCCCCCTTCAAAAAATGGTCGAGCCCCAAATCTCTTCGAAAAATCCACGCGCATGCGCAGTCTGGAGGACTGCGTCAGTCAGCTGTGCGACGCCATGTTCATCTCGGCTGAATACGTCGGTTGGTGAGTAAAAACTCCATTACTCAATAAATTGTCCGTTTCAATGTTCCGCAAATGTGCCGCAAAAGTCTAAAAGATATGTAGCAGGGATTGGATAAGGCCAAGTAAAAAAAAAAACATGTTTCTCGTCCGGGTTTTCAAAAAAAAGGAAAAAGAGGGGCTTTTTATTTTTTATTTTTTATTTTTCAAGATGGCCGCCATTAGAGATTTCTGACAATCCCTGATGTGTTCGCTATAAATGAAATGTTACAAATAAAAGGGACAATTGTTAGCCACACAAGAACTGAACATATTTACATTGTTTTAATAGTGTTAGCACCATGTTTTACAAGAACAGAACATATTTACATTGTTTTAATAGTGTTAGCACCATGTTTTACACTTCTATTAGACTAAGTATCAAATTCAATGCAGACCAGTAGATATTGTTGCACTGGGTGATGCTGGGATAGGATTGGTAATTCCATGCAGAGCAGATTTACTTGAATGGTATGCACAACGAAACTAAATAGACTCGTGCGAAGACATATTTAGCGATGGTACAGTAGCTACACGATGTAGAAAGTCGGGGGGAGCCTACATAGAAGACTTCGAACTCGCTATAGACTCATGCGAAGACATTTTTAGCGACGGTACAGTAGCTACACGCTGTAGAAAGTCGCGGGGAGTCTACATAGAAGACTTCGAACTCGCAAGTATTTAGTTTTCCCGATGAATTTGTTGCAGTTTTTAATATTTTTTTCTCATTTTTTGGAAATAAAAAATAAAAAATAAATCCAGGCGGCCTCAAAAAAGGAAGCGGGCGGGGACGAGAAACATGTTTTTTTTTTATTTCGCCTAACCTTCTAGGGAGATTAACGTTTGGGAAAGTGGAATTCTGGAACATTGTAAATGATATCACAAGAGCGTATTGCAAATCCCATTGAGTTACGGTGACCAAAATCAAATATCGTTGTAAGGCTAACGGAGAGCCTTACATTTTTGGAACTAGGGGGTGGGGTGATGATAGTCCGAGTAACTTGGACCCTTTATCGCCTTTTTTAACATTTGGACATGATCTGGCGATAGTACATGTAGTAGGGTCCAAGGCAAAGTTAGTCACTGCTCTATTCAGTAATTCAATACGTCAAAAATCCACTCCAAAAAATCATAATTCAACCTTACAAAGGCCACCAAAATCCTTGATACCCCACCATCTTAACAAGTGGAGTTCCATGATCAGTTGAATGTACCCAGGTTTACTTAACATCTAAACAAAAAGTGAAATTTACCGTTTAATTCCCAGAGACACCCGCAGAACATGTCTTTGAGCTTTCTTGTACGTAGTTCGAATAGTGACCGTACCCCTCGATACCGTGCATGACGTCACCCTGATGCGCAGCGCCCGCATGCATCGAGCGACAACCTGTTTATGCCGGCGACTGTTTCGTGAGTGGTACAACGGTCGTGTCAATCCGATTGGAGGATGCACGCGCGTGCGACTCGTTCTGTTCTGTATTGTTCTGTTGCGTTTTATTATTGGGGGCGGGTTTAATTTTGTGAAGGAAGATCAAACTGCTTGATCTTAATTTAATTACAAGTATCTGGTGTATCTGCCCATCTGCCTGAGATTTAACATAAAATTAAAGCACATCTAATTTGTTTGGGGGGGGGGGGGTGTGTTTACAATTTATATTTATATATTTTTTTTTGGGGGGGTGGTGAAATAATGAAACCATGAATGAATTACAACCTGAGGGAACGCAAATAAGTCAACGACCAATTGATGGACACAGTATCTCAGAGTTGTGTGTCCCCCTGTTTATTTTAGCCCACAGGTTCCCCCTATAAGCTGCTACATGGTCTAGCCACTTGTACCGGTTTCACACTACTCTGAACCTACCCGGGTAATTTATTGAACAAAGCATCGAGTGATGTCTAGCACCCCCCTCCCTCCCCTTTCCATTTTTCCAGGGCCGGTGATTTCTCCCTTTGCCAATTTCTGGTGATCCTTTGCCCCTTTAGAAAAAAAATTGGCGACGCCTACATGTATATGGGTGTCAAATTAATATTTCAGAAAAGCAACACATGTACATCTATTAAAAAAAAATAGCCAAGTATAAAAAGAAAGGCTTACGCACCCGTTATGCGTAGGGCCAGCAAGGTGCTGTTCATGATGGCCACGTCACTTGTGCCTGACCATTGGACGAAGTACCTGTATGCTTTGTTCAATACCGCGATGGGCCTATTGTAGCCGCATTTTAGGCCCCTTTCAGCAGGTTTCGAGTGTTTAAAATATACATTCAATTGAGTACGACATTGACTTAGCACCTCGTTGTCTTTTTTATTTATTTATTTATTTATTCGCCTTTTTGTATTTCCAGGGGGTAAGGGCCTCCTCCCTTGCCACGTCCATCTTGACACCATTGGCCGAAATATGGGTATTTCGTCAGTGTGCTTTAAAAAAAATACACACCCTACATGTACATGTGTGTATATTGAAGATTTATGTACATTTTTGAAATTACGTTGTCTATCCACCGTAGTGGCAATCCCTTACTGCGACTCTTACCACGCTACATGAAGCCTCTCTTACCTCGTCAGTCCCACTTTGTCGCCACATCAAGTACGTCTCTTACCGCGTCAGTCCAACACTCTTACTACGCCACTAAAGTCTCTCTCTTACTGCATCAATCAACATTTCTTACCGAGTCAATCAACACTCTTACCGCGCCAATAAACACTCTTACCACGTCAATAACGTGTCTTACCGCTATATTCCATGTGTCTTACCACGTTAATTCTATGTGTCTTACCACATTGGAGCAGTGGCCCTTATAGTACACCGTAGTATGGAGGCCAAAAGCTGGCACTGTGGTCTAAATATTATTTTTAATTGATTTTATGCTAAATATCTCTCATGAGTTGAGAGATCTATACAATGTACTCTTTTCACATATATCTTTGCATGAAACATACATGACATAGGAAAATAATAGACCAGAAAAAAAATCAATTTTAAAATGGCAATAAAAATAAGGAAATAATTATTGGGGAATCCCTCTCACTAGTCACTACCAGAGTTACTGATGAATGCAACTGCTCTGGAATTACTAGGGTAATCATTAGCTTTAGCGTTTAGGACACCTCTATTTTTGTTACGAGTTCCGTTTAAAACTGACTTTTGCAGATGACTTTACAGTAGTACCAAAGTGACTTTTGCAGGCTAAAGCAGTCGTTTTTTTCTACTCATGTTTGTTGTAATTTTGAAACGCACTTTCAAAGAAAATGTGACTTTCCTAATTTTTTGCAGTCAGAGACGTTGCCGTTTTACCCCATAATTTCCCTTTTTAAATCAAAGCCCTGCCCTCTTTCCACAAAATTGAGCTTGCTCACATTCAACATGATACATTGTATCTGGGGGTGCGTTCGAATAGCTCACCCGTGTCGACTCGGGTTATAGCCCGTGCCGTTCGATTAGGTCCGACGTCATACCCGGGGCTCACTCTCTAAATTCCAAAGAGTGAAATATTCACTCGGATTACAGATTGGAAATATTTTTACTCTTATAGACGGAATTGCTGACTCAGTCCGAGTGAAAAAAAGTGAAAAGAATTTGAACGGGAGTGATGATGACCTTGTAGTTCAATCTTTTTCAAGATTGAAGTTTACTGTGCATTATATCCAATCAGAGACGTGTTTCGAATCACGTGGTGGCATAGCTTTAAGTATTTACAAAATGTAGTTCTAAATTGAAATGAAAAAAAATCATGTCCCAGTTTACGTTAATTTTTTTCTGTGTTAAACAACATTTTTGCTACAAAATCATACTTTGTAAGACTATTTTCAATTTAAAAACACTTTCCTAGACTGAAGGCCCACTCTATTTTCCTATATGATCACTATGAAGTAGGGTCTACATATCTATGAAGGTGGAATAAAAATCCAAGAAATAATTCAGAAGTTTAAATTTTCCAAACTTAGAATACTGTTAACATTTGGTGTGTGTTTCGGAGGATACACAAATATTAACATTTCTTGAAAGATGATTACAAGAACATTTGAAGTAAACTTTATAATACAAATGTTACTGTTACAGTGCCAAAATAACATTTAAAAAATGCATTGTGGCCACAATGTGTGGCTTAGGATGATAAATATGTGTTGTAAACTTAATCGTGTCTCCTGCTTCTGAAACAAGCCATTTTGTAGACTTTGTCTTTTCAACCATTATTATTATAATCTACATGTATGTAAAGAAATCAGGTTTCACATTTGGGTCTGGGGACATTTATTAACCCTAACCTTCCCAAATCCTCCAAAATCCTCTTTGCAAAATAGAGGAATTTGGAGGATTGAGGGCACTTGGAAGTTGATGCTTCGGAGGATTTTGCAGGATTGAGGTTACTAGGGGTTTTTGCCCCTGCAGGAATATGGAGGATCCAGGTTTAAATATCAGGCTCAATGTGATACATGAGGATTTTGGAGGATTGGCTAGGTTACTAGGGGTATGCAAAAAACCCCTGGAGGATTTTGGAGGATTCATGCTATGGTCCCCATAAGAGGATTTTGGAGGATTCAGGTTATATGGAGTTTTAACACTTTAAAATCAGAGGATGTTGGAGGATTCAGGTTACATGGGGGGAAAATGATGTAGGGAGTTAGGGTTAAAAGGAAGAAAACATGGTAAAACCTCCCTGAATTGTTTTGGAGTATACATAGTGTTTCAGAGTGTACTGGTGTTAACGGAAAGTTAACATCTCCCAAAAAACTGGGCAAACATAATTCTTTTCTAAAGTCAGTCCTTACGATGATAACAGGTGATACACCCATTTGTTTTTCTTCATTAACAGTTTGACTACCTTAGTTCGTTTACAAGCCAGGTCAAATAACAAAATGTTTCGGAGGGTACAAAACTGTTAACGGAAAAGTTAACATGTATGTTTGAACACACACAAATTATAGAAGCAATTAAGGCTGTTCGATATCCATTTATTTTGATACCGAAATATCGGCAGAAAAATATCGCGATATTCGATATTATCGTGATGACGTCACTTTTTCATTACCGGAAGAACGGAGAAAAAACAAATACATGACGGAAGTCACCACGGCATTATGAGATCGGGGCCACCGGGCCACGGGATCGGGCCCGCCGGGATTGAGCGGCAGGAACGGGGGGCCGGTTTGACAAGGCTTCCCTTCGCTCGTTAAGTATTTGGAGTTTTACGACATTTACCTTCAGTTGGCTACTTTATGGCACTCCAAAAAGACTAGCGTTTGTTTTCTATTTCAGCATTGTTGATTATTAGTAACACAGATGATAATACTATGGACGATCACATGCGAGCTGTCAACAAACGATCGTGTCGTATATATTGTGAAGACGACATGACATTGCACAATGTACAATGGATGCGCGGCACGTGTTTTAATCTTTTCTCAAGACGCAGTTCGCTACACGTAACTACACCTACGTGTGCCTTGTACACTGGGGAAAGACGGTTGCATTCAGTGCGGTTGCTTGCAACTAGGCTAGCAACAAAGCAATGCGCACGCGCAGATGCGCTACAGGGGTTGACCTTATTGCAAACAATTGCCATACCCGTACCCCCCTCGATCTCAAGGTGAGTTTGCAAGCGTGTATGTACGTACATTGTACACTGGGAATAAGACGTTGTTTGCACTTGACAATGTACGGCGCGGAGGGGGTAAATCGCGCGGAAGGTAAATCACGCGGAGCGGAGATGTCATGTCGGGGTTTAGAAAACGGTCAAGGAAAGACACATTTAGTGCATGTATGTATTTCTTTATTCCTTCATGGTACATCATGATACATTATATACTATTCTACCGTCTAATAATTGGAAATAACTGGAATTTCGAGCAAAGTAAACTGGACAAATCCACACGTAATGCGGCCAAAAGGAACACATATCGCGATATTCTTCGGTATATCGAATTCCCCGATATTCCGTTTTTTTTAAAAGAGGCCGATACGATTTTCGATATAAAAAAAATATCGAAATATCGGGAAATATCGTCATATCGAACAGGCTTAGAAGCAATTACTGATAAAAAAAAGGTCATACCTAACATAAGTAGAACTCTTCACCATTACAATGTACAATTAAATAATAACTGGAACATTTGAGCAGTATCACTCAGTTAATTGGTAGTAAAAGTTAACTTTTTGGGGAGGGCCTTGTTGGATCCCCTTGTCATATTCCCAGGGGTAACATTACAAAAATGTATTCTCCATTTTTTTGGGAGGCGGGGGTGTGATGACCACCCTAAAGTAAAATCGTGGGTAATGAAGAGCTGGCAACTTTCCAGAAATTTTCTTAAATATTTTCCAGATTTTCAATTTGCATCTTCTTTTGTATGCATTACATGTATTTCGTAATGCGCCTATCAATTAATTCCCCCACCCCTCCCGTGCTACCCACCTCCGAGGTGGGAATTTGGGCACGTTTATTAAGCCCCAGGGTGGGGATTTGGGTCATCATACACTGGGGATAGAAATACGTTGTGTGTTGTATTTTAATATAAACCTGATGGCATTTTTTACAAGCCCTACAATGCGTATATGTTTGTTCGATCCTTTTGCCAGGCGTTTTTTAATCGAAACATGAAGCACGTGATTGCATCAAAATTCTAATCTCCACCCTATAAGGTGCGGGTTCCCCCACCCATTTAGGTTGTTATTGTCGCTAGATTTTTGCCCCAAGGGTGCAGATTTTGTCACTTCAAAAGTGACAATCCCCACCTCAGAGGTGGGGTGGCCTGGGGGGGGGGGGGGGGGGTGGAAGGGGTGGGGAAAACAATTCATAGGCACATGTGCTATTCTAAATAATTATCGTGACTGCCTCTATCATGTCACTGCATTTCCCCCGCCCGACGTGACGTGCACACAGGGCATGGAAACCAGTCAGTCCTCAGGCTCTTTTCCAGTCCTTGGTTCATCTCAGTTTGGGTGCCACACAATGTAGGCCTACGTACATTCCGATCCAAAAGCCAATTAGAGGTAAATGAATCTTGAGCGTAAGTCTTGAATCAAGTCTCAGGCCTCGACCTTAGCACTAGCCCGGCGTACAATGTCTAGTAAAAACTGCCCCGGGCTAGTGAAAAGCACTCTTTAACTTGCCCGGCGGGCTAGTTAAAAAAGCATACCTACCTGCTTAAAATTGTCACTGTTGCTTGATACATGTATGAATCAAACAAACGTTCTTGGTAAGTTTGAGTGAATCTTCTTGTTTCATTTAATGACCGAGTACATGTACAGCGCTACGACATCCCGCACACAGTCAATACTATGCCGAGCCGCCGCGCTAGCGCTATGCGCTATGCATGCCGCTCGCTGTCTCACAGCAGCTACAATGTAGCTTGTGTCCTGATTAGGGATGGCAACATGTGTACGTGCGTACACATGTATGCCATTCATTGCACGCGTGATGCATGCCAAGCGCACATGACTTGTACAAGATTGGTAGTAGTGTTGTGCACTTTTTTTGCCAAATGCTGTTGCATGGGACTGGTTGGGTGTGGAAAGAAAAGTACAGTGAAAGTGCACACAACAAAAGACTATGGATCTTTTCTCAATGCTCGACTTCGATACGGCTGACACTGAAACATTTTTATTTCGTACATCATCAGTGTTTGAAAAAAATGATTAAGGACCTTCACATTTTTGGCCCATGTTAATTTGAAGAAAAACGCCAATTAATATTGGCGGAATAATGTCATGAACGCAGTGAGCCGTACGCGTACGCGGCGGTATAAAATCTTTAGTACGTACTGAAGCCAGCTTTGATTAATGGGCCCAACCGAGGAATTCCACGTGCATACTGAGAGTGCGCATCGGCACTTGACCTCGGCGATTCCATGATGAGCCATGCATGCAGTGCATGAAAGAAGGCATAAAAGGTACGGGGCGCGCGTGCGAAGATTTGTGCGTGTGGTCTGTACCGGGCCGGTGTACGTGGTTGGTGAGAAGTTTTATTCACTTGGGTCTTTACATTTTCCGTCATGTGGTGATATCTAAATGTATCCAATCCGTCCAAAAAGGAAGCAAAAGAGAATACGATGCAAACTAGAGCAAAAATAAAAGACAACTGGCCTACAGACAAGACTGGGAGCGGGACTTTGGCTGGCTTAGCTACGATGGAAATACGATGTTTTGCCGTGTTTGCCGCGAAAATGAAACTGACTGGAGGGAGTGGAAGGAAACATATTATTACCTTATTCAGTAATTTCTTTCTGTTATAGTTTGAAAAATATCTTATAAGTTACAACTCTACTGAATCCTCCAATTTTAATACGATATTCCGGACACCGTAGGGAGTTTATCGTTAATGAGATACATGTATTTTACAATGTGTCCAATAAATGTGGGCTAGTAAAAATTGCTGCAGGCTAGTAAAAAACCCAGTTAACTTGCCTGGTGGACTAGTTAAAAAAAAGCTTAAGATCGAGGCCTGAAGTCTACACAAATGGTATTGGGCTGATAAGCTGCAACATATGCACTGTATAAGGTTGAAATACGCTTACCAGTTAATAGTCTGTCACCAATATTGCGAAATGGGTGTAAACATTGCGTTGGCTAGGTGGATACCATACATGTACACGTACAGTACTAGACATGTTTTTATTCGTGTTGGCTTGCAGCGTGGAAGCACAACAGAAGCGAAGAAATATCAAAAATACAGGAACAAAACATAATGCGGAATATTTTGCACTTTACCTTGTATGAAGTGGCCATATCTCAAAAAGGTGTGGTGGACGCAACAATGTATTGCGACATATTGGATCCACGGAAGGCAGAACTAGAAAAAATATCAGGATCATGAAAGCACCAGCTGACACGATGAGGCATATTGCCGACAAGTGGATGATGATGATACACTTTAGCGGAACGTAACTTATTTATAGTGACATCTTACCACGTTGGCCATCCATCATGTCCATTTCGATACAATGTATATTACTTCCCTGTACATGTATATGTTAGCATATTAAAATTTGTGCCGGCATGGCAGGGGAGCCCCTGCTGACCGCTACCCACAACCCTACCCAATCCACCTGGTTGTCCCGCCTGGTATCACGATACAAAATGTCCCGTATTTTTATTTCTAAACTTTCACAGGCCGCTATGACAGCTACAAACTGACCACGACAACACTCCTCGACTATACAAATGATTTTTTTATGATTATGAACTCGTGGCTCTGCAGAATCTGAGACTTAATTCTAGACAAACATGCCAACATTTTAGAGGTGAATTTTTGTCTACGATATTTTGCACCAGGTTAAGTTAACAATGGTGCATGAGAAAAAGGGAATACGAAACTACATGTATGCGAATAATAATAAAAAAAGACCAGAAAACAGATTAAACCAAGAAAACCTAGCTTGTGTTTACTGTAACACCCTAAAATTTATCCAGGTATGTTGTGAAATAATAATTGTCTGTCGGTCGATCTTTTATACATGTACCTGGGTCGGAACGTCTCCATGCATGTACATGTACAAGTACTGGCCTACAATGCACAGTGGCAAATTGATATTTCCAAAGCTCTGACCTTCGAATGTGAAAACAAATTACAGGCATATTTTGACACGTAAAATGCAAGATGTCGGCCAGGTGTGTCGTTGCAGGCTTTAATAATATACCCAAAAAAGTTGTACATAACCCAAAGACTAGAGATTGTGGAAAATTTGGGCCTAGAAAAGTCCAACTGAACACGGAGAAAACTGGGTCTGGCAGTCGCCATGCATACATGTAGTCTAAACTGGCCTACAATGCGTAGTTCTCTGGCAAGTGGATATTTCCGATTTTCCGAAGCGGTGAGCATCGGAAGGGGAAACAAACAAATAACAGGCATACATGTATTTTGACACGTAACATGCAGGATGTCGGCCAGGTACATGTACATGTATGTATGTCATTGCAGGTATGTCTTCAGTAATATACCCAAAGAAGTTGTACATTCCCCAAAGACGAAAAATTTCGGACAAATTAGGCCTCAAAAGTCCGGCTGAACAGAGCAAACTCGATCCCTGCCTGAGCAAACTGTCGGGTCGCATCAACATGCCTGTACACATACAAACATGTAGTTCAAACTGGCCTCTAAACAACGCATACATTTCTGGCATGTTAATTTCCGATCCACTCTAGGGATTTCTACTCCCAGTTTGGGATTTTGATAATCCTAATAAGCTAAAAGAAAATGTCATTCCAGCAAAAAGATTGTTCTCTGCTGCTGCCTGGGAACTTTAATTGGGAAATTTGATTGGGAACTTACTTCTCCTTCCCGATACGCGTTGGTTGTGCATGCCAGGAATTGTGCTGTTTTCCTTAATTTCTGTTATTGCTGCCACCTTTCTGGACTTCTGGTTCATACATATGTAGGGAACAAATATGCCGAATTCATCCTCATGTTCATTCTTTTCTGAGTCAGATAGGGACAAATTTTCTTCTGAAAACTTCTGATGATTTTGCCATGTTTCTCGGTTTGGTCGTACACATGCACTGCTATCAAATGGGCAATTCCATGCAAACAGGGACATAGCCCCCAAAAATCAAATTCATTCCTGAACTTTTTTTTCATTTTTAAGTTATTGCTAATAGATGTAAAGACCAGGATATAAATTTTTTTAGTCAAATCTTTATCATTTTCTATGAAATATGTCACGTTTCTTCATTGTTATGTTTGGCTTAAAAAATGAACTACTTCATGTGCATTTTCATTTGTTTGCATTTTTCTCTTGGAGAAAGCAGTAGTCACAAAATTATAATGCAATTTAATAGTATGACTTTATACCTTAACAAAATTAATACAAAATCTGCCCATGACTTTTCTTGAAGACATGTAGGTACCCAGCTGTGGACGCAGAGAGGTATGAAATGCGAGTGACAAAGAGATCTCTTTTTTATTTTTTTTAATTACTGGTAGTGATTATATTTTTGACAATTGATAGTTTGCTTCTCCCACCTAAACCAAGTTTAAAAGCAACAAGTATTAAAAAAAAAAAAACCCAGCATATTATAATAGAGAGCCCTTGAAATTTGAAATGCGAGTGACGTGAAATGCGAGTGACATATGAAATGCGACTGACGATACCACTTTCTATTATAAGAACGCAGGCAGAGAAGCTCTTAAATGGTATTGAGGGAAGTACATGTACATGCACTGTGTATACCTATTGTCAAGGGCCTTTAGACTGATCCGACGAGCAAAGTTGGAGGCCATCTTTGGGTGCCCGATCAAGTGGTGCCATACACGCGCGCTCGTCATACGCGCGCACTCAGTGCACCTTTGACCAATAGGATTGCCAAAGTAAACACGCGCCTGAAAAGTAAAAATGCGTATGATGCGCGCGCGAGCGAGGTGCCGCCTGATTGGGTGCCCGGGGATGGCTTCTAGTTTTGCTCGTTGGATTGGTCTATAGAGGGCAGGCATCATTTGGGTACCCATGATGCATTGCATCTCCATAGGAACAGTCACAATCATCACAAAGCAGCATGCAGCACTAGTACAATTCTACAATTCTCTGCTATACAGTCTGGTTATATTAAAACAAAAGGTAATTTAAATTGATTATTCATATGATTTGCAGTATAGTAGCCTACTACCACAGGAAATAAACTACAAGTATTTGTTGCAAAGATAATAATTGTGCTATTGAGGATTGTAAACAATTTAAAACATTAGGTCTAAAACTAAGGGTAAAATATAGGTATAGCAAATATTCTCAATGTTCAGATGTTGATCTCGTAATGTTAAAGATACAATCATTTATTTATTTTTATTTATTTATTTGTTTATTTATTTATTTGTTTACTCAATGCACCTATCAATTGCTTCCTTCACTCCCTCCCCCCCTCCCCGCCTCCCCCAGGGCCCCACACAAGAAGTGGGATTGTCATTTTTGAAGTGACAAAATGAAGTGAACAATTTTAGTAACAATCCCCGACATGGGTGGGGCACCCCCACCTCATGGTTTGAACTTCTGATGATGTGGAAACAATGGCTAAGGTTCCTCTGTTGTGAGCTAATTCAAATAGTACATAAATGTATGGATGAACACAATTCATAGAAATTCTTTAACAACTTAATAAGAAATCTAGTATGGGACTGCAGAAACTAGAGAGCTAGTGCCTTTGCGGCTGTGGACTATTAAATTACAGTACATTTGTAAATATTTCAGAAAATACTTTTTTTTTCCATCGTAATTAGTATTTTGAGCACACTCAAAAGGTTTATAAAGGTTGTTTGAAAAGGCTTAGCCAAGACTTGATAAGAAGTATGGAGGAAAACCTTAATTTTGTTCACAACTTAATGAACGGACAAACTGAAATGCGAGTGACGGAAATGCGAGTGACGGCACTTTTACCCTCTAACTTAAATACAGTTAGTTGTTAGTAGATATTTGTTACCCTCATTTATACTTCAGTATGGTAGGTATCTAGTACATATTACAATTTGGTTGTGGTGCATTTGGTTTGAGAAAACTTTTCAATTAAAACCAAGACAATTTTTGGCATGTCCATTTCACGAAATGCGAGTGACGGTTTTGTCCAACAGTGCTCATATTTAGTATCATTTAATTTTCTTAATACCATTAGGTTAGTGCCTTATATTGAGTATTTCCATACCAAAAATAAAAGAGTAATTCCCTGTATTGTAAAAACTACATCACTAAGATTGTAAAAAGATGCAAATAAGTGAAATGCAAGTGACGCTGGAATCGCCCAAATGCTAAATTGAAAATTTGAGTCATTTATTTTTTATCAATTTGTTATGAATACACAAATAATTAACAATTAACAAATACAACAATTATTTGCTAATAAATAAAAACAAATTATAAGCCCACCAAGCAGTACGGATAAGTTCCCAGTTGCCAGATGAAATCTCGATCCAAAGTTTGACAGGAATAACTGCAACGTGTCCGTGCTTGGCGAATACGCAAACAACTGTTTGCCAATAGACTTTACATTCAGTCTCTAT
The DNA here is from genome assembly GCA_037893225.1 of Hippasteria phrygiana. Lineage (NCBI taxonomy): Eukaryota > Metazoa > Echinodermata > Asteroidea > Valvatida > Goniasteridae > Hippasteria > Hippasteria phrygiana. Next base: position 89,826 of record JAZGUH010000573.1, on the reverse strand, counting down.
TTTACCATATTTCGTTCAATGTACATACATGTTTAAGCACCAGTCTATACACACAAAAATACACTCGTTCATCACCCGCGGACTAGAACACAGTCTACGGAAGATGGTATACGGAACATAGTGAGAATTTAGTTGCGCGGTAGCCTGCTGCATAGACTTCAAGAAATATGCTGCTTCCAATCGAATAGTTGTACTTCTTGACAAATTCTCTATACGTCAGCTGGGCCCATGGGGCGCATTGCCGTCAAGCTGGCAGTCCAAGGCCCAATCTTGTGTACGGCGCTAGCGGTACATATATCGCGCATCCTCGGAGTTCAACTGACTTTTGGCTTTCTTATTCTTTTGACAGAATCAGAAACATATGAGCCCGATTTTGAAAAATAGGTTGTCCGTCGGACTTGGCCAATAAAAAAAAAACAGTTGCCCGACGCCTGATTTTGGTTGTCCCAGGTAGGCCTATGTGAATATTTACTGTTAATGTACGGTGTACTTCAGCAATGGCATAATAGCAAAAAAAAAATTGTTTTAAATTACAACATATGAAAATTATATTAGACTTCAATCTTTCACCTTTCAATTATCAGCTTATCTCAAATTTTTTGTTATTAGGGTCTGACGGTTCGATTCACATTATTATGTATGTTCTGATTTTGTTGTGTCCTCTGGTAAAACTCGACCTCAAAAGTGGTTTGAACGAAAATCTCCGTCCAAAACGTGTACACGTACATGTACATTTTTTGTTTAAATTACATGTTTTACAGTGGCCTTGTTAAACCTTTGGTTACAAAGTGCGCCGGGCGGCTCGCCTTGGATAAATGTAATGCAGCGCGCCACGGCGCGCTTCGTATGTTCTCATTTACATAACAATCGTTTTAATGAACTGGCGGCTGATCTGGGCGCCTGGCTGCGCTGCACTTCGAGGTGAAAACCCGGCCTTGAAAAAGGCTCCGTGGGGCGCCGCATCGGCTCTCGGCGCGCCGAGTAAAATAATACTGTTGGTGCAAACATATAAAGAGCAACTCCTCAATTTCAAACGGAAGACGCAAGTCGGGAATCTTCTAATATTGTCTTCTCGTGTACTTGCATTTATTAGCAAATAACAGAAGAGGAAGACAGATACAATTCTGAAAACACAGAAACAAAACACTCAAATTAGATATCTGAAAATAACGACTTGTAGATCTAATGTAGGATGATTAATATAAAACGCACCGTTGAAAGTCAAATAATCACATATGTACATTTTGTATGGGTAATGTTTGGTGGATAACTTCATAGGCTAAATCATAGGCTTTCGAGAAACTAACGAACAGAACAATTGGAAAAGATCAATTAACCCTAACTCCCTAGGGTGTGTGGAAAATCATATTGAAATTGGAGGATTCAGGACTGTTAGGGTTAAGGATAAATTTGCCTCCAAAGATAAATAAGGTATTGGGATAAACTAGAAAATTTTAAAGAAATAACGGCTTGTAACCTGCAGGACATATAGCTATGTTATAAACAAAACGATGATTAGTTTGCTTTAACAAGACCGTAACCTTTCCCATTGTGAATGCAAGCAAGTGCAAGTTCATACAACTGTACGTGCATAAATTTGAGAACACGTAAACGAGTGAATAAATTGGTAAAGCCGATCATTTAAATAACCTGCCGGAGAAGTGGTTGGGGGTAAGAGGCCTGAAGTCGTTGGCATCATCAGATGAATAACCGAGTGGTCTGGAGTTCAAAAGACCTTCTACTTCGCTGAGGGCTGTAGACATTTCATTCCAGGTAAGCTTCTGGTCTCCTGTTGATGTTCTGAGCGCGGTCTTTACTTGCTTGATCAAACTTTCATAGAATCCTTCTTGGTGGGGACTAAGAGGGGTAATGAATCTCCACTTCAATTCGTGAAGAACTGCAAATTCATCTAGTTGCTTCCGACCTTCCTTGACCAGGTTCTTGAGCTCCTTCTCTGCTCCCGTAAAGGAAGTGCCATTGTCGGATATCAGAGTTGAAGGCCGACCATGATGTGCAGCAAATCGTCTGATTGCATGCATAAATGCTTGGGTCGAAAGATCCTCCACTATTTCCAAGTGGATAGCCTGAACGGTGGCACAGGTAAAGATAGCTCCCCAAGCCTTTTTCACCTTGTTGTGACCATATTTCAACTGGAATGGACCAAAGAGATCAACGCCAACGGTTGTAAACGGTGGTGCGAATAATCTCAGGTGCTCTGGAGGTAAGTCTGCCATCAAGGTAACGTGTGGCCGCTGACGAAGTTTACGACAGACCACGCAGTTTCTTACAGTCTCCCTTGCTAGACTCCGTCCTTTGAGTATCCAGTATTTCCGTCTACTGTCGCACAATGTCCTCTCAGCGCCTGGAGATGCCCACCAACTCTCACAAGTCCACCACCATCGATGAATGGGGCAAGGTCATGACATTTGGCAGACCAATCCCCCAACTCTCTTTGACCATGGATCAACCAATATGTTTCAGCTTCCCTGAGCTCCTCTGGCATCAGGGCACCGATCCTGATCTCCATCTGATCTTGTTTTCTGCATTTCAGGTTGTAAACGAACCTCAGACAGAAAGCGGTGACCCTCAGTAATCTCCTCCAGCTTGAAAAGCTTCGGCATTCAATCGGCGAAGTGGTGTTCACATTTGACACAGCCGAGACTGGCTTCGGCTTCTTTCTCTCTGGGTCCTTCAAGCTTGCAGTTGTCTTTACTTGCGTTGGCCATTCCTCTTTTGGGAGTCGAAGAAAGGATGGCCCGTTGATCCATCGAAAATTCATCTCTGCAACAGTCAGACCACGACTTAGATCGTCAGCAGGATTGGCTTCAGTGGGGACATGGTTCCACTGAGCTGCAGACCAAGTGGACTGTACACGCACCCCTAGGAAAGGCTTCAGATCGATTGATTCAGATTGTATCCAATTAAGAACAATGTGTGAATCCGTCCAAAGATGAACTTTAGGTTTTTCCCCGAAGTTCCGTGTGAAGCGTCTTGGCTAAGCGTAAGGCGATGAGTGCAGCCATCAGTTCCAATTGTGGGACTGTGGTCTGGCGAAGAGGAGCAACCCTAGCCTTTGCCGCAAAGAGACGAAGACATGGGCCATGGGGAGTGTTCCAAAGCATGTAGGCCACACCACCATAGGCAGAGATACTCGTATCTGCAAACACATGCAACTCAGGGACTCCTACTGCGTCTGCCGGTTTCACACTCCTTGGCAATTTTACGTTCTCAAGCTCCTTTAAGTCTTGAAACAGCTCGGACCACAGTTTCACATGTCCTGGGGGGAGATCATCATCCCAACCGAGCTTGTCAATTCGCCAGATCGACTGCATGGCCATTCTTGCTCTAATGGTGACGAGTGTCGCTAACCCTAGCGGATCAAACAACATTGACATCCTAGACAGGACTGATCTCTTTGTGAACACCTTGGTTTCAGCGTCCTTGACCTTGAACGTTAAGAGATCCTCATACGGAACCCAACACACTCCCAGGGTATTGACGGTCTCCTCGTCACCCAGTCTGACGCTACAATTCTCCTGACCTGGAGCTGATGCTGAGCAATACCATTTCTTCACGGAGAAGGAACCATCCTTGAGGAGATGGTCTACTTCTGATGTCAGCTGTACAGCATGTGACACGGTAGGGCAGGAATGGATTAGATCATCCATGTACCTGTCCTGCTGTAGTATCCACGAGGCCTTGGAATGGGTGGATTTGAACTTTTCTGCGATATGCAACATGACGAAGCTGGCCATAGCAGGCGATGGTTTGTCTCCAAATGTAACCCTCGTCATGCGGTAGACATCAGGTTCTCTATAGAGCAGTCAAGGTTTCGCCATAGGAAACGATGGACATCAGTGTCCTCTGGTTTTAACAGCACTTGGAGGAACATCTTAGAAATATCCCCAACAATCGCCACTAGATCTTCTCTAAATCGCAGGAGTACCCCAAGCAGGTTGCCGATTAGATTTGGACCTTCATAGAGGAAGGAATTTAATGAAACTCCCTGATATTTGCAGGCAGGGTCCAAGACCACTCTCAGAGGAGTGCTAACCTTCTCTGGCCTATATACTCCGTGATGAGGTAGATAGTAGACATGTCCTTTAACGGGTTCATCTGGATTCACACGGACAGCCCATCCTTTATCCAGATATTCCTTGACAGCCTTGTCATACATGACAGCCTTGTCTGGATTCTTGGACAAACTTCGCTCCAAAGACGCCAAGCGTTTCTCAGCCACTGGGCGATTATTCGGCAGGAGGGACGGGTCCTTCTTCCAGGGCAATCCTATCTCGTAGCGATCTCCTTCCTTGTGACAGGAGCTTGCAAACATTTCCATTGCCCTTTTGTCTCCTCTAGACATGACATCTACTGGACAACTACAGCTTGGTGCTCGTACACCCAAAGTCTCGAAATCATACAGCTTGCCTAGATCCAACCGATCTTTCGTGACTGCACTGACAGAAGCCCTTGAAGTTGAAGTGCTATCTGGGCCAATTACAAACCACCCGAGTGGAGTCTTTTTCCCAACTGGGTCAAACTTTAAACCCTGTCGAACCTCTTCTTCAGCATGGAGATGGCTGTACTGTACTCCAAGGATAAGGTCAATCGGTCCGGCCTTATGAGAGAATTCAAGATCAGAGAGGTGGGGAAAGGATGAAAGCCACTGCCGATCTAATGGACCAACGCTAAGGACCGTTCGATCGATCTCATGTGCCTCTATCTCATATTCTTCTCCTCCAGACAATGGGAAGATCCAAAACTTCACCCAGCAACTAAAGCCTTGCTTCAAGCGGCCGCCTCCGACGACCGCAATCTCCAGGAGATCCCTTTTGCCCTGCAAGCCGAGAACTTTCGCAAAATCTCTACAAATGATGGTGGTAGCTGCGCCACTATCAATCAGGACGTTACCCTGTCTGACCCTCCCATTTGTAGATCTGAAAGTCACACGAACAGCAGGTAGAATCCCATCTCTGTCCAAGGTAGAAACGGCACCGCTAGACGGGGGATCGAAGTGGATCAAAGGGTGGTGAAACCTAGGGCAACCATTTTTGCCACATCTCTTCCTGGACCTACACTCTTCACCCCTGTGACCACGGTTAAGACATGAATAGCAGAGGCGGAGGTCCTTCACGATCTTGAAGTGTTCCGTGGGGGAAGAGTTCGTGAAGGTGGGACAGTCCAACACCTTGTGGGGTGACTCGCAGATGTAGCATTTCATGGGTCTCCTCTCTTGGGGTTTGTTCTCGCTGGTAGCATGGACACCCTTGAACTTCTGACGATCCCTTGAAGACCTTTCGTCTGCGCTGCCACATGCAAGATCCCCTAAATCGGGATCAAAGTCGACCTTAACTTGCTTCCTAAGGAACTCACTAATATGAGCAAGGTTTGGTAACTGATCTTGCTCATGAATTTGCGCCTCCACATTTTTCCATTTCAGGATCATGTAGTCTGGTAACCGCTTTATTATTTGGCGCAAACTCTCAGAGGCATTGACATCTGCAAGGAAATTTATACGGTTAAGAGTAGCAAGACAATTAACAATATCAAGTGAAAGATCACGCAAAGCTTTACGATCAAAGTTGCCAATCTTTGGCCCTCTGATCAACTTGTCAATGCACTTTCTAGCAACAATGCTCCTGCACCCAAACTGCTCTTTCAACATCTTCAAGGCACTGTGGTACATTTTTCCACTGGAACCCAGACCCATAATTGCCCTTTCAGCCTCACCAGTGAGATGCATTCTGAGTTGCATCATTCTCGAATCATCGGTCACCGCTGTTTCGGCCCTTGTAAAAAGTGGCATAAAGTTGTGCGCATGTGCCACTTTCACAGCCAGGTCAAATAAAATGCCTAATTCATTAATGGTGACCCGCGACAGAGAGACGATAAAAAACCAGGAATTAGTAATCAATTTTCCCATTAGGGGATCTTCAATTTACAGCATTTCATTCATAAGGATATCCATGATGTAAGCAACCCCAAAAGCCAAACAAAATGGGTATGACAAGCGCGAAATTCAAACTCAAATACAGACGCTCCCTTTTCGTAAATCATTTCCTAAGGTTGGTTTCCAGGACAGATTTGACAGTTAAATTGAATTATCCCAAACTTAGACAGAAGTTTGCTTAAAAGAGCAGGTTGTAATCTCATTGATCCATGTGTTTTCGTCAGGGCAGACCCAACAAGTGATAAAAAAAACAATGATTTGAATAATTATTTTTATAAATTTTGAACAGGGTTTCCACAACGCGTCTTCGCAGTCTCGTATGATACCCAAGTTAATGAGTCGTATCTACTGTTCAAGGACATATTTGGGGATACACGGTTCTAGACTACAGATTTAAAGGGGTAAAAGCAATAAGGCTTTCTTAACAGTATTGTTCGCAAGGTCCTAGATTTACGTAAAAAAATATTGTTCGCAAGGTCCCAAATATATATATTTGGAATTCCTAACACAACATTTATTGGCTATTCTTCAGCTCTGAAGATGTTTTTTAAAACTATTTTTGCACGAAATAAACACGATAAAAAATTGATTATTAATACAACTATGTTCTTGTCTTTTTTTTTGGGGGGGGGGGGGGGGGGGTGGATCCAATTCGTGGATCATAGTCTCTGAATTAAAGTTTCAAAAACACACAGCATTACAGTTATTGATTAATCATAAAAGTCAAAGATTAAGCTTATACATGTTATTATATATTGATATAATTAATTGATTAATCATACAAATCAACAAAGCAAAACGATAAATCGTATCGTTGGATAAATCGTATCGTTTTTACCTACATGTATATTGCTTTTAACAAGATTTCTCATAAATAACTTGAATGGGCATCTCCAAATCTACAACGGCACTAGCTAGCAATCTGCACATGCATCATGGCATGCCTATTTTATATTACTCATGGCACATTTAATTTTGGGTTTGTCAACTCACCATCAACGGTACAAAAGAGCCAAGTAAACACTTTTTACTCTGGAACAGGAAATTTTCGCTGGAAAATTCACAGACTATCAGTTCGAAGCCCGTAAAAATCCCCTTTAATTGAAATTGAAACGTACAAAACGAAAAATCTACGGTGCCCTTCGGGTGTGACGCTCACACAACACGAGCTTTAAAAATGTCCAATTTCATCTCGATATAAATACCAAGTTAATATCTCACATTAATCAGCAGTGAGAGATGAATATTCGTATTCCTTTTTTGTATATTATGCATTTTCTTCCACGAAGCTCTTTTTAATAATAATTACGTTACCTTTCTAGCAACAGAGGGCTGGCTTTCACAAGGTAAATGATGCGCACGCGTACATCATTATGTCACGTTGGAAACAGCGGTGCAGTGAGGTGGCGCTTGTCATGATAATGGATTTTGAACGGATCCACAAAATCCACATAAGACAATGGGTTGCCATCAAACTTGTTCAGTTTGAGTGGGGAAACATCCCTAGCTGCTAGCCTCCAATCTAAACAAGGCATCCGCTACAGTCACTTTCGATTCAAAATTCGGAAACACAGTTTCTTGAAACTCAACTAGTTCATCAATCCATGAATCAAATGGCTCGTGAGTGGCAGTTCCTAATAAACGGGCAGGCATCACAGCGGCTCTGGATGGGGGCATCACAGCAGTAGCTTCGGATGGGGGCTTCGCAGCGGCTCCGGATGGGGGCATCGCAGACGGGATCTCGTTGACTGCAGCCGACCTTGGATCTGAAGGTTGGTGTGGATCATCAGAGCGATCGTCAACGCATGAAGATGATGCATCCAGGGCTCGAAATTACCATTGTAGTGCTTGCGCAACGCAAGTGAAAAATACCCGAACGCAAGTTATCCTCGACTCAAGCTTGCGTTTTGCGCAAGTTGGAAAAGTACCGGTTTTTGTCTACTGATAATTCACAATGATAACCTGTATGATTTGATTAAAACAATAAGTTTAACAAACATGTTTTACTGTAGCTTTTCTGTCTGTCTGTCTGTCCCGGCCCAGCAGCTACTTCGATTCATAGCGCTCGCACAATCCCTGCATGCAGATCGGAACGAAATCCGTACAATGTTAATGTACATAGAACGGTGCAGACTGCACGTACAGTACATCGTTGCCTTTTTATGCATGTCTTGCGTTGGGGACCAGACATGCTGCGCTGCTGGGCGATGTGTAACCTCGCTCCCATTCATACAAGTCAGTCGTTGAATGTAACTGAAACCGCCGGGTGCGAGCGTGCGTTGCGTGGAGCGGGGATTTTACACGTAAACGTTGTTGACATCGTTTCGCGCCAGCTGATGATCGGCTTTTAAATGACGGAGAAGTGAGATATTTTGTGACATTTCTTTCTTGCATTTTGGGGTTTCCGATCATCATGAAACGTTCACCACCGAAGCAGAAAAGTCTGCTCTCTTTCTTCAAAAGTAAGCGGCCGGCATCCGAAGCTTTGCCTTTATTTCATAGGCCTATGTCATACCATATGGAGGTATTAAAAGGTCATACATACATTGAATTACAAAAATTAGTGCAAGTTAAATTTTGTTAGCGCAAGTTGTTTCAAATGCCAACTTGCGCAAAGCGCAAGTACATTTTTTTGGGAATTTCGAGCCCTGGCATCAGATTCCTGACGATGTCGTGTCCTCATTCCGGCAGTCGCAGAAGGTTGACTGACACGATTTGGAGACTTTCCTGGATCAGATAAGTCCAGACCTTCGAAATACTTCTCGGCGCATTCTTCGAAGTCATAGAAGCTTTCGACCAGCTCAGTCTCCCATTTCTCTAACTTGTCGCAGTCTGCATTCGGCAGCTCGAACATTTCGGCGTTCAGGTCACAGGCATAAGCAAACTCCTTCCGCAGGATGGTCAACTCCTTGTCGGCCCGGGACTTCACAAGTCTGCGTTCTTCCATGCCGGCGTAGATGCGATTCACTCCGCGTGTGATCTTTCCTCGTAAGATTTTCCGTTTTAGCTTCAGTTCTTCAAATCGAGCATTCTCACGAACGGTGTCGTCTTTGGCCACTAGTCGGTACTCTCCATCTCCACCGTCGTTTCTCGAACTCATGTTGCCGTCTTCCATGTCACCAACTAATGGGAAGTTCCACAATACTGTTAGTCTGCTAAGTCGACTCTCACTGGAACTTAAAACCCTTCAGAACTTTGGTGCAAACATATGAAGAGCAACTCCTCAATTTCAAACGGAAGACGCAAGTCGGGAATCTTCTAATAGTGTCTTCTCGTGTACTTGCATTTATTAGCAAATAACAGAAGAGGAAGACGGATACAATTCTGAAAACACAGAAACAAAACACTCAAATTAGATATCTGAAAATAACGACTTGTAGATCTAATGTAGGATGATTAATATAAAACGCACCGTTGAAAGTCAAATAATCACGTATGTACGGGTAATGTTTGGTGGATAACTTCATAGGCTAAATCATAGGCTTTCGAGAAACTAACGAACAGAACAATTGGAAAAGATCAATTTAGGATAAATTTGCCTCCAAAGATAAATAAGGTATTGGGATAAACTAGAACATTTTAAAGAAATAACGGCTTGTAACCTGCAGGACATATAGCTACATGTATGTTATAAACAAAACGATGATTAGTTTGCTTTAACAAGACCGTAACCTTTCCCATTGTGAATGCAAGCAGGTGCAAGTTCATACAACTGTACGTACATAAATCTGAGAACACGTAAACGAGTGAATAAATTGGTAAAGCCGAGCATTTAAATAACCTAATAAACCAACGTAAAATACAGATTCATGAAAGAATAAAGATGGACTTAAAGCTACTTATTGCATATAATAATAATTACATGTATTGTAATTACCTGAAGGGTTTTATTCTCCCGGACTTGAATCCTGTAAGAACGATATATCTTTAACTCGTAACTCAAACGTGTACGTCAATCAAAGGAATGAATTTAATTATCTAAATCGAATTAATATTGTATATTCTATAGACGCACGCGCGGGCGCGCCATTCCCGTACGCTCACTGGCTCACGTGGTCGTTGTCTGCGGCTGTTGTTCGAAACAACCGGTATTGGGCCTTAGCAGCTGGAGCAACTGTACAGATTCTCTATCGTTCAAGTGTTTTGATGCTTCTTTATCTAAGTTTGAGCCACTGGAATCCGTACAATCAGCGGAAGCTACTCTTTTGATTTGTTCCCCATCCGTATCGTCCTCGGACGTTAATTCTAAGGAAGGGCCAATTGCGTCGACTACCTGGAAGATCCCGGCCGAGGTTTCCTTATACAGTTGTCACATTTTCGTTGGTGAGGTTCAACAGCCTTAATGGTACAACCTCAGCTCTTGCGTTTACGATCACAGGGGCTCCCATAATTTGTTTCCCCTTCGTCATGCTGACTGCCGGTTCAATAAGCCCGTATGAAACCCTACAGCAACCGGCTTCGAGGGTTCCTGCTACTATCATCTCAGCCTGTGGGGGAATAACAACCGTTTAGGCAACGGTCACATGGCAACTCTGCTGCCGATCCGCAGTCTCTCGAAGAGGCAGCTCCAACTCTCCCCAGTCTAGAGTTTTCTTAGTAACATCAATTACACATTTCTCAGCTCTCAGGAAATCTAGTCCCAGCAATGCATCATTGCTAATGTCAGCCACAATGAACCGGTGTTGTACCTGTCTTCCTCCCAGTTGGAGTGTAGCCACTACTTCTCCCTTTACAGCCAATGTCTTTTCATTGGCAAGGTGGGCGCTGCTCAGTGGCGACCACCTGGTGTAAAACCGCTCTAGAACTTTTCTTGTTTTTATCGGTTTCATTGGTTTATATTTCTACGTTTGATGTCGTATGTAGCCTTGTGATGGCTCCAAGCCCAAGATGTGTGTGGAAGTTAGTGTTTTTTGTGCTTCTGGTGTGCGGACTTTACCACGATACTTTTGGCAACCCAGTGCAGTCTGACTCTGTGCGGCCATTACCGATTGTCTATGGGCGGGACGTGTTATTGTCTCTGAGGTCACAGGTCAGACATTCCACTAGTATCTCCATACCTGCCGATTTTGACTTTTTAAAACAACGTAAACGAGGTAGGAAAGGCGATATTCGTTTGAGACTCAGAAGAAGGAAATTTACTCCACCTTTACCATCATTGATGACTGGAAACGCCCAATCACTGAGAAATAAACTGGACGAACTAAAAGCATGTTCTAGGTACCTTCACGAATATCGTGAAAGTAGTCTGATGTGTTTTACTGAGACATGGTTTAAGGACTCTGATACTGCCCAAGACACTAGGATTGATGGATTTACATGTGAGCGTTCAGACAGGACTCAAGAATCGGGGAAATCATCTGGTGGCGGTGTTTGTATGTACATCAATAATCGATGGTGTTCTAATATGTCGGTGAAACATCGGCTTTGTACACCAGACATTGAATTATTGTCAGTTGGGCTTCGGCCTTTTTACCTGCCACGTGAGTTCAACCAACTCTTTGTAACTGTGGTGTACATACACCCCAGAGCTGATGTCCACGCTGCATCTGCAAAGATCCATGAAATAATCCAGCAACTTGAAACTAAATCACCGGATGCATTCAAACTTATTGTTGGTGACTTCAATTCATGCGAGCTGGCACCTGTACTCCCACATTACCATCAATACATTAATGTAAATACTAGAGGAAACCGGACATTAGACAAATGCTACGGCAACATTCCGTTTGCATACAAGGCACATAGGAAAGCGGGCTTGGGATTGTCTGACCATGACATGATTCAACTCGTTCCTGAATATAAGCAGAAACTGAAACAAGAAAAGCCTATTGTGCAGAGAGTTCGAAGCTGGACAAAGGAGAACACTGAAACCCTTCAAAGCTGCTTTGACTGTACTGACTGGGATACGTTCACATCTTCCAACAACCTGAGTGATGCTACAGAGGCCATTAGCGATTACATCAGTTTTTGTGAAAACACACTCATACCAGAGAGACAGGTTAAAGTCTACCCAAACAGTAAGCCCTGGATTACCAAGGATATCCGTGAACTCTTGAAACAGAAACAGCAAGCTTTTCTGAACAATGAGCCAGATGAGAAGAGGAGACTCCAGAAGGAAATAAAGAAACGTATTCAACGCAGCAAGCAAGATTATGGTGATAAAATCAAAAAGAATTTCAAGTGTGGTGACCCTAAAAAGACATGGCAAGGAATTCGTACAGTTACAGGATGCGAAAAGAAGAAAAAAACAATGAATATTTCTGCTAGAGTTAACTCGACAGTTTTTGCAAACGACCTTAACACGTTCTTCGCTCGCTTCGATGTCCATGACTTCAGTGGAGAACTGAATATAATAAGAGAGACTCTCAACAAAACTGACTGTGAATCCAATAACACTAGTTTTGAATTGGATATATCAACCGTAGCAAAGTTGTTAAAAGGAGTCAAGACTAATAAGGCTGTAGGACCGGATCATCTTTCAGGGTATATCCTGAAAGCCTGTTCAAAAGAGCTGGCTCCAGTTTTTCATAAATTATTTGAATGGTCACTTCGATGTTGTACTGTTCCGAAAATTTGGAAAAAGTCAGTTCTTATTCCAGTGCCTAAAGTACCTAGACCTTGTACTTTAAATGATTACCGGCCAGTGGCTCTTACCTCCATTGTAATGAAATGCTTTGAGTATATTGTTAAGGATCTTTTGGTTGACCAAACAAAACTTTTTATTGATCATTTTCAGTTTGCTTTTTGTGCAAAAAGAGGAGTTGAAGATGCAATCATTACAATGTTACATGGAATTTATGAGCACTTAGATAAACCTAGAACCTATGTCAGAACTTTGTTCATTGATTTCTCCTCAGCATTTAATACCATGCAGCCTCATGTTTTGATTAGCAAATTAATGGACATGAATATTCATCCTAATTTGTCATTATGGATAAGTGATTTCTTATCTAACAGATTACAGAGAGTGAAGGTTATGCAATCCCTCTCAAACTGGGTGGACTCCAACACTGGAGCCCCTCAGGGTTGTGTATTATCCCCATTGCTTTTTGCATTATACACAAGTGATCTTAGAATTAGTAGTAATTCCTGCTGTATTGTTAAATATGCAGATGATACCTCATTATCAGGGTTTATTTCACATAATGACGAAACTGCATACAGGGATGAGGTAAATCATTTTGTCAAATGGTGTGAAGATAATCACTTGGTGATCAATGTTCGTAAGACAAAGGAGATGATTTTCGATTTTCGTAAGATCAAGAATGAAATTATACCTTTGAGGATTAAAAATGAAGATGTTGAAATTGTTACGCAATACAAATACCTTGGAATTTACATTGATGAGAAATTAAACTGGAATACAAATACGGATAAAATGTGTGGTAAGGCAAATCAACGGCTATATTTCCTTCGTAAACTTAGGTCCTTCAGTGTAGACAGGGACATAATGTTTTTGTTCTATCAGAGTGTAATTCAATCGGTAATTACGTTTTGCTGCATTGTTTGGTTTAATAGTCTGACTAATAAAAACATGAGTAGACTTCAACGAATCACTAAAACTGCCAGTAAAGCTATGGGTATCAGTGTAAAAGAGCTTTATGTAATTTATGAGAAAGCTCTGTTGACCAAACTTGAGACTATTTACACAGATAATACTCATCCTTTGCATTCACATGTGATTTTCAACAGGTCCGGGAGGATTGTCCCTTCTTTGAAGAAAACAAACCGTCACATGTTTTCATTTCTACCCAGTGCAATCCACCTTTTTAACAAACAGTTTGTAAGATAATTCATAAGTCGTTCATAGCCAAGGAGGAGGGGGGAGGGGGGGGGGGTTAGTTCAGTACCGTGACCAGTCCTTTTGTAGGCCTTTTTGCAGTCAGTTTATTTGCTGTCATTCTAATTGAGTTTTTATCCTTGTTTTTGCTGTGATATTCATGCTAGCCAAGGAAGGAGAGAGGGGGGGGGGGGGGGGGGGGGGTGGGTAAGTACCGTGCACCAGTCTCTCGTCTTTTTTTTTTGTCGTCAGTCTCTTTTTGCTGTCATTTTGAAATGTTTTATCCTTTTTCACTGTCATTTTTTTTGTATTATTTAAGTTATGTAATTTATATAATGTAAAGTTTCTATTTTAATTCATAAGCTATTGTTATTTTTAAGGTTTTCATTGTGCTGATTGCTGTTTTTACTGTTTTATTGTATCGCTTTTACACCAGAAAAAGAATTTCATGTCTGTTTTAACTTACATGACTAATAAAATATGAATTGAATTGACAGGCCTTGAATTTGGAAATTTTTAGGGCAAGGCCACTTTGGCCTTGAATGAAGCAAAATTATCGAGGGCACCAAGGCCAAATAATATATGGAAAAGGGGCACGGAGGCTAATTGCAAATATTAATACTAATTATATTTGTATGCCCCGCTGTGTACTTGCATTGGTTGAGGCCCTAATTAGACTACTCTGCATCATCCTCATTGATGATGTCAGAGTCTAACGCTACATCAGGAATGAGATCACTGTCAGTGTCAGAAGTAGCACTGGCAGTGCTTGATGCATCGGAGTCGGCCATGTCGTTCACTTGAGAAGACCTGGGACCATATGGCTTGATATGAGGGCGTTTGAAGCGTCTCCCACTTGACCACCATCTTGCTACAGCTGCTTCAGGGTTGAAGAATTGTGGCTCAGTCCCCTGACTGCAGATCCGAAGCAAATCCTCAATGGTGCTTGTTTTCAGGCTGAGGCGCCAGTCTCCCAGGATTCGCTTAATACATGAGAACTGGCGTTCAACTTGGGATGTTGCAACAGGCAGTACCAATACGATGCGTACAAGATGTAGGAAGTTGCAGTATTTGGTACTCTTCTCCACCAACATCTTTTTCCAGAGTGGGAGGAACTTGTCATTCTTGTGATGCTTTTTGATATCATGTTTAACCTTCATCCACTCTCGTTCAACCTGTGTGATGTCACATCCTTTCTTGATGAGCAGTGGTTTGAAGTGGTCACACATCTCTTGAATTTCATCCAAGCCATAGTCAATCAGTTCATCTGACTCTGATGGGAAGTTTTGTGGATCCAATACTTCAGTCGCCATGAGCACAGGGTCATCCTTAAAGCTGGCAAACCTGTTGCCAATACATGTGATGATCTTGTCCACAATGTCCTCTGTCTGTTTGTTGAAGGTGTCTGTAGCTTGAGCTGCAATTTCAACATCCTTAAAGATGAAGGTTGACTGGCTGTCATCACCAACTGCTTCGTTTACTGCAGCGAGAACAGGTCTCAAATAGGGACCTGCTTTGTTCTTTTTCCTTCTTAGTGATGCCTGTGCCAGCACCACACTGCCTCTAACGGAAGAAAGAGGCAGGTCATCCCGCTGAAACTCCAAGGAAAGCTCGGCCATGTCATCTACTAAGTCCCGGTATAAGGCGATATGAAGCACAAACTTGCAGGATTTGAGAAGCTTGAGGTAGCTCTTCATCTTTGCCGCATCAGCAGCAGGTATATCTTTACGCTGGCCAGTAGCTTGCTCCTCAAATTGTGTGGCCACACACTGGTAGTTAGTAGCTACCCTTACAAAAATGTCCTGTGGTATTACCACAAAAATACCACAGGAAATTACCACAAGAAATTCCTGTGGTTTTTTGGGACATTTTTACGACAGGAAGGCTGTGGTAATTCCTGTGGTAATTTTCCTGTGGTAATTTTCCTGTGGTAATTTTCCTGTGGTAATTTTCCTGTGGTAATTTTCCTGTGGTAATTTTCCTGTGGTAATTTTCCTGTGGTAATTTTCCTGTGGTAATTTTCCTGTGGTAATTTTCCTGTGGTAATTTTCCTGTGGTAATAGTCCTGTGGTAATAGTCCTGTGGTACTATTTCTGTGGCACTATTTCTGTGGCACTATTTCTGTGGTAATATTTGTGTAATAACATTCTTGTGGTAACATTCCTGTGGTAAAATTTATTTATTCTGCGGTAATATTCCAATGAAATATACTGGTACAGAATTTAATACAGTTTTGACAAACAATGAAATTCAACTCCTCTTTGAAACTTTATGAAGGACTCTTATTGATCTGCACATCAACGAAGCTCGGTAGGTACATGTAGTTTAGTTCCAATCACGGCATCCCCTTGTAGATAATCAGCTGTAACTGGTCCTCGAAGTACACCCCTGTAATTGTAAGGAAAAAACACAAAATACGAACAATTAGTTTCTGTACAGGAACATCTATCTGTGATGTAAAAAAACAATTTTATAATTTTGGTACAGTTCAGATTTACTTTAACAAGTCTAAAAGTACCCCTAGGCTAAGGTGCATGCAAAATCATATTAAAATTTGAGGATTTGAGACTTTTAGTGTAAAAAAGAAGATACATTTTGCATGTGTTTAAAACTATTAGTTTTGGTTTTTTAGGTGCATTTAGCAGTACAGTCACACACATACATTGTACACGAACCAGCGGAATGCCCCTTATTGCCATGATGGGTCTCGATTTAATAACACGGCCGGAATAATGTCTCCGTTCACGTTTTCACGGGGACATTTTTTTAAGATGAGGTGTCTGGTCATAAAATCTTGCATTAACTAACCCGTTTCACTGTCAGATACGAGTAAACTTTCTGACATGATTTTCCTATTTTGGCGTACATGTATGCCGTTAACATTTTTTAAGCTGCCAGAAAAATAAGGCAAAATAGCCTAAACAAAAAACAACCGGCCCTCGAAGTGCCATGTTTGATTTTGTGCCCAATTTCCGGCATCGCCATTTTGACATTAAATTTCAAGAATCATAGAGGAATAGCTCATCAGCATGATCAGGGAGAGAGTTCAACACTGCTTAACTTTAAACTAAGGCTACCCATTTCATATGCCCATACACGTAGCCTACATCATGGAGGAAGGAAAGGGGAGTAGGCCCTACATGTACGTACACATGTGCACAGTCATGACAGTGCAAAAATGGGGGCACTGCATGCGTGCGTACGTAGGCCAAAAATAAATCCTTCAAATTTCACGAAAATAACTTTAATTATAACCATTTAAACTCACCAGTAGATGCAGTAAACTCTCTCATGTCACTCAGGATCTAATATGTTCCAGCAGATGTTGAGATTTTGGCTCAGATACGACAAATAATTGTAGCCTTGTCTTGTCTTGAATCTTGTTGTTCAAATCTACCACCTTTTGTACTGACCGCTTAACATATCGATATTCCTACGCATGAAATGCACAACTGCCTCCATATCTCGTGATTTGGGTAAAGCATTTATCATCAAAGTAATCTTTTTTCATTATAAACATCAATAAGCATTTTTATCACTCTTCATTGTATGAATGTCCAAATTCTGCACTAGGTGAGGGACTAGTTTGTGCAGCTTTACACACCTTTTCCTACGCGCTAATGGTGGCTTGGATTGCAACAGTACATGTACAGTGAATATGCAGTGTGTGATGCATGAGCACAATGTACGTACAAGTACATGTACATGCACACTGTACATGCAGTGTGCAGTCGTGTGTAGACTATAGCTAGACTGCACTGCTGAGTCATTTATGATGCAATCACGATTGAACTCAAGTCTGCTAGTGTTATAACTTAGACTTGTTTCAAGTCTGCAGGAATTTTCTTGTGAAGACTGAATGGTTAATTTGCACTTTTATAATTGTTTTCAGTGTGTACGGCCACATTTATACTTATCTCACATTAACACAGACAATTTCTATGCAATTATACTTTGTAATTCTATTTTTGTACAAGACTTTTAGCATTAAATAATTTTTAAATATTTGTTACGATAATTAGACTTGTTTCAAGTCTGTAACTGTCTTCTTGTGTAGACTGAACGGTTTTGAGCAATTTGTTTAATCATTGTCATTGTGTGCGGGCAATTTTACTTCTTGCACATTGACACTGATGGACTTTGGATTACCAATTTTTTATCATTTTTATTGATTTTTTATTATTTTTTGTACTGTGTCATTAATTTGTTATGACATTTGTTTGAATTAATCTTGATCAATTAACCGCCATATAACTAGTACTCACATACAGAAAGACTGCACAAGTTGTTAAATTGTTATATTTCAGTTTAATACAAAACATAAAAATATAAACAGTAGAATATTATTCAACATCAAAGCCCAAACCAATGATATGTATTCTTTAATTAAGTACCACAGGAAAACCACAAGGTGTTCTGTGTTTATAGCACGGTAGGCCTACCCTATTGTCCTGTGGTAGTACTTCATGTGGTAATTAGCAGTACCACAGGAATACCACAAGAAATCGTGTGGTACTCCTGTCATACTGAGACCTTTTACAACATCTTGTGGTACTTCATGTTGTAATTAGCAGTACCATAGGAATACCACAGGAAATTAGTTTCCTGTGGTAATTTACCACAGGAAATCGTGTGGTATTCCTGTCATACCAAGACCTTTTAAAAAAATCTTGTGGTAATTCGTGTGGTAATTAGCAATACCACAGGAATACCACAGGAAATTAGTTTCCTGTGGTAATTTACCACAGGAAATCGTGTGGTATTCCTGTAATACCAAGACCTTTTTAAAAAATCTTGTGGTAATTCGTGTGGTAATTAGCAATACCACAGGAATACCACAGGAATACCACAGGAAATTAGTTTCCTGTGGTAATTTACCACAGGAAATCGTGTGGTATTCCTGTCATACCAAGACCTTTTTAAAAAATCTTGTGGTAATTCGTGTGGTAATTAGCAATACCACAGGAATACCACAGGACATTTTTGTAAGGGTAGGCATGTGAGGGCTTTTCGCCTATGGTCAATCCATCGCGTACCCTGTGACCGCGCTGGTTTGACATCATGCTTCTTCAGCATGTCAGCCACAGCTTTCAGCTCCCGCCACCTCTTTGGAGATCTCTTGTACAGATAGTACAGTCTCATCATGAGCTCATCAATCTACACAGATTTAAAAAAGAAAAGAAAAAAAAGCCAAATTAATTCTTATAAATACATAATTTAACAATCATTTACATTCTGGCAGGCATAACAGATTTTTAGATAAATATCCTTAACTTTCAGATGTGTATTTTTGTAATTTAAGTAATTTGTGTTTATCTCTTCCCTTGCCAATAACAATTTATTGTATTTTCTCCATCAGAAAACTAACCTTGGTGAAATATGTATCCTTAAATGCATCTTTTAAGGATAGCTCCAAGCGGTGTGCTACACAGTGCATCTTAATCATCCATGGGGCTACGGTACTGTGTTGGAACTTTGTCAAGATGCCATTGACCCTGCCAAAGTTAACTGAGGCACCATCTGCAGCTACAGAAACCAAACTACTGCTCAAGTCCAGATGACACTCCTCACACTTCTGGTTGATGGCCTTGTAAACCCCATCTGAATCACATTTGCTGGGCTCAGTAATTCTGTGCAGTGGAGAAATAAATAAAATACTATATTACAATATATAAGGAAAAAAGCTATTTATCCAAGTTTTTATCGTTAAAACCAAATTTCAGATAAATTAAAATCAGTGTGAAAACATCACTGTTAAGTAAAGAAACTGAAGGACTAAAATGTATGCATGTTCAATTGTGCTACTCATTGTCACACAAACTTACCCAAGCAGCTTTATCTTAGGAACACCATCCTCAATTATTTTGATGCTTACTACCTCCTTTTCAGACTGTGATTTATCGGAGCTCCCATCAAAAAGCAGTGAGCAATAAAAACTGTCCTCGTGGAACTGCCTCTGTATGTCGTCACGCATGACTCCGGCAATCTGGCCAATAAATGACCTACATGCTTTGTTATTGTTGTAGGTGGTTCCCATGTGGACCCCATGTTTCTGCTCAATGGCAATGAGTGTTGGGTATAGTGTAAATGGCAGCTCGCAGTAGGCTATAGTATAGGCGATATCGAAGAGGCGACACATTCTCTCCTTTGTTTGTAGGGTCATTTCATTTAGGTTTTGGAGGACAGATGCTTCCTTCCTCTTGCCCTCCTTGGCCCTTACTGCAAGCATATGTGTCCTAGAAAGACTGTGTGTTTTTGCAGTGTCTTTCTTGATGTTTGTTGTTCCAGTTGTGTATGCGTCTAAGTCGCACAGTTGCTTTTGCCCTGAATGTATGGCAGTGTCATCTTGATGCTCACGACAATAAGTGCACCAAAGTTGTGTTACATATCCAATACTGCTGTTATACTGGATCCAATCAAATCCCCAGTCATCAACTGTCGCAGTCTTTGTCTTGCGGATAATTTTTGCCTGGCTGGTGGCAGTGTGTGATGAAGATGGACCTGGCTGGTCATCAGTTTCCATTTGATCTGCAGTGCCAGAGGATGGGGGTGACACCCCAACCTGTAATGGTTCCGATAATGGTTTTGGTGATGCAGGTTTCCTATAATCAGAAAATACATAGAGAATTAAGGAGGTCTTAAAAGTAAAAGTAGAAATACTATTAACTTTTGATTAAAATATGTTTTAGATCAGTGCAGACAAAACAAGTTACATTGTAGGGGCCTTTACACGTTACTCCGCATTTAATTTGTCAAGTAAAAAAAAATTGACCAGAGGTCTCCCTGTGGGTGGTAATTAAACCCGATCAAACAATTTGCATGAATAAGGATATTGATCATATCTTATTCATAAACAAACTGCTTAAAAAAAAAACCATTAAAAGCCGTCTACTTAAACAAACGACTAGACTAAACCCAAATAAAATATAAATAAACTAAATAAAATATATAAAATACAAGTGAAAAGTTCATAGGACTTCCAAGTATTAAAATATAATTTGTATCACATTTGTAGCCAATTGCCAGCTTCAATCAAAATCACACCATGCAGCATAATGAATGCTTAAAAAATCAACAACGAGCAGAGTTTTATTTTACAAAAATACATCAAAAAGAACTTACCTGAAAAAGAAATCAATTTTGTTGCATTTGCTGGCTGACTTCTCTAGTTCGGTTTGGGCCGCCCGTTTCAATCGCTCTTTGCGCGGCATTGTTGAATTTTCCGACAAAAGTTTTCGTTTCAGAATGTAGGGTAAATAAGTTATTTATCCAAAACTTTTGACAATCAGAACACCATGTGCACGCGCACGCGTGTTATGACTACCCGTCGTTTGCCTCATACACGAACCTCAATGCGTATTGTGTACCGCGCGTGCAAGTACTGAGAAAGAGAAAGTCGGTTGACTTTGCACGTAAGATCTGCCGTACGTACTCCTGCTGGTATGTGTGTGCGTACGAATACAGACATATATTTTTGCGGCGGGAGTGTCGCTGCTTGAAGTATCGGCACACTCCGAAACTGTGCAGCGCGCTGAAGGCTAGGCGCGCTACCATGCCATACAGTATCCGTGCGTAGGGGATGGGAATCGCGAAGCCAGATTCAGTTTGTGGTTACATGTCGTTTACTATCGGCGGTGTGTACGTACGTATGTGATTCAGCGAGATTTTAAGACAACTGATCAGACTGGAATGACATCGAAATACAGTGACAATGTGTGTAAAAACAACTGAAATTAAGGATTGTAGTGGCTGTAATATAGGCTTATGGATGTTTTTGCAAAAAGGGCACGACGGCCAAGGTAAATATAGGGCAAGGCAAAACTGGCCGTGAAGACGGGGATTTTTTGTGGGGCACCTCGGCCAGTAAGAGGGCAACGACGGCACTGGCCGTCGTGGCCGTCGTGGCCGTCGTTCATTTCAAGCCCTGAATTGAATTGAAGGTGAACTGTCAGCTTGGTACGTACTGGTTATCTTCTCCCGGTCATTTCTCGACCACTTTTGAACACCTTTCTCTGACAACAGGGACACAGTGGCTCCAGTCTCCAACAGGGCAACTCCTTGAACTCCGTTCAACACAGCATCCAGGTGTAAACGCTCCCCATCAGTCACCACACTGCCAGATATACAGTCAATTTTTTGCCCCTCCATTAACTCCACTGCATCTTTGCCCGCAGGTGCAGCATCTTTTAGTTTTCCTGGACTGTTCAGTTTGCATATTGGGCTTGGGTTGTCCTTGTTTTTCCTGGCCTTGTTCCTTCCACTTTGGGCAGTTGGGCTTGATGTGGCCATATTCTTGGCACTTGTAGCATTTAGTGTCTTGTCTCCGTTGATTTCTCCCTTGGTAATCCATCCGTTTCTCAAGCCGTTAAATGTGTGTAACCAGCAGGGCTCGACCTTAGCGGTCGCCTGGTCGCCAAACAGCAGCGGGCAAGTCAAAACCCTACCCTTTGTATTAAAAAAACAGTTTCTGTTGTGTTATATTATGTACCAAATCTCCGTCTTCACGGCCAGTTTTGCCTTGCCCCATATTTACCTTGGCCGCTGTGCCCTTTTTGCAAAAACACAGCTACTACAATTCTTCATATTTTTATTTTCGATGTCATGCCAGCCCTATATAAAATCTCGCTGCACAACACGTTGGCGATCGTACAGAATCACATGCACACAATACGTGCAGCATATGCACAGTACATGCACACAAACTGAATCTGGTCCAGTTTTGGAGTATGCCGATACTTCAAGCATCAACACCCCCACCGCAAGATTAAATGTGTGTATTCGTACAATACACAAAGCAGCAGGAGTATGTACATGTACGGCAACGTTTACGTGCAGTCAACTGACTTTCTTTTTCTCAGTACTTGCACGCCTCACAATACACATCAATGTTCGTGTACGAGGAACGCGCCCTGTAGGCGGCGCTATGAAGCACGCCTTCAGCGCGCTACATACAGTAACTTCATGAACTTTGGTCACAACACGCGCGGCGCAATCGCAGTGTTCCGATTGTCAAAAGTTTCGATGAATAATTAGGCCAAAAAAAATCGATAGAGAAAGAAAATTTCTGCACGTTAATTCACAGAACTTGATCTCTTTTGTCTGTGTATGCATTTTCCGTGTTCATGAATTTATTTCGAGGTTGTACATGTACCGCTCATACACCGCAGCGTGTTTCCCCGACATTTCCTGCCGCAACACGAGGTTCATCGCCCGCCACACAAAGTGCATCGCGCACGCTTACCACCATACGATAAACGGACAGTGTTGGCCAGTTTCCCATCGTGGTTAGCGTTGTGCATGGTGATGGGTGATAGGTACAACCTAAATTCTCCATTATTTTAAAGTATTATCGACCGTAAATATTTTTGACATTAATTAAGGCAAGTTTTGATAATTTCTTGTGGCAATTTTTTGTAATAGCTTTCATAGCGTAAACGGAAAAAGTTTAGGCTGAAATTCACATATAATTAAATACCCATGTGATCGGAAGCAGTATGTTTTTGGCCTCGTAGTCTTACTCTTACTCTTAGTTAAATATGTTTTGAATGGAAAAATCAACAATGCCGCGACCTCCGTGCTCTTTCTGCAGATATAATTTGGCCTTGGTGCCCTCCATAATTTTGCTTTATTCAAGGCCAAAGTGGCCTTGTCCTAAAATTACCAAATTCAAGGCCTGACACTGTAGCAACTAAAAATGAGCAATGTAGTGTTAAAGTAGTTAATGCTTGTTTGCTAAAACGTATATAAGATGCATTATAATTATTATAAGTTTGCTTGAGAAGCTACTGTTAAACATGCGGCGAGTGAAAAAGCTTGCCGACTACCCAAAAGTCTGGTTGAGTATTCCGGCCGGCGAGTGAAACAAAAAGTTAGGGGCAAGCCCTGACCAGCTCCTGTAACTGCTGCTTCCAGCCAGTCTCTCCGGCTTCCAAGTCAGCAACAGGTTTTTCAGGCGTCCTGACATCAGCATTGACACTTGCACTGCGCAATTTCTTCAGTTCAGTCGAGCGGAGTTCCTTTTCAGCTTGCTGTAAGGCCTGTAGCTTCACCGCAGCTGCAACAGCTCCATCCAATGTGCTAGAATAGTCCGCATTTGAATGACCCGAATCTTAATCTCTACATCACTGATGAGGGCATCTAGAAATTGGTCGTGTCCCATACGATCACGGCTATCCACTGGGTGGTCAATGTATACCTTGTCAACAAGACGACGTATGTTCTCGCCAAGTTCCACAGGCTCTCTGAGCTCTTCTCCCGCCAGTTTCGGAGCTGAGCGCGATATACATGTAACTCTTGTCTGCCCTGTGGGATCAAAGCAAGTTTGACTAGATACGCATTGACTAGATACTTATTGCTCTTGGTTGTCTCTCCATCCAGACTACTCATCAGCTGTTGCACGGAACCCGATAAAACACGACTAATTAGTACATGTACTTCAGTTTAGCCGAATCATCCCATCCATTTATGTTGGCACACATTTCAAAATGTTTGATGTAGGACGCCCATGGGCTTTTCCCGTCATAACGGTCTAGCTTAAGGACCGGTCTCTCCCTTCCACTAAGCTTCCCCTGAACGTCCTTGTCTTTTTCGACAATTGTGTCTTTGTTGCTTACTGTCACTTGTGCTATTTTGTTGGCAGGTTGTCCGTGTCAATGTCCACATCGTCTCTTGGCTCTTCTCCACTGGCTGTATGTTCTGAAGTTCCTCCAACTTTGCCGAATCAGTTTTTTTCCCAGTGTCTACTTCCGGGTAGTTCTGAAACCGTTCATGCAACATATCTTTGGTTTCTTTGGCTTGTGTTTTTGCTTGCAAAGGTCTTCGTTCTTGGATCAGGAAACTTGGATTCATATGGATAACAGAATGGCGCTTACTCCTGGTCGGAGTAGGGTAGGGTGGGACACTACCGCAGGTTTCTGGCTATTGCTCATTAATCCCTCGTATCCAGGTGGTGGTTTAACACTGGCCTATGCATAGCCCTGTCTACGCAGTGGTCGTGACCATTAGCTAAGTTGCTCGTAAAGGGTAGGTTCTTCCCGATCGTCATGGTGCTGTGAATATGCCATGATCTGTCTGCCAGTAGAGGCGTCCCTCCTGACACAGTCATATCTTCTAAACTGTTCACGGGACGCACGTAGTGCTTTGGTTCAAAAATCTGTCCTACCTTGCATCTAACCGTCCATGGGTCACCTGGAGACATACATGTATTATTCACGTTGCTCGACATTTGGCTTGTTGACTGGTCACTTCCCTTGTGGGCATTAGCATTTGTTGAGGCCAGTAACCGTACTCTGCGTTGGTAGCTGCAAACTTAAGAAATTCTTCCGGTGCTCTCTGTGGCCCATTCCCTACCTGGCTGAGTTCCTGTTTTTGCACGGAGGGTTCTTGGTCTTGATTTTGGGGAAATTTGTACCGGCTCTGTCCCGCCGTATGCAGGCGCCGACTTTGCGTAAGTCCAATGCCTGAGTCCTGCACGAGTATTGGTTGGAATTTCTCAGTTTGACTTGCATCAACTGAATTTACAACTGGTAGCTGCTGGCACTTAGCTGCATCCAGAGGTTGTCTCTGTGGTTCGGCAGACAGGGGGCTCACCCGATTTAGAATGCTTCGAGACAATGCTTCAATCTCCTAACTTATTCTCTCATATTCCTGCTACAAGAATTTGTACATGTTGGCCATTGTGGTATAATTACGGTCGCCCAAACGATTGGGACTCTGTCTTTTTCCTAGTGGGGCACTTATAATGGGTCCTGGATTTTTCCTTGATATTCTGCTCAGGTTTATCCGCGGTCGGCTAAGGATCTCCGACCGGCTGTCCGGCTACTTTGGCGGCTCTATAATTTCTAGTCGGCTTTTCTCCCCGGGCGGCTCAGGATTTCCGGTCGGCTAGGGGACACTCAGTGGATATTTCACTCTAACAACTAATTTCTTGAATTAAAATCATACACAAGTTCGTATCCCGCCGCTTCCACCAATGTAGCGCTGCTTTTTTGGTAAACAAAATAAGGGGGGCTTTCTAGTTGCCTACTCGTGGTTAATTCAAAAATTCTGGCTATAGAACAAGCTAGGCTAGAGATGGTTAGATTTTGTTGCTGGATGTACGACCCAAACAGAGAGAAAATTGTAGGGATCACGCTGGGAAAAGAAAATGGAAGACGGACTCACAATCTGTAATTCGTCAAGGTTTTAATTCAAAGGTTTCATAAACACAAGCATCAAATCGGTAAACTCATGCATAGTCCTTCTCACCAATTCCCGATGATGTTTTCCCCACAGTGTCCTGGCCCGGTCTGTCTAAAACTTAGCTAAACGGGCTCGCGTGCGGCAAAATCAGCCCCGACCCAGAAACAAATGTATTAGGTTTGACCTCGTAACTCTATTAGTATAACCCAGTCACTACGCGCAGCGCCCCCGTGTGACCATTTCGTTACAATATATCATATATAATGCCCTCATGTTTTGTATTATTTGAAAGCCTTCCTTTTACTCAAGTTCATACCATAATCATCATCAAAGCCAGTTTGTTTTAAACAAGAAAAACAATTGCATGATCAAAGAATGCCAAAATACACACTGTTGCAATTTCATGGAATAACCCATATGTATGTGCACTGTATCTCCGAGGACAAGAGAAGAAAGGAAACACAAAGAAACCTTTCAGTCCTCGAACGTAGAGTCTTTTGTTGAAATCGGTCCTCGAACGTAAGGATACATGCTCAGTCTATGGGGGTTGGTTATATTAAAGGAACAATAGGAAACACAAAGCATTGTCCTAGGACGTATTGGGGAAGTACGACTGTGTGTACATGTATATTTAATTCCATCCAAGAATGAAATTACAGGCCTGGGGCTCAGATGAATGAGCCTTGGCTATTACACATCCATGTTTGTTATTAAATTGGGAGATCCGATTGGTCGATAACCGGTCACATGGTTTATTACAAAAGTTCATGTGTTACTCAAAAACTGATGTACCCGGGGTACATCACTCTTAAAAAGTGATGTACCCCGTGGAGTACATACACAATGTACCTTGATCGTCCCCAGGGCTGCTCTGATCAACAAGTTTTATAGAAGCAGATCCGGATTCTGGGGAAGAGGTTTCGTTTTCGCAGGTACTACGCGAACCACTGTATATCTCCATGTGATGCGCGCATAGGGAACAGTTAAAACAAAAGTAAAGTTTAGAAGAGTGACCTTCCGTTGCCGCTATTACTGTTTACATACATGTACGTTTTGTCTGCTCTTTCAGGTTCAAACTACATTTTGTACATTGTACTCAAGGATTTGTACAGGCATGTACATTGTATATAATACCATGGTATAACAATTGTTGTCTGCTGTGATGTAGTCCATGGGTTTTGAAAACCCTCGGGGCCAAATGGCACCCTCAGCTTCGCCTCGGGTGCCATTTGGCCCCTCGGGTGTACAAAACACTATGGACCACATCGCAACAGACAACAATTGTATAATGTAACTTTACCCTATGTACATGTACATACATACATTAGGCCTCGATCAAAAATTTTTTTTTAACTAGTCCACCGGGCCCATTAATCAAAGCTGGCTTCAGTACGTACGTACCAAAGATTGTATAGCGCTGCGTACGGCGTACGGCTCGCTGCGTCTTATAGACATTCATGACATTATTCCGCCAATATTAGTTGGCGTTTTCCTTCAAATTTACATGGGCCAAAAATGTGACGGTCCTTAATAATTTTTTTCAAACACTGATGATGTACAAAATAAAAATGTTTCAGTGTCAGCCGTATCGAAGCTAAGCATTGAGAAAAGATCCATAGTCTTTTTTGTGTGCATTTTCACTGTACTTTTCTTCCCACACCCAACCAGTCCCATGCGTACAGCATTTGGCAAAAAAAGTGCACAACACACTCTGGACTTGATATGAGACTATCCTTCCTCCATTACAAGTCATGTGCGCTTGTGGCATCACGCGCGCAATGAATGGCATACATGTGTACGTGTACGCACGTACACATGTTGCCATCTGGACACAAGCTAGCTGCTGTGAGACAGCGAGCGGCATGCATACATATCGCATAGCGCTAGCGCGGCAGCTCGGCATAGTTTTGACTGTGCGGGATGCCGTAGCGCTGTACTCGGTCATTAAATGAAACCAGAAGATTCACTCAAACTTACCAAGAACGTTTGTTTGATTCATATCAAGCAACAGTGACAATTTTAAGCAGGTAGGTATGCTTTTTTAACTAGCCCGCGGGGCAAGTTAAAGAGTGCTTTTCACTAGCCCTGAGCAGTTTTTACTAGACATTGTACGCCGGGCTAGTGCTAAGGTGGGTAAAAACGCCCGATTTTTAAGTTTTTGTTAAATATCTTGGAACTACTTGCAGACACTAGGAAATAAATGTGTGGTTTTTTGCAATCATGTCTCCTCTTTTGTGTGCAAATATAATATTGTCATTATATATATTGATCAGGAGAAATGTTCCCCCCTTTTGGGGAGGAAGTTTGGCGGGCATTTTTACCCGGGTCTCGGAGTAAAAACGCCCGCCCACATTTAAGAAAAAAAAAGATGGCTATTCTACAGGTTTCCCTGTAGTATAGTCATATTTAAAAAATTGATTTTGAGGGATACTACATCAAGTACAAACAACTTTTCAAACACAGCTGGTAAATTATAACTACAAACTCAATCATTTGAAACAGGTATTTTTATGTGGAAGGAAGTGGGACATTAGCGTACATAATTTGCCGCACACAACAAACTTGTAGGCATAATGCCTGCCAACATTGGAAAGTCTAAAATTAGAACACACATAGGTCCAGCAACAGTCCACTGGTTTAGGGACATCACCCCAGAAGCTCCTGATCACTGATATTTTAAAGACCCAAGAAAGACTAATTTCATACTAAAACTAATAGGCCTGTGTTTTTTTATTACTACATGTACATGTAGATGTTACAAAATTTCTTGCATTTGTTTTTGGCTTTTTAAAAATTATTATTATTATTCTGACTATTTAGTCATTACTTTTGTCTCATTTTGTTCTTTGGAAAAATCAGATTGTTCTGATTTTTGGGGTGTGAAAACTCGAAACTCAGTGAACTAACCCGATTAAATCTGAATACTCGGCAGGTATGATGTATGATGTATGATGTACATGTATGACAAATGTATGACAGTCTGTCAAGAATACCAATTTTGTTATAACATTTGTATTAATCCCTGTAGGCTCTTTTGTACACTAAAATAAATTTGTTTTAGTATTATATCAGAATCACAGAGAAGGCCTTTTTGATACTACATCTACATAAAGTGCAAGCAACTTTTCAAAAACAATTGGTGAATTACATTGTAGGCTTAATGTAACTACAAACTCGATCATGTTTTTACCCAAAGCATAATCCGTGTTATAATAGGCATACATACATGTACACGTATGTTTCTAGCCTACTGCTGATGACCTGCTGGTTTGTGAAACGCCAACTATTTCAATGCATGTTCATCTGCCATTTATTGAATTTGACCATAGTTTTTGCCATGTGCTCTCTCATGTACACTGACTGGAGGGAGATCTTGTCGCATGACCACAGTGGGGTGACTGTTTGGCCCTACTCATTTGAGTTATTTGTTTGAGGCAAACCTGTCTATAATTTTGTAAGTCACATATGACATATATAATACTAAAGTGCAATTATTTTTTAATAAACCTAGGTAATGAAAAGTCCTACAGGGGCACAAAAGTTAACAGGCAGATAGTCCCTAGCAGTAAGCCTATTTGATTTTATAAATTTTTTAAAGTAATATTTATTGATTCACCATAATCTATTGAAAGTTATTTTTTGTGAACAAATCAATTACGTCACATTAAAATTGAACTTTATTCTAATTGATCAAACCTGAATAACAAAATATAAGAAATACAATGTACATAGTTTAATATGTGGTGGGCTTCTAACAAATGTCTAAAGGCCAATTTACACATACACGACATAGTCGCGGAAAATTTTCTAAATTCACGCAAATCAATTGGTGCGTTTTCATTTACGTGACAAAGTCCTGCGACGAGACGCTCATTGATTTGTGCGTATTTAGAAAAATGCCCAACAATATCGCATGACAAAGTCGCGTATGTGTAAATTAGCCTTTTAGCTAATACATGTACTTGCTCATACAAAAAAGATATATGGCTGTAGAAAGTTCCAATATTGAGGTTTTTGAAGATAAATAAGGCTGCTGAGAGTTCATGTTAAGGATGCTACATGTACTAGGCGTTTTTGCCCTGGGTAAAAACGCCCACTCAAATCAATATGATAAGCAAATATTAAAATTTATTTTAATATTTTAATTATTTATAATTTTGTAATTAACCCTTCTTAATATATATATATATCGATCAAACAATAATAAAGCAATTGAACCCTTTTTCTTATAAAATAATTTTAAGTGATATAGGCTAAACCTCCGACGGTCATTTTTTAAAACTTTATTTTTCACATTTTGTTCAACAGCACCTACATACCCTTAAAATATGTTAATGAATTTAATTGTTTTAATTATTAATATTTATATACATTGTACTTATTAGAAATATATTCCATTTAATAAATCATCTTGACATTTTTTACGAGCAGTAGAAACAAGTCAAGTGGGCGTTTTTACCCCATGGGTGTTTTTTACCCCAGTTTACCCTATGTGTAAAAAAAAAACACATGGAAATTAACTATTAGTTAATGTCAGCTAGTTCTTTTTGGTCTGATTGGTCCTACATGTACCTGGAAATAAATAAAGTTTAAATTAGAAATTTTGTCTTACATGTAGATTGTAAACTTATTGTGAATGTACATGTACATGTATTCACAGGTGTGTCGATACTAGCTTTACTGCTAGCTGGATACCTTGGGCAACAATATCTACCTCCCCCAAAACCAAGGATCGTCGGAATAGATCTAGGCACAACCTATTCCTGTATTGGAGTGTACCATGCTGTGACTGGAGAAGTACAGGTCAGATTAAATGCCTATTACCCTTAATTTCACCAATCTACATCACATGTCACTCACAAATTGTTGCCATCCAGAATTCACCTACATGTATCCTCCAATTAACTGTAGCGACATATAATGTATTGAACTTACATTTACATCCAAATCTGTCATGATTTACATGTGCATGTATGTAAATTTCAATTTTAAAATGTTTTTGTGGGGTTTTCACTGTCTAATTTTATTTGTTTAAACTTATTTTGTAATGGTATGTACAATTTACATTTCAGAAGTGTACAACTTTTCACATTGTTCAAGTTTTTTGAGTGAAATTACACTGTCGACAGGGGTTATATAAGTACATGTAGATACATTGTTCTGATGGAAGTTTTTAATGTTTTCTTTTTTAACAGTATATATGGATGAATTAATAAATTACTATGGTTTAAATGGTTAATATTTGATTACCTGTAATCTTGTTACTCAATGACTGCAGGTAATCAGTTTAGACGATCATGATACCATTCCCTCTGTGGTGGCCATTACCCCAGATGGCACTGATCTGGTGGGATACAGTGCACTATGCCAAGCAGAACAAAATGCTATCAACACCATATATGATGCCAAACGGTTCATCGGCAAGAGATTTACTCCAGATAGTTTGAGGAAGGAGGCTTCCAGATACCCATTCAAGGTACACTTATGTTACAGCTTAAATTCTACATACATGTATGTTGCAAGGGAAGTAGATATCAACTGATTCCTGTGGTTATTTTGACACGACATACATGTACATGTACATGTAAGACGGGTATTATTTTTATCAAATTCATGCTATGGTACATGCGCGCTTAAAAAAACATGGCATCGCGCGATGAACACGCATTGGTTCACAAAGGTCAATAGTAAAACATTCTAAGTAGCTGATTGGACATTCGTAAATGAATAATTCAGATTCAGCTGTGCAAACCTAGTCTGGTTCCCAGACCAAAATACTCTGACTATTTTTGATGAATATTGTGACGTGTCGACCGGCCGGCCCTATCTTGACGCCGGTCGCCTTGTCTCGATAGCATTGAACACTTGCAGTGGTGGGCTACAGCACCAGTTATTCCACCTTCCTCAGACAGTCGGTGGAATGGATCGTCACGGGAATACCGTCAGTGGAATGCCTCAGTGGAATACCGCCAGTGGAATGTCCCCAGTGGAATACGCCTGGTGGAATGTGCCGGTGGAATGTGGAATTTGGAAGAGGACTGGGGAATCGGACTGTGGAAGGGGTAGTAGGGAAGGGGTAATTTCTGAGGTTTGTTATTCCCTCGGGCCCTTTTATTTAACCTGGAACTTTGGCCCTAGCATTCAGCGTTCTCAGTCTAATTAACAATAATTCAAGCCAGTGGAATGAGTGGAATCAAAGTCAGAAATTACAAACAGTGGTTATGCCTTTAATCACTCCTCTTCATCCTCCTTATTCGTCTGGTATTATTTAAACCCCAATTACTTGCTCTAATCATGAAATAATCAGTTAAATCATCTGCCGAACTCAGCCCTGCAGCTGCTTTTATACCCCCTGAGTCCCCATAGCCCATGTACAAACTTCCTCTGCCATACAACAGTGCATACATGTAAGTCCAATTGACCAATCAGCTGTCAGTATGCAAAGTGTGGGTGACTCGGTGCTATAACAGTTATTATACATGTATACAGTCCATGCTTCAATTTAACACATACAGTTTGTGCTCTGTCACATACATGTAGCCCCCCTCCCAAAGTTTTCATCAGTCCCTGAAAACTAAATTAGTGTTCCAATAATTTTTAGTGGCTGTTTGGCGAAAATAAAAAGTAGTGTTTCCAAAGCTAAATAGAGGTATCAAAAATATAGTTGACTTCTTTTACACTTCCTTCAAAATTTCTGATTTATAAACTCAAAATTAATTACAATTATCTAATAAATTTCTCTGACGACAAAATTATTCATCTGCTTGACAACAAAATAAGCTTATATAAAAGATTACAAAACTTCTATAAACTGGAAAAAATATAAACGTTACAAAAAGTGATCAATAAGTAACTTCATCAAAAGGTATGTAACAAGTCCGCAACAAATAACTTTACTATTAAATATACAGGTCTGCAATAAGTAACTTTATAAAACACATTATATGTCCGTAACAAAAAACCTAATCAAATATACAAGTCCGCAATAAGTAACTTTATCAAAAATACAAAAAGTTCGCACAAAATAACTTTATCAAAATACAAAGAGTCCGCAAAAATTAACTTTATAAAAATAAGAGTCCGCAATATGTAACTTTAAAAAAGATTAAGTTTTAAACAAAAAGGCAATTATCAAGTTGTTTTCTGAAACAACCCAAAAATGGCGGGTCTCGATCTTACTTCAGGACGGCAAACAGTATTCAAAGTTTAATTTAAATACTAATGTTCATGTTGAAGTTTCTCTTGATTTCTTCCTGGTGGAGCACAACATCGTTCCGTTAGAAGGTCGTGGTAATGGTCATTTCAATCCTTTAGGCAGTTTTCTGGGTCCTTGGGTTGACGTTATGACGGTCTACTTCTGCCTCGCTCTCCGATGTGGAGGAATCCACGATCATGTTATGTTCCTCTTGAAACTCTTTTATCATGGTTTTGAGGCATTTTTTCGCCAAAGCACGCAGCGGAAACCTGGCACCACATGCTTCATCGCTCACTTAAAACCGGCTCGTACTTGCTTCCCATTAGCCCTTGCCCTCCAGGCCCAGCCAAGGACAGGTCGCAAGAAGTGGCAGTGTAAACTTGCGTGCCGCCCGCAGGTTGCGTCACCGTTGCCGCGAACCCCTGCAAAATCCTCATCCCTGCCGTCATTGTGCCAAAACCCAGCGGCACATATGACCCGACGGAAGTAGTTCCTAGTGCAGACACAGCTCCAACCTCCGCTCCACTCATTGGAAGTCCCCTAGGTCTTGCTCCCTCCAGGCTCCAGTCTCCAATAAATGCTCCCGATCGTTGCTGGTTGCCTTTGCCCTGTTTTCTCTCTCACCCTCAGCTCTGGTGGGTTGATGATGGGAGTTAATGCCTGCAGTGGACTCTGCATCTATACAGCTCCACTTGCCTCTCCGGCGTGGCCCATCCAACCACACTTTGGTGTTCCCTGCTAAATGCCTTCTCGGCATTGGTCTATCCTGCTTGCAGCTTGTTTATCCATCCACTCCTCTTGAACAGTTTCCATCAATCCAGCAAATCCACCTGGCACTACTGGAACGTGTGCCATGGATGTGACTAGAGAGAACTGTTGTTGAGGCAGTGCTGTGATGGGCTGATGTCCAACAATCTTGTTGCTCTAGGTCTTAGGGACCATGGATTTATGTCAATTTGCGTGCGCACGCGTGCGCACGGGTCCGCATGCAATTGCACGCAAAGGCACGGGCCTTCTCCGTTCCGTTGCGTGCCGGTGCGTGCCGATGAGTGCTGATGTGTGCCGATGTGTGCCGATGTGTGCCGATGTGTGCCGATGCGTTCCAATGAGCACAGGCAATGCTCAACCGTATCTTTACTTGCGCTGTTTATCAATCTGGGATTAACGATAACACAGGCCGGCCGGCCGGCCAAGACGGACGGACGGACGGATTACCAGACAAAAGGACCAGGGTTTTAAAAAGGGCTAGTGTGCCACAATAGTGGACTGATGACTCATCTTTTGGAAGCTTTGGTCAGAATACACTTAACTAAACTGGCGATTCAAAGGCTTTCCTAACGTAATGATGATTCTAGCGGGACTTAGATTTGTAAAGTATTGTAGTCTATGTGGATTTCTTATTTATTTGAAGTTTCCGTGATTTTCATTAAAACACTGGACATGACACTACAAATGTAGAAATCTGGTGAAAGACAGCATCATTTATTTCCTCAAATTCGATCTTTTCGGAGTGAAAAATACGTTTTAAAGAAATTACGCGTAGATGTAGGCCTACACCATTATTCAAGTTTTCCACGCATAAAAACAGCAGTGCTTCGTCATCACTGGATATAAAACTTTGGAAATTCCAAACACAGCCTATGGCCTATTGTACGAAAAATGGAACGAAAAACAGTTTCAGATTTTTCAAGGCGCAGCTATAGGAATACATTCAAAAGATTGTTTGCGTCGGGGGATAGGCCTACATGTTATCATTCATGTTATCATTCATTGGAATGTTTTCGCTGCGTGATTGATGTAAACGTCGCACCCGAACTATACTTTTTACGGGCAAGGCAATAAAAGACTTGATTGGAAGTTAATGTTATTCTTTTCTTCGTCAAACAATTTGCACATAACCCATCGTCCGCGATGTATACAACGCTTTTTCAGATAATATTTCGTTTAGGAATAAAAAGCATCGACGTCAGTTCAAATTTGGCGATTACGTGTCTTGTTCCAGGATTTCTTTATTGTGAGATCATTACAAATAAATCTAGCACGGCGTGCTTACGAATTACGACATGAGAGCGAAATTCAACATGGCGGCGCCCATTGATACAACTTTTACATGATAATGACATGTGGACCTATAGAGTACAGAAGTGATGACGTCAATGCAATTTTTTGAACCAGAATACTTTTGTCATTTTGTGTCAATGTGTGTTTTCATGACTGGCTGTTAAAGGAACAGTCCAAATCTCCATTTGTTTGGAGCCAGTTGTGCCAACTAACGTCAGACTTCAGGTACTCTATATACATGTACATACATTTTGTCCATCCATTTTGTTGAGTGAAGATTTCAACCTTCAATTCGTTCTTGCATTATTTCATAATTTCTTTGCTTTATTGAGAAAAAAAAAAAAAATGATTTTTTGATTGCAAGTTTGTTAAAAAATAAAGTTCTAACATGGCGCTTAGGAATTGCGAAATGGGGACGAAATTTAAGATGACAGCGCCAACTGAAACAACGTTTACATGATACAGGGAATAGGGACCAACATGTACATGCATGTTTACCTTTCCATCCATTCGATTTGAAGAGTCAAGATTTCAACCTTCAATTTCATAATTTCTTTGCTTTATTGAGAAAATACACAAAAACAATTTCTTGATTGTGAGATAATTACAAAAAATCTAACATGGCGCTTAGGAATTATGAAACTTTGGAGAAATTCAAGATGGCGGAGCCAACTGAAACAACTTTTACATTATGGAGATATAAGGACTAACATGTACATGTTCACCTTGCCATTCATTGCGTTTGAAGAGTCAACATTTTCATGGAGGACCTTTTCAAATTCTCGTATCTTTTGTCTCAGATTTGTGGTTTGGAATTTTTTAGGGAAACAAGTCCGAGAAACTGTATCGCAAATTCTACAGAAAACCCTTAAATTAATAGTTATGAGAAATCGCTTGAACCCCAACCTGCAGAAAGAAAGATTAATTCTACCAGTTGCACACTAATCCGGATTAGCGGATTATCTGGGACATAAAAGGTGCCGCCAGAGACGATCTCTATTGTACACTCAGGCTGGTTGCAAATGAGTCCGTTTGCATGCCACTGCCAAGTCCGTGCCATTGAGTGCCGATGCGTGCAAATGCATGCCAAAATCTCCCTCGTTTTACCGTGCATGCAAAGGCACGCAAAGGAACACGTGCGCACGCAAATTGGCATTAATCCATGGTCCCTTAGATGCCCCAGTACAAAATTATGATTTAATTAGCCCTGTCATAACTTTATTTAGAGCAATTTTCGCACAAAGTTATGTCCAAAAAATGTGCCATTGTTTTTAAGGGGCGAGGACGTGTGAGAATATTATTGTCAAAAGTCAGCCCAATAACTCAGAACTAGAAGCTGCCCACAATTCGCTTTTCAAAAGAGCAAATACCAGGTTCTCTAGGCTTTTTAAATCCGAATTCAAATTTTCAACGCACAACTTGATGACAGTTCTAATTATAAAGCATTGTCAGCGAAAAGCCATCGGAGATTCTCAAGAGTCTGTCTTCGTCAACCATGATCACATCTTTAAGGAACTGCAGAGGATGAAAGAAAATAACAAAATTATAAAGTACATACATGTATGTTAGTTCACATTCAACTGGTTTTAGCCCTCTTCTGGAAAAAAAATTGATACCAAAAAAGCCCCACCCTTTTCTAACCACATCTTCAAGTGGACCACAATCCTTTTCATGCTTGATCAGGATGCTGCTAATCCCCGGGCTTGTAAATCCTCAGATCAAACAAAGAGTTTATTTTGACTCCTAACATGCATGTACATGTACTGCAGTCACCGAGTAAGCAGTACGGGCACGGCCGGCACATGGGGCATTCACAACGGGTCCAGACAGCCTTGTACCCGGCAAGCAGTTCATGTAGCGTGGCGCCATTGGGTCCGGTGTCGCATTCTCTTCCCACGAGTATCGGTTTACAAAGCTCTGCCAGGGTTGATACAAATCATGATTTAAAAAAAAAAAAAATGATTTAAATTTTTATTTTTTTATTTTTTTACCATCGTACCATTGGCATAAAACATTTGTTTTAAATAAGTAAATTTAAATGACCATCATTAAAAGTCAAATATAACCACACACAATTGTTCATGAAATCAGTACTGAAATCCCTTTCATTGATATATTCTTTTCTAGAATACAAATTTTGTCTTAAAATCTCTGTTACAGCATTACCATCATACTGCACATTTCTCATCCAAGTGGATAACAGGAACCCATCCTCTCTACACACAACCATGGTGGAATAAAACTATTTGATGCAGCCACCATTTTTTTTTAATGCACTGTCCTTATTTTGATCCCGTAAAAGTGTTTACGATTTTTGCGGTGGAAATATTGTTCTTCGGCGTCATTT
Source organism: Hippasteria phrygiana (assembly GCA_037893225.1). NCBI lineage: Eukaryota > Metazoa > Echinodermata > Asteroidea > Valvatida > Goniasteridae > Hippasteria > Hippasteria phrygiana. Next base: position 52,313 of record JAZGUH010000573.1, on the reverse strand, counting down.
TGCATTTGCAGCTGTAGAATGGAAACCAGAAATGGACAGGGAACTTTCAATGGACAGAGCACCATTGAAGATTTAGGCCTATGTTAAAATATAGACGGTTTAGCAGAGACGATGAGGCAACATTTTTTAATTGTCATTTTTATACAACTCAGCAGAAAGACCTTAATGCCTGATGAACTGGATAAACAATTTCGGGTCGGGTCGGGGTGGGGGTGGGGGGGGGTTCGGGTCGGGTCGGGTCGGGTCGGGTCGGGGTTTTGGGGGGGGGGGGGTCAGGTCAGGTCGGGGGGTATTAATTGATAGGCGCATTACATGCATTGAGTTATTTAAACCTATATACAATGTACATGTACATGTTATGTAAGAGAGGAATACTGTATCATACATGCAGGTAGTACATTACACACAATGTACAATGTACTTCAGAATCATATGCATTGTACACGAGTAAATGTACACTGTTTCAGGAAACTGGCCTTATACATCCCTTTAGAGTGAGTATAAGCGATTTAAAGTTAATGGCAGTCAGGTCTGAATAACAAATTGGTTTGACATTAAAATAAAAAAAAAACCAGAAATAAAAAAAAAAATCAAAACGTGATTTTTATTAGTGATTTTTTTTATTTCTTTCCAGTGATTTAAATCATGATTTAAATCAATGATTTAAATCGAGTGATTTAAATCAAACAACCCTGTTCTGCTGAAGAAAATCTTGCTTTAGAAGGTTGAACAAGTTTCAATTTTTATTTTTTACCACAGAATGGAAATATAGCTTTTGAGCGTACATCAGAGCATTCTTGAAGTGTACATTTTACCGTCCATGGCACTTGAAGGCGTGTAACTTGAAGACGAAAATACGCGGAAAAAGGCATATTCATGGAGATGTTTTCTCGTAAAAAAAAAAGTAGCTTTGTCACCATGTTGTCCAAAACAATTGACCTATCGCCGTTTATGAGTTAACCACGCCCCTTAGACTTAACCTAACACACGTGCAGCACGTTGATGCGATGAGTAGCGTATTATGGGGAATCATTGCATACACGCTCTCTGACCGGATACAGGAGTTGTCTCAGATTTCTTAGACAACTTTGCCCACGTGTGCATGCAGACTTATTGCAAAAAGTGGAAAAATGGATTTCCCCAATTTCCAGCCGCTCGTTATAACGCGTATCTGAATAATGAAGACTCCCTGAACCCCACTCACATAATTTTCACCGTCCGAGAATCGGAAAAACTTAGGAAATATAAACAGAACAAACTACGCTAAACGGGTTTGGCCAACCGTGCTGCAAAAAATATTAGTATAGTATATGAAAACTTGATGGGCCGGTTGATTGTTTGTGTTAAATTTGATGTGTATTCGCGTACTGCGTAAATAAAGCATTTAGAGTCCTACTTTTTCGAGCAAGTTCTGTGTTCATGAATATGTTTATCATGAATTAAACATATCTACTTCAAAATGGTCTTTTTTATAGGCCTATACAACTGTCAATCATGTCGCGTTGGTAAAAATGCATATTCATTAGGAGATAATGACACGGCTGCCAATAAGAATGTCGCGCATGCGCAAACTAAATGTCACGAGGGGATATACACGTACGTGTCTGCACAGTTAACGCTGGGCAAGCTTAGGGACAAAATGTGTGCCGACAGACTCAAAAATGCGGAGTCGCGTAAACAAGTGGAGCAGGCAAACAAAAAGTTTCAACCTGTCAGTGAGCTTTTAAAGCATGGAGGGCACTGCAGAAAGCTTGGCAGGGTGCCAACTTTGTTCTACATGTTGCACGTGTCATCCTTTAGACTTGAAGACAAGTCGTTTAGACAGTCGTGTTTTGTGTGCAGGCGCCGCATTTACCTGCGTGGTATGCAATAATATGCCTGCCTTTCATGAAGATCCGACATGTCTTCTTTCCTTCATGGTCAGTAATTTGACAGTCGACACACACGCATCTTGGGGCCAAGGTTGCACGAACGTTCCCACATGTTATTATACCGCTCGCTACACGTAACCCCTGCAAAGTGCGGAGTAAGTATTATAATACGCGGTGGTGCAGTCGGACTAATGCCGACCAATTACCGACTTGATTTCAAGTCTAGTCATCCTTCAACTGTGCGGTCTAGACTGGTGCCTTGCATTAAGTGTATGTAAAATGTACTTATTAAGATGAGGCATCATCTACGGAAGACTAGTGCCTTTCATATCATTAAGTATACGTAAAAATAAACTTATTAAGGCGAAGTACCAGCCACGGCGGCCGTACTAATAAAAATCGTCACCTTCGCAAAGTTGGCCGATTAAAACACGACAAAGTGCACGCACCCACCCACCTACCCGGGTAGAAGAAAACCTGGCGAGCATTCACACTACTGATGGTAACCCGGAGAATCGTCTCAAGGTCGTCGTTAACCCCGAGATTGTAGGGTTAACCCACCTTGCGAGCAGGGTTAGAAATTACCCAGGTAAGTGGGGTTTTGGGGCAGTTAACTCGGAGAATTTCTAACCCGGAGAATTGTAGTGGGAACACTCCACATTACCTGGGTAATTGCCGGGTTAAATTTTTCGTTAACCCGGCAATTACCCGGGTAAGAGCATAGTGTGAAACCGGCATAGATGGCGTGCATTCCAAATTGTATAGATGAAGAGGAGGGCAATCTGACTAAGGTCCTTCTTCAGGTTTTGAATCTGCATTTTAGTGGCCTCAAAAACAGACTGTAAATGTATTGTCAGGTGAAATCACCCCACGTCCACCCAGTCGTACTTCCCCAATACGTCCGAGGACAATGCTTTGTGTTTCCTATTGTTCCTTTAATATAACCAACCCCCATAGACTAAGCACGTATCCTTACGTTCGAGGACCGATTTCAACAAAAGACTCTACGTTCGAGGACTGAAAGGTTTCTTTGTGTTTCCTTTCTTCTCTTGTCCTCGGAGATATATACAGTGCACGTACAGTAAAACTGATGATGTAACCTGTCGATTGTATTTCATTTCCTTTATGCTCGTTTGTTTTACTGATGTAAGGTCAAAAGGAACAGTGAGTTTGATAACCACAATAATGGACCTATTGTTATCCTGTAAGGCAACCATGTCAGGCTTTAAACTAGTAACCAGGATCTTGGGAGTTACCGCCTGCAATTGAATGATCAGGAATATCTGAATATCTGTGCAAAAGCAATAGCCTGTGATCATAAATTTGTGTTAATTCCTTGTTTGTACTTTTGAAGTTACATGTACCTTTAGGGGATGTCAAACATTAAATGTTCAATAATGTACAATGTATGTTAATATGACAACCTGTGTTACGATTTGACATAATTGTGGTGTCTGACTCAACTAAACGCAACCTGCCCAAAGCAGAGATGTATTCGAGTCCATCACAAGTCCCTGGAAGTCCCTGCAAGTCCATCACAAACCCTCCAGTAGTCCTAATCCCAATCACAAGCTATTCAAATGAGCTTTAACAAAGGCATTCCTTTGCCATTGTTCATCCAGTTACTTGTACTGGCTTTATGAAAGGTCTTCTGACTAGACTTGCAAACTTGTAAAAAAAGGACATGCAGGGATTCGAGTACAACTCTGGCCCAAATTGTCTACTTGTATCTCTTGACTCTTCCACTGTGTCTGATTCCGCTCAATTTGACTGGACCTGAAATTTTTAGATTTTTGTGACTAAAACAAAAAGAAGACTTTATGGGCTACATGTAGTTGAACTTAATTTGTAATGTACATGTTATGATATGATACACGACACATTTTTGTTACAAAACAGACCCAAAAATGAACAACAGATGTTACCATCATTTACCCTGTAAAGATATTTAATATAGTCCATAGAAACATAAAAATGAACTGGTGGAGCAAGACAACTCAAGACAAGAGATACACCAGCCCTTAAAGTGAGCCAAGGGAGATATATCTTCAGTACATAACTTGGTGTCCTTTAGGAGCACATTTCTCATACTGGGAAGAGAATTCCCCGGGACATTGAAGTTGTTCTTTAACCCTACCTTCCCAAATCCTCCAAAATCCTCTTTGCAAAATGGAGGAATTTGGAGGATTGAGGGCACTTGAAAGTTGATGCATCGGAGGATTTTGCAGGATTGAGGTTACTAGGTTTTTTTGCCCCTGCAGGAATATGGAGGATCCAGGTTATCAGGCTCAATGTGATACATGAGGATTTTGGAGGATTGAGGTTACTAGGGGTATGCAAACAAAACCTGGAGGATTTTGGAGGATTCGTGCTATGGTCCCCATAAGAGGATGTTAGAGGATTCAGGTTACATGGGGGAAAAATGATGTAGGGAGTTAGGGTTAAAGTATGTCTAATACTATGCAACATGACATACGCAAAACACTGAAAATAAAATAAAAAATAAAAAATGAGTTGTGTTTAGGTGGACACCGTTATGTACAGAAGATGTGGTATTAATCTTTCTGAAATAACTATTGAGATTTAAATAGTGTCTTAAAATGTTGCACTGACCCATAACCATAGAAAGACATGATAGAAAAGTACTGGAATCCAAATCTCTTACAGTGGGCAAGGTTAACCATGACAAATAATTGTACATAACATCAAAACATGGACACCAAATTGTTAATATGTGGTGATTTGTCATTGCTCTTCATCAGTTTATGGCACCATGCTTTGAAAAAAGTTGTATAGTTGAATGTTTGTTTTAATAGTAATTGTATGCATGTACAATTTAACTAATCTATGAGCTTTAATTCGATTTTAATGTTGCATTATGTACATTTTGCATGACCTCCAGATCTCAATAGAAATCAATACCTCCATAAATCAATACCTAAACCCCGTCAAAACATTTTTTCCTTCCAAAATGTCTTGTTTCTAATTGAGTTAAGTTAGATGACTACCATTACGAAAACTGAAAAAGAAAAATTTATCCTCAAGAAACCAAAAAACTAGTAAATCGCCATTCGCCATGTTTACAAAAATCAGCGAAAATTGGCTGGACTTCCCCAAAACCGAAACACTTTAGCCTCTCATTGTTGTTTTGAAGCACTACATGTACATGTAAATGTTCCCATCGTAGTAAGAAAAATTACATTTACCATTTGTGGCATAACATTTGAACATTCTGGCAACCCGGAATTTCAAGAAATGTGGGCACTGATGACACGAAAAAACTCGCCCATGCCTATTGATATTTTGTAAAGTGATCGCATGTGCATAGTTTAGATGTGCAGGCGAGATAAAGATGTTTGCATGTGATATTAGGTGAGAGCGAGACTACATTACAACGAGGCGGACACCAAGAGTTATGTACGCAATCGATAAGTTTAATTTCGTCAGAAAATTAAGCAATATAATGTTTACATTTTTTGTTGCTATAAATACCTTTAATTGATAGTTTAAACGGTTTGAGGCTGTTTTTTTTTTTTTTTATCCTTACTTTGTGGTTGAACACCATTATTAAAGACAGCAGTGCAGCAGATGTAACAGACATTCTCAATTCAGGGGGCAATTTGTTATCTGCTAAATTTGAAGAAAAAAAAATGCTCACGAAAATGCTTCAACGTGAGGTACATGTATGTCTAGGTTCCTTAGGCTGTAATGTAAGCTTTAACTTTAAGCCATTTTCAGTGAAATTGTACCCCCAGGAATTGATATATAATGTATCAATTCAGAGACCCTTTTCCAATACTGAAATGTGTCGTGTATCATATCTCTGCACACATGTACATGTACAGTGAACTAGTCAGGGGGTTAGTGAGAATTTTTTTGCAAGGCTACATGTACATGTACTGTCTCTAGTAAGACTATTTGGCTCAGTGTGGTTGTAAGTGTACTGTATCTGCACCTATTTTCAACAGATGAATCTTGATAATGGAATGGCCAAATTTGTAGTGAACTCGCAGGCAGTTGCACCCGAGTACATAGGATCACGCATCATGCTATATCTAAGGAAAGCAGCGGAATGCCATCTAGGAGTCAAAGTAGACAAGGTTGTCATGTCGGTGCCAGCTGAATTTGATGAGCTACAGAGGAACTACACAAAGGCAGCTGCTCATTTAGCAGGTAGGTAGGACTGTGGCTTATGAAAGAGGTTCGTGAAAGATTGTAGACTTTTGATATTGGTCTGTGCCGTTGTTCTTACTCTGAGTAGTGTAGTCAAACTATCTATCAACACGTCTAGAAAAATGTGTATTTTCATATAGTTTTCTAAAATGGGTTTTCGGAATTCTGCAGTTTAAATTTTGTAGTAAGCCATGACAGATTTGACAGGGATGGTGACATACTGATATGTACATGTACCAGAATCTGTGTGTGTCAGTTTTGACCTGGCACAACAAAATGAGTTTTTAACTTATAATTCGTCAAACAACCCACAAAGGAAACTGACTTGGTAATCTGAATACATTTTCAAAGTGAACAAAGAAACTGGTAGGAGCGGGATTTGAACCTGCGACCTCTGGAATACCGTACCGGTGCTCTACCATCTGAGCCATCTTCCCTATATCATGTATATTGGCGGTCTCCCAAATTGTCAGTATCTTTGTTCATGTTGGCGCTAGTCAGAAGTCATTAACCCAGAATGCCGTATAGCCAGGGATCACACCCAATTTTACGATACAAACTGGGAAGCAACATTGTGGGGATCACTCAATGAGGATACAACTTTTTAACATTTTTATTCGTCAAACAACCCACAAATGAAACTGACAGGAGCGGGATTCGAACCTGCGACCTCCGGAATACCGTACCGGCACTCTACCAACTGAGCCATCTTGCCCTATATTGGTGGTCTCCCAAATTGTCAGTATCTTTGTTCATGTGGGCGCTAGTCAGAAGTCATAAACCCAGAATGCTGTATAGCCAGGGATCAAAACCAATTTTATGATACAACCTGGTAAGCGACATTGTGGGGATCACTCGATGGGGATACAACTTTTTAACTTATAATTCGTCAAACAACCCACAAATGAAACTGACTAGGTAATTTGAATACGTTTTCAAAGTCAACAAAGAAACTAGCAGGAGCGGGATTCGAACCTGCGACCTCCGGAATACCGTACCGGCGCTCTACCAACTGAGCCATCTTGCCCTTTATTGGTGGTCTTCCAAATTGTCAGTATCTTTGATCGTGCTAGTCAGAAGTCATAAACCCAGAATGCCGTGGAGCCAGGGATCACACCCAATTTTACAATACAACCTGGGAAGCGACATTGTGGGGATCACTCAATGAGGATACGACTTTTTAACTCATCAAACAATATACAAGGGAAACTGCTCTTGCCCATACGAGGATCTAAGAACTACGATCCTCTACTCGCACCTCCAACCACCAAACCTAACCTGGTCACAGCTCATTAAATTATATATGTCCGCCCATAACAAGCGCAGATTCATACTTAAAACCGACTCCACACAAGCTCGGATTTCAGTTTCTTAAGTCAACAGAAGGGAAGTGTCACTGAATGGGATAGCGCCATCATTCTCTCAAACCAAACAAATCTGATTATTTTACCAAATATGATCAAAATGGTCATTATTGGTAACATTTTTCAATTTTGGTCAAAAAGTGGCAAAAATTGCCAAAATGTCATGAGTGGGGTCAATAAGACTGCTCTTTTCCTAATCAGCACCATTTTTTACAAAGGATAGGCTTGTCAAACCTTGGTCACCAAAAATCTCCTGGAGTACAGATGCAGTGCTTTGGTTTATTTTATGTACTGTACGTGTTCCTCTACTGTAGTTTTGAAACTTTGCTGTTTTTACATGTACATGTAGGGTTTGAAGTCGTGCGAATCATCAACGAGCCAACAGCAGCAGCCATGGCATATGGGCTACACAATCAGAAGGGTGGATCTGACATTGTAGTGGTGGATATGGGAGGAGGTACATTAGATGTTTCATTACTCAATGTGCAAGGAGGAATGTTCCAGACTTTGGCCATGGCAGGTAGGATGCCGGTTCAATGGTTCTAGATAGCGAACATTCTTAAAATTGTATCTCTTCAATCTAAACTTCACCTCAAAACTCGTAACACTGGTTACGTAAAACTTGTTTCAAAAACCACATTATCGAACCATAAAGATGGCAACTGCCTTAAACCAAATTCGTCAGTATAAATGTTGATTAAAAACCAGGTTTCGCAATAAATATAATTTTAAATTTCGCGATACCGGTATGACTCAAGTGTCCGGACGAGGGGATCTTGGTCGCTTGAGGTCCTGCCGTCTGTGATCGGCGCTCCCCGGTACTTGGGTTCTCTATATCCGACAATGTATGAACACAGTTTAGGCAAGGCAGGGCAAGGCAAAATGCCAATTATTATATAATCGTGTCTGATTAATACATTCAAATCAATTTCCTTTGATCCAAAACGACATCAAAGTAAAAATTTCTAATTCTAAAGACATCAGAATACCACCAAATTGTCATTTATCAAATTTACAAGAAAATAACTATTCCAGTAATTCCAATGAAACAGTGAAACAAATAAATTGGCAATCATCAAGGATTTCCAATCAACATTCAAATGCTGACACTATTGGTAAAATATCACACTTATATCTTGCGTAATTTCATAAATAGCCAAAATGTAAGATTTCTATCAACTAATAAATGTCAAGTATTCTATAAAATAATTTGGGCAATACTCGCGGTATAAACAGGCAAATCTTGCCTCGAAACCCCGGTTTTTTCAGAAGGCGAAATCTGACGGTTGTCTCGCAACAGCTCAAGCAGATTTAAATTTTGGAAGTATCTCCCATCAAGCAACGCGCCCTGTCCAGGATTCGCTAAGCACAACCATACGTCACTCACTCGTATACATGTAACATGCTCAACGAACAACCAAGGAGACTGTGTGTATGATGTTTTATTCAATCGTAAACATGTAAAGCACGCTTTTCTCGGTCTGAGAAAGCAGACCAAAGAAACAAACTAATCAAGTAACAATGTCAGGAATATATACAGTGGGAATAAACAAATTATTTACAACGTGACATCAGGCCTGAAAGGTCATTGCACACACAATGCTAAATTGCCACACCGCATTATGAAATTTAATTGAATGGTGTAATTCGGTGATTCACAACTCGGTGCACCGCCAGCGGCAACCGGGGAGAGCCAAATTGCGCAGTGCATCGTTGGGAAAAGTCGACATCTTAATCGCCAATGCATCGACCGTACTTCTTACACCCCTTCTCCGCTAAATCTATCAACTCCTCTCTCTTCTTTCCCGCACAAGGTATTTCCCGACTAGTAAAAAATTGCTTTAACTCATCCACTCGCATTCGCGCGAAATCTATACCACTGTCCACCATAATTCAACGCGATAGACGCGATGTCGACATCGAAAGTGGGAAATTGGCCTTTTTCCGGCTAGCCGCTGGCGGCGCACTGAGTTGTGAATCGACCGAATTGCCAAATGAAAGGACGATCTCGCAGTATAGGAGATCACTCGAAAAACCGAAGTTATGCGAGCACGGAGGATTGATTACTACTGCCCCTGTCACACATCGCCGGATCGGCCCTACGTACAAGAAACGGATGGTATTTTTTTTTATCCGTTGGTCAAATCGTCAATCCGGTGGACAAAGTGTAAATTTCCATTTTGCAGGAGCGTACATGCACGGTCCAGGGGCCTAATAAAATGCACAAACAACGCAACTGGGGCGATTGTATACAGGGCAGTGGAACGTGCACAAACGCATGAGAAACGAACATGCACCGCATGCCCACAGGACAAAACACACGAGGTGTCAGTTGCAGGCCGGTACATATTTGTTGAACATCAGTTCCATGTCCTGTGCATATACTGTGGATGTGCTGTAGATATGCTGTAATCATCAGTTATGGCCGTCCTGTCCGTTTGTCATCCGTAACTACATGTGTACATGCGTTTTGACCAGTAGTCGTCCTGCAGGCATCCTGCAGGCGTCCTGTGGCTATGCGGTGTGTATGCGTTTGATGTGCTGTACATGCCCGTTCCATCCGTCCCATCCGTCCCATCTCCTGCAGCAACGGACCCTGCAGGACGCCTATCGGATGGAAACGTGTGAAAAACGACCAAGTACAGTACACATACAGGACAAAGCGCACAACCATCGGACAAGGGCCGGGTCTTGCTATCCGTTTCTGGCGAGAAAAGATTTTGTGCATGCACAAAGTTCTCAGGCCGCTTTGACGGACATCACCTGATGACGATGAACGTCCATCCAAAGGATAAAAAGGACATGAAACGCATTTCAACAGATGTCAACGGATGCCAAAAATCGACATTTGTTTCTCATGCGTTTGCCTTATCCGGCAAAGTGTGACAGACGCATACCGAGTAAAGGACAATGTGTCAAATGGAATGATGATTTTGTACAACGAAATGCCGTTTTCGCAGAATGAAACGGTATATTTGCAGAAGGAAATGATATCTTAAAACAGAAAGGTGAAATTGCCGAAGGGAATGGTTAAAGTGAAGAATTGGATGATTAAATTGCCGAACATTTATGATGATATTGCCGAATTGAATGTTAAAGTTGCCGAATGTAATGATGATATTCGCAGATTGAATGGTGAAATTGCTGAATGAAATGTTGAAATGCAAAACTAAATGGCGAAATTGCCCAATGGAATGATGAAATTGCCAAATTGAGAAATTGAATTGCTGAATGGAATGATGAAAATGACGATGCTAATGATCTGAAGCCACATAAGATAGCAATGGCATTCTATAAGTGTAAGGTAATGACACTATGAACATCTTTATCCCTTAAAAATTCGTTAAAGAGCCACTTTTCCCTTGATTTACCGTAAACCAGTGAAAACACCCTTAGAAAAGTCCTTTGTTTAGCTGTCCATGAAAATTCGGTGACTTCAGCCACTAGCGCCAGATTGTGTAGTGGAATCCGTGAAAACTCCTGTATTATAATGTTGTGGTTGAGCTTGGCAAGTCTGCTGCCTAGCCCTCCAGAGTGTTTAGAATGTTTACAATAGAGAGTTTATTGACCGTTATGTATGACCAGTGGTAATCCTCAGTGGGCAGGGTCATTAAAAAACCAGGAAAAAAACCCTTACAGGATTAGTGCTATAAGCCCCAGGTAAATATCCGTGAAACATCCCTTGGGGATTAATTTCACAGCAAAGTGGACTTTTAATGGGAATTGAAGGGATTAGATGTTCATAGTGTGAAGCTCATGTATGAAAGTAAAATAAATTGTAATTTTCCATGTAGGTAACAATCATCTGGGAGGACAGGATATCAACCATCGCCTCCTGCAGTACTTCTCTGATGTAATTTCAAGGAGATATAGGAAAACTGTACAGTGCTCTCAGGATTTGCAACGTTTACGCCATGCCATTGAGGACTTGAAGATTAACCTGACAAACCACAATGCTTCCCTTCTACAGGTGCAATTACCATCACTTGGAGGTAATGTGGTATTCATAGAACAACTCACAAGAGACAAGTTTGAATACCTGAATAAGGACCTTTTTCAAAAGGTACTTCAACCAATAAAATTGGTTTTAAAGGAGGTGCAGATTTCTCCTGCTGATGTAGATGAGATAGTACTAGTGGGTGGATCAACACGGATTCCACGTCTTCGCCAAGTTGTTGCTGAATTCTTTGGAAAGCTTCCCAATGTAGAAGTTGATCCTGAATTAGCTGTAGTATATGGAGTTGCAATACAGGCTGGTATCATAGGGGGTATGTGGCCATTACAGGTCAGCGCAGTAGAAATTCACAAACGTAAAGTTAGTAAGATTCAGGTCAGTTGAGGATCATATAATGATCTAAATACAATAAGCTGTTATACTTTTCATGTACATTCAGTGTACATGGAGATATTATGAGCAGTTCGACTTAGAGCATGGCTCTAAATATATCTTATACTTGAGTAGACCAATGATCAGTGCGAAATCGATTGGACATCCAATCTCCTGTTTTTTTTGGGATGTTGTTTCTTTACAAATATAGAGAAAATGTAGAAAGATGTTAAAGCTCCTGTATTAATTCAGCCATATTTAATATTTCGTCACCGACACTACGAAGTAACACCAAAGTCCACTGCGGTGTTACTTCGTGAAAACCGCTCAATGAATAATGTTGGTTTCACGAACTAACACCCAAGTGTGCGCGCGCACTTGGACAGTGGCGTGACGTTTTTTAGCCGCGTCACATCGCAGTTCTTCTTGTGTCAAATTCGTTTTCGCGACACGGCTCAACAGAAAAGGGCGCTACACCATTTACTATGCTTGATTGATTCATAGGTGGACGACGCACCCCTGCACGAATTCCTGCTTGTTGACTTCACGAAGAGCATAAGTGTGAATTCCCTTGAGCATGACACTATGAACATCTAACAAAAGAAAACCCACGCAGTCCTTTGTTTGTAACAAAGGACTGCGTGGGTTTTCTTTTGTTAGATATTCATAGTGTGAGTATGTTGTTATTGTAATTTTGTCATTGTCTACCCTGCATGTGTTTTTGTTTTCAAAACCGTGTCCTGGGTTTTGTGTACATTCTTTAATTAGTTAAATAAAGAATAATTAAGTAGTAAAAGCATGTTGCGAAAGTACAATTCGGAGAAAAACGCTTTGAAAAGTTTGGCAGGAATTTACTTCATTTGTATTATTGTTGGGTTATAGAAAAAAGTAATACAAACCTTCAAACTGGTTCAATAAAGATGGGTGTTAGTTCGTGGAAACGAAAATGTACCGAGTGAGCGACGGTGTACTTGGGTGTTACGTCCTAAAAACGAAAATTACTCGCTTCTCTAAAATACGCGCGCATAGCGCGCACTCGAGTCAACTCGGGTGTTACTTCGTGGTGTCGGTGATATTTAAAGTTGGTCCTTTTTACAGATAATTAAGAATGCCGATACAGTATCTTTATCCGTGCATAGAAAACTTCAATACAAATGTTTTGTGAAGATATTCTGTACACCATTAAACTGTGTGTATGCTTAATGTGTATTTTATGCAATCCTTGGTCTTAAACAATGTGTGTTCTTATCATCAAGCCCGTTCAGCTAGCTGAAGATGTCTTTAAAGTGGTGCTGCAGCCCCGCTCGAATTTTGCAGATTTATGTTATTCTAGATTTAAAAATGTGTACTTATTTCAGATACAATTAAAGTTTACCTCGGTTTACCACGTTTCACCATAAAACAAGGTCAAAACAACCCGACGTTCGTTAACGAAATCCAGCTAAAAGCGAAACGCTGGTATGACGTCATAATGTAATCATTGACCCCGCATACGTCATTGTTTGTATGCAGCTTCCACTCTTTGATCTCCATGCTTCCACTCTGCATTGGCGCAACGTGTATACAACACATGTACCAAACTGTACACACGATCGGTAGCGTGTACGTGTATCCGGCCGCCATTGATCGTCTTGAGATTTGTCGTCTATTTCTAGGCAGACTTTGTCCACCCAAATCGCCTGTAAAGTTGGAATATGCCTATTTCTTGTGTCATCGGTGGATGCACAAGACACTTGAGGAAAAACCAAGACATTTGTTGACTTTCATTCCCCCCGCAGAGATTGGATAAGTTTTGTCTGGACAACAAGATCGGATTGTACGATTTCAGACTAGGCTATTCGAAGATTTGCTCTGCCTATTCACTGCTGACTGTTGTAGCCTATAGACGACACATACAGATTGAAACTAGATCTTGTTCTTCAAAACCCGATTTAAACTTAAAGATGGATCGACCCCTAGCCTCAAGTCACCGATTTTAATAGTTGCCATGTCATCATCAGCATCGGCGCCGTCTAAGGCAAACGGTGAATCCTCATGCATCGCAACAAAAGGCTGAATTCACCGGGGGAAATTCGCGGCAGGCAATCAGTGGAGCCTCCCATAAATGAGAAAAGGCCCAGGTACATGTAAAATTGTAAGTGCTATAGCCATAGGCCTACGATAATCGTTACCTTTAGGACACCTCTTAATTTTTTTGCGAGTTCCGTTCAAAACTGACTTTTGCAGATGACTTTACAGTAGGCCTACCAAAGTGACTTTTGCAGGCTAAATAACTCATGTTTTTTTGTAATTTTGAAATGCACTTTCAAATAAAATGTGACTTTTCAGTTTCCTACCTTTTTTTGCAGTCAGAGACGTGATGACTTATGTGCTTATTGTAGTTTTAATAAATCAAAACCCTGCCCTATTTCCACCAAATTAAGCTTGCTTATTATTCAACATGATTAGCGAACTATTTGGATGATTCCATGCACACAGAATGACTTTTCATGCCTGAATCATCGCAAAATATTGAGGTAAGTTCCGAAACAACTGTCTCCTTCGTTCTCTTATATGGAACGGGGTCCTAAAGGTAACGATTACCAGGCTTACGACGTCACGATTTTTCATACTTTTTTTAATCACGAAGTTCCATTTTTTGGTCATGATTTCATAATTCCTCATGTAACAAAAGGCGTTAAGTGATAGATGCATATGCTTTCCAAAAATTTAATCTTTATTAATCCTTATTTACAGATACATGTATTCAACATGTTCAAAGAGGCAGCGCGAAAGTTTTGTCAAAATACAGAGCTCCAACAAGCTGCTGACGACTTTAGATTTCCTGGTAAGTAAACTCAATTTGGTCAGATGTTAATGTCGATCAAGTGCAATTGATCAATGTTTCCTACCCCATCCCCCCAAAAAAAAAAAAAAATGGAAAAAAAAATAGTGCATCGGTGGTAAATTTATAGTAATACATATACACCCTTAGGCCCCCAAACATTTTGCATAGATGCCTTTCTGTATCAGTGAGCACACAGTCCCTATTGACAACAGCTGCACTGTGCTTGGTGAAATCCTCCACCGTCATCTTGGAAACCTCCCCCTGCCTTCTGCGGTTGAACATAATGAGGTGGCAAAGTGTGACCTCATTCAATTTCTTCCAAGGTGCTCTTATTCGTTTCCCCCGGGCAGCTTTAAGGCTTTGAAATTCTCTGTCACCAACGTCATGGATGAACGACGACATTTTGACCACATCAGCATTTGTTGGGAGAATGACAGGTTTGTTACGCTTTTCTTGGTGAAGTGTTCTGTGCGCGTGGGTGGAAACACTTTCTTGCCATTTCATTTCACACAACTGCAGAAACTGTTCGGCTTGTTCGGCTTTCTGATTTAGACCACACTCTAGAGCATTTGCTTTGACTATCAGGGCACACTTCTTGATGGAATGTCCAATCTTCAGTGCTAGAGATGGAACATGATACAACTGGTCGACTTCACTGAATCCTGCAATATCACGAACGGCAGTGACTATGTCGTTGAGGCGGTGGGGATGCACAAATGCCTCAAGTGTTGCATTTGGTTGGTTGGTGTTTTTTCGCAATTGGATGACAAGACGACCCAATTATCTGACTTTGTTTCGGATGTAGCCATGTTGACCTATGTCGTGGCCAAGTTTCAGGTATTCACGTTTGGCCACTTTGATAATCAGTGGATCGTTCCGGACTACTAGAGCCACATCATCTCTCTTCATCGGACTTGAACCTGGTTCAACTTGAAAGAGACTCCAGCAGGGGGAGGTTTTAATAAATCACTCTTGTGAGCTACACGTCCGCGCACACGACTTGTCCTACTGTTATTATTCTGTGCAGGGAGGGCAGGCTTCAGTGGGCACTGGTGTCTCCAAAGATCGCTACGTACATAATAGCAAAAACAATATATGCACGGTCCATAGGCATGTGGATCTGCTTTATGATTGGGCCTATATCCTACAATGAGAACACCCTCACCCTGTCGAAGGACTTGGCAGTTGTGCCTGTGATTACCAACATTGCGTATTTTCAACAGAAGATTTGTCCGTGCACTACGGTCGGTCTCAGAGGCAATCTCTACAACTTCTCTTTCTTCCTTATGACAAGACTGGAGATGACGGGGCAACTTGGACTGAGGTTCATCACAGTAAAAACAAAAGTGTTTCTTGTCCCATTTTCTTTGACCACCCACATTACTTGTCTGCATGACTGTCACACCACAGTCCTCAGTAGGTTGTACTTCGTCAGGTGACCTGTGTGACTCGTCAGTGAGGCAAGTATGACATGCCGCGGCTGGTTGGCCACCGTCATCCTTGCAGCTGGTCTTGGGGCAGACACACCTCAAAGGAGCAGAACTACTGCACTGTGGGTCACATGATGGTAGCGCCAGCTAACAATAAAGACAGAAAATGATTACATATATTTGGGTCAATCCACGAGGTTGACATCAGTATTTGGGTGGGCAATATTTTTCAAAGTTTAAAATCATGCAAATTATATTTTACCCAAAATACGATGCAAAATGTGTCAGTTGGACATACATGTAACCAGTTTGACCAATTTTCTGATGAAAAATTAAGCCAGTCTCTACATAACCTTTAGTACTGACATAGTGGGACCTGAAAAATGCCAATTTCCTGTTGTAACATTTTAAACACTTCTAGAAATACACAAACTGCAACACCAAAAGCATTTGTTATGGTATTCAATATCAAAACGCAGCACAACAGCAGAAATACGTGTATGGTCATGGTCTATCATGGTGTCCATGTTACGTCTGCACAGATTCTTCAAAGTCTTGCTATCTCTGCAACATGTGGACACTGACTACATTAAAAGAGGTCTTTTGGTGTTGCAAAGTGTGTCTTTTAATTAGTGTACGTAATCAATTTCCCATATTAATTTATTAAAGTGTTAAAAAACATAACAAAAGAAATGTTAGACACAGTGTGCATGTTACGTCTATTTTACAATGTAAAATAGACGTAACATGCACACTGTGTCCAACAATTCCTTTGTTATGTTTTTTACATTGAAATAACACATTTTTTTTCATTTTTGGTTAACATATAACTTACATGATTGAAAACTCTCAAATAACCCGACACCCAAAGATGGATGTTACATGAATTAAATGTAATGGTGGTTTTAACCCTAACACCCAAAGTGTGTTGTGGAAAATCCTATTGAAATTGGAGGATTCAGGACTGTTAGGGTTAATGATATGGTCATATCACACACCGTGTCCCAACCCTGTGGACTGACCCATTTATGACCATTGTCATATCTTTCATATTACCGATAACTTTCAAATAATGGTATTCTTTAAAAAAAATATGTTTGTGGATTGGATGCGTGCTATTCTATTCTGTCTATGGTTGGGGTGGATTGGGGATAAGGGGATGGGGGGGGGGGGGTGGATTGGGGATAAGGGGATGGGGGGGGGGGTGGATTGGGGATAAGGGGATGGGGGGGTCAATTATGAGTGACTTAGGGCTTGTTGGGGGTGGAGGGGGGCACACAGGCACTGGGTGGAGCTATGACTGGGGTATGGGTCAACTCATACGCGGGTTAACTCGTACCCGAGTCAACTCGTACCCCAAAATTTACACCCAAGTCAAGTCAAGTCGTACCCGAGACTTCAAATATTTGATTATTTTGGGGGCCAAAAAAGCATCTGTATCATGGAAGATGACTGATGACCAATGAACAGTACATCTCGACTTGTATTCCAGAGTTTAAGTTATCATGTACCAGGATCTTAAACATCTCTGGTGGCGTAACTACCATTATTGTAGACGTTTTGATGGTAAAATTTAAAGTTTTTGTTGGAACTGTCCATTCATACTCCATTCAAAAGGAGGGAGTACCAGTTGACTCAGGTGCGAGTTAACTCGGGTACGAGATGACCCAAAATCATCATGCCTGATGCCCAAACCCTGTTTCTGCTGGAGTACTTACTTTACGGCCTAATTTTGTGTCTTGATCCCTGCATTCCATGTTGTTAACCCAACTTCCATGAGTGGCATGTAGAAACACATGGACAGACTGAAAATAATCAATCATACAAAGCATACGTATTACTTCTACATTAAAACTTGAAAGTAGGAGTGGAAAAAGTTCCACAGCCGCAGCCAGCCACCATGTATTTTCCCTTTCTTTAGTAATTGGCTTATGACAACTACCCAAAATTGAACATGTGAAGAATAAGTACCAATTTAGAAGGGCAACATTCACACATTTTTCTTGCCAACGAATATGCGACTTTTTCGGTCATGGCTTATAGACTTTGTGCACGATGTTTTAGGTGGTGGACGGATTTATGCACTCGTGATGATGTTTTATTCCTCCATTGGTAAACACCTCATTTCTGTGGGCTTTAACGTTATTTCATTTGAGAGCATACATTTCTCAGAACATCGTCATTTTAGGGCGATTTTCCACACACAATTAATTAGTAATAAAATGAAAGCTTGTAGGATATGTACTCACCAGAATTAAAAATGCGTGTTCACGAAGAGCATGGAGGAACGCGAAAGAGATAGAGGACGCGTTCCGCTTGAATTCATTTAATAAACTTTAAGTGCGCGTCCTCCCTCACGAAAAACTAGAGAGGGCGCTCTTTACATTACCGGGCACATCTGAAGCGATTCTCCGGGGTAAAATAGGGGCGTGTAAAGTCACACTCCGCGCGTCACTCCCGTACACCGAGGACTGCTTTTAAAAAGCGAAATATTTCACTGGTCGTCATTACTTTGCATGAAGTGTCCATTTTTAACGTTATTGCAAATCGAGGACGACCTCGATTTGCAACGCGTCCTCGAAGCGTGGCTTCCCAGTCACATAAACGAGCTCACTCTGCACCATTGACACGTACACACACACAAGTGTGTAAACACTGGCAATCGCAGACCTCCTATTGTCCCTCTTTTGTTTATACTATAACTTTTTCGGAAGGCCTCCTATTGGTTTTGTACACGATTTTAATCGTGGACCTTGACACAATCGCGGACCCTATTGTCCTCTCTGTTAAAGGTCCACGGTCTGAATAGCTGTACAAACGCACACACACACACACAAGAAGCGGAACTCATCAGCGTATTGTAAGGGCTAGTCTTGGTTCCAAGACGTCCTTAGCGGTGCGACGTATAGCGCGCACGGCCGGCCGACAGCGCCCTCTCGCTACACACACACACACACACACACACACACCACGGCCAAATCGCTACCCCCGTCTTGGGAATTCGCAAGTTCTGCTCGCGAAATCGCGAGCAGAACTGTGTGACATTTGCATGCGCGTGTGACGTAGCTGCATTATTGCATGTAAACAGCCAACACTCACTAGTCTAGTTTCTGTACCCCAGTCGGGTTTACGTGTACGTACGTATGAACGTGCAGCGCAGTACCAAGCCAATCGTTGTTTGTTGCAAAAACATTCTGACCGCGTGGACCACGATCGATTTTACAGCAAAAAACTGGGCTTTGGAAAGCTAAACAATCATCAGATCAGTGCCATTCATCAATTTGTACGTGGCCATGATTTGTTTGTTAATTTACCAACGGGATTTGGGCAAAAGTGTCATTTTTCAAGCTGCTCCATTGGTCTTAGATTTCTTAAACGAAGCATGGAGGTGTTTTCTACCTCCATGAACAAAGTAACCGAATGCAAACAGGAGAAAGCGCTAATTATTGTCGTCGTGCCATTGGAAGCTCTGGCCGTTGATCAGTTACATCGTGCTGAGCATCTGGGACTGAAATTGGCAGAGATAACGTCTAATATTCCAGATCACATTTTTGGAACAATCCAAAGATTTCTCAATCCTGTTTGCCAGTCCAGAATCACTCTGCTTAGAACGTTAACTGACTAGTAATTTATTACTTAAACATGAGTTTCCTCCAGTGCGCAAGCGCGATTATTCGTTTGACCCGCCTGTTAAATTATGCATGACAGGTCGCGCGCGCTCCCTTGCGAAATGCCCAAGACGTTCTTAGCGATTTGGCCTTGGCGTGAGTTTGTATATATGCCGGCAATCGTGGACCTAGGACAAAAGAATTCGGGCGTAGACAAAGAGGTCCACGTTTGACCTAACGTCCACGATTGAAAATCGTGTACAAAACCAATGGGAGGCCTTCCGAAAAAGTTAGAGTATAAACAAAAGAGGAACAATGGGAGGTCCACGATTGCACCCGTTTACATGACTGTGTGTGTGTGTGTGTGTGTGTGTGTGTGTAGCTAGAGGGCGCTGCCGTGTGCGCTGTACGTCGCACCGCGCCAAGGACGTCTTGGAACCAAGACTACGTAAGGGCCTGAATTTGTTTTTTAAGAGATTGACAGATAATTTATTAGATGACAACCAAGCGGAAATGTTAACAAGTTAAGTTAGGTATTTAAAATATGAATATCAGTATTAATATCATTATGGTCATACAATAAACTTGTATCATCTACAAATAAACAAAATAGAATAATTTTCGAGGAATTAAAAATTACATTTCGTCACCGTTTTCACGAAGAGGCAAAAGTCTGTCTGGAAAGTAAAAAGTATGTTTCGATAAAATCGCACACGAAGTTAGTCTCTTTTTGGATCGCGCATAACCCTGTCAATCGGCACTCTTTTTACTTAACCAATGTTACTACACGAAAAAGCGGATCTTAAATTACATAGAACAAAAAAAAGCATATTTAATGAGAAGGATTATATCAATTAGTAAAGAAAGACTTTTGTCTCTTCGTGAAAACGGTACCCGCAGACTGCGCAAAATGTGTGATACAGTAAAATCCACTTTGCCTCTTCGTGAAAACGTTACGCGCAGTATGCGTAGTCGTGTGATATGGCAAAATCAAGTTTGCCTCTTCGTGAAAACGGAAATTCGATCTAGGGCTTTCGTTTCCCCTACATTTGCATATAATCCGCGTTCAAGACTATGGTAGATGACCATTGCAAAATCCAAACATATTTTCCCGCCTGTTTGGGAAATTCGAAAACCACACGAGAAAAGTCGGAATATGGGGTGGGGGTTGGGCAGAAACAATGCTTTGCCCCGGTAACAGTATCGGCTTCGTGCGCGGGATTTATGCCCATATTCATCATCTAAGTTTCATCCCATTTTTTCCGTGGCCAATGCTGTTCACCAATGCCTTTTTCAGTCTAATTTTCAATGGTTTTATGGCCGGTTCTGATATTATTATTATACACATCAATCAAACATCCACGAAGATAATGTTTACATGTAAAACAAACAGCGTATTAAAATAAGTACAAAGGGCAATACAAGTTTCAAGAAATGGCATTACAAAGACGCAGGGAGTGTGCTACCACTGAGAATTAACGTTCAATGTATTTCATACAATTTTAAATAAAATAATTGGAATTGTAAAACCATAACATACACCAATTTACATTTAAAATATACATTACAATTTAAATGATGTATTTACAATATTAATAGAAATCTCGGTCCTGCAAAGGCATTTTTTTTTTATTAGAGTAAAATCCAGTCCGTTGCATTGATTTAGGCCTATTTATAATCCTGCTTAATTGATTTCATAAAATGAAATTGTTTTATTTTTAATAATATAAATACAGTTTAAAACCATAACATACATTGCAAATAAAAAACAAAAACGAAAACCATTAAAATCCGTATGAGTTATTACTTACAATAATATTAATATTCGATCCTGTAAAAACACTAGGCACGTTTTGTAAACATTATTTAAAATCTAGTCCGTGATACATTTCTGAAATTGTATGAACAAGGTAGGTTTTTGAAATATTACAACAAATCATACAATTCATCGATCTCATTTACATTATGATGGCTTAAACTGATTTACAAATAATTTACATACAAGGGAATTTAAATTAACATACAATAATATCATTTAATCAGTTGGATTTATTTACAATATTTATAATGATGATTTCAACCACGTTCTGTCATATTTTTATACAAACAACACTAATCCACTGATCTAACCTACGAAAATAATATAGTACAACCTTCATTTTCAAATATTCTATAGTGACGGAGGTAGTGGTGAGGAGGAACATAATACATAAAGATACAGCTGCGACAAACTAGTTTAAAACGAAATATAAGCAACAAATAAAACAACACAAAAATACAAATCTAAAGATATATCATGAGTACCTCTCGTAAAGCAAGGTATTCCAAAAATTGGCTTATTCGATCATTTATCTTGTATTAATGCGTGGTTTCCTAAAGTTAAAGTCATGAATTCTAAAGTCAAGAAATTCAGGAAAGTAAACATGTGCGAATGATTCAGATACATCAATGGACAAACAATGTACCACATAAAATGTCAAAAGATCTGTATCTCTTGAGTACATCTCTTAAGGCAAGGCAATGCAAAGTGGTCTATTTTAACCATCCTTGAATTATTTATCTTGTATGAATGCATGGCTTCCTGAAGTTAAAGTCAATAATTCTAAAGTAAGAAATTCAGGAAAGTAAACATGTGCGCATGATTCAGATACATGTAATATCAATGGACAGAAAATGTACCACATAAAATGTTAAAATACTTTATCTTAAATAAACATGCATGGTTTCATAAAGTTCAGGTCATGAATTCTTAAGTCAAGAAATTCAGGAAAGTAACATAATATCAAAGAAATAATATTAAATGACAGAAAAAGGGTTTATTAAACGATTGTTTCACAGGTCAAGAGAACAAAATATTTTGAGACTAATTTTCCATATTATCACTGGGTATGAAGGAAAAAGATGCCAAGAATAAAAAAAAACTTACTACACATTATTTGAAAGATCACTCTTGTATCACTAAATACTTTCTTTAATAAGTGGTTTTTAAGATGCACACTGACTGCATCAGCTTTTCAGGAACAAACACAATAGGTGAATGTGCATTTGACTCTTAAAAACAACTCCTGCGTATCTGTTACTAACATTTTCTGTCCTATGTTAAGGCAGCCCACTCTAATTCATTTTTTTTTTTACAGCCACAAATACCTTTTTGTTACCAACTATTTTGGCAGGCTGGACTTTAATAGGCACGATTCTTTTGCAAAGTAAACCCATTTTATCGCACAAAAAACTCTTCCCATTAAAGGTTGAATTCTATGTTCAACTTCAACACATTCACACAAATTCCTAATGTGTACCTCAGCTACATTGACATGAGAAGAAGAAAGTTGAACGTATTTGAAATCTTGTGGTGTACCAAGAAATGAAATAAGTAAGTGGCATAATTATTCCAAATTCATAAAAAGCTAAAGGTCCAAATATCATCAGCAAAAACGAATACTGTATACACACTGTAAAAAGTGACTGCACCTCATGCACCTGTGCACTAGCACATATTTGTCCTAAAATCATGAACACTTGAGGCTCTTGTCGAGAAACGTCTGAGGCACTTGAAGTGATAGTGTCACTTTTACCACTAGCACCTCATGCAATATTTCCATTAGCACCATTTTGTCGCAAAATCATGAACACATGAGGTGCACTTTACACCTCATGCACATGATAGTATCCCTAACTTAAGGTTCATCTGTGAAAAAGTTTAAAAGAAGCTAATTTCAACTGATTTGGGTAGGTATGGGTATGGACAACTACCAAAAAAAAGTAAGGAGGGATAGGGATTGGGGAATTTTTTTTATTAGAGGTCAAAGGTCATTGACCTCTGCCTAAATCATATAAAATTGTATTTCAGCAACAAAATATGGTATATAGATGATCTTGGTGTCAAAATGCACAGGATTACGAAAGAAGATGACATAGAATAATTACTGACCCATGGAACCAATTCCTGACCTCCGAAAATGAGGTCTTGGTGAATGACCTGGTCTTGGTGAATGATCCCTTACTTATTAAGAGCTGTACTATTGGTGACTCTCTTGGTAATTCTGATCATTTGTCAATAACAACTACTCTTCACTTGTCACAATTTAAGCCAAAGTCTGTGAAACGAAAGATGTATTGTTACGGACAGGGCGATTTGGAACTGTATAACCACAATATTTCACACGCCCCCTGGGGTCAAGTGTTTAGTGTGCCTGGATTCGATGTTGACTCTGCATGGACGAAATGGTCCAAAATATTTTTTTCTTGTCTTGACAGTGCCATTCCCTCCAAGCATGTCAGAGGCAATACTCGTAAACCATGGATCACCCCTGACATTGTCAATTTGTCGAACAAAACACGCAATTTGAGAAAGAAGGCTTTGAAATCTGGGAAACCTCATCACTGGACAAATTATAAGAAATTCAGTAATATTGTTCGTTGTACAGTTAGAAAGAAATATTTCAATTATATATCGTCTTTGGCTGACCAAAACAGCAACCAGTGTAAGAAACTGTGGTCCATTGTTCGTCAGAAACGTTGCCTTGGTAATCCAAATATTTTCACTGATAATAACGGTAGTTACACCTCCAATGAAACTATAGCCAATAAGTTTAACTCTTGCTTTCAGAAGTATTTAAATCCTGTGGATTGTTGTACTATTGGCCCAAATGAAAGTCCCACTATTTATTCACAAACTGAAATTGATTATCTTTTTGTCACCCCTGATGTTGTGTGCAAAACCATACGTAGTTTGAAATCTAACAGTGCACCTGGACCTGATAATATCTCGGCTAAAATGTTACAACCAGTTGCTTCTGCCATAAGTTACTCTCTTGCAGATTTTTTTAAACTATACTCTTGAAGTGCAAAGGGTTCCGTCGGCTTGGAAACATGCTAATATTGTTCCAGTTTTCAAGGGTAAAGGAGATCGTACATCTTTTGACTCTTATAGGCCAATATCCCAAACTTCAGTTATATGTAAGGTGCTCAAAAGAATTATTCACGATTATATTTATTCACACTGTATCACCAACTCGCTGTTGTCTCCACAACAATTTGGATTCCGGCCTGGTTTTTCTTGCAATCGCCTCTTGTCCAAAATCTATCATGAATGGGCCAGTATCTTAGATCAAAGAAATCCCCCCGATGTCCATTGCATTTTTTTTAGATTGGACGCGAGCATTTGATAAAGTTCCCCATAACCTGTTGGTAACAAAATTGTATAGATTGGGTATTACGCAACAGCTTGGTGGTTGGATACAGGACTTTTTGAATAATAGGTTTCAGAGTGTTGTATATGGTGGTGAAGTATCCACTCCAGTAAGGGTCACATCTGGAGTTCCACAGGGATCCATTTTGGGACCACTTTTGTTATACTTTTTACAAATGATCTCCAACACTGCGTTTCTCCTGGTACATCAATGTACCTGTATGCTGATGACACTGTCATATTTAGGCCCGTCACCAACCATGTTGATGCATATGCGTTACAAACTACACTTGATAGTATTATATCATGGAGTAAAAATAACGGTATGTTTCTTAACCCATCAAAATGTGCTTTGTTACCCATTTTTAGGCGTCGTCAAAATGTATTTCCACACAATTACAGTATACTTGGCAATAATATATTGGTTTCTAAGGAACATAAATGTCTTGGAGTAATAATACAGTCTGATCTTAAATGGCAAAAACATGTAAATGTCGTATGTTCTAAAGCATCTCAAACTCTTGGTCTTATCAAGAGAACTTGTGGGCACACTAACATTTCATACCAGCTCTATTTAGCCTTGTGTAGACCGATCATTGAGTACGCTAGCCCCATATGGTTTCAGTCTAGTAATAAGAGTAATACAAATCGCATAGACAAGATTCAACGGGATTTTACACGATTTTATTTTAAGCAACATGTAATTAACCACGACACAGCTGACTATTTGGATTACTCTCAGCGTCTGTCTGTACTAAAACTTATTTCGCTTGAATCAAGGGGAAACAGTTGAGTCTCTGTTTCTGTTACCAAATTGTTTACAATCATACTGGTATTGATAATTCACTCTTTCAAGTTAATCATCGTAGAGATTTCCCAACCTGTGTAATTCCGTTTTCTAGATGTAATACTCTTAAGAATTCTTTTTTTCATCGCCTGCCTGCTTTGTGGAACTCATTACCCATTGAAATTCGTTGTTCCCCTTCACTTTCCTCATTCAAAAAAGCTGTAAACAGTTTACTCCTTGAGTAATGGTTCAGTAAGGACAGCAGTTGGGGGTTAATCTTACTTCTATATTTTTTATTCTCATTTTAAATGCAAGTGTGTGTGTGTGTGTGTGTTAACTTTCGTGTTTTAGTACGATTTATTTTGTCTATTTCAAATTTTAATTGGGCAGACTGTACGTTTGGGTCATAGGAATTTGTTTTCCTCCACGGTCTTGCCTTCTCCACATTTATTATTCGTATTTTTATGTTGATTTTAATGCAGATTTTTATCTTGGGTTTTATAACAATATTGTATCTATTATGTGGAGAGAAATAAAAGAATAATAATAATAATAAAAATAGACGTCTTATCACTAAAATATCATATCAAATATCATATCATATTAGTAACAGTAACAGAATTATACCAAGATACAACAACAAATTAATAATACTCAGTCTGTTTCCTCTTCATCGCTACCAATTTCTTCTTCTGCATCTATGCTATCTGTTTCATTGTCGCAATGCCCACATCACACTCCACATGCAGATACACACGACATGCGAGCTTTCATGCAGCTGCATCTCATTGTTTGACATTGCCTCTCCCCTTCCTTGCAGTTCCAACAAATTACTTTTAGAAGGTTGTCTGGCGCGATACCAACAGATAGCATTTTTGGTCTGAGTTTTCTGTTGGAATCTAACTCCAATCCTCTTCCTTTGGGATCAAGAATAGAGGTGTCAAGATGCTTCCATACCACAACTTGAAGATGGACACGAAGGGAATGTTGAGCTGTTGCATCTTCCGTTGGTGGTAGGCGGTCAGGATCGATTTTGCCCTTGGCTGCTTGCTTCTTGAACTTCATGTAGCGAGACTTTTCTAGGGGAGTATCCCCACAGCCATTATGTGATCTGCATGGCTTTTAATCCAGCTGTTCGAATTATGGAGTTGGTTGAAGTGGGACTTGTGAATGCAGTAATGACACTGGCAGGAAATCTGCATTTGTAGAGAGCACATTTGGTATGTCCATGAATGCATGAAACAGTGTCGTTTCTAGACCAGCCATACTTGAAGAGGAACTCTTCTTTGTCTCCCATGTCTATGCTAGAGATGTCGTAAAGACCACCAAAATCTGCTTGTAAATACAAATTAGTACAGTGGATAGGCCTATGATAGCAGAGCAATATCAAAATATCAGTGTCCTGGGCGACAACAACAACTGGGGAATTAACACTTGCGACCAAGTCCATTGCAGACCTAACAATCAGCGTGTCACTATCATCTTTTGCTTGGCGTACAGTGATATTGTGGCTTGCCATCTCTGCAGATATCATCGTGATTAAGGCTCCTTTGTTCTTCTCATTTGCCAGGAAAACCTCTCTGTCACATGATATAGTCAATTCCGGTGTGACCCTCATGTCCGGAGAAACCTTCTTCCCAGCCATCCGCCGCATATGTTCATGGTCTTTCGTTGATGATTCCTCCCCGTAGCCATCAAACACTACAGTAGCATCCTTGAATTTGTTGTCAACATATCTGACATATGTATCAACTATAGTCTTGATGGTTGCACCGCTGGACCACTTTACCTGATGAAGTAGCCACCCTCCATCAACAACATGCATCTTGCTGTTTATGTCCACGTCAAGTTTTGTAGCTGTTTCCTTGAGCATCTTGCCAAATTCATGCCTGATTGGGTTTTCTCATCATGCGATCCATTGTGAAGAGAGGTGTTGGGACCGGGGTCAGCTTAAATTTGAATATGTGTTCGATCCCTTCATCTCGCTCTGTCATGAAAATCAGTCTATTGAAAAGAAGGGTCTTTTCGATGTAGATCTTCTTGTCGCCTACCTTTACTTTCTTCTGAAGTTCAGCCAGATTTTTGCATTTCGTTGATGTCTTCATGCTCTTAACCGGTGACTCATTATCAAGATCCTTTTGCATTTCATGGCCTATCCTCACTGCATCATCACAGTTGACAATTGACTTGTCGGTAGTTGTTACTCCACTAGACAGCGAAGTAATGGTGTTGGGGTCTTTTACCTGAAATACAAAATGAAATATTATTTTACATAGATGATAAGTAAATGTTCCGCAAATAGTAACTGAAATGTGGAATGATTTTTGTGCTACTATCAGTAAATGAAACAGATCTATACTAACCTCTATGAAGGGGTTATGAGTTGAAAACCATGCAGAAATCAACTTGACGTGCTGGCTGTCTTTCTCCAGACGCTTTGCCCCAAGGTCTGTGTGGGTCCTCTTACTCCGCTTTCCACCAATCATTTCTTCCATCAGGTCCCCCAGAAGCTTCAGATGTGAAAACGTACCAGCCCATACTTTCACAGAGCTCTCGTTGCGCATTCTTCCTCTTGTTAAGCCTCCATTTGACTTGGCTTTCCGCGTGAGTGTCTCTTCGATTGTCTGGTCAAAAAATTGTCCAGAAAATTGCTCATCGCTGTAGCGTGTTGTGTGATTCCCCTCCATGAAAGCTTCATACACCTGCAAATGAAAAGAACATCCTTAAAATTTAGCTCACCTATAGGGAGTAGTATGGAAACATAAGAAGACTAAAATATGTAGATATGTGCAATGAGAGATGATGCCAGCTCAAACATGGAAAGAGGGCAAGAGGACAGCCACCTCACTAAATACTACTTCGAACTCAAAAGAGAATATACAGGACTAAGTGGGCAAGATTTACGACAAATTAAAGGTGGACAGACAGATTTGAAATGCTTTTGCTGAAGTCCGACATTCATGAAAACACATGCTTCCAGATAATAAATTTATTTACAATAAGATCGCACTGAGTTTACATATACTAACCTGAGGATAATCTTCTGGAAGTCTAAGCATCTCTTGCAAGTACATGCGTCCAAATTTGGCGTACTGCCCATGTCCAGCTGTGGCAAATATACCACTCATGCTAGAAACGGCATTCAGATGTCCATGCCAATCATGGAGTCTTTCTGCCAATATGAAATCTTGTGCTGTTCTTACAAGTTGGTGGTACAGAACCCACAGCTTTGCAGTTCTTGACATTTCCTGCAAATCCTTGAGTCTCTCATCCAGACTTTCGCTGTCACTTTCACCCATCATGTGTTTGACCAGCGCGGCATCTGTTAAGAAGTGTGCTCTCAGAGCCTTTGAGTATGCTGCACCTTTCAGGATGTACTGGACTGTATTAGGTCCATAGATGACTACCATGGCTTCTGCCAAACCACTGCCTTCCATGATGTAGCCAATGCAGCCAAGGTAACTCTTCAGGAAGTGAAATCCTCCAAGTCTCACAACAACTTCTAACTTATCCTTAACAATTTGAGATGCCTTGATGAACAGAGGCAAATCAAATGTTATTATTGCTGGGGATTTGTATGTTCCTTTGATAGCTCTCATGATGGTGGTGTATATTGTCTGCATGTCATTAGGATTCGCATTGATGATTCGCAGAAACTCAATTGAAGATTTCAATGCTAGTCCGTTGTATTTCTGATGCATGAACCCCATGAAGTTGGGATGAACGGTTCTTCCTTCTACCCATCCATGGTACCAGTCTATGACAGATGCATCTGTAGGAATGGATCTTTCTGGTATTTTGTGCTGAAGCTCTTCATACTTAATGAGTTTTGTGTCCAGTAGGGCATTCGTTCGTTGAGGCACGTAGTTTTGCAGACCTTCCATATTTGACAGAGTATCACTCTTCACGATTGGCTTTCTCTGCAACTTCCTATTCTCATCAACTTCAATTTGATTGGCATTTTCTGCAGTGGTAACTTTGATCTGCCCCATGGCATGAAAACCTGACTTTCCATCTAATGTAATCAAATCATGATCAATGTTGTCACCAATGTGTTGCTCAAGCTGCTTATCAAGGACTGCCATTGATGCTGCATTTGTGTTATTAGTCGAGTCAATGTACGTGTACTTGTAGTTCACTGTCTCTTTTTGACTTTCACATATGCCCAGCCTGTGCATGACATCAATCAGCTTATCTGAACCAAACTTGTGATCAAGATATAAGCTCATACCAAGCTGGAAAGGCATCTTAGATGATCTTGGGCGTTGTGAAGATATGATATTCTGCCCTGCAACATTTCGACGAACGGATGAATGAGGCATTAAGTATGTTAACATCAGTTCAAGAGAATCTGGCAGCTCATACATTGATGTCATTTCTTTGAGCGAAGAAAAGTCATCTTTGCTGAAATTAAGGCACTTGATGTCATTCATAATGAATGAAGCCGCTGTTTTGATGATGGCTCTTTTCTTTGCGTCTTCATCATCAGTTTTCATCTCATGGTAGTCTCTGATGATGCTTGCTGTACAGCTTCTAAAGCAGACAACATCCTTCCTACGTTCTTGATTAGTAATAAATATACTATCACCATAGTACCTTTCAAGTGCTTCTTTCAAGTATCTCTCATGATAAACTGGAATGTCATCACCTACTATTGTCTTCATCTGTTCATGCAGTTGACCTACTGTATACACATCACTCTCCATTTCACTGTCAAGCCATCCGCAAAGCCGGTAGAAGGCATTTTCCTTGCAACTATCTACAGGCCTGCCTGGTTTCTGAAGAAAAATAAAAACATTCAAGAATGTGTTCTAGAAAAAATGTGTTCATTTGTCATGATAGATTGAAAAGAAACAAAGTACGTCATTTTATTAAATAATTATAAAGAAAAAGTGCAATGGATTTTATTAAATAATTATAAAGAAATAGTGCAATGGAGAAGGAAAAAGATATTAACAGTATGAAGAAATATGTACATGTATGTATATTGTATTAATATACTTACATTACATTGTCCTGGAACATTATACATGGAACAGTAGCATTTATTATGATAGACAGCCTCTTCCGCTACAAGATCTGCCATTCCTTCCAAGCGTCCTTTCACAGCCATTCCAAGACTATCTTTTCTTTCACTTGCGATTCTCAGAAGTGATTTCTTTAGCGTGATAGTTGATGCTCGATGTATGGTCTGCTGTCTACCAGGATGTCTTTCATCAAGATGGATG
Source organism: Hippasteria phrygiana (assembly GCA_037893225.1). Classification (NCBI taxonomy): domain Eukaryota; kingdom Metazoa; phylum Echinodermata; class Asteroidea; order Valvatida; family Goniasteridae; genus Hippasteria; species Hippasteria phrygiana. The sequence goes on along the minus strand of JAZGUH010000573.1, from coordinate 21,507 downwards.
TCCTCATTGCATATGAAACATCTTTCACTGTACGAAAATCGAGTAGAACCCTGGCCTGAGAACATTATAAGGACAAAGTTAGATGCCATCCCATGTAAATCACCATACTAACTTCAAACATTCAAAATTCAAACAAAATAACATAAAACAGGTATGGGCTTGGAATCTTAATGAAATTTACATGAATCAAGTAAAACATTTCTTTATCTTACCATGAACTTTGTCATAATTTACTGCTTGAGACACCTTTTGTCGCTTTGGTCTTGGCGCATGCTCTTGCTCCTCAACATCTGGCTCCTTTTGCATGAAAAGGGTTCGGCATCTACGATGGACTGTCATAGGAGTGTTGCTACTCCATTGTTGTTCCAATCGCTCCAATAATGAAGAGTTGTTGATAAGTCTACACTGCTTTATTATATTCTCATATCCCTTTCTGTACAACCTCTGTAGCTTTCCTGCTTCTGAAAAGTCCTCACTACATATTTCACATATATCCATCCTGGTAATTAAGTTAGGTCTTGACTGTTCAAATACTATTGGACATCTCACTGCACTGGGGTAGTCAAGGTACATGTAGGCTAGCTAGGTTTTCTCAGTAATCACTCCTGAAACAAAGACAAAACAAAGACTTCATTCATGCAAATTATAGTGTTTTAGTCTAGGGTCAATGACCTTTGATCCCAAGAAAGGTAACTTCCCCCTCCCCTCTGCTCTTGGAATAAATAATAACCCCCATATCCACCACGTAAGTTGAAATTAGCCTCTTCTGTTTGTTTTTTGCTCATTTTTATATAATATGGTAATTGTCCTGTTATAAATATGACATTTTAGTGATAAAACAGCTTTTTTGACCTTTGACCTCATTTTCAGAGGTCAGAATTTGGTCCCAAGGGTCAATAATTATCTTATGTCATCTTCTTTTGTAATTCTGTGCATTTTGACATCTATATACTAATATGTCATGTTTTGTTGCTGAAATATAATTTTTAGTGATTTAGGCAGGGGTCAATGACCTTTGACCTCTAATAAAAAAAATTACCCATACCCACCAAAATCAGTTGAAATTATAGCTTCTTTTAATTTTTTTCACAGATTGGCTAATATATGGCTAATTTAGGGTTACTATGAGGTGTTTCTTATTTGCGACCTTACTTGCACATACACTGCGTGTATGTTTTCACTTCAGCCGTATCTGGACTTGCACTTGAAGTGCTATTACCACTAGTACCTGAGGCATTATACAAAATAAGGCAGTTTATGTGCTAGTGGGTTGAGCAGCTTGACAAGCACCTGAGCTGCTGAAGTGAGAAAAACACCTCATGTGTTCATGATTTTGGGACAAATTGGTGCTAGTGCATGCTCATGTGCTAGTGGTTTAAGTGCTAGTGGCCTTCTAACTAACTCCTCAAATGATGCACATGGTCACAATGCCCAATCACGATGAAAACATGAGGTGTTTTGCACTTCAGAAGCTGGAGTGCGCATCAGGTGTATACAGTCACCACAACACATTGACTGCGAGGCGAGTTGCAGCTGTGTTTTAAGTTGTATAATGCCTCAGGTACCTCAGGTGTTTCTCTGGAGACGAAAATACAAGAAAGTGGCTCAGATTAATTGTTACAATTCTTCTGAAATTTGTATTTAATCTTGTAATCTATCAATTTATATGTATTGTAAATGATTTTTCAAAGAACAGTTGGACAGTGTTAGAACGCTTTGCTTATATTCAAAGAATTTACTGACCATACGTGTGGAAGACTAAATTATTGATGCTAAACCAGATTATCCTTAACTCTAAACATATCAGATACATCAATATTAAGTGTACAGAATTAAACTCGGCTGGTTTTCAACTGTAAACCTACAAGTACAGTTTGTCTCCACTCTCAATATCCTCAACACTTACAAGATCTTTAAAATGATAGACTAAGAGAGTACCTGTTTAGAAATTATGAAATATTTCAGGTACAACAATAAAGTGTCCATTTTAGAAATGATGTAATATTTCAGGTACAACAATAAAGTGTCAATTGTACAGCTGACATTAACAGTTTGTCCTTATTTTCAATATCCTCAACATTTACAGCAAGTTACCTATTAACAGTTTGTCTTCGCTTTCAAGATCTTCAACATTTATAGAAAGACCTTAAGAACAAATAAAAGACTTGTCGATTTAGATGCGCATTGCTGTACAGCTTCAACCGAAGACTCCTGTATCTGAAAAACAATATAACACAGTAATTAAATATATTTAATACTTCTAAGACCTGAATGACTAAGTGGATGGCATTTTACTTATGACTAGTGTACATTTTTGTTTTAGCTGAATGATATCAAATGCGATTTAATCTCATGTTATATGTATTTCAGTAATTAATTTGTAGAGGAGAAACAACCTTTAGTCATATTCTTTCAAATTTAGTTTGAACAACGGTTTTTGTTTCTGACAACTTGCATACATGATAATAAAATGAATAAAATAGAATGTAGTAATGGCTACCAAAGAGAGATGCCGAAGAGAGATTCCAGAGGGACATTATTCCAAATTGGTGACGTGGGTGGCAGATTGTATCACCAACGTCAATCTAGAACTATGTTCAAATACCTCAATCAAGTCACAATGATCAGGACTTTGCTACACATTTGAGAGGTCTCTTGCATGTAAGTTACTATCCACTAATAGATGGATTAATGAGTGAAGTGTCAGATAAACTACTGTGGGAGGTATTGATCATGCAATAAAAAACCAACGGATGCAATTTTTGTAAATAATTATCTCTGAAGATTCTAGGAAAAAGGTATAAATCACATCAAAACATGCTGAGGAGAGTGTTTTGACATGAGGCGTATGGCATCCTTGAAATTACTGCTATGAGTTAAGAGTCTATAATTTCTTACCGAAATAACTCAACTCCATCCACACCCTTGATGCAGCAGCTAAAGGGCTTCGAAGTTTTCTTTTGGCTGTCAAAACATAAATAAATTTAAAGATGAATTCAGACACAATTGCTTAAATATTTAAATTATGGGGTTTCGGATATAAAGTAATGCGTACCTTATTCAAACACCTATAGGATATAAGAACACAGTGTCATACAAAAATGCATGCGCTATAGATTTTAATAATTTTTCAATTTATCTTGAGAATAATACAAATTCTGATAGATAAACAGGGAATGTTTCAACTTTGCAAAATAGTTGTGCACTGTGATTTCTTTCATGCTTTATGCAGAAAGCAAGGGCAAAAAAAGCAATGGCAAGTTTTATAACCGGAGGAAAAAATAAAATCTTAACTTTTTTTAATGAAAAGACATTCGAATTTTGTGCATGTCTATTGTTGTAATTCTTTCTAGTAATGAAATAATTCCTTAATAGCGGATATCGCATATTAGCTGGAAAGCCTGAACCTGCAGGAAGACGACAAAGACATTTTTCAGTTTCAGAGGTGAGAGAAAAAACCAGAATATCAGGGCAGGGATTGAAAATCCAACCAACATGTCGTCCTTGGTGGGATTTGAACCCGGGTCACAGTGGTGGAAGGCGAGGAAATATCACTAAACCAACCCGACTCCCAAAGCTCTTAACAAATTAATACCTTTGAGGGTTCACTCTGGACAATCCCAGGTTGATCAGGACATTGCTGTATTTGTTCTGTAGTAGTCCATGGCACAAACATTCTAAAGTTTCATCTCCTGTAGAAGCTAAAAAGAAAAGGGACACGTTAAGCACTAAAACCGCGTACAGTATTTGTTTATACCATTTTAACGTTAGTTTAAGGATTTTACTTTCCACAAACTGTAACGTTAGTCTGTCTAGTGTGTACTAAGTAAGGCCTAGTTTCAGTCTATGGCAATCCGCTTCGGGGGCGGGGGGCGGGGGGGGGGGGGGGGGGGGGGTCGGCGGGGGGGAGTAGCGCCGGTGCCGGCCGGCTGCTACCATAATTATGTATGTTTTTGTTTCTTTATGCGGAACTGTTCGGGAAATATTACATCAGGTGCATGTTATAAGAGTTTGGGCTGGCTAACACCTCAAATGTAAGAGGTTTTCAATTAATAATTCGCACCAACACAAACCCGCAGTTCAAGTGCATGAGGTGTAAGGAAGTTGACAGTTTTTAATCACATGGAGTACTTGATCTAAAGGTGGTAACTGTTGATTTAACCTCAGGTGTGTGTATTACCCAACGCTGACACTTCGCGTGCATGGACTTAGTCGATTCACGTGCATGAGGTGGAGTCACTTTTTACAGTTTGGACGTATTCCACCTCAAACGCCTGAGGTGCTACGACCAGGAAAGGTAACATCATGGGTTTCACATCAGGTGCATCAAGTAATGGTTTTATTGGGTCAACTTCCACCTCAAGCACGCGAGGTACTCTGGTTTTAAAATCGCCAATATAGTTTCTACATCAGGTGCATGTGGTAAGAGATTTGGGTTGGCTAAAAAGCACATACTGCACCTCAAGTGTAAGAGGTTCTCAATCAATAATTTGCACCAACACAAACCCGCAGTTCAAGTACACGAGGTGTTAGGAAGTTGACAGTTTTCATCACATGGAGTACTTGATGTACATGAGGTAACTGTTGGTTTAACCTCAGGTGTGTGTACTACCCAACGTTGACACCTCACGTGCATGAACTTAGTCGATTCACGTGCATGAGGTGGAGTCACTTTTTACAGTATGGAGCGATGGGAAAAGTAGATAAAGTACGGAACATGATGCAACATCAAGTACTGGGACCTCATTGTGTTACAATCGAGATGTCACATACACTCACTGACACTTTGAACAAGTTATTCAAAATTGTCTACGATACGGGAGAAATACCGACATACATTTTAAAATCCAAATTGTTTTGTTTATGTATGATGATGCAGGCAAGAAATAAACTCAAACCTGAAATTGGCTAAGAGCAATGTGGATTTGTGGATTAACCAACTCTATATCCACGCTAAGAACAATACATTTCAATAGAAAATCAGTTGAGGTACACAAAGATATCTGCCTTTGTTTAATGTAATATAAAAAGAAATTTGATGCAGACGAAAATGAAGAACTATTAATGGGACAGCTGGCGATAGAAAGATTGGTACTCGGGATGAGAAATAACTGGAGTGCGTCCTGAACAAAGCTTGATGAGATCTTGATATTTCTCTTCTGATAATTTGGGCTTGGTTGATTGATACAGATGGAGAGGTCCGCCTTCTACATCCGTGGATCTTCTTGTACGAACTGTGTCGATTTTGATGACTGAAAACTTATCAACTCTGTGGGAAAACTTGAAACATATTTGTTCTGGTTTTTCCCTCTGTATTTGGACCTGCTTGAATTTTGTCCAGTCAACTTTCTCACCTTCTTCAGAGAAGCGGACCCTGAGGATGCCAATCTTCTGGCTATGTGTCCTCTAGTCAACAATATCAGATGACTGCACCTTCACAAGATGACTGCACCTTCACAACATGATATGCAGTTCGTTTTTTACATACAGACACAAGTTGGGAAGGCAAGAATAAGTCACCTGCCTGGCGCATGGCTCATTCTATGCAGCTATGCATGGAGTCACCCTCCGACTGCCCATGGTTGGTCTCAAAGAAGTGAATGGTGAAAGTATGGACAGACCTGGATTGGCGAACAAAATCTATGATCATAGCTGGAGTGATAGAATTCTTGTTCTGGCCTACACAACCATCAGAGAATAACTACTTCAACACCCCTTTCATCTTGAATTTGTTTCTCCTTCATGTGACAAGAAACAAAATCCTTCCCTGCTTCCGAGATTAAATATTGTGAAATTAAAACAAGCCAGTCGACGTTTGTAGAAAATCTCAGATCGGTTGGACTGCGGCAAGTAAATTACTTGCTGAAGATCAAAAACATGAGCCGAGTATTTCTGCTTCTTTCTCCGTGATGTGCCGGTGATAGACTTGGTGAAGTTCTTCCTTCTTGGCCTCATTTGCAGAAGAATATTCTTCACACAGACCACATGCATCCTTCTTGGGATGATGAAACTTCAGGTTTAAGGAATGGAACACTTTTTTGTAGAACGACAGAGATGCTCCATCTGCGTGATCATTCTTGTACATTCTGTACATTATCTGTTGATTTAAGTCTGGAGACAGGTACTGGCACTTGCTATTAGCTCGGCAAAAATGTGATTCCATACGAGGAAACATGTCTATGTGACCTTTCACCTCTTCGCAGCATAATCTGTCTTTGTCCCGCTGCTGCCTTCCTCCCCTTTTCTCAATTTAAAGAACGCCACAAGCATCGCTATTCTGCAGAACAGTCCTGATCTGTCTGTCTGATATGTTACGGGTTGTCATACACATCTTGCGGCACACCTTCCACTTTACAGAGCCAGGAGAACTAGCGTTTGGCAAAAAGTAGTCAACACATTGGTTCTTCTGAGACTCTGACTTTATAGATGACTGTCTTGGTAAAATATGCTTAGACATCCATTCACGTTGTCTTTGAAGGTTGCCCATGTCATAGAAGGCACAATTTCTTCTTTCACGCTCTTCTGCAATTTTATGAGACTGTAAGCCTCGAAAATTACATGTTTTGCAGGTTTCTAGATGGCATTTCTTTGTTTGACTTTTCGGTTACATAGCTCTCTTCCTTGACCATGACATTCTTCGACAGATGATTTCTCTTTTGCTTTGGCTGTAAATCTTCTGCAACTCCATCCACTTGAAAGTCACTAGAACATGGTCTGAAAAGTCCAATGGAAGAAAATATAGGAGTCGGTAAGCTTGCTGGTGTCTTTTGGAACTCTCCAGATTTCCCTGTACCGAGAAATAAAGACAATGATGACGACTCTGGAAGAGCGCAGGTATCATAGTCCATTAAACCAGGGGCACATGCAGGAGTGAATGCATTCATTAAAGCAAAATCATCATAAACATCTGAAGGAGTCACTGGGGCAACCACTATAATTTGCAGTTGCTGGTGTATAAGGTGAGAAAACAGGAAAAACTGGTCTCCGGCAAACATCTCCCTCTCCCATTGCAGCAGTTACAGATAATGAAAAAGGGAGAGACGACATGACTGGTCTCTGGAAAACACCTCCCTCTCCAGCAGCTAAAGATGGAGAAACAGGAAAAGAAGACATGACTGGTCTCTGGAAAACACCTCCCTCTCCAGCAGCTAAACATTGAGAAACAGGGACAGAAGACACGACTGGTCAATGGAAAACACCTCTCTCCAGCAGCTAAACATGGAGAAACAGGGACAGAAGACATGACTGGTCTCTGGAAAACCCCTCTCTCCAGCAGCTAAAGATGGAGAAACAGGGACAGATGGCACTGGTCTCTGGAAAACACCTCCATCTCCAGCAGCTAAAATTTGAGAAACAGGGACAGAAGACATGACTGATCTCTTGAAAACTCCTCTCTCTCCAGCAGCTAAAGATGGAGAAACAGGGGCAAACGGCACTGGTCTCTGGCAAACACCTCCCCCCTCCAGCAGCTAGCTAAAGATGGAGAATCAGGAAAAGAAGACATGACTGGCCTCTGGTAAACACCTCCCTCTCCAGCAGCTAAATATGGAGAAACAGGGACATATGGCACTGGTTTCTGGAAAACACCTCATCTCCAGCAGTTACAGATGGAGAAACAGGGACAGATGACACTGGCCTCTTGCAAACACCTCCCTCTCTAGCAGTTACAGATAGAGAAACAGGGACAGATGTGACTGGTAACTTATTCCGCTTTTCCTTGACCATGAAATTCTTCGACAGATGATTTCTCTTTTGCTTTGGCTGTAAATCTTCTGCAACTCCATCCACTTGAAAGTCACTAGAACATGGTCTCAAAAGTCCAATGGAAGAAAATATAGGAGTCGGTAAACTTGCTGGTGTCTTTTGGAACTCTCCAGATTCTCCTGTACCGAGAAATATCGACAATGATGACGACTCTGGAAGAGCGCAAGTATCGTAGTCCATCAAACCAGGGGCACATGCAGGAGTGAATGCATTCATTGAAGCAAAATCATCATAAACATCTGAAGGAGTCACTGGGGCAACCACTAAATGGCAACTTGCCATGGAGGTAAAGCTATAATTTGCAGTTGCTGGTGTATAAGGTGAGAAAACAGGAAAAACTGGTCTCCGGCAAACATCTCCCTCTCCCATTGCAGCGGTTACAGATAATGAAAAAGGGAGAGACGACATGACTGGTCTCTGGAAAACACCTCCCTCTCCAGCAGCTAAAGATGGAGAAACAGGAAAAGAAGACATGACTGGTCAATGGAAAACACCTCTCTCCAGCAGCTAAACATTGAGAAACAGGTACAGATGGCACTGGTCCCTGGCAAACACCTCTCTCCAGCAGCTAAAGATGGAGAAACAGGGACAGATAGCACAGGTCTCTGGCAAACACCTCTTTCTCTAGCAGCTAAAAATGGAGAAACAGGGACAGAAGACATGACTGATCTCTGGAAAACACCTCTCTAGCTCCAGCAGCTAAAGATGGAGAAACAGGGACAGATGGCACTGGTCTATGGCAAACACCTCCCCCTCTAGCAGCTAAAGATGGAGAAACAGGGACAGATGACACTGGCCTCTGGAAAACACCTCCCTCTCCAGCAGTTACAGATGGAGAAACAGGGACAGATGACGTGACTGGTCTCTGGCAAACACCTCCCTCTCCAGCAGTTACAGTATGCAGAAACAGGAACAGATGACATGACTGGTCTCTGCAAAACACCCCCCTCTCTAGCAGTTACAGTATGCAGAAACAGGAACAGATGACGTTACTGGTCTCTGGAAAATACCTCTCTCTCCAGCAGCTAAAGATGGAGAAACAGGGACAGATGACGTGACTGGTCTTTGGAAAACACCTCCCTCTCCAGCAGTTACAGATGGAGAAACAGGGACAGATGGTACTGGTCTCTTGAAAACATCTCCCTCTCCATCATTTACAGATGGAGAAACAGTGGCAGAAGGCGCGGTAATGTACCTGTGGTTTTTGGAATGAATAAATCAGCATATATTTTGTGGGAGGAGCAATTTTTGTTGGTTAAGAAATGGTTATAACAAATGCATAACATTTTGTGCACGCTGCCCAGATCTCCTGACTGCATGAGAAGTGATGACATCGTTCCCGCTGCACTTAACGTGCATCTGCATTAAAAATGAAACAAAAACAATTAAACAAAATTAATAAAACCACACACAAATGTTTTGGTTTTTCATGAGTTCAATCTTTAGTGATACTGTAATTACAATTTAACTAAGTGCAATTTAGTTGAATTTCAAACAATACATTTTTCAAACAACACGATTTTAGACTTTTGTTCACTAAAAATATTATGGCATCACAATACCACAATATTTATAGTGTGAACATTATGAGCATGTCTTTTTTTGTAAATTGTTTCAAACACAAATCAAAACCAACTTATAAACACACGCTTGTTTGGGTGGGCTTCAAACCCACAAAGTCTTCCACATCATCTTGCTGTATCAAGTTCATCTATCAGCTGACCTAGTGAGTTTAGTGATGAAATTGTTCATACATCTGCTCTAGTATAGTAAGCAGGAAGTTGTGGGTTCAAAGCCCACATAGGTAAGGTTCAAAGCCAGCTGACATGACTAGAATACAGTGGTTATGAAAAATGTATAACAAAAAATATATACAGCTCTGGAAAATAATATTAGACCACTAACAGTATCCATATTGATCAAACATCGTCTAAAACTATCACAAAACCCGTGATTTTATGTGATTTTGCCTTTTATGGTTTTCTTTCAATACCGAGACATGCCTGGAAGAAACTACAGGCTTGTGCATCATAAACACAAGGACGCGTAGAGTGACACTTACATGTGATAACAGTGTTGGTGGTCTAATATGTTTTTCCAGAGCTGTATATAAAAACTACACACTTACTGTTTTGTATGCTTCTGTTAGACAACATTACCAAAGGGATGTCATCTGAATCAGAGTCTGATTTGGAGTCGGACTCTAAATCTATGACATGCCCCAGCTATTCACCATCCTTCCAAGCCATAGTCACTGCTGTGCCAACCTGAAGATCTCCTGTGTAAATCAGATTGTCTGCAGCGACCACATTTTTGGTGTTGTCTTTTTCTCACAATACCAGTACATCTTTGCCAGGCTTCAGACTGAAATCAAACAAAGCAATTTGCATTAACAGTATTGAAAAATTATTTCAGAACTATTCAAAACTTATCAATCTAAAAAATTATACACAAAGTTCATAAAATCGTAAAACTGAGATTATACTCGGGCAATTATAACAAAGAAACCAGTATACACTTTAAATTAAAACAATTATAAAAATTGTAAATTAAAACAATGGATTAAAGAGTAAATGTCAAACATTAAAAGGCAACATATGCTATTTTATTCCCGTTTGGATTCCTGCTCTCTCCTGGCTTCCCAAAAGCACTTTTGAAGGTGGTACATACTTAAACACAACTTAGGAAATCCATAAAATGAAACAAAAATGTGTTAAGAAATTGCTGTTGTACTGTTTTTAATTATTAAAAGTTTCATAACCTAGCAAATGTTTCCAGTTTTTCAAGTGGATATGTCGTGTATTGGATATAAACTGTTCATTTTGAGGACGATATAATTATGTTGTTTCAAGAACACAAATATAAAGCAAGGTGTGTACGAGCATTGATTAACCATTTAATATTTCATTATATATTTCAAAATAACAATTCTTTTGTGGCTCATTGTCTTGTTCTTTAGTGGCGCATTCCGAGTAGTGGAGTCCTCATTGGTCCCTGCGGCACATAAACCAAAGATGAATAAAACGGGAATAAAATAAAACAAATTGCTGATAAGTTTCAACTTCCATTAGTACATGCTTTACCCAACACCAAGCTAGTACATGACTGTGTTTTTTGTTGTCTGCTAAATTATATATAATTATACATTATGACTCTTGAAAAAAACATTTTATAAAAAAATACATTTTTTTTATGAAACACACATACATGTACATGTACATGTACATGTAGACTTTTGTCAACTCCTTCCTCTTATTTTTTTTCATTCATAAAAAAGAGTGTGCCTAGCCTATAACAAAACTATTCGAAATTATTTGCGGGTAATCAACATTACAATACTACAGATACCTTTAGGCCTTTTTGTCAGGTACTGCACATGCACAGTTTGACTGCAACATATTGAAGCATTTCCTATGTTTACTGAGAAAACACTTGGAATTATATACTGGTGTCAAGAGCCGGATGTCCATGTATGGAAGTCTTTTCACACTTTTTGGTAATTTTGAACAGTTTAATTATGGGGTATAAATCACAATTTCCATACGCGATTTAACGTTACAGTTAACGTTTGTGCCGTCAGTCCAGACCACCTTGTGCATTCACGGCTGACCTCGCGGTGATCGCCATCTTTATTTTTGTGTTGCTTTTTTGTAGGCCTAGGCCTACCCAAACATTTCCCCAAGAAAATTCAAAACCCTGCCCTCTATCTATAACATACCTACATGTTCTTAACTGTCGCCAACTAGTTTGGTAAGTCAAAATAAATTATAATTAACCGGGCCCGCAACAACACGATCCTCCATGACATGTAATTCATACTGACAATGCAATGGGCCTACTTTAACGTTAGGCCTAGCGTATGTACTGTATGTAGTGTAACACTGGTGTCTGGTGTGCTTCGAGTTCAGCTTACGCACTTAGTCGTACGGTTGTCGATGCCCCGGATGTCCCTCCCCTGGTCAAGTACACTGTTGAGAAGTCATTTTATGTTGACGATTGTCTTATAATTTGTTCCGTTTCGTCCATAAAAGATGCGAAGGTCATAATCAAGGAAACTCTTAAGGTTTTAAGTCTTATAGGTTGTCACTGTATGCGCCGCTTAAGGAACGAGGCGAAGTCTGTTTGGTTGGTTCATTTACCCCATTTATTTGCACACCGCTGATGCAGGTAAACACTAAAGAAAATATACAAATTCATATTCAAAAATATAATCAAATAAGTACAAAATGTACAAATAAACAAGTACACACAGGTTTAGGGGGAACATCAGACAATTACAAATGGGCAGCACCTTATCAGCAATATTATCGATTATAGAGAATTCCGGTAATCTAATAAACTGTCCAAACACAGAAATCCATTATCATATCAACTTACAATCGTTCCCAGGGTAAAGAATCATCAGCACACAGTGAGGTAAACGGTTGTAAAGCAGTATCGGTGTACGTGGGTTTACGGTGGAATTCTGGGGTGCTGTACAAACAATATAAATATCAAATGAATACATATGAAGGCCTATTTAGGATAAAGGCGTTGGCTCCAAAGGATGTTGGAGTATATCGACGTAAACTAAATGTGACCCTCTCTGGAAAAAGGTATATTATGTCGCAAAATATGAAAAGTGAGTTTTATGTATGTTTTGAAAGCCCGCAATGTAAACTTTCGTTTGGTAAATGGTAGAGCTCCAAAGCCCTTTCTGTTCTGGAGATACCGTGTTTTTGTATATTAATTAGTTCTATGGAGTGTAAATTGCACAACAGAGAAAACAGGCTTTGAAATAGCTAGTTCTAATACAATGCAATGCAACAATGCACTCTAAAAATGTTATTTTTTTCACTTTATTCACTGACATCAACATTGTTGTGCACTAAACCTGACATTTTTGATATTTAAGATGTCATTACCCTTACAAAAAAGTTCTATAGAAATCTATAAAAACAAATTCTGTAGAATTTCTATATGATATTCTATAGAATTCCTTTATAGAGTTTCTGTAGAGTTTCTGTAGAGTTTCTGTAGAGTTTCTGTAGAGTTTCTGTAGAGTTTCTGTAGAGTTTCTGTAGAGTTTCTGTAGAGTTTCTGTAGAGTTTCTGTAGAGTTTCTGTAGAGTTTCTGTAGAGTTTCTGTAGAGTTTCTGTAGAGTTTCTTTAGAAAATGGGCCACTTCTCTATAAGACATTTTATAGAAATTTTACAATTCTATAAAAGATAATTCTATAGAATGTCTATAAGATTCTACAGAATTTTTCTATAGATTTGTATATAATTTCTTTAGAGATCCTCTATAGTTTTTATAGAATTCTATAGAAAAATTACCACTTTTCTATAAAACAGCTAGTAGAATTCTATAGAAATATGACCACTTTTCTATAAAACAGCTAATAGAATTCTATAGAAATATGACCACTTTTCTATAAAACATCTAGTAGAATTCTATAGAAATATGACCACTTTTCTATAAAACATCTAGTAGAATTCTATAGAAATAGGACCACTTTTCTATAAAACATCTAATAGAATTCTATAGAAATATGACCACTTTTCTATAAAACATCTAGTAGAATTCTATAGAAATATGACCACTTTTCTATAAAACATCTAGTAGAATTCTATAGAAATAGGACCACTTTTCTATAAAACATCTAATAGAATTATATAGAAAGATGACTCCATTTTTATAAAATGTCATAAATATTTACAAACTTGGTAACTTTTCTAAACATTTTAATTAAATATCAACGTGATACACTTCATCCTTCAAAATTAAAACAATTGGAGATCAATACTTTTTTGCTGTGTACTTTTCACTGCATTTATTTCCAGCATAGGCCATGGCCAAAACGTCCTGAATTTTTGCCAAATCTAATACTGTACATGAATAATTTCACACAGGGAATTAATGAAAAATCTATAAATACATGTATAAGCACCCGATATGCGATCAACATTAATTAAATAGGAAACTACATAATTCCACATACATCATTGTTTCTATATTTAAAAAATGGTAGGCAAAAAGGAATTTAAAAAAACTTTGGACGGATACAAAACAAGTAAATTAAAGAAGGCTTGAATAGTTTTGTATTTTATAAACAAATGCAAGGAGACGAACAAGAATGATTACAGTATGAAAGATAAAAGAGCCTAAAACACATGAATCTTTAACGATGAAAATAGATCCCACCATAAATCTCTGAAATTTAACTGAGATTTAAGCGGGGAACTACATTTTCGTTGTTAAAATATTAATAGTGAACAATCACCCCTGTTGGCGCACTTGGAAAATTTACATTGATCTCTTCAGAAAATCAGCCCTGAAGAAGGCCTTTGTGAAATTTTCACTAGTATATACATTTGTGGAAACTGATAAATCACCTGACGTAAAGAGAAATATCCTGGCGAAAAATTGAACTCATACTTCCGACAATCTAAAATACACACGGAGTAGTGAAACTCGGTTTACTCCGGACACAGATGCAAATTTATGAAATAATTTTGTGGCGATCAATAGGCAAAAATTAAAAGTTATAAAATAAAACACTTTTTTTGAGGGTTAAATGGACTTTCTGATGGACTTAAAGCATGGGCAATCATGGGGGACAACCCCCCCCCCCCCCCCCCCCCCCCCCCCAATACTTTGGGAGTTGACGGCTATGGCAGTGTGTCCCCAAACAACCCAAAAAGATTCTCCTTTGTCATATACATTTTATTTTCCCTTTTTATTTGAAATTTAGACAGCTGGCTAACAACTGTTTTGTTATCACTAACGTACAAAGCAACAATGGGTACAATCTTTACAGAATATTAGTCAAAATATGATTGTGTAAGCCAAAAAAGGATTGTCACCTCCTACTATAGTAACAATTGTAGACTTACTGCATACAAAAGGGTTTAACAAGTGTACAATTAAAAAATTAGCTGGCATGTGTGTTCCCTACAAGTTTGTTTCTTGTACTCTGTCATTTGCCTTTGAGAAAGAACTTGCTTAAGTTCGAAACGTCAGGCCAGCTAATTTTTTTATTTGTATATTTCAGGTCCATTCAGTCAGTCAGCAGTTTGCAGCAGTTTTATTCATTTTCAAGTGTACAATTGAGAAAAGATCTTATATAATATACATGTAACTCGTAAGATCTTACGGAAGAGGACTTGAGCGAGGACTCAGACGACTTAGGCAGCTCTGTAATGGGCGAGGACTTGGACGACTTGGGTAGCTCTGCATATGCAACGGATGAGGATGACTCCAAATGGTGCGGGCGAACACAGTTCGATGCTAACGAGCTTGAACGCGGGGCGAATTCACCTCCAACAAACAGCCGCAAAGAGACGAAACAGAGGGGGACGACACACATTGGCTCCCGACGCAAAAATATGGGGATATGAGCCCCAAATACTGAACCGTAGGCCTATTACACAGATAAAAATTTATGAAATAATTTTGTGGCGATCAATAGGCACACATTTAAAGTTAAAAATGGACTTAAAGCACGGGCAATCCGGGGGGGGGGGGGGGGGGGGGGTGGGACACGTCCCCCTCCCCTAATATTTTCCCCTTTGTCATATACATTTTATTTTCCCTTTTCATTTGAAATTTAGACAGCTAACTGGCTATTAAACAACTGTTTTGTTATCACTAACATACAAGCAACAATGGGGACAATCTTTACAGAATATTAGTCAAAATAAGATTGTGTAAGCCAAAAAAGGGAATGTCACCTCCTACTATAGTAACAATTGTAGACTTACCGCATACAAACAGCTTGTGATCAGCGTGACGACATGGTTTAACCATGGAGGAAGAACCTCCATGGTTCAACCATTCCTTCCTCTATGGTTCAACATGTTGCTTGTATCTTGTACGTGTGATCGATCATGTCCAAAGACTTGTCCATCCATCCAGCAATCACCAGTGTATTTTTTACATGTCATGTACAGGTTGAGTGTGTACATGAGCAGTGAATTATGTCCACAGGCATACATGTAAATGCCATGCAAATATCCACGATTTTGACCCAGTTTTATACAATTTCTGCCATCAAGCCCATACTGCACTGCTGCACTGACATTCAACTGACTGCTGTGCAGATTTCAAATTTCCCACACTGACCGTTTATCTCTGGTATGCAAGCAGCAAGGTCACCTTGTCATGTGACTTGAGTCTAAGTAACATGATACTCTTGATGATGTAACAGTACATGTAGGCTTTGGTCTGTACAGGGTCTGTGTACACATCAACTTCCTGTTTGGCTTAGTAAACTGTTGGGCTAGCTGTGTGGTGTACTTACATGTATCATGGAGGAAAGAAATTTTCTCCATGCATGTATGTGCTGTTGCATATATTCAGTGTTGCATGGTGTACACCCAGAGAGGTACATATTATGTACCAAACCTGCACCGAATTATGATGTGGTGTACAGACACCACAGTTCGGTAAGGGAAAACAAATGAATACTTTGAAAATGCTTATAATCGCTTCTTTAAAAATCATAGTCCTCAGCCTTGATCTTGTTAGTAAATTTGATTGAAAAAAAAGATTTGTTAAAGTATTATATAGTTATACTCATCTCTAATTTCTACCGAAAAATATAATCATATGGAGTGTTCTATATAATTCTATGTTTCTATAGAAATTAGGGGCATATTGTGGGTTACTTTAAATATGTACATACTTTCTACAAAAAATTAATGTGTCTATAATTTCTATAGAAACATAGAATTCTATAGAAGACTGACAGGAATTTGTTTAATCAGTGCTCTATAGAAATCTATAGATTTTTTAAAAAATCTCTATAGACAGCCTTAAATATTCTATAGAAAACCATTGCCTCTATAGAACCGTATAGAGCTCTATAACACACTCTATAGAATTCTATAGAACTTTTTTGTAAGGGTAAAGACAAAAAAGAAAAGAAAGAATTTTGACAAAAAATGTCACCCTTTCAACATTGAAAGGGCCATTACACGTAAATGCATAGCGCGACTTATATCACCTTTTTCTGGAGCGGGTCACAAATTCCTACAATTTTCGAACTAAACACTAGTAATATATACTAGTCAAAACAAGAAACGCAACTTTTTTTAAAGTGATATATTTCTGCGTAACAATAGCCACTGCGTAAGAAAAAATACACAAGGGGGAGGGGAGACAGAAGGAAGTGTGATATGGGGGGAGGGGAGGAGTGATCAGAGAGGGAGGGGACTGATATAGTTGGGGGAGGGGATAGTTAGGGAGGAGTTTGGTGGTATGGAGAGTTGGGGGGGGGGGGGGGGTAGGGAGGGGAGGAGAAATTGGTGGGGGGGGGATATACAAAAACAATCTATTTAAAGCCGGCCAAAATACACAATAGTGTACTAAAACACTGGTCCAGAAGCCTGTCTGTCCAAGCTTTAAAAGGATACAATAAAAACACTTAGAATAAAAAAGTAGATATATAAAAGGTAAACAAGGAAGGTTGGTTATTTTCAAAGATTTTGCTTTTCCTGACTGATTTTGATGGGGTATTAAAGTAAAATCTTTTGGAAAATTAAAGTTCTATAGGCTCATCAGACGATCATGACAAGTGAGATTTGCCATTTAAATAGCAAGTCTCACATGTCGTGAGCCTTGAGCTGGATTTTTAAAGCTACTTTTGTTCCACAACTCCGAAAAATAAAATCTTATTAAATTTGAATAGTTTTCATAACATTAAAAAGTGACACTGTCATGTGTAAACGTGGTATGGTAAATCACACACAAAACTTTGGGCTTCGGCGCAGGAGTACTGAACTTTACTTCCAATACCAATAGCTTAGTTGAGGATGGAGCACAATGTACATTATTGGTTATACCAAATGAGGCTTATGGTTATGTGGGCATAGGTACATAAAAACTACTCCTGAAAGCCTACATGTACTTTTATCCTGATCTTGCCCTCCAATTGTTCTCCTACCTTTTCGCTTGGATCTGCTTGAAAGCCTGTTTACTTATATGCAACTGGAGCTTTGGGAAGGTATTGGTCGTTGTGTATGCTCCAAGCTAATGAGAGAGGATTTCATATGCAGCTTTATTTTACAAAGTCTTCAGTTGGGGAATTCAGAAAAAAGAATAATAAGGTTCTCACCTTAATAATTTTTTTTTTAAATTCCCTAACTTAAGACTTTGAATCACAATTATAAATTCGTATTTAAAACACGGACTAAATGACCGTCTTTAATTTTGAATTCTGAAAAGTAGCAGCAAGAAAATTGCATTCTTTGTTTTGTTTTACCCTTTAGATTTCCTGTGGTCCTTACTGCAAGTGTTCTTCATTGTTTTTGTTGGCCACTCTTCAAAATGGTGATGTAGACCTAAGAAAAGATTTACGTCTCTCGAGACGATCATTTAAATATTGTGAGACTGGACAAAAACCATGGCTGGCAAACTGAGGTTGAAGTGTTGTTGTTTCTATTTTGGCTGGCTTCCGGTTGCGCCTACAGAGTTGTCACAAGGAGTGTTGGAATGCCTTTGGTAACTGTCCATGACATTGTTCATCGACAACTTAACACCATATGCCAAAACCTGCCATTATTCATCCATTTCCCACAGCCAGAGGAATATAATGATATAGCGCAAGGATTTTCTCAACTGGCAGGAACTCCAGCCACGAGTCATGCTATTGGTGCTATCCATGGCACACATGTTAGAGTCATTCCTCCTATAGTCAACATAAGGATGATTACCACAATCGGACAAATCAGTACTCAGTCCAACTTCAAGCTGTGTGCAACCATGTTGGAATTTTCACCAATATCTTCACCGGTTATCCTGGCTCTGTTTATGATGCAAGGGTCTACACAAACAGCCCTCTGTATCTGAATCAAGATTTTCCTCCCGATGGCTACTACCTTCTGGGAGACTCGGCATATCCACTTTCGCATTCACTCCTAACTCCCTACAAGGATCCAGAGGCTCAACAGCCCGTACATGCAAGATTTAATCATCACCACAGCAAATCCAGGTCCATCATAGAGAGAGGGTGTTTGGTCAGATGAAGACGCGGTGGCGGTGCATCTTTACCAAGGATGTAGAGCTGAGATGCAACTGTGTTCCACATGTTATAGATGCTTGTGCTGCAATGCACAACTTGTGTCATGCTTCTAATTCTAATTCCTGGCTGTTGTCAATGCTAGCAATTGCAGCAGCAGCATTATCCTTATACAAAAGGGACAAATCGACAAAGGTACCTTGCCATATTTTTGCTTTGATAGCCATTGGAAGTAAGTAACCCAACGGGGCGCTATTGCTAAGAGTCGGCAAAGGCTGAGGGGCTAGAGAAATCACTGGCATGCCAGCATGGACAGAGCCACTAGGCCTACTAACGTTAACGTTAGACTGATCGGTATTGCAAGAAATCTGGCCAAACCCAACCAAGTTACCTGCAGACTGTGGGGTTATTGATCCCGAAGATAGATTTACTCCTATCGAAACTGGAATATTAGGCTGCGGACTGGAAATGCAATTCCCATTGCCGAACTCCGGTAGGCCTAGGCCCATTGCAGAAGTAGCCGGAACTGATGAGTTACCGTACGCTCAACAGCAACAGGCGCGGTAGGCCTAAGACCAGGTCCATCAGTTTGCTGCTGGCTTATTTGCCACACTTGAGAAGGTGTATCGGACGGGAAGTGACATTTGCACCTGACGTGCCTGACGATGCCACTTGGCATGCTTGGAGTGTGGCCGATGTGGCAGTAGTATTCTGCCTATCTATTCTCGCTGAACTTCTCCGTGGCCGCTGTGAGTTGATCCGCCTAATCGCAGCTCCAACAGTCGGCTGCTTTTGTTGTCGTCGCGGCATGATTTCTTTGCACAAGAATTATCCAGGAATTGAGCAACAGGGGATCCTAAAAACCACCAGCTCCTCAGTTCAAGCAGACATGGCAGAGAGCGGCAGAAATATGATTTCCAGCTAGATGTAAGCCCTACACTCAGTGTAGTAAATTCTTTGGCAAAACAAGGCAGCCAACAAAATGTCTAGAAGTTCAAACAAAATCCAGTGCAATAGCCACTGCTTACTCAGTAGATCACAATCAACATTCAAGACAATACAGAAGAAATTCCACAGTCATGCCAGTCCATGTAAAATTCAAGAATAATTCCCTGAGTCATTCACACTGCATGCTAAATTATCCATGGGATCCCTTACACAGAACTTCACAACACTCATGACATGCATGACACAGCGTGTGTGTAAAATGTGTACACACTCCAAAAAGTCATGTAGCCTGCTCTACTAGCTGTGACAGAATGAACCATGTGGAGCTATTCCTCTAAAATTCCAAAACTTGATACACAACAGTCACCTGATTGGTTGCTATGCACGCTGCATTATGCCCATTGGTCAAATCATGGCATAAGTTGCCAAATATTCGCCGCCAAAACTCTTGACTGTGAGAGGTCCATGAAAATGTATGGTAGCCAATCATATTCATATATGCAAATTCCCATGTAGAGTGACCCCCATATTTGCATAAACTCACATTGTACATAAAGTCAATGGTAATACAGTAAACACAGCTTGTATGTGGCTGTAACTGTTACTTGTACAGTGTAACTGTTCAAATCCAGACACTCAATAAACTGTGCAAAGCAAATGGTAATATACAGCTGCAAATTGCATTTTATGACTGAATTAACTGGCATTCCCCGGATAGGAAGGGTTTCAAAATATATGCCAGTGATATATTAAACCATGATGTTTGATACATTTTTATCTTGTAATATTTTGTAATAAACCGTTATGGCCTTAACCTTGTTTACTTTCTCGCAAATAAAAATGGGGGGGATCTTAAGTTACGTTTTGTAGTATGCGTACATGATACATAGCCCTACAAATACTGAAATAGGGCTGTAAATCGTTTCTTTTTTAACTGTCATTTTACTGTCACCATGGCAGCCGTGGTGACAGTAAAATGACAGAAGTTTAAAAAGGGACGATTTACAGCCCAGTTTGTTGGGCTAATGATACATGTACATCATCGGGAAGGGTGTGGGGGGGGGGGGGGGGCTCGGCCAACTCTACTGTTTGCAATCCCAAGTAGGGATAACATGACTGGTTTACAACTCGATTGCCTGTGCATCAATTCAAATGGAAAGGCAAGTGGTCTGTTGAGACAATGCCCCACACAGTCAAGTTGTCTACATGTCAAAATCAACTTGTCTCGACGGACGAGTTGGTAAATGGTAGAGTTGTTACACTGCTCGAGTTGTCTCGGTCAAGTTCTCCCTAGTTACTTTTAGAACTATACGGTTTTCACAAACCTTACAGAGAGACACAGTGAAACTGCTGTGGAAGATTTTTACCCATTTGTTTTATGATCCATAGCCTAACTCTTGTCACGAAATTTTCTGCAACTACATTTCATATCTTCATAATGGCTATGTACACATACATGTAGGTTAGGTTCAGTTCCTTGCAATGTCACTGGAAAAGGTGCAATTTTATGAATATTTTGCTTCAGCTGCTAGAGTATGCTGTACAACTTTGAAGCAAATATTTATTTCACTGTTTCCTGCGAAAACAATCCCAGGATTTTTTTCTGCCTCACGAGTTGATATGAAAGCCGCGCTGTGGTTGGTCAAGAGTGTTAAGGTGCCCCCAGTCGACAAAAACGATGTGAAACTGCCGAGTGGCGATGACTGTGGTCTTGGTAAGCAAAATGTTCGTAAAATTTCACCTTTTCCAGTGACATTTGAAGGACTTGAACCTAACATACGTGTACATAGCTATTA